>CM076654.1:22872671-22906404 GCA_038496675.1 Rachycentron canadum
ATACATATATACATATATATATACATACATATACATATATATACATACATATACATATATATATACATATATACATATATATATACATATATATACATATATACATATATACATATATATATACATATATATCTATATCTCTTTAGATGGTTTCTTCTTCCGTATTTGCCCCACGATGTTCAGGCGCTTCTCCACCGCTCATCCCACCAGTGGCGCTGTTTGCACGTTGTCTAAACTGACGAAGAAGAAAATGTCCGGAAGCTACTTTTTCTGAGCACGCGGTGTGTCCGGCCTTTCCAACGGGGCAGCGAGAAGGAACATGGTGAGATTGTGAGACTCCGCTGTGAATTGTGGATTTTTATACATTTATCTCAACTAACCCCTAACAAATGTGTGTCACACGTGCACATAAGCTTCTTAGACAGTGGCAGATACATGTGTTGGTTAGCAGGCTGCTACCGGAGTTGAATAAAATTGTATATTATACAGCGCAGGGACCGATCGATGTTGCTAATACGAGTTGCTAACGAAAGGCTAATGGAGCTATGGTAGGCTATAGACAAGCGGTTAGCTAGGTAAAGCTTCTGTTTGGTGACTTAAAACACTTATAGCTTTATAAATACTTGCCTTAGGTAGCCACGAACAGCAATAATATTCTGAATTTGGCATACGTTGGGTCAGGCCGAAGGGTGTGGTAGAAACGTAATCTTTCTGCTAACCTTCCCGGGCTGTGTTTGGCTCGTGTACCGAGCTGAGGTTTCTCGATACGAAGTAAGATTATCGTGCTGCCATCTACAAATGTCTTTCGTCTGTCGCCGTCCAGGCCAAGATCAAGGCAAGAGATCTGCGGGGCAAGAAGAAAGAGGAGCTGTTGAAGCAGCTGGACGACCTGAAAAATGAACTGTCTCAGCTCCGTGTGGCCAAGGTTACTGGCGGAGCCGCATCAAAGCTCTCCAAGATGTGAGTACCTTTACAGCACCCAGGCGCAATTTCCTCCCAGTGGACCAGGTTTCACTCAACAGGTCGAGATTCTAGCTGTGAGGGAGACAGGTAGGGGGTACAGGTTTACACACACTACAATGGTTAGTGTCACATTTGAGTCAGGTCTGTAACAGTGAAGCGAACTTGGAGTAACTTCACTCCTCACTGCCACAAAAGGAGAAAATATACATGTCAGCAAAGTCTTGATCATATGGGTTTAAATATCTATAACTAACCACATGGTGTAAATTACTTGTTGTGGGCACTTTTTTTTTCACAACGATTTAACATGTGCTGCAGTGTTAAAAGTGTCCGACTTTGCTGGTCTTTACAGCCGCGTTGTCCGTAAGTCCATCGCCAGAGTCCTGACTGTCATCAACCAGACACAGAAGGAGAACCTGAGGAAGTTTTACAAGGTGAGACCTGCCACAAGTCTTTGGTTTTCCTCATTGAGCACAGACGCATGTCTGCCTGGGACTTGGGCTTCTCCTCTTTGGTCCCCTGGTCTAAGATGATATTTGTGAGCTGATGTTTTGCTGATGCATTCACAACTGCTTACCAAAAGACTGAGACCTGAATGTTCCTCATCAGTGACTATGTTCACACTGACTGCAGTAATTCTAATGAATACATGTTTATTTGGATGTTAATTGTAGTTGTAGTATATGGTTTCATATAATACACTGCAAAGAAAAAGCCAAATTAACCAGTAACGAGGTTTATTTAAATGGCATTTGCCTTACCTGCAACATTGGTCACAACTGTCACGTGGCAGTTGAAGATGAAATAAAGCGATGAACAGGAGTGTCTGTCAGTTTGATGAGTGACGTGTGTCTGACTGACCGTTAGCAGGTAAAGGCACATGTTGCATTGGAAGTTTGCAGTCAGTGTAAATGCAGTAATGCTGTGATGTCCCTGCCTTCTGGTGCAGGACATGTCATATGTCCCAGTGACACCAGGCTTGCTTTATGCTCATTGCCTGGAAGAAAAGTCGCATGTGAAAAAAGTAAAAACGAATGGTGTCAAACACTTCTGGACCATTGACAGATTAACCCTTTCCCGACCATTACATTAGCTTTCATTTTGACAAAAATAGATTTTTAAAAAAAAATTTTTTATGCTCTACTTTAAAGTGTCTAATTTATTTCAGGGCAAGAAGTACAAACCCCTGGACCTGAGACCCAAGAAGACCAGAGCTCTGCGCCGCAGGCTCAACAAGCATGAAGAGAGTCTGCGGACCAAGAAACAGCAGAGGAAAGACCTCCTCTACTCCATCCGCAAATTTGCAGTCAAAGCTTAAGAGCTTTTTCTATTGACTAAATAAAATCTGTGTAAAAGACAAGAACGGTCTATTTAATTTTTCCTCTTTAGACTTCAATATGTGGACACCTGGGTCTCACTTACAACCAGTATTTAAATCCAGGTTTCTCTGGACCTGCAGGACTCACCTACAGAGAGCTGGCATCTCTAAAATGTTCACCATGATTCATATGCCTCAGTGTTTGTGGCTTTAGACTGTCCTGACCAACAGTCATTTTAGAGCAATCAGATCCATTATTGGTAAAACCTATATACTAAGATCCACCTTAAATGTTTGGCCTGTCTGACAGTGTATGTATGTGCGTGTAATAAATCATCTGATAAATCAAGGTTGGAGTGACAGTCCAACGTCTACATGAAAATGAAACTTCGTGTCAGACAACAGGTGAGAGAGCAGAGCATCACACTGTGGAAATACTGTTAAATGCATTTAACCTGGTTTTAAGGTCGAACCTGCTGCTGGATCACAAGGAAAAATAACAGATTTTGTCCTGAAGACTGCTGCTTGTCCTCAGTCTTGCACATTATGCTGGGATGCTTAACATAGTTAATCTTCTAGGATATGAATATGTAAAACAAATTGGATGATAGCCTGTCTAATGTGTTGAACACAGTTCATCCTCTCTGGAGCCCCATTAGATTTTGGTATTTCACATTGTGTCTGTGGTACCAAATTGTGTTATGGGAAATAAGGTCTCATGTTGTTAGGAGCTTCACCCGCCTAAGGAATTAAGTATTGATCAGCTGTGAATTATTCTTTATACAGAAAGGTGCTGTACAGGTGGCTGTTTATCACCCGTCACTGGCTGTTGTGTATGAGACACTAGAATTAACAGCATCATTGTGTTTCCACGTTGTCACGTTGTCACCTCTTGATGTCTGTTCTGTCCAGGCCCAGGTTTTATTACCACACAACGAAATTCACATTAATCATAAAGTCTACTGTCAGAATCAGTAAGATTCAATATGAATCAGACTTTTTTTTTCTTGAAAAGTTGACGATCAACGATCAATAACATGAGGACTCAGCAGGTCAAAGGTCCAGTCTCTGGTAGTCCAGTCCACAGTGTTTGTCATATCCAGATAAAGAACACTTTGAGGTGTGAAAGGGTATTTTTCCCTCTTTGGCCGTCCCACACAGGTCACTTAGACGAAAGGTCACTGTCAGTTTCCTGCAGAGCTTGACAGTACTAATGAGGACACACAGCTTCTGTCTCTGTGGACTGAAGAAACTGGGATCAGTGGTCAGGTGAGACATGCTGCTGTTTAGAAATATGTTTCCAGTAGTCTGAGGGTTCTGGATTTAAACACGCCTCACTGATTTACGGACGTTGTTGGTTGACTTGTTGACTATTTTATCTTCTGTCTCCGAAAACCTTCTCTCTGGAGCTCACCAGGTTCTCACCATGGCCTGCAGAGGGCCTAGGTTTCTGGATCCTTGTTTCCTGGTTCTCCAGTCTTGGTTTCCTGTTCCTAACTTCATTGACAGTTGGACGTGGGAAGTTTCCATCAGCTAGAGAAAACTGATTTAATATGTGTATGTGATGATGGGCCCCAGGGACTCAGAGACTGGAGGAATGCCTGGAATGACAGTCACCTTTATTCTAATTACTTTCCTGCTGTCGCTGTGCTGTCAGATGCTCTTTAGTTACCTAACAACACACCACTTGTCAATGCGCTCTGCTCTGGTGCACGTCGTCACCATGAGCCTTCAGACTGTCTTCCTCGCG
The DNA here is from genome assembly GCA_038496675.1 of Rachycentron canadum. Taxonomy (NCBI): domain Eukaryota; kingdom Metazoa; phylum Chordata; class Actinopteri; order Carangiformes; family Rachycentridae; genus Rachycentron; species Rachycentron canadum. The sequence continues at coordinate 22,876,703 of CM076654.1, forward strand.
CTGTCTGTTTGTGTCAGTGTGTTGCCCTCATCTTCCTTGCCTCCTCTGAGCTCTGCAAAGAAGTCCGGCTGCTTCAAAGTCAACGACTGCAAATGCATCATGAAGGATGGGAGTGGGGTGATAAACCTGAGTGCCATGGGAGATGCCACTGGTTTCCTGGGGCATTTGAGGCCTGTGTCAGCAGAGGACATGCTGGTGAATGCTGAGGTCTTTCTGTCCTTTAGTCCCTGTCAGCCCTTCTCTCAACCAGAGGAGCTGATGGGGGCCGACTGCACCAACATGGCTGCCTGCATCACTTTCAGGTACAGATCTGCTGCACACAGCTGTGCACCCCCACGTCTCAGGGTATTATTCTAGAAGAAATGAATTGTATTCCACAGTCTAATTTACTGCATAGTGTTTTGAACATCTGCAGCATCACTGACTCAATCCTGTTTTTTTTACCCAGACTGATCATTATTTTATGGACTACGAATGTGTCAGTTAAAGAATAATGCTAGTGATGTTAAAGTCATTCACCAGTTCAATTGACCTCTGTCTGTGGTTCACAGTCCAGGAGCTCAATTTAAGTTTTAGACAATTTTCTTCTATTTCTTCAGGTCCTGAACTGTTATCTATATATATAATGATACAAACTAAATACTAACAAACTAAACACTAATCAACTAATCAAACAGTCACCAAATTAATTTCAATAATAACTAAATATCACATCCAACAAAGAAGAGAAACATTTGAATACGTGACATAACACGCCTTAGGAACGCATGGCAATGAGATCGAATGGATCAAAGAGCACTGGAGTTTGAGTGCAAGCCTCATCTAGTGGCTTGAAGAACACCCATCTGCAATTGTCCATCAAACAACTGACTACAACAGTTGTGATTATGTGGTCTGCCAGTGGCTGCCGATAGACAGCATGAGGGAATTCACAACATCAATACAGCCATTAACAACTCTGCTTTAGTTCAGTAACTGATTAAATCTATTTGCTCACTTTAAATCACTGACTGTGGACAAAACCATTAGTTGAATTCAGAAGAGCCACTGCAGTGCTCTGTACAGAGATTACAATATTTTAGAATTTTTCATTTGATTGACAGTCACATGCAACAACAACAACAACAACAACAACAGTGCAGAGCGTCTGGACACAAACATGTAGACATCTGTGTAACTGTGTCTAAGATGAGACGTAGACGTTTGATTCATTTAGATTAATGTAAACACACAGCACAGTTTCATTTAATAAATGTTTTTCTTTTAAAATAGCCTAATTTTTTTTTATTTTTGTTGTGATCCCTGATTTTGTGTAATCTAATTGAGACATGTTTATTTCACTCTTTGTTGGCTGTCTAAGCCACCAGAGGACGCTCAAACACACAAACCGAACATAAGGACCTGAGTCTCAGCTTCAAACAACATCTGTATTTTGAGAAAGAAACAGCTGTTCAGACTCTTCATTTAGTTGACAGTGAAATGGGCGTGTTTGTGTTAACAGGTATCACAGGCTTAACAAACACATCAGTCGCTGCATCAGCTATGGAAGACATGCAGGGAACGAGTTCCACTACAACGACTCCCTGAAGACCCTGTCGGTCTCGTACTTTGGTGAGAAAACTCATGCAATTCGTGACACTGGCCATCCTGACACACTTGACCTGACAGCCAATCATTTTCTCCCCTGGTCCCAGCTCAAGAGGAGCAGCCGCTCACAGTGGTGCATTACCACTGTAATCCAAACCAGTCCACTTCCTTCATCCGGGACCAGAAGCTTAGCAACGAGGAGCCCCTGCAGATCTGGGTGGAGAGCCCCTGTGCCTGCCCAAACGCCTGCACCATGGGAGATCTGGGTTTGGGCACCATCTTTCTCATAATCCTCTCCCTCAGTGCTGCTGCTTACTTTATCCTTGGTAATGCTGTAAAAAGTGTGACTGTGCTCTGTGGGAATGGACAAGTAGCTAAAACCAAACCCAGTCAGGAAGTCCAGGTGGATTTATTTAATCCAGATCCAGTGCAGCAGTGTGTTTAACTCTTGGGCCCTCACAACTCTGCTGACTGACTGCTCCTCTGTATTGATTAGTGTTTCATCATCATCCACACAATGTATAAACAATAGAATTGAGTGTAAAAACATAAAACACATTTAAGGTGCAAACCAGTATTCAAAAAGGAAATTATCCCTCAACTACAGCTGAGGTTTAACACCTTTAAGAAGAAATAGTTTAGTAGAAACACTGATCTCTCTGTGTCTTAGTTAACACATCCAGTGATGAGCAGATGAAGCCTGTTGAGCTTCTCATTATTCATTATTATTATTATTACTCCACACCTTAGCTCTATACCCACCCTGGTGGTTCAGTTTGATAACAGCATCAGCAAACTGCTTCCAAACAATGTGCTTCATGAAAATGAGACGAGCTGTGGAGTTTCTCTGTTTCTCACACTATGACTCACTGTAAAGAAAAATATTAATGTTGTGTTGTGATGTGAAACATTACGGCATCAACACCTCCCTTTTGAATACCTTTTTGTTTCCTCCACTGTTCCATCTCTCAACAGGCTCCTGTGCCCTGAGGCCTTCCCGGGGCCGTGGTGGAGTCCAGATCTCTCCTGAACACAGTGTGTGGTGTATGATCTGTTACCTCTGCACTGAGAAAAGACCAGCAAGACGACACTACATGAACGTGACTCACTGAACAAGAAGCAGCTGCACGACTACTATAAGACCTGAAGGTGTCAAGTCAGTGGGAAAGGCACGAGTCATGGGGGTGCAGTGGCTCTGAGAGCTCAACCTATGACAAATTAAGAAAACACATGTAAATAGACAAAGCAACTCCATCATTCATCAGTTTGACAAGTTTTGACATGTGATGCAAATACTGACAACACATCGGAAGTGTTTGCAGGCAACACTAGAAGGTGATGAACCTGCTGGGATGCGCTTGTTGAATGATTTGACCTTTGAAGTTGAAAGCCAATCGCTAGCTTAAAAGGTAGGTTCATCACTTAAATGAATTAATAATTTTTTATCAGGGTATTTACTCAGATGGTGAGAGAGAGAGAGAAAGATGGGGATGACATGCAGCAAAGGTCTGGACTTGGACTTGTCACAGTGGGTTATATGCTGTTGTAAAGCACTTTGAAACCTTGAAGTTGAAGTTGATCAGGGCCCAACTTAGAGACGGATGTGGAGACAGACATCTGCCATCCACTGAGAGGAAAATCCCAACTGAGCAGAAGAAGACCATGAACATTTATCAAGACTGTCACTTCTCACATCACTGACAAGACTGAGATGTTTGAGAAATAAACACTTTAAACCAATAAAGTGTATTTTATTTGAGGTGTTTGAGAAATAAATGTTTAAGAGGTGAATATTTTGAATACACTTGTTTTTTTTTTTTTTTTAATCATATTCTGAATCAATCTAACAAAATGTTTCTACTAAATATGAATGGTTGTTCTCTGGTAATCGGGGCTCATTGAATGCATCAAGTCACATCACTGGTCTTCTCTGCTGAAGGAGCACTGAAACATAAAAGACAGAAGTGGAGTCATGTCCCTGAAACACATCATGGCTTTTGACAGACTGAATATGTCTGGACCTGCTCTATATCAAACCCAGAACCTTCTTATTGTGATGTAACAGTGCTAACCACTATACCACCACACCAACCAGTGACATGTTCATGTGTAGCCACACATAAGGATGGTATTTATTAGGATGGTACATCTTTCAACTTAAATGATTGGTTGTATATAAAGAGACATGCTCTTTTTTCTCACAAAAATAATGCACTGCAATTGTTTATGATGACTCAGAAACTGCTAAATCATTAGGGTCCACAAAAGATGTACATACATTCGAGGGGTATATCATTTTCTACCAAAGTGAAAATAATCTTGCCCAGGAAATTAAAACTTATGGTTTTGACACCATCTTTGAGCCAATCATCAGTGATCTGTAAGTGAAACTGATCGTATATTATTATTATTAATGCCATTTTTGACCGTCACCAGCTTTTTAAAGCATCTAGGGTGTTCAATGTTCAAGAGTTGCTCTACTTCAAACCATACACTGTATAAAAGTGGACATAAACTCTGGGGCTGAAAGTGTAACCCATGCGGAAGTACCTTAAACCTGCATTCTATCTAATAACCATCAGGGGGTGAACTGCTGGAGAAAGCACAGAGCAGGTCAGATCCACCCCTCACTCCTCCTTTAGCTCCACTTTCTTCTCCAAATGTGGTTTCTGCTGGTTTCAGAAAAATCAAGATGGTGCGGCCAAATTTCAAACTCAAGGCTTCAAAATAGTTCACAAAGTTCACAAACCAATGGGTGGCATCACGTTGGGTTGCCCCTTGTTTCAAACCAGTGGACTTTTGAATAGCATACGGACCGACAGATTCTTCCCTGTTTATTAATCCATATAATGCTACCTTGACCAGTGTTCTAATATTAAAGCAATGTTGATAATTTTTTTCACATGGATCTTGATGAGATGGAGCAAGAGACCCAAGGAATCTGGCTGTTTGTGTGAAATCTAATTTGTAAAACCCAGCTTCAATATTTGAAATAAATAGAAATAAATCAAATGTGTCATTTAATGAAAATCACCAAAATCAAAAGATGTTGGTTGTCTGTCTTAGCTCTTAGTTCCAGTGTTCCCTGAATGAAAGTTCCCTTTGTTAGTTGTTGTTTTATAAGGGTGGTTTGTAGCATTTATTCTATTTCACCCAACCATTTCAAAAGAGGCGGTGCTTTCATCACTGTACCTTCCATCTCAAGTATGCGCTGTTTGAGCATTTTATACCAACAATGTCACCTGTGTATGATAGATGGTAGTCCGTGTTTGTTTAAAGCTAAGCAGCAGTGCTTTTGTGTGTGTTTTGACAGCAAGTGAATTTTGTATAACACCGGCAGGAGTCGGTTAAAACCATCAAATCATCGTCATTTTTTAATCAACATTTAGTGTCACACTTAAAGAGTTTAAATCACAGTATGGGTGTTATTTCCCTCATAGTGTAAGATTTAAAAAGTGTAGTGTAATATTGACTCTTTTTAAAGAGTAACTCAGTTTAACTTTTACACAGTAGATTAGGACCATATGTATGTTGACTGACAAGATGTTCCTCCACAACATCCCTGTATCCCCATCCACCTCCACACTGATGTTTCACAGAACGTTCTCTAACTCTGGGCTCTTTGGGGTTTTTTTTGTTTCATGGACTGATTCCATGCATACAACAGACGCAGTGGGCAGGCCTTCATGCAGTTGTTCTAATTGCTTGGGAAAATATTTTTCATCTCCCCCACCCTTCATCTGACACTCCTGAGACCAGTTTAGCAGCTCTGCTCCAGTTTCTTAAAACCACAGATGTGACGTGAAAGTTATTATCCAAGGAGCAGTTGATGAGTGTGATGCAGATGTCTGCTCTCCTATGACTCACAGCAGCAGTGTCCACGCCCCAAGCACACCACTGCAAAGAGCCTTTACCTCATCTCCTCCGTCTCAGAGTCCTCATCTTCATCCTCACAGAGTGATGATGAAGGCAGATATAGATGGAGTTCTGAAACCTTTGCAGGGCCGGCCTGTTTGTTAGGAGTCCGTCTCTCATTGTCACAGGGGGTTGTGGGAATTTCTGGGAGGAGATGAGTCAGAGATGTTCACAGTCAGAGATGCAGCTTTGAATTCAGTCACATCCAGGATGCAAATGTCATTTACAGCCGGCCAACATTTCAAATACCACAGTGTGGGACTGACTGATAGTCCTGAACCTCTGTGTCTACTTATCACCAGAGGATTTCCATAAGGCAAGTATTCAATCTGCAGAGAAAATATACACTGCCTCAATCCAGACAACACAGAGGGAATGAAAACAGAGAAACTTTCATGTCAATTGGCAATGAAATTAAATGATTTGTCTGAGTCACCAAGAATCAGCACAGCTGCTCCTGCCCAAGGCTGCAAGAAGAATCAATATATGCATGTTGTCTGGATATGATTCACAGGCAGATGGAAGCTGTTGTGTTTGTTTATGTATGCATTTGTCTGTGTGCGCTCCACCGTAAATGGTGTGAATAAACAGCAGAATGTCAGAATTAGATATTTTGATCAGATTCCTCAGCGAACATGGATCCATTTTAGTGGTGTGTGGTTTCATGTGAGAGATGAACTGTCAGATCTTTTTATACTGTAACAGGATCACTGTGCAAAATCAGAGCAATGGGTCTAATCACAACTAATTATGTAATTATATTGACTTACAACAATGGATTGTCATTTTCCAAAAAGACATTTATGACAGCCAATTCAGGGGTGATTGCATCACAGCAGTGCAACTAGTCAGTTCCATTTCGAAGGCAAAATAAATGCATCCTTCTTTTCCTGGGCAACGGAGGATACACCAGTTGGATCCTTTTGTGGCCCAACATATCCCAAGATTTACTGTACGCTGGTGCTGAAAGCAAACGACATGACAGAGAGGAGGACTACACTGTTAAATGAAAGTATCGGGTTTCAGCTCAGTTCAGATACCATAAACCAGATACCATAAAATCTCAAGCTTTTGTGGAAAAGTTTTTGTGTTTTTACAGTTGCTAGGTGAAAGGAGCCACCCTTTGTGATGCAATGGCAATGGAAAGGGGTCAAAAACCCAGGTCAAATGAACGCAATACCTGGCGCATGATCAACATGGTGCTGTTACACCAGAAACACCACGGCTGCACTGCACTCAGCCATGAAAGAGTCAGCTGCAGCCCCGAAATAAGTTTTAAAAACACACAATAACCAATCACAGCATCTCAGTTGGAGACTCCGATACCCTTACAGGAGCTCCAACCCCGGGATGAGACGAGACACATTCATTGGACCAGTCTGAATGGCGGCCAGCAGCTCGCTCCTTCTCTACTGCATCTCTGTGTTTGTACGCTCTGTGACTGCATGTGATGACGTCTATCCTCACAGTTGTGTGTCCCCAGTCTGTGAAGGTTCTCAGTCATCCAGATCATAGTCCTCTGACAAAGTTAAGTCTAGGGCAACTGCACTTGGCTGTAAATTCTTCAGATCCATCCGAGAGGCTTCTTCGGTTCTGAAGATGTCTTGAGTCTTGAGTCCGAACAGAAAGGCAAACTCAACTGGCAGCGTAAAATGAATGAATCAGCTTTAGCATTCAAAAAACATGCTTATACACCCTTACTTTAGTGGGACAACAACACAAATACCCCTTATTTGTGTTGTTGTTGTGTAGTACTGGTACTAACCTGTGCTATGTGGAAGGAAGGGGACTCTCTACCGCTCATGCTCTTGTCTTTGTTTTTCCCTTTTACCATCCAAAAGGTTTGTGTTTAAATAGACAGATAGTTTTATTGGCTTTTACCCCTTGTCACCTCCTGTTATCTTGGTTTCTAAGCAGGTCATGACAAATTACACACTTCCAATATTGTGGGGTATATGGGAGGTGAGGGAAGCCGGACACTAACAATCCAACACACACTTCATTTGCAACAAAACTGACAACATAAATTTCCAAAATCATCAGACCTGCCTGTTTTCTACAAAGGCTGGTCAAGTGTTTGGAGGGGAGAAAGACAGTGCAGGAGGTTTAGATCACAGGCTTTTCACCCTGTTTGAAGGAGTGATATAAAAATAATGACAGATGGTCTGACAATACATCTCCATTCACACAGAAATACAATGAAGGTAGGAAAATTCTCTGAATTTCATTAAATTGTGTTGTCGTTGGTAGTGATGGTGGTTTTGTACAGTCACCTGCTATTTCACTGACTTGACCTCCATGGTGATCCACAATGATTTCAACCTCTGGGCTCATCACAGGTCTATTTCCAGTCCCGGCCCTCGGCGTTGGTATTGCTCTGCTCTCCAGTCTTCCCTTGAGACTACATAGCAGTACCGGCCTCGCATCTCCTCCCCCGCTGCTCTGTGGTGTCACCCTGAAACTGGTGGGTCTGTGCTGGAGGGGACAGCAAAACCCCTGCACTATGAGAAGAATGACAAGAATTATGTAATATACTACTTCAGGTGTTTCTTTTTTCTTTTCTTTTTTTTAGAATTCACAATATTATTATTGTATTTGATAATTATATTGTTATATTTATTCTTCAGGTATAAGTAATGCAGTCACTTAACACTAGTTCAAGGTTTAATTTGTCATGTGCCAAGACAGAATGTGAATTAAGCAAAGCAATGAAATGAGGGTCAGACCTGATCCTACAAAAAAAAAAATCACATATGGCAGGAAATGACATGTGACATCTTTGAATAATAGCCCAACGCTCTCTAACCAGGAAAGACATCCACTGACATCATTTCCACTTGAAATGAGACAAAACAACACAAAGATGCCACAATGCAGCACACAGCACAACATTAAACATTCAATGAGAAGTCATGACTCAACGACACAACATCAAGAAAACAGCACATTGTCTTCCACTGTAAGGACCCACAATGATGTAGAGCAAGTGATTTGAGGGAATCAGTTTGTAGTCACCTTGCAGGCCCAGAGACCCAAACCCTCTGGAGGGAAGCCAGGTGTCTTCATAGGACTTTTTTCTTGGTGGTAGCAGAGTGAAGGTGGTGCTCTGATGAACAGGTCTGCCCCTAAAGTTCCTCCTCTGGACATACATGCTTACATCTGCATCACATTCAGCTTGATGTTTCTCCCTGTCATTCATCACGTCCGCCTTGTTTAACTGCAGCGACAAGGTCCAGGTCAGTCAACAGCCAATAAACAATACTACAAGACTCACATACATACATTCAATTAGTTCATTTGTGTTGTTGAGCTGAAAGGTAATAGATTCACAATTTTTAAAGTAATAACATAGATTATTAAGCTTCAGCTCATTACATTTCATAATTGGGTGTTCTTGAATTTGGATTTTGTAATATGGAACGAATGTATGACACAAAAACAAAGACTTCAAAGTATCTTGGAACAATCTGCATTGGATTTATAGTTATGGAGCTGAAACATTCCTAAGAAAAAAAAAAAAAGCTGGCTCTGTTGTTTGCATCCACTAAGTGAAACCAGGATTTACACTGGAATCAATATGTTCACGTTATGTGTCAACCACATGGTCTGGACTGAACGTTCCCTCCTCTATATACAGGAAGCTCCTCTTAGTAAATCTGAAATCTGTAGAGCTTTTATATGAGATCGGTGATGAAGGGTTGAATGATAAACCCACGTTGATAAACACGTTGCTTCAAAGTATCTCAGAAGTGTTCGAGACTGTCCTCCAGATGCAGCAGGTAATCGTGACCTATAGCTAAGTTTTGTTGCCAGGCGACATCCAGTGGTTGTAGTAATTATGACTGAAGCAAAGGGAAAAGTGCGTTGATGTAGTTTGTAGAGCGACAAAGTCCAGGCAGGAGAAGGTTGTGGTGGTCAATTCATTCATGGCTCACGTCAGAAAGCTGTGGTTGTTCAGGTTGGAGGAGTGGTTGGGTGATAACTGTTCGTATGAGAACGCTGAGTATTACCGGCGTATTTCTTGTTTTTCTCTTCTCACGCAGGATTTCAAATTTCTCTGTTGTGGCTTTGCAGTTCCTGCTTGGTGCATTATCGTAAATTTCCCCAGTTCGAGTCCCTGTTTTTTCTCCTGTCATCTTTCTACAATCAGATCTAATAGAAGCTTAAAAATTTCCTATATATATATTTTTTTAAATTACAAGAAAACCCAAATGATAAGATATACAACACCTCGTATAAAGGACTGTCAAAATCACCAAGCCACATAATTCTGGGGTAAATGAGGCCCTGTGACTGTGGATTGGATGTACAGACTAAAGGAGATTTGCTGTATGTAGCCTCCTGTGTGTTCCTTTTTGCTGTGAAGGCTAGTTTTGGCTGTGAATGATTGCTTGATGGGACATTTTTTTTCTTGGTAATGTAATTTAATATAACAACATGAAAACACAGAAAGGTGCACTAATCTAACCATGTATGTTGCCATTGCCTCCACTCCTGAATTTAGTCAACTGTATGAATGCTGTCTGCAGGCAAACTGCATGTTATTGCTTATTGACGAAAACATGAAACACAAAAAATTTGACAGACGTTAAATTTGACATTTACTTTGTTCTACAGTGTAGGTTGTTACACAGGTGAACACTTGCACACATGATAAAATAAAAACAAATTTTATATTACCATAGTATTACCATACCATATTATCATTGTAAACTCTGCACAGAACAATCAAACTTAATAGCATCAATTTCCTGTGGAATCAATGGAGTTTATCATAAACTGTTCCCATGAGCTGACAGTTTCATATTTCCAGCTCTACATTCTCATTCTTGGACTCTACTAGAGTAAAAGTCTCATTTATCTCAGACAGCCTGTTGTGCAGCCCCTCAGCTGAGCCTCTGACTGAAACAGGCAACATTAGCTCAGGCATCCTTAAAAGCCCACTTTCCTCTGATTGACCAAACGTCTGGAAACCAGAGGTGCTAATATGCAGTAGCAAATGTCTGCTGTCTGGTAAAGCCGAAGTCAAGATATGCTAGTAAATGCTGGTAAAATGTTATTCTGCCGTAACCAAATGCCTGTACCTTCGGTTATCAAATCAAATTCATCAGATCAAATTTAGCCAAACTCTTCCCATCCTCTGCTCTAACTAACTTTGTTTGAGGTTGCCAGTAGGCGGTCATTATGCAAATGTATTAGCAGAATTTGTGAATGCATTAAAAAGATATAATATACTAAAGGAAAGGGGAATTGAGTGACTAATACATCCCAAGAAAACAAAGGAGTTACACTGCCAACATTGAACCGATTGATTGATTGATTTGGGGATAATTTTGTATGCATAGACTATACAGTCCAAGAGGATGTGGCAAACATGTTTCTCTGTCCTGGGACAACAATGTTCAGCAGTTCACACAGCCAACACTTACAAGGCAGTTTTAACAGCCTGACACATTTTAAAGAAAAACAGAAGGCATGACCCTCTGGAACTGATTTGGCCCTTTAGTTTCAGAGACTTTGGACGAGCAGGGTTATCAACAGAGTTTTAACAAAAAGCATGTGTGTGTTTAGGGTTAGGGTTACAGTTCATTACACTGCCTTTCAGTAAATCTGCCACAGTGATAAAACCTCTGTGAATGTTCTTACCTGTTCTCATTCATATGTTCAGATCCTTCAATAGTTCTTCCGGAGGAATCATGTAGAGCAGAGTTGACTGAAATCCTATTTTGTAATTTTCCCCTGAACATGGATCCACACACAAATGCTGATTTTACCAGCAGGGTTGTTGCTGCAGATCCACTGTTGCTAAGGGACTGTGAGCTCACTCTCTGGGTTTGTTGGTGGTAGACAGGATGGGGTGGGAGGAGGTGTCATAGCTGCCTAATGTCATGGTGACAAGCTTTAGTTAGTGTGACACAATGGCACTAAGGTTGATATTTTAACAGGACTTTCAAGGGATTTAACCTCACTGATGAACCACAGTTCCTTTTCAGCAGTGACTTAAGTGGTTTATTTGACCTCCGCTGTTTTTCCTACTTCTAGCCATTTGCTGGCAACAGTGCTGTATAAAATACCTGTCAGTCCTCTGCCAACAGAGCTGCGATACACAGAGAGAGAAAATATTCCAAACCAAACCAAACACTATAAATGCAGTGTTTCATGGGTAATGAGGAGAAATATTACTTAAGCAAATCAGGCTTTCTAACCTGGATCTGGACTGATTCTCATTTTCTTTTTTTCACATGTTGTATTATATGAACACCAGAGAAGGAGAATTATAAATGCAGTTACATATTATCTATTCATTACATGCCAATGCCCAAATTTAATGACTTTCTATTCTAAATCTGTACTCTCCAAACTGAGAGATCCCTGATCATATAATAACCCTGATGTATCGTAGCCCAAAGAACTCAATGCAATGCAAAACATATGCAAGTATGTGAATGAACATATACAAATGAACAAAACAAACAAATTCAGAAGACTCATCAAGTTCACAACACAAAAAAATAATTCTATACACTGTCCTGAGTAAATATTATTTATAGATTCTTCAAACTGTTATTTATTTCATCTATCTTCTTTTGAAAAATGTAAGAAAAAAAAAACATGGGGAGAGAGATGGGATGTGGCATGCAACAAAGTCTGGGAAAATATGAAATGCACCTTAAAAAGTTCCCAGACTTTAAGACAGGTGTATCTCATTAAATATATCACAAATATAGAACAATTGTGTTTTTCAATCATCTTGTAAATGTTGAGGTTCTGATTTTTTAAATTAAGTAAAGACTGAGTTTCATTTTCCAGTGCAATTGTCTGATTCCCAACTGTATCAGCCACTATTCGACTAACCAAACCTCCAGCAGGCTGCTGTGCTGACTCAAGCTATTGTGAGGACGTGTGAGGAGTGGGGTTTGTATACCCACAGAGCCGCGTGTACTGTTCACCTGTGGACACAAACAACAGGCTGTAGACTTAATGCTGGCCATTCCCAGACTAAAACAAAAGGTCAAGCTTGAGTCAGATTAATATTACTCCGTGGATCAGGGGCTCCTCTGAGATCCTTTTATCACTATGTCAACTTGATTTAACATTATACAGTCTGTACTGTCTCTGTCTTCACTTTCACCTTAACTTGGGACTGACTCCAGCAGAGGAGGGTTTGTGGCTTTCTGGGGCTGTTGTCTGTTTTCATTTACACACTGCTCATATCAGCAGCAGCTAGCAGTTTGATGGTGTCCAGGTGAGCACAAAAGCTGAGTACAGCCTCCACCATCCATACACTGGCTTTGTTTATGACCTCCATTAATCCAAGGTGCCTATAAAATTATGCACATCTACTGAAGGAACTATTGCTATTATTGTTATTATTAGATTTTCACTTATTATTGTAATGCCGGAGACATGGGAGTGCTGATGTCTTTGTCTCTCTGTTTCATATCTCAACACTTAGCCACCATCACTGCACAGAACTGCTTTGAGCTAAATGTACACTCACATACTCACAATCACAGATGTGGGGGTGAGCATGCTAACATTTGCTAATCAGCAAAGTTACACAGAGTACAGCTGAAGTTAGCTATGGTAGTGTAATTGTAGGTATCTGGTCAATGATAAGGGCACTGGATGAAATGTCAGTGGATCAGCATTATTGTTATTATCATTATTATTATCATTATTATTATTATTATTATTATAAATCATCTGAACAACAACTGTGAAGGAACATGTCAGTCTCGCACAAGTGTTTCAGGTCACCACCAAAGTCACGAGGAATCATCCTCAGGGGACCATGAATGTCTTTAAACACTTTAATGACATCCATCCAATCACTGATCGAGCCAGGTGTATACTGGGTCAGAGTTATTTTGCTTATCGTAGAAGATGCAACACAAACACACCTCTAATCCTTCACTGTACTTTCACTAGTGAACCTTGTAGATTAATAAAAAATATTACATATATTTTACATTTTATGAAACAATTCTGCATAATATTATTTTGGATTTTTTAAAAACTTTTTTACTAAAGTAGCATTTTGCTGTTGATAGCAAATTTGCAGCTCCATGATTGTGTCCACTTTTGTAATGTGTGTAATAAAGATATCAGCCTCCGGGTGGTGTAAGTAGGTCTTTTCTTATTTTAATCTTATTTTACATTTAAAAACAGAGGGCAAGGAGTACTGGAACTGATTCAATGAGGATGTTTATGTTTGGCATATTATAAAATCTAAGATTATAATAGGAAGCATGCATGTATTTTTCACAGGCCTGTAGGAACAATGTTTCACATGACCTTACACCACTGCTGCCACAGACAGATGACTCTACAATGTTTTAAAACAGCTAGTGACTGGATGTGGAGCAGCTCAAGTGGAACAACAGCCGTGATAAATGCTCAGAGTGAGGCGGCCCAATCTGTGATCGGATGAGATGGCATCACACACTGATTTTCAAACCATCAATCTTCTGCAACCATAATTTTACTCTTAATAAAAGTAATTTACCGGAGGGAAAATTGAATGGTTCCAGTAATAATGGACAAATACTTTTCCCTCATTCATCTCTCACACTCCTCCAACCCCCCTGACCCATTCAACCTGCCACAACTCTTCAACTTTCCCATCTATAAATACCCCTTACTCACTAAATGATCCTGTTAAAGCCCCTCTCTCATAATCATTCACAACAGTGGTTTATCCTCCAGGTGCTGTCTTATAGACAAAGAATCCATGCAGTCCCCATATTTGGTTAATGAGGTAATGTAAATAGGCCCAGGTCACCAGAATTGTCTGTAGAATTTAATATACAATCAAGCCTGAAATTATTCATACCCCTGGCAAATTTTGACTTAGTTATTTTTACTCAACCAGCAAGTTTTTTCTTGATTGGAAATGACACAGGCATCTCCCAGAAGATAAGACGATGTACAAGAGGCATGATTGTGGAAAAAATTATTTCAGCTTTTATTTACATTTGAACAAAAAGTGGCATGTCCAAAATTATTCATACCTTTTGCAAACTGTCACAGTCTGTGGGAAAATCCAAAGTTTTATCCCATTCAAATAGTCCAAGCTGTTCTAAAGCATCCTCACTAGCCTGATTCATTGGGAACAGCTGTTTTATTAACTCAGCAGGTGAAAAACAGCAGCTCTCTGCAGTTGGTTTGTGGAGCCATGGCTAAGACAAAGGAGCTCACTGAGGACCTGTGGCTGCTCACAAGTCAGGAAAGGGCTATAGGGCCATATCTAAATGTTTCCAAGTTCCAGTGGCTACAGTGCAAAGTATTATTTAATGAATTATCTTCTGGGAGACGCCTGTGTCATTTCCAATCAAGAAAAAACTTGCCTGGGGGTATGAATTATTTCAGGCTTGACTGTATACATGCTTATATTTTCATTTTAAGAAGGACAAAGAGTTTACAAGTTTCCTTGCAGCAATGTGGGGCTAAACGCAAATTACAACTGAGTCCTCATTGTTTTGCAGGTGTTTGGTCATAAACCAAAGTATTGGATAAACTAAAATTAGATGCCTGTAACAAATTTCATTACAATCCTTCCAATTGTTGCTTTGACTCAAAAATGTGATGTTAGCCTCATGGTGGCACTTTAGAAAAAGTCTGGGGATCACCAAAGTTAGTAGGGTCCATCTTCTGGGGTCCATGTAGATACATAATTCCTCCAACTTTCTTCTTACCTGAACAACCAACAACCTGTTTGAGTACCTATATGAGTGCCCCCCATAGTGGCAGGCGAACTGGACTTCAATTGTTGTGGTTATGATAATAAACACAGGGACTGTACAGACAGCTGTGTACCTACCTCTGCTGCCATGGTTACTATGATAACAGTAATGGTTAGGTTTAGGAAAATATGGTGATTTGGGTTAAATTACAGTCGTGTTAAAGTACTTCCTCAACATTGGACAGTGTTTATTGTTATGATTACAATAACAACATGGTTAACTTTGTGGAAAGGTCATGGATAATAGAAAAAAATGTTACTTTCATGTGGGAATCAAACACATTCTGTGTCAACAGCAACAAAACCTACCTATGACTCATAGTGTCCTGCTGCACAACTTATGGGCTGGTTAGTTTATAGAACAGTCTCACTGGCTCTGTTTACCAAGAATTAGAACATCATTCAGAGGAGCTACAACACAGTAGTTTTATCTACCACAAGCATTTTGAAAGGTTTACATCCATATATCCAAGAGGAAAGAAATATGAACCTGGTTACTTCAACTTTCTTTGTTGACACCTTTGATTTACTCTGAAGTAGAAATCTGTAAAATGAAAGTATGCAGCAATGACAGAGGAGCATGCTGAGATTAGTCAAAGACAAAAATAGACCAATGTCAATTGTTTACTCCTGTTGTACTCCTGGCTGTTAGTATGGGTGGATACTTGGTGAGGGAAAGTCTTTCCACTGTCAGCTGCGAAAAGTGAAGCCCCATCGTTTCCATTTGTATTCTGGGATAAATGTTCCTGGCAGTGGCAGTGTGTAAAATGTGGAACATCCACCCTTTGTCACACTGAGGGGGAGTGAGCTGATTAGCTCTGACACAGTGTTGTGTTGTTCAAACATAGGGTACCTGGTAACACTTTACTTTGTTAATACACGTGAGAGCAGAGAATCGTATCAAAGTCAATGTGAAAATAAAAAACTTAGGGGTTTTCATGTGAGAACTGGAGACTGGAGTACATCATGTGACCTTTTCATGCACACACACACACACACACACACACACACACACACACACACACACACACACACACACACACACACACACACACACACACTTTGCATTATACATAATTTTTATTTTTTACATCTTTATTTATTAGCAAATTTTATTAGCAAAAATACACAACCTCTCAGTAGGTTAATTGAATAGATTCCCGGACCATCTATTCATCCAATAAAATCACACAATCTCTGCCAGCAGAGAAAGCTGAACATGAATATATTCAAACTATTCTGTGTTTTAATCAGAATTTTATATGAGCAATGGGTCAAATCACAATTCCCTCCACTCTACAGAGCATCGTAGTATTTCAGATCATTGATTTTGGTTTTATGGCCTGACAGCTTTTGGTTTAGTCGTTAACAGTTTTCAGCAGCTGTAGGGAAAACCATGTCTTCAAGGGAAATACTTTTCTTAAAACAAAAGAAGAAGAAAAGACCTATATTTATCAATTAAAAAAGATTTGCCAGAAGATGAACGTCGTACACATGACTGTCACATCCAGAGTCCTGTCTTCTGACAAAAGAAGGGGTGAGAGAACATGGAAAAATGCTAAACTAACTAACAATAACCCCACCTTAATGGGAGACTCTGGACAACCCACCCTGATTTTGATGAGTGTGATGGAACTCCTTCACCTTATCAGGATCCAGAATGAAAGATCAGGGAATCCCTTCAGACCATAGTCACCATAGTTAGCTCATTCAGTCTGGCCATTGGTCTGTGGGTGGAAACCAGAGGGCAAACTGAAAGGATCTTCCAGTGCTTTACAATACCGTACCTGAGACACGAACTGAACTCAACTAATTTAAAACTACAAGATGAGATAGAGGTGAGGTATCTTCAGGGAGAGATAAACCCTTAAAGTCTCATACAATATGGAGTTACAAATTGTAACACACCAAACCTACAACTTCCATGAAAAAACTACTCCAATTAAAACCAGGGTATCATATCACATCTCTGATTGTCCATGAAAAGGTAGCTGGAGAGACTAATAACTTCAGAGAGTGGATGAGCTGAATCTCAGAATCAAATCTGTCCAATGCAACTGGAGAAATTCATTTGAGTACAACCAAGTCGCATAGAAATGTAACTGTAATGTTGGCTGCACTGCCCTGGCAAACAAACAGCTGTGTTGGACAGACATGGGTAATCCCTGGAGCATCATAAATGTCACCTCCTCCCTGTATTTGTCTATACTTTGGAAATGTCACCAAACTTCCCACTGACACAAAGATGCTTGGCTACAAAATCCTCACCAAAGTGAGGCAATGACCTTTCAAAACTCAAAATGTGATTTGTAATCCTGGAGACATCTACACTGAGGCAACTCTATGCATTCTCTTTATTTCAAATCAGATTTATATTGGACAGTTGAAATATTTTGAGCACTCTGTATGATAAACATTCTACCTTTGTGAAACAGATCAGATCTGGAAAATTCAAGTGAATCCTCAATTCTAATATTTGTGGCCATTTATGACCTATTCTCCTCAACTCCCCCTCCTCGTAACTCCTCTCTGTGAACAGAGCCCAAGTGTGAATTGATGAGTGTGAATGTGGAAATACTTTACCACACTGCTGCCCTTGTCTAAAGGATCTTCACACTTTGTCCCTCTCAACATATTTTTGGGGGGTTTCCTGGTCTGAACCATGATATCATTGTGGTTTTCTCAGACTCAGCATGTTGGACAAGTTGTTCTTTATGGTAGGGGGTCTAATGAAGCCTCACTAGGTCAAAACTCCAACCCATCCCTCTTGGATCTCCACAGTGTTGATGAGGTGTTTTATTACACCTCTCGTGAGCTTGCATGACTTCAGCTGGGAGAAATGTTGCGTGGTTTAACCCTTTCAGCTGCTGCAGGTTTTGGGTAATGAACCAGCCGTATTGTGGCACCATAAAATGTGCCATTGGCCTGAAGTGATGAGAGAGTGTTAAACATGGAGCACAGGGCAGATGAAAGACACATGATCCGCTGTAGGCATGGAAGGCTTCTGACTTTGGGCCAAGCAATGAAGTGAAAAAATAGGACAACGTTATTTTGAAGGTGTTACACATAAAGCATGTTTATGTACATCCGCAACACATTATTAAGTTTAACATTGTCAGAATGTCAAAAAAGGCCCAGGGACTTCTCTCTCCGCACACCATAAAGTAACAAAGTGTTGCCCATTTAGCATCAGAAACCTTTTCCAGAATTTTACAGACTCACAAACAGAGCAGATGAACCAACTACGGGCCCCCAACTCTGCCCATAGACCATATCAATGTGCAATTATGGGCCAGACAAAAACAGACCTTTTCATGACAGTAGGCTATTTCCTATATCTCAAGACTTTGTGCTGCTTGTTTCTCCTGTCTCTAAAGGTCCCATATAGTATAAAGGTAGGTGTCCAAATCTTTTTTGATTATAAAGCAGCTCTTACAATGAGACATCAGGACCTCTGTAACTAACTCACAACAAAGCAGTCACAGTAATTGGTGATTGGAAATTGCCCAAAGGTAATTTTTCTGTATGTCTCTATATGTTGGCCCTGCTGACCTGTCCAAACTGGGATTAGACACTTAGATTAGATGAAGTTACATAATAAAACCTTGAAGTAAATGTTTGGTCTCATCATAGCCTCTTACATGAAGGATGGAGTAGAACCTTTGTACAGAGGTTTTTATCAGTGGAGACGACAGCGCTCCTGGGGAGAGCATGACAGGCAGGGGTTTCCATACAATGTGAACATTACATCATGTGCTCCGAATGTCACATAAAAACCGTGTTTCCAATGTGGTGGGGTTCAAAGATGAAGCAATGCTTTTGCACACGACGTGAGAGCTCTGAGAAAATAACCTTCTGCATACATAGTTCAGAGTCTTATTCAGTTCAGAGATTTATTTCTCGTAGTAAGGTCGGTTTGGCAGGCAGAGCAAGGGTCGTGATTCCTGCCCATGAGCCAAACTAGAGCAAGTGAGTGCCACAGGAGAGAGATGTATGTTTGTGTCTGAAACTGCACTGGAATCCAAAACAAACTGCTCGTATCATGTCCCACTGAAGCACTGCTGGGGTCCTCAAAACACACACACACACTCCATTTATTTATTCGTGAAAATACACAGATATCTCAGTAGGTCACTTTAATAGATTACCTGAACAGCTATTCATCCATTCAAATCCATCTCTCCCTCCACTCTGCAGAGCATCATAGAGTTTCTCAGATCATTGAATTTGGTTTTATGGCCTCGCAGCTTTACTTTTTGGTTTAGTCATCAGCACAATTTTCAGCAGCTGTAGGGAAAGCCTTCATGTCTTCAAGGGAAATACTTTTTTTTTTAATGAAAGAAGAGCTATATTTATTAATTGAAAAACAGTTGCCAGAAGGATGCTGAGGAGGACAGTCACAAAACACATGACTGTCACATCCTGAGGCCTGTCTGTGGTTTAGGCAACAAGTGTTTTTTTTTTATGTCAATAAACAGGTTACATCTGAAGTCACTATGAACTTGTATAAGACCACACCACGATCTATCTCTGACCTGAACCATGAGCTGTGAGAGTGTGATCAGAACCATGAAGCTGTTGGAGGAGGCAACATCAGATGCTCTCATGGAAAAAGACATTGTCTGTGAGCATCTTATGGACAGATTTAGTATCAACATATTTGTGATTCATATAGATTGTATATAAGTATATTTATACAAATCATGAGAATAGAAAAGGATATTCCAGTTGCAATAGTTGTAAAGAAAAATACTTTTCAGCATTGAACAGGCAGGTTTTACAGCAGAAAACATGTGATGTCATGTTATGAAAATACAGAAATGCAACTGGTGTTTACAACTATGGCCAAACAACAGGAGACTTTAACATGGAGGTCAGTTCAATCAAATGACTTTCTGTGTAGCTACTTTGAGGAAATTTCCTGTGAAACAGGCTTGTTTACTCGGATCATCTGGTCTGGTCCTAATTCATTGTTGCCTCATGTGTTGTCTTTTTAAAACAAGCGCTTAGTGATATTAGATAAGGAAAATGAAAATGCTCCAAAACATGGGCAGGAATGAGATGTTATTGACAAAGTATTGCACTCTGAAGTTCTCTGGGAAAAGCACAGTGTGTGTCTGTATGTTGTGACTCAATAAGCATGAGGTAGAGTAATCAAACATGGGTTTCAACAGTCTGTGATAAAAACTGTTCCACAGAAATACAAAACGAATTGCAGCCTGAAGTCCAGATGTGTGTAACAAGTCAGAACAGACTCAGAAACAGTGCTAAGGACTAGCCATATCTTTATATCCATTCTATGAACAGGACATCTTGGTCACACATTTCTTATGGATGAATCCACCATTAGTTGAATTGTAAAATCATTTAAAAACTGTTTACATTGAATTCTGTGCAACACGTCATATAGTATGAAGTCTATTGTTAAGTAATAGCCATGTTAAGTCATGGTTATATCACTCAGTGACAGGTTGGTTTCTTTAACCATAGACTTTTGATTTGTATAAAGCAACAAGGAACAAACAGGGACAGAGACACACAATTAGGATATGTAAATAGTAAAAGTATTGTTATACAATGCATAAAATAAACACAATGATAAGATGTGTTTATGGCTTCATGTTGACCAACAGGCTAATATCACAGAACCTTGACATGTTCGGTAAAATCAAAATCATTCTCTACATTATTGAAAGTCTTGTGTCTCAAATAATGCTATCATTACATTGTATGACATAAAATATATAAGCAGAGAGTAATTGCATGGGTTGGTATCATCAACCATTTCTTAGTGCACTGGGGCCAAGTAACTGTCAATGGGCCCTCACACTTACAGTTTTGAGTCATAATCTTGCATATTTTTGTTGCCTTTATTGAAATGTTTTATTAAAAATAAATATTATATCTACTCATTACTTATTAGGTTACTTTTTTCTCAATAGAAGTCCTGCTGGGAAATCTTACGCTTACTGACCAATGACCCTTTGCTTTATTTGCTTTATGCTATTTTATTTTCCCCAATATTTTAACAGTTTTCTTCAGTTAGTGGCATAATGTGTAACAAGTCCAGACAAACAAGAGGCAGTCAGAAGAGGAAGAACAGAGTTTACTGCTGAACCATTGCTATTAGATACGTTTTTACTCTAATTCATTGACTGCTAGCAGCTGGAGGCTAGCGTTAGCTAACATTAGCATGATTGGCGGCACTCGTTATAGAGCATCATGGGAGCATGAACACAATCAGTGCCGTTAATAACTTTGCTGATTGAAGGGCCAGCAGATGAAGCTCTACTGGGTGACTACAGGTATGTGTTTGAATGGAGCACAGTCATGGATTAAACCTGCAGCTGTTGTGTTGTGTGTGTGTGTGATAACACGTCGCTGCTCTGTCATTGACGATGACTGATGAATTCTAGTTATTAAAGTTGGAGAAAGCCAAGTCTAAGCTGTCCGAGCAGAGGTGACACATTTGACCCTGAGGGTCCTGATCAAAGACTAGTTTGCAGGATGGAAGTTGCATGGTGGCACGGCCATTCCAGCAGTGGCTGCATGTGTCCATGCATGCGTGTGGGGCTAGGCTTGAAATATGTGAGAGAAGCTATAAGGACAGAAATACTCTGTTGATTTGCCCTAAAGAAACCAGGGCTGTGAAGCTGCAATTTCTGATTGTCCTTGATGGTTTCACTGCACTTATTTTTTCTTTTTTTCCCGTAGGTTGTGCGCTACTTGAATTTTTGTTCTGCCAGACTGTATGTTTGTTCTGTGTCGAGGTCTACCTATGTTACACTACTTAGTCAAATAACTCAAATATACAATAAACAGTAGGAATAAGTTAATTACAGATACCGTATGTCATTTTACAGCTCATGTAGTACATACACATTTCACATAATGGAAAGTAGTGTGACTCCATACATCATCGATCAGGCATCCACCCCGATCAGTATCTGGTTTCATGTGCTGATTGTTCTGCAAGTTCTCATCTGTCCTGCACACAGTCTGCTCAGTTTAAAAAGAGCCTCATACAAATCTCCTCAAATTAGTGCACACACATATACACACACACACACACACACACACACACACACACACGCACCCCCCCCCCCCCCACACACACACACAGACACACACACACAGCCCCCCATATATCCACACAATGACTGCCCATTATAGTCCTTTACATTACATTAAAGCAGACTTCACTTCTCTGTGTTTCAGACTACTGTCTCATAGCAGTCTTCTGCTTGAAGAGTGAGGCGTCTCAGCTTTATAAACTCTCTGTGTGACAGCTTGTGGAGATGGCACAATAGCAGTACTCATAAAAAGGTCAAATCTGGCAACTATTGTTGACAAACAATTTCCAAGTGTGTGCTATCTGGAATGTGCAGATAATAGATACAGAAACATACAAACAGATGAGCAGGCCCAGTTCATTCAGATTTTTTATCAACAGGAAAAGATCTAAGTGACTTTGAAAGATGGGTCATTGTTGGGACACAGATGCCAGAGCTTCAGTCAAAGAGATGTTCAGCTGGCCAGTGTTTCAACAGGAACAGTGACTAAAGACATCTGCATTTAGATCTATGGGACAGACTTCAGTAAACGATGACTGTGAGGATCGTACACCAGTGTGATATGTATAAGAAAAACAGAAGAGCAGCTCTTTATTTAGGTGACTGTGAGTGTGAATGCGGGAAATGATCAGACTGAGTCAGCAACAGCAGTCCTCTACAGTTACATAGAGAAGGATGTTATAGTAGAGCCGCAGTGATAAACCCTCATTACAAAGATGAAACTGAATCTTAGAGTTCAGTGGCTCTGGTCTACAGAGATCTGGAAAACGCAATTTGATCAGAGGAGTTGTCCTTCACCAAGACGCCCAAAATACATACTAATTTTACACTGAAATCACTTCACTGTTCTAAGACCATAACCTGCACAGGAAGTTGCACTGTGCATCCCCAGCAACTACTGTTTTAGAGTAGTGAAGAAGAATGGATTTTTGGTAAATAGTGGGGCATTTGCACAATGTCAGCAATTTGGCAAAATTTCACTCTGGAGAGTCCCACTAGCAGAGGATGAGCATGTGCAGTATGCAAGGCTGTGATGCTGAGGGGAGGCACTAGTGTAAGACACGTCACATAAAAGAGCGAGATAAGTTTACCAATGCTAACAGGGAGAAACATCACGTTTGAAATCCAGTTTCTCATACTGTTTGAGAGTGACCACGAAGGCTGATCGTGAGTAGTCTATAGGTGTTGTTTTCAACTCAAACGTAAATTCAAATATTATTATTTGAATCGGTTGCTTTTCAGTTTTTCAGTGTTTTTTACAGTTAGTTTTACAATTTAGGTCAAAAATGAAAGGAAAGGTGGCTCAAGCTCACAGTTAACCTGCCCTGGCAGTGAGCTAAATTTCTCCAGTTATCAGGCTATTGACTATCAAACAAAGACAGTGGACAATATCATGGACTGGTAGCTTAAGATCAATTAAAAGAAAAGACTCACGGTTCAACTCTTTGCTGCATGTTGTTTCCTTACTTTCTACTTCTCTGTCATTTTCCTATCCAAAAAGGACATCAAAATGAATGGGAAAAGTAAAAACATATTTCCTCGCATACTGTTTGGTTTTAGCTGTTTTGCTCTGTGGCAAGTGGTAAAATGGTCCTTGGTCTGAAAAAGTTTGAGAACCAGGATCTTAAAGAACTTGAAAACTTTCAGGTATTTTCCTGGAGAACAATCAAAGTTAAAATTTGAAGAAGAGAGCTTTCAGGTATTCGGGACTGATCTTGATTCAAATCTTGCTAGAACCCGATTGCATAGAGTTAATTCAGGGCCCCACTGCTCCTAGTAAGAAGGTGAAAGAGGTGAAACTGGTTTTAGGGCCTTTAAGTTTTTGTTACATCCTGTATTAACTTTGCTATGAAAGTGAAAACTAAGTGTCCTAGTCTTAGCCAACATTAGGAAAACATTGAAGCATTGACCTATACATTCCAACTGAATGAAAATGGTGTGATAGAGTTGCTACCAACCTGGGTTTGAATCCAGGCTGGACCCTTCACTGTCACCTATTTTTAAAGCATTTTCACATTATTGCGCAGGTGGAAGAAGGCTGTTCTAGAGACTGTTTTATGTGTAGTTAAAGTTGTTGAGCACTCATGGATAATAGAAACCACATAAACTGCTGGTTTCAAACGGTGTGCTCTGTGACATTCCTGTATTCGTCACTCTTCCCACTGATCACTTTGCTTCTTGGCCACTAGATGTCGCCTAGAAACAAAACGTAACTATGGGTCATAATAATCTGCTGCACAGACGACCTATGGGCTTATTTATTACAGGACAGTCTCCCAAGTACGTGCACATGATTGTAGTCACAGTACTCGGGTAAATGTACTTTATTTCCCACCACTGCACTAAATTTACTTTCAACATATTTCAGAAGAAAAAACGCTCCAACAAAGAACGTCTTTTCCTGTAAACCTGGACATACGACAGTTTGAAGAACCGTGTGCTTTTCTCTGGAAAATGGATGATATGGAAAGGTTATTTCTGCAGCTGAGTATCTGTGTGCTCCGCACTCTGCAGACACACCAGTATCTGCTGCTTCTCTGCTGCCATTTCCTTAGTAAGACAACTCAGATGGCTCCCCAGAAAGAATGTCCTGGAATTATACAAGCCCTTATGCTCACTCTCCTATCCTCTCTGTTTTACAAGTGAAATAAAGCGTTCTCTGCCAACATCTGGCAGTAAATCTACTTTCATATTTGACTCTTTATCATTTGGCGTGCTGGGATATGCCACATGATCCATGTCTCAGAGGATACAGAACCTAGATTCCTCTCATTGATATGCTTGGCACGGCAACAGTTTGGGTGAAATCACTGCTACGCCGGAAGTCTGGGCGTCTCTGCTCTCGTCCTTTGTCTCTGGAGGAAGAATTACTGCTGACTTTTATCCAAAGTGTTGTAGCTCAGTGTGTGTGCACAGACGACTGGAATATTTGCTGTGAGGATGCTTTAAGGCCTCAACATGAAGATGACCGCAGGCTATTTCCTTTGTCCTGAATGCTTGTTCTCTTAGGTTAGTCTATAGGGCCACCCGTAAAGGACAGAAAACACTCTACATGTGTGAGCAGGGTGTCAAATACTGTACATTCCACACTAATTATATTAACCACATCTTGAGCACAGATGATGTCAAATGTAAACTGCACATCATTGTGGAACATGTTGCAAGACTGTCTAAACAAAGCAATGAATCATTGTGAGTGCACCTCAGTTGCCTGAGCTGTCTGTTGTCAGCTCTACAGTAATTTGACATCTGTGAGAGGCAGCATTAGGTGTTGAATATTTGAAAGTTCCCTGTGGATCTAGAGGCATTAAGTGCATTAAAAATGTCAAACCTTGACACAGGCAGTGGTGAGACTGATCTGCTCCGCTGGATCGGTGTCTGTGTGAACCAGCCAGAGGGGATTACACAGTTTTCCCCCTCTGACACCAGGGCAAAATTGATTTAAGCAGCAGTTGGCCTCAATGCATCACGTTAGCTGTCAAGAGTATGACCACGCTCTCATAGAGCACCAGTGCACTCCTTTAAAGGGGGAAAGGGGGTCAATGTCAGGATTTCCAGGGTGTAGGTGGTTAGCATTAGCTGAATGGCAGAGTTCTGATATTGGATATTTTCCTCATGTTTCGATGAGATCCTGTCATAGTGTTATAGACAGCTGAGGTAGGTTGTGAATGTGTTTGGTTGTCCATATGTGTGTTAGCACTGGTCTGGACAAGGATTGGCTCCAACAAGACTGAGTTAGAAGGTTAGAGAACATATTTTCAACCTCACAGTGGCTGCTGTTGTAAATGGTCAGCACAGTCCAGAACGTGAAGCCTTATCCAAGACTATGAGCTATGTCACTGTGAAAAATGGGAGATGGCGCTTATTTTTTCCCCACATTCCATTTAAAGCAGGAATCATTTTTTCCTCCATGTGGGGATGGCGGTAAGCTGTAAATATAGTATTGACATATTATCACCTTATGGTGTTCATTTGGTGTGTTAGCAAACAATTGCCTATTTATGTGGGGCTATGTGTAAACTGGGCCTGTTTTTTTTTTTTTTATAGTTTAGATACTATACAAATAAATAAATAAAGTCTAGCATGCCTAGTACCAGGGACAGAGTGGGAAAAAATTGGGCCACCAAAACCCATATGGAGACACCATAACACAAGGATCATATAGTAAATAGAGGATAAATTAAATATGATAATTTGTTGAACATTGGTAGATTACACTGTAGTTTTGTTTTCACTTTCTTCTTTGAGATTTGCATCCCAGGGACTTCTTTTGAGGAACTAAAGGGTTCCTTCAGACTGCTACTCTGTAGGTCCCAGCGCAGCCTAAAGACCTGGGAACATTAGGCAAATCAGTCTACTGACAGACAGCTACAACAAGCTGTTCCACTCCGGTCTAGTTGGTAATGCAGAAAACTAAACAACAATGATCACATATCAAGAAAACAGTAAACATGCAGGTGATACAACTTGTGCTGCTGTTGTAATTGTAATTTACTGCTTTGATGAATTGGATTATTGAGTTAAAAGCAATAGATGAGCTCCAGTAGCAAAGCGTCTTCAAAACACTTGAAATGAAAGTCAGCAGAGTGACTTTTTGGGCTATTGTGGTCGTTGACCATGAGATTACTGAGTTATACTCTCATCATTGGGCACAAAGACTGAGGATGGTAAGACGCTAAATTCCATCCATCCATGAGCTATACCACTTACCCTCAAGTGGCTGCCAGCTGATATCGGGTGAGGTACACCCAGGAATGGTCACCACTCTGTCACAGGGTTGACATAACCACAACCATCCACAACCATTTACACTCACATTCACACCCATGGGGAATTTACAGTTTGCTAATTGACCAAACTGCATGTCTCTGGACTGAGTACCTGGAGGAAACCCATGTAGGCACAGGATGAACATCCCTGGCCAAACAGGGTTCAAATGTTCTAACCACTGCACCACGATGCTAAAATACCAAATAAATAAGTGACAAATGTGATTAATGTTGTTGTAGATAGCATTGTGTGTTTCAGATATAAGTATTGTAGAACTTTTTGTATTTTTCCATAAACAGTAGAGCAACAGAGTGGTGGGAAACTGAGGTTTCAACCTTCACCACGGATTAAGACTTTCAGGATGTCTGAAGACATATTTCTGTAGCTCTGCCGTCGATTGCAACCATAACTGGAGAGACGTGATACAAGCCATTGCACTATGGAAACTCAGTATGCAATGAGTATCTCTCATTGGTCATTACTTACTTACAATTTCTGCTGCTCTGTTGAGAAAGAACTCATGTCACTCAAGTTATTCACTTACCAAACAGTGAAAAGTTCAAGAAAGTTGTGACATGTTTTTAGCACAGAAGGGGGTTGCCACAGTGTGTAAGTTCAATTCATGGATCACACATCTTGACGAATAGCAGAGTATTTCAAACACAAGGGCTGTCATTTGATCATGTGGATCGAAGGGAATGTTTTTGTTGGAGGTGGAGGGAGCTCGCATGATGCTAGAGTGCTGTGCCTGTCGGAAGACAAAGATTTGTGGACATGATGTGGGGTACTTTGAAAAGACGGCTGATGAAATCTTTCACAGACAGCTGGAAAACTGACAGCCCAGCAACTTGTGTGCAACCACAAAACAAGCAGAGCCAGGGCGGTGGTTGAGAAGGCTTTTGGCAGACTGAAGAGCAGATGGAATTAGACAACTACACAGGGTCAAATCCATGGTGACAGCTTGTTGTAAGGTCATTGGGCATCCACTGTGGAAGCTGGGGGGGCCAGAAGTACAAACCGGCTTCTCTGAACTCTGAGTTTCTATATGTAAAACACTCTCTAGTGTCTCTAATACAATGTACATTGTTTTACAAGAGTCTCTGTGGTGTGAATAATGTTTAGGTCATTTAACTTACAGGATACACTTGTTTTTTTTTCACACACTTGTCATGTTTTCTTATTTTTGCCCTAAAAACCAGCTTAAAATGTTTATGTGTAGATCAGAGAAATCGAGGTTCCAAGCACGTCTTGAAGACATGAAGTATTGAGAATTAACTTTAATCATCACACTGGTTGGATAATTGATTTCTTGGTTGGCAAGGTTTCACTCAAAATGAACTGAGTTTTTATTTCTTCTGGGATACGCTGAGACAAAGGCAATCACATGACTCGCGCCATTCTGGTTCCTCTCTGATGGCGGACATGATAACAACTTACTCTGTTTGTGGAACTATACTCTATGTACGATACTCTATATTGTATTATCAGGCCAGAATCATACTAGAACGCATCAGGTAGAGACTAAAGGGTGCTTTGAAGGAACACCTGGTTGTTGCAGTGTGCAAGCAGGGTAAGGCCATGGGCATAGCGAGAAGAGTTCTTGTCATCTCTATTAATGATTCAAAAGCTGCTCAGATCACTTCCAGAAGTCCCCTCCAGTATTGTCTGATGAATACAGCCTGTGTGAGTGTATGAATGCTGCAGAAGTACAGTACGTGTCAGAGCCTTTAGCCCCCAGACAACAGCTGTGTCTGTGGTGCACGCAGTGGTGGCACTGGACAGAAAAGAAAGATCTGATCATCACCACAATGGCCACATTCTTTATTACCCCAGACCAAGGCTGCTGTCACAAAGCCAGCATTCCTTAAGAAACTGCCTTTGTTCTGAATGTCAAGTATGTCTGAGAGTGGATTGAACGGTCAACAAAAGTGTGGATCAAAGCTTGCGTGAAACGGCATTTACTTTCTGCACAGTTCAATAAATACAGAGAAGGAAGAGGAAACATTTTCCCATGAGAGCTTCTGGAAGTCAGGACTGGATTTCTACAGAATCACAAGATGATGTGAGAAATAAAATCCACAACAAGAACCTGAAGGCACAAGAAGTTATTAAAGAATGTTGTTAACCAGCATTCTGCATTAAAATGTCACACAGTGCAGCTGCAGTGGCACTGTAGTAAGAAAATAGTTATATTAGTAATGGCAGAAGTTGGCCTAGAAATAGTAACAGTAGCATCAGTAGTTGCATCAGCACATTGGGGGTAGTATTAGTTGTATTCTAAAAGTAGTAGCATCAATAGTAGTAGCAGTAGTAGCAGTAGTGGTAACCAGTTGTCAGCTGCAATATCCAGCCATTCTCCAATAATCTGAATTGTTCTTTTTTTTTGAACGATTAAATTAATTAAAAATGTAAATGTTTTCATTTGGCTCTAGTCAGAAAGTGGAGCTGTGTATTGAAGGAAAGGCAGCTGGCATCACTGACTAGTTACTAAAGAAATTTTGCTTAAGTAGAAGTAAAGATTTTCTCTGATAAAAAATAAAAAGCTAGTCAGTTAGAATGTACTCAGATTAAACATGTTACTGTGTTTAATTTTTAAAAGAGAACAAGGGGGG
>CM076654.1:22906801-22968086 GCA_038496675.1 Rachycentron canadum
GTGGGGGGCTGGGGGGGTGGGGTGGGGGTGAAATTGCTGATTTGGTTATAATATGATGAGAGCTATTCCCTAAACCAACCAATTAATTCCAGTCACTGATACTGATAATTACTACTCTGTTGGCAGCTTATTTTATATATGTTATATATAAAACAGTTTTAGACAGTTGCTGATTTAGCTGTGTGATCATATTGGAGGATGCAATGTGTGAAGTTATTTTAGAATAATTCAACTGACAGTCCTATAAGGCCATTTTGGTCATTTCTGAGGCCTCTATTACTTCTAGAACCTGGGATGGCTGCCAGTTTAGAGAAGTGGAAGAGGGATCCACACATGTTGATCTACAACACAACATGAAATATACTCATTGGTGTGGCTTATATTATTTTTCTTTAAATTTCAGTATATAAACTGTAGCTGTAAACACAGCAATGGTCTGCTGAAGTCTCCCCTGTGAATTTATATGATCTATCTCTTAGTTTTGTGGTGTAGCTGGTCACATTAACCGAAGTCAGGGTTTCCTCAACAACCCCCCAACCCCGTGACAGCTGTGAACAAGTCTTGTTTCCAATGAGGCAACACCTCAAAATTCCTTCACCCCCCCCCCCAACAGCTGCAGAGTGGTGTTGATACTTGGCCTCACTGGAGCTGCCGTCTGTTGTTGGGTGGGACATTGTAAAGGATGGCAGGGCTGATTGAGGCCGAAGCCGCTATAGCATAGTTCCATAAGTGCCAGCCAAGGGTAGGTGAATAAACTGCATCAGGCCTTCTGGTGGCTGCTGTGGCTCTGAACCCTGCGGTATGTTGTTGTTGGCTTAAAACAAAGACCAGGCCACCTCTGGCCCCACACAACACCCACCATCAGATTCCCAATTGTCTTTCCCCTCTCATGCTGAATCCAGAAAAATACACATACAATAGAATTACAATTGTGAGCAAACACTATCTATTATAATAACACAATTTATTGTGCTTAGTGCTCTTGTTCAAACAGTCACAGTGTTTCTGGAGACAGTGTGTGAAGCCCTCAAATAACTGGAGTCAGGAGTTAGAAGATCTGGAGTCAGTCAGTAAAACCAGACTAGAGATTGTGTCAGAGACACTTTGACTTTTAGAGAAACATTTAGAGAAACATCAATTGATGAGAACCAGGACTTACAACAAGGATCTCAGAGACTGAAGATGAAGAAGAGATGATAAAGAGTTTAGATCTTCGTCAGTCAAAAATGCCTGTAAATGGAGATGATTCAGTTCTGTGGTTACTCTCATAGAAGTGGACTAAATCGAGCTAAAATGACTGCAACAGCTCAGCACAGATGATCAGTGATGTCAGAAAGAAGCTCAGAGCCACAGTTGAAGACTTGAAGGACTCACTGGAGCTGGTTCACATCTCGCTTCACGAGTCCACCACACACACCATGGGGCAGGGAGTCCTGCCGTGGACACTGCAGAGGAAGTTGCTGCATCACTGACCTCCACAACACTACTGGTACATGTCTGATGAGACTGAGGCACAACTATCTGGAGAACATGCACCCCTGTGTGTGGTGTAAAAACCACTGCGCAGATCAACACAAAGACATCCTCCCACATATGGAGCAGGGTGTGGGGAGCACCAGGATCTGGGGCTTTGCTGCCCCTGTGCCTGGAGGGCCAAGGTGGCTGTGCACCTACAGGATGATGACCCTAAACATCAAAGTAAATCTACTACAGAAAGAAAATCCACCTTTTGGAGTGCTCTAGTCAGAACCCAGTAGATATGCTGTGGAATGCTCTACAATGAAATTTTAGGTTTTACCCATCTGAAATAGAAAAAAAACTGAAATATGGAAAATCTATATGTGCTGGTCAATGTCAATATTGTGGTGGGCTGCCACAAATAAATCAATTTATGGGGAAATTCTCAAATCCAAGGGTTCAGTTACTTTTTCCAACTGCACTGTGACTTTTGAATAAGGACACAATAAGAACTGTTTGTGATATCTATATATTATATCTATATATATAATAGATATATTTTGTGATATCAGCTGAGAGAAACTGTTTGATGACATTATTGACTAGAACAAAGATCAGATCACTTACCTGTAGATAATTTCTATAAATCTGTTTCTCAGAAAAGAGTAGAAGGAGATGCCAGTATCAATGTGGTCTGGATGTGATTTGTAGATTGTTTTCGGGGTAAAAACGTTCAAGGAACGTTAGACTAATGTATATCCATTACTCAATTCTGAACTCTGTGTGTGTGTGTGTCAGCTTTGTTCTACTGTATTTGTGGCGTCCAAAAAGCTGGAGCCCACATGTAAATGGCTGTACAGACTTTGGAGGTTTGTCTTGTCTGTCTTTATGTATACCTGTCCTCATTCTGCCAGAGCTCCGTAAAGGACCCGTCTCCACTAATGCACTCCTGTTTCTGCCCTGTCCCTGCTGCTCAAGCTCTTGAGGGGACCTGCCTTCACTGACAACCTCCTGCTCGACCTCCTGAGCAGTCCTCCCTTTGCCACCAGAGTGTATGTGCCACACCCCTGTCCTCTTTGATGGCTTCCGGTGCAGCTATTGAGGCGTCCATGCAAGGTGTCCTTCTTCTCCGGAACAAGATTTTCTGCTCACAAGCTTTACCCTATTCCCTGATCCTGCCTCTGGACCCCCTCCACCTGCTAGAACTTTTTAGGGATGTCTGCTATCCATATCTTAAGGGGGGTGCTGCCATGATCTTCCCCTCTGTGTTATTATTTCCTGTTTTACTTTTGAATTATGTTGTGCCTATTATTGTTTAACTTCCTGCCCTTGTGTGTCTCTCACCTTGCCTGACCCTTGCCTTCCCTGTGTATTTAGTCTCAGGGTTGTCCTCACATGTTCGTCTGCTGTTGTTCCCACGTGTCTTTGTGAGAATATTCTGTTTGTTGCTTGCTTTTTAGGTCATCTGCCTCATTATTCAACACCTGCCCGTGAGCCTGGTTTTCTTTAAATACTTACTAATACTACACTGCATCAGCCTCATCTGTGTGCATGCATCTATGCTAGTACACTGGCTTTGGTTCTGGCCTGGTTTGAGTGGATGGCAGTGCATGATCGTGAAGCAGCAGATTTTAATTTAACCTCCTATTACATATCTAACAATTGCATCTTCCTGAGATAAAGTACTGTAGAGTAAACCAGTCTGTGATTCAGATGCAGCATTGTTACTGTGTGTTGACAGTTTTATTTTCCTGTCACCATAGTGAACAGATTGGCTTCCCTCTCCAGCCAGAACACGAAAACCATATATTTTATCTATTCTGGAGAGACAGATTCTATATGCTGTTTTATTCAAGGCTTAATATTTTCCAGACAGGGGCAAGAGTTCATCACTTCATTTGGATGCCTGTATTTGGTCGAATGAATAAAGTTTGTTGAGGATTGTTTATGACCGGCAGTATTTTTCCTTTGATCAAATGCCAAAATCTGTAGGTGTTTTGGGACATCTGTGTCTGTGCTTCTGCTACAAAATGTTGATGTGAGGTCCCGACACAATCACTCCTCCTCCTTAATCTCCAAAGGCCTCCATTGTATCTCATACAATGGCCTTCTCTAGTGCACTCCTCGGTCATTAGCCTGGACCTCAGGAAAGCCCCCTCTGCAAAGAGCATGAGACATTATTGAATGTGTGCCAGCTCTCAAAGACTAGCTT
The DNA here is from genome assembly GCA_038496675.1 of Rachycentron canadum. Classification (NCBI taxonomy): domain Eukaryota; kingdom Metazoa; phylum Chordata; class Actinopteri; order Carangiformes; family Rachycentridae; genus Rachycentron; species Rachycentron canadum. The sequence continues at coordinate 22,910,472 of CM076654.1, forward strand.
AGAGAAAAGCACTTCATAATTGGATTATTATTGAGTATTAGACCCTCAGGCCTGATTTTACAAATGAGCTCTTATAAAGCTCAGGAGATTGACAGAAGGTCGACCGAGCATAAGTTTTAAAAAGGATGATGCTGTCCTCTGCTCTTACATCCTGTTCAGCCAGTTTTCTCTTAAGTGACAGGAAACAATCCAAGTGTTTTAATTAAAGTCACACTGAAGATTTCTTCTGCAGAATGACCTGATTTGTCACAATCACCACTTCCATACTGAATTAGCACTAATGTGTTTGCAATATGCTAGTGAGGAGAAACAAAAAACATTCAGCATCCTGGTAATATAAGTGCTGATGGATAAACTTGTCATACAGAGCTTCACACTTTTTTAAAACGTGTAAAAGGACATGAGGCAGAGAGATCTGCAGTATGGTTAGCAGCAAATCATAAATTCATGACATTTTCATCAGCATGTGACTTCTTGTTTCAAATTGTAAGTCAATCCCGAGTCCTAAACTTTCGCTAATTCAGACTAACAACTGAGCCAACCTGAATGAAGTACCTGATGGGATATTGTTGGCCATTTTGATACTTTGATAAAACCCATAGGAGTGTATCCGAAAACAGTGCCCCTATGATGGCTGGTGTAGGAGTGGGCTATTTGTCATAAAAACATGTGGCAATATTTTTGGGTAAAATTGCAAAGCATGTCTTAGATGTTTTTTAGCAGTTTGCTGCTATTCTTGCTTTTTTTCAGTGCTATGTGGACGCATTTTGATTTCAAACTTCAGTCGCTGCTCCAGTTCATCCTGCCTCTTGTTTTTGTTTTGTGGGTCAGGTCTCTGGTCCTGCAGAGAGATTGCAACTCCCTCCACAGGTCTCTACTGTATTTTTAGAATTAAGTGGATTTTATTGTATGTTCAACATTATAGCTAATTAATGCATTTTACAAACTATTCATAGCCACTTATTCATAGCCCAGTCCATCTCATCACTTTCTGATAGCGACTCACTGTTGCCACCGGTCTGTCCTAAAGACAGTTGGCGCTCAAAGGACATTTGAGAAAACTTAAAATATCCTCTTTAAGCTTTTAGTGTTGATTAGCTATAGCTAATATTTGGATATAAAGTAGTACTCTGCTTAAGGGAATATATTTGATATGTGATAAAGATAACCAATCTTTTGTCTTAGGGAGGATGTAAAGTCCATTCCAGGTCAAAAGGTCTCAAGATTCTGTTGGGTTCTTGGATCAATGTGTGGGCGTTTGCTCTATGTTTATATTCCAACTAATACACACAGGAATTATTGCAGTACTGAGCATGTATCTGTGTACGTTGCCAGATGATGAGGAAGAGAGTGGTGAGCGAAAATAACCTCAGTATAGAATAGGCCTATGTAGGGTGGAGGAGAGTGTCTTCCTACATTACACCAATTACTTCTTGAACATGACATAGTGGCATGTAACATGGGGACAAAAGCTTTACATCCTGGCCACTGTGAGGACATGATGGTATATGATGAGTGGGAGGCCCTGCTGATGTGAACAAGATCAAGTTGAGTCCTGATTTAGCAACAGGAGAGCCTTTGTGTTGCCCATGACGCGCTGGGACCGAAGCAGCATAGGTCATGTGAATTGTCAGTCTTCATCACCATGGGTAGCGTGGACATGATTGTTCCATTACTACATGTCAACATTTCGTGACAGAGTTCATGATTGGACACACCATTAGTGCTGCCCTCATCAAAACCACTGACTTGTCTTACACGCATTAATGAGGATCATTAGCTGTGTGTAAAAAAGGCCGTAAACAGCAGTCTTCTTTAAATAGAAAATGGGATTTGATTTTCTTAAATGAGGCCCACATGTAGGGACTTACCACACCCACGACTCAGCTCTTATTTCAGTGTCTCCCTCCAGAGTTGCATGACTTGAAGCTTCAGTTGAACATTCTCAAATTCTGGGCCAGGAAATCAGACTGCCATGCCTTTATTACCATGACCCAGAGCTGCTTCTTCCAGGTTATTTTGAGAATAACCAAGAACATCTTGACCTCTACCCCACAACTAAAAACAACTCATGAGAGCTGTTATCAAAAAATCAGTGTAACGCAGTCATCATTCTTTCAACAAGAATTGGGGAAGTCTGGTCCTGCTATCCCATTAAATTTACTGGATCACTGCAGATTGACTTAGAGGTCAGACTTTTATTGTGGAAATTTTATTTCACAGCACAGACACATGAACAGTTGGTTTCAAGTTGAATTTAACAAATTCATGACATTATTTAAGACTTTGCAATTGACCAAATTCCTTTATTGCAATCAACATGCTTTAACTTGACAAATCATGATTCATTATGCAGTTGTGAATCGTGAAAAGCACATCTTGTGTTTCTCAAAGCTTACCATTGCCACTATATCCTTACTCAGTGCTGTCTGTCACTGTCAAATAAAACCATTCATGGTTTGTGGTGATGATGGAACAGGCATTAGCATGTATTAGCATGACTGATCATGCTTCCTAATTTGCATTGAGGTGAAAATGTTCAAATACAAAATAATTACAACAAATGTAGTGGTTATGCAAATGTTATTAACAATGACAAAAGCTGCATACTTTTATACAACAACAGAAATTTAACAAGATGCAAGGAACCTTGACAAAATGCATGATATTAATCAAACGAATTCATGTAAATATAAAAGTCATAAGCTCAGAAACGTGTGTACATTTTTTAAAAACACATCCCTCAAAACAATATTTATTGTAAAGAGACAGTAAGAATCAGGAGGCCGGAATAATAAACAAAGCAGATTCATGGTCAAAGTGCTTGGTGATAGGATGGAGTAGATGGGCAAGACAACAAACATTTTTCAGAAAAAATAACTTCCTCGGTTGAGTTAAATGCTAGAGGGCGGTGCCAAATAATAGGGTAAAAACAGTTCGAAGCCCAATGAAAAGCAAAAGAGGTGGTATCTAAGGTTAGGTATCTAAAGAAGTCTGGTTGCTAAATCTAGCCATGCTACACAATCTAATACGTTAGATAGTAAAGCCAATTCATCCTAAAACTTAAAAGTTCACACCAAGTGTCAACAACAAATACAGTTTTCTCACTCTGCATGCTGTGTTAGCTTCAAGGAAGCTCTTGGCTGAAAAAATAGAGCGCAGAGTTCAGGTGCTAATATGCTGCTCGCAAACATGGAACGTTCCATTTGTATTCCTCTGGTGTACAGAGATTACAATAGGAATGGCCATTACAATAGGGCACCTCTCACCATTGAGAAGTGGCCCAAAAACACCAAAATTTGGCAAAGGCAAATTCATCCACACATCCTCAAGAAAATGACTAGAGAAAAGAAAAGACTCGAGCTGGAGGTTTTGGGTTGTAGAGACTACCTGCAGGTAGCTGAAGCTAATGGCTAACTGCTAGCCTGCTAGGACCATTCTTGACAGTCACACTCATAGTCAAACTTGCTGTTAGCTGCTAAAAAGGGACAATGACTAGCCATTGACCCTTCATACCATGGTTACCAATCTATTCATATTTGATTCTCATGCATGTGTTTATTCTGGGATGCATTAGTTGTCCCATTAGAGTCCTTGTTGCTGTCCATTACCCAAATCCCACATTTTAAGATATTTTCCAGAAATGGTCTTTCTGAAGGATAATGTTGTTTATATATAGTACATGTCTTGGTAGCGATTTGAAGGTCTTGAGATTTTCCACTAAACTTGGCTGATATACAAGACGTACAAGACAGTCCAACAGAAGAGTTTTTGGTCCCTTGTCTAAAGTGTTTGTGAAGTTCAGCTAGCATGACTCACTCGAAACATCAAAACAATCCTTTACAGTGTAACTGTGTTAGGAGGGGATTACTTCACAATCAGGAGAAATAACTACAGTAAGCAGGACTTTTCACCCTACATGTAGCTATATATCTTTTATGATAAAAGAGAATTATCCGAAGCAATCTATTGAAATGATACTAATGCTTAAAAATGTTTTGTTTGTATTTTCCACTTGAACACAACCCCGTCTAACTTAGCCACTGCTCATTACCTCTGCCAAAATTTCGGTTTTCAGGATTCAGAAACTACCAGCATCTACTGCAACATCCAAGTGTTCCTTCAGAAAGCAACAGGTGGCGTGTCTATTGAAACTCACCATTTATCTGTCTGTTCATTAGCCAGCCTGCTAACCTTTTTAAACACGGATATAAAGAAATTTATATGACACTAAACTCTACCTGTCAGCTTTAACTCAACCTGTTAGATTATTTCCTGTGTTTGCTGTCCCATTTTTATTGACACTGTACAAACACATCCCAATACATATTTGAGGCGTGTATGTTCGGTACACTGTGAGGTCAGGTGTTTGATTAGCATGCATTGGTACTGGAAGGCTGGTGTAGATTCATCCTTTGTCCTGTATAGTCCAATATGCCCGTTTCTAGGCTATCAAATACTGCGCTTCTTCCTCCTATATAGGTGCCATACCGGCAAGCCTATTGTGAGGTTATCTGTTGCACAACCTGGCTGTGCTCACTGGTCGACAAAGTTTACCTGATATGTCAGCTGATGACCATTGTCCCAGGCATACAAAACCTTCTCCTTGGGGTTGTAGTCGATTTGGGTGGTGAAGGAGTACTCATTGGTGAAGGACAGACGTGGGATGGCTTCAGTGTTGGTGTGGGTGTCGTAAGCATAGTTCACCTCACCCTCTTTCTGGTTGTAGACATTGACAGCGTACAAGACGCCACAGATGATGAAACAGTTCCCATAAGAGTTCCTCTTAAGACCAGTCCTCCAAGTTGTTTCCTTTTTCAAGGACAGGTCTCCAGGGTCCAGTTTACTGATGACAATCACCTCTTGCTGGTTGTAGTCATAGTCCACGGAAGGGTAGATCACCCACAGGCCGGTCTCATCCACTGCAAAGTCGATGTCTGAGTGGCCCCTCCACTTCCAGGGTGTGGTGTCCTCGTAAACCACATCATGCAGCAGTGTCCAGGCTGCAACGTACCGCATCCTCAGATCATATTTGATGATGTTCTTGGTGAAGGCTCTGTTGTAGTAGAAGGCTCCATTATAAACGACATGGCCTGTTCCAATCCAGTTGTAAGGAAGTTTGAAAAGGTTGCTCCAGCGGCCTGGGACAAAGAAGCACAAAACCCATGATTGCCAAAACCTTCCACCACTTGCCAGCTGCCAAGACAACAGTGAGCAATAAACACAATCCAGGGTTCTACTACAGTATTTTTGCCGGTCTTATGTCAAAAAATGTCAAAGCAAGTTTTTTTTAGAGTTGCCTGTTCCAAATCTCATAATCAACACTTCCCTGAAAAGGGAAATGTTCAGGCCTGAGGAACTTGACACTTTACTTGGCAGCTCTGTGGGTCAGTCCTGAGAGGCCAACCTGTGGCAGATTTAGCTTGTAATAAAATCACTTTAAAATTGTTTCAATTATTAATTTATGATTAATGTTCCAACAGGCCACTGTGCAATAAACAGAATGATACATAGTGAGCTGCTTGTTATGTTTAAGACCAGTCTGCAGTGTTGTTGTCATCCTTTACTCATTATAAGCTGCATACATTTAGCTGTGTGTGTGCTATGCTAACAGTATGCCCATCACAGAGCCAGTGATAATGTTTTTACAATGCCAGACTGTGTACACACTGGCTTCACGTGACAGTGACACAGTTTGTTTTGGGGTTAACTCCTGAACAAACACATGGTGCACTGTAGGTGTCGTTTTCTACTCACATCCTATCTGCTGTCCTAACCTTCTAACCTCAGGAAGTCTGATTTAGATAATCATAATAAATGAAAAGCCCCCCCTGACCCTCACACACACACGCACACACACACACACCACCACCATCTCCATACTCATCTCTTAGACCAGCCCACATTCTTAATCCCTCTCCACTGTGCCCAGTTTAAAGGAAAGGATAGAGCACGTCAGGGAACAGCAGGCATCACCACCACTCACCAAGATACCCAGTCATTCGCACAAAGCTGTGAGCTCACTGCACCACAGGACGCTTCACATGTAAGAAAGCCCATTGTCCAAACACATCTAGATCAACAAGCCAAGTCCTATGAGGGGAGATCATCTTAACTCTCTAGGAGAATGTAATCCTATTCCTCAGTTGATCTGGATGTTGAAGGAGTTGATTTTCCCACCCACTGGAGCCATGAAACAACCAAGATCTGCATTCCACAGATCTCATCAGTCTCACAGAGCTCGCTGGATAATCAGCATGAATCAGTGTCAACGATGTTATCACAGAAAACACAGCGATCAATTAAAACAGGGTTATCCCACAGTCAGACAACATACTGGGACGGTAATGATGTTTCCAGTCAAGTCAGTATGTAAACACTGAAATGAAACCATTTTGGAACCCAATCAAAAAGTTTGTAATGGCGTTCAGTGCATGCTCAAACTTTCAGTTTCAGTTTTAGGACCAAGACCGGAGACAGCTCACACTGACTTTACCCACCAGGCGCAGTAAACCTTGGGTTAAAGGGTAGATAATGTGATGTTTAACAGCAAATTTTCCATTTCTTAGTTGTGGCCTGAGGGTGCTGATATGGCGGTTTTCACTCTATGTTATTGTATTTATTTTTGAGTTTGTGCTGTATTATGAAAGAAAAAAAAGGTTGGTTTGTGGTGGTGTTTTCAGGGGTTATGGTAAAGCTCAGAAGCTATGGTGCAGGTCAGGGATGCTCTTTGTAGTGTTGAGAAGGTAGAGATCTACATGAAATCAAACAACAGCACTGGCTCTCTGTAACAAAAACACCTTCATTTTGAGACAGACAGGAGCCAGAACTGTCGCTGTGAGCTGTGTCCACCTCTTTTATACCTACCTGAATTGGTCTACCTCACAATTATGAAACCTCAGTCTGTAGTCAGACTGTGTCAGAGCTACGACTGGAGAGGAAATAACACTGCGAGACCGTAAGAACTATGATGTGTATTTCCTATGATACTGGTTACATAGTTGATAATGAAGACAATATAAATGCAGAAAGTAGTCTTCCCATTTTCTGTGAGACATCTAGAAAGGCCAGTCCACTGCAAACCTTCACCATGAACACCACTTAGTATTGCAGTAAATGTCAAGGTAATTATTTGACGTAGTAGTCTCCTACTCAGTAATAAGAAAGTGAGCAAAATTTAACTCAACTTCAGTTATACAAGTATACTTTATGACAGTTACTTTGGGAAATATAATTGAAAATGAAATATTTAAAAATTAAAACCCACACCATAAACATCCAAGATGGGACTTTGGCCCTTTGTGGGCACCTTGTGGGCACTGGCATATATTATGAAAAGAAGAATGAAGCGCACCTTGTTTGAAGTTTTCCAGGTTCCTGAACTCCACCAGGTTGTTGCCGTAGTAATAGTTAGTGACGTAGATCTTGGAGTCTTTAGCCAGCGGATCCTTCATCCAGGCTCCCTCGTTCCGCCCGTAACTGTGATGCTTCTCTGGCTGCTCAATAGAGGCGAGAGTCCCTTCACAGTTGAGGATTTTCCCTGAAAGAAAAAAACAACAGCAGAGCATTTAACATGTACTCTTGGGAAAGTCACACTCATTTATTTCTTGGCAAAATTATCCTACAGGCTTTCCTGTCCTCTGTCAATGCAGCTGGACACAGAGGGGACACGCACCGGCTCTATGCAGGGTGGGCCGACTGTTGTTGTTAGAGTTGTCCAGCACCAGCACTATGGTTGGAGCCGGTCTCTCAGATGCTGGTGTGCTGATGGTAGTAGGTACAGTGGTGGTTGTAGTTGTGGTGGTAGTGGTTGCGGTGGTGGTAGTTACAGCGGATGGAACTGCAGTGGTAGGGATGGCCTCAGCCACAGTGGCCTTCATGGTTTCCAGCACCATTTCGGCTCCGTCCTCAGACCGGCTTTCTGTGATGTGGTGGACTCCGTATGATTTGGCAGAGTGATCTGTGAGGGAGGAGAAGTGTAGAGTCAGGCCAGCAGATAAAAGTCTACCAAGTTAGTTTTCACTGAAAATCCAGAAGAAGGCCTAACAAGGCCAGATAGTCCTGAAGCAGAGGGATGGCACTATTTATAACTTTAAACAGGCTGCCTCTTGTTCTTGTCAGTGATGGTCACATTAGAGCAGGGTGATGCAGTGGTATGAGGAGACAATCTCTCTACAGTATGTGGCTCCCTGACAGGCTCTATGAGATGTCTTAAAGTCTGCTGTGCTCCAGAAGTCCACATCAAAGACGCCACATTAGCAATGCAGCACACAAAGAATACCCACTTCCTGCCTCTCTTCTCTGAACTGTTTAACCCCGCCTGCTCTGCTGTCTGAGTTTACTGAGGCAGCATTCGCCTTTTAATAAAAACAGGAATCAGTTTGTGGAACTACTGTTAAATCTACAGTTATTGTATTAAGTCAAGGGAGAGGTCCATATAGTAAAAAGAGTAGATATCCTATAGATTTTTTGATTATAAAGCAGGTATAGGTTCTATATTAATACTGTGAAAGTATCAAAATACTCAGGTCCTACCCTTCAACCTTGCAGGATTTGAGTCTTGAGTCTTTACCTGAAATCTGCTGTATTTTCATTGGCTCACTCAGAGAACAGCCAGCATGATTGTGTTTATAGATTGTTATTATTGTTACTGGAGCTTCAGAGAGAAGCCTGACAGAGGGGAAACTACACTGAGATGCTTTTTGGCTCTTAAAACCATAAGTATATCTTCTTATTGTCAGGGTCATTTTCCAAGTCCTGTCAAGTTTCCCACCTGCGTGATTACCGTTCCCCACCCTAATGTCTTACACCTGCTGTCTCCCCTGCTCCATGTGTATATAAGGTGTGTCTTCCCTCCCTTTGGTGCCAGATCATCTTTACCCATGTGTGAGAGGTCCAGCCTTTGTCCTTGTGTATGTCTCCTGTGTTCTTTCAAGGCAGAATCTGCTTTGTGGGTCCATCTCTCTGTGAGCCTGACACTTATGGATATCAACACTTCAGCTAAAACACTGGAGAAAAGTCAAATATGGGCCCTTTAAGAACCATCCATAACGCAAAGCAGCTAATAAACTAATAAGTAGGTAACACAATTGTAAAACAGCTCAACATCTTCTTCAGAATTAAACTAGTTAATTAGCGTCTATTTTGACTCTATAACCCCTAAAGCATCAGTGCCTCAGTCATGAAAGAGTTGGGTCTGCCCAGTTTGAACAGGTAAACACTCGTACCTTTAGATGTAGCTGGACAACAGATCACATCTAATGACCTCATTCATTCAAAGAACACAAGCACGAAGCATCCTGCGATGGTCGAAAATACTGTTATCGAAATGTATAATTTACCAATAAAAAACATATTGGACAACATATTGTTTTCTTATTTTGTTTTCTGGCTAAATCAAAGAGAGGCTGCTCTCCTTCTGCTCCTCATACCCCTCTATCCTGTGCTGCTGCACAGATGTGATGAGATCACAGCAGTGGATCTTCCTGACACACATGGATCTGAAGACGGCTGGAGCAGAAACAATATTTTGAGGTTTTTACAATTAACAGTAGGAGACTGCAGAAAGACATAAAGAGATATTGAATGATTGAGTAGATCGATGTGGTACTTGGCAGTAAGTGTAACTGATCCACACAAAAGCAGTAAATTTGTCACGGTCATTTTACCTCAGATTGAGTGAAGCTAATGACTGAGTGGAGATCACATGAAAGAACACAGCAGCCACTTAACTGACCTGACATCCATCTGTGTTTAGTAAAGCAATGGGACACATCTGTTGTAACAATTGTTAATTTATTACTTTACAGATCAAATGCCCCTTTAAAGTATTTTAACACACACAGTGATGAAGATATTTCAGTAGTTTGTAAAGGACCATGCCAGGGTTTTTTCAATTTTACATTTGCTTTTATCATCATCATGTCACAGTTGTGTGCTAATTCATGGCAGACTTATTGCTGCACCATGCATGGTGTTGTGGACTTTATACTGTTTTAGCCACTTTAATCACTTGAAGTGTATGCTATATTTCAAATATTTCCCCTGCTTATTTTGCCATCAAATAAAACTTTGCTTTAGAACTACATTTTCATAACATTATCTCAACCCATTGTATTCCTAGGCACAAGCATAGCTATGCTTGGCTCTGTCTGACTCAAACAGCTTATCTGTACAGTCACATGGAAGTTCAGTAATTTACTAACTGTAGTTCCAAAGGAAAGACTTATTTGATGTCAAGTTGAAGTGGTGGAAATATTCAAAATAAAGCGTGCACACAAAATATTAGCTTTTTTTCTGTGACCATTTTTAAAGTGGCTGAGATGCACTTTTGCAGTTGACATCAGCTTTGTTGCCAGTGCTCCTGCTCCTACTCTAAACTGGAAACACAGTGATGTGAATCTACTGCAGGTAATGCGCTAAGTTCTTGCAGCCACATGGTTTCTGACTCGAGTGTTTCAACAATGTCTGACAAGGTGTCACAGAACTTCAGCTCAGCTCTACAGAGCTATGGCTACACTGGGCAGCTCCCGGTAAAATGTGTGTCAGTGTAACTAAAGTTGAAGACAGCCATTTCTCACAATAAAGCATGACGGTGTGTCGACCTTCCCAGGATTAATGCAAGAATAATAATAAAGATCCCTGAATCCTGGTCCTTGCCAGTAATTATGGAAATGTAGCCGACTGGTTCCAGTAATGTGACAGGGATCTCTGGGCTCCCTGAGTTTCACATACATGGTAGAACACGCGGTCTGACAGCATGATGTGCGTGTGCCCTGTGCAAACGCAGCATACCTATTCATTCAACTAGACTTAAAGAGGATTGGAGGATTGGAAGGAGTCGGGAAATGTTTGCTCTGCATTGGTGAGGGTCCCCACTCATTGTTGTGAGCAGTGAAGCCGAGGCATGTCATGGACATGGCAGCGCTCCATTGAGACAGCATTCCATCAGCTCCATGTATTTTGTCAATAAAAGATTTGGATTTCCTGCTCGCTGAATGTGCACCAGCAATCCAATCCCACACGGACTAGAGCCACTTTGCTTAAAACAACACCGGGGTAAATCTTGTATTGAGGCGCTCTTGTGTGCCACAGAGCTATGGATTCCCTGTTGTATTGCCTTATGCTAACTGAGAAGTTAGCAACACAATTACAGCTTTATCTCACACTTGTGTAAAACAACGTTTTCAGGAAACCTTCATACTGCTCTTTATTGGAAACTAAATCCGGTTACTAGGGATCTTCACTATGTTGGTAAGACAAGCAAAGCCATGGCTGCCAGCTGATTCTGGTCCAGCAAAGAAACTAATTTGGATCATTTTCAGCACTCATAGGGGATTGCACACAGATGATCGCACACAGATGGGAGTGCAAACTCAGCTAAAGTACAAGCACAGTGTTTTCTTTAGCTCAGAGAGGATGGCTTTCTATGAGCACACCACTATGCTGGGAGAGTGTACACAGAGTATCCTGCTCAGGCTGAAAACTCTCACCTTCTCTGTGGTCATCGCTGGTCTTGGCAGCCTTGTAGTATGTGATGCCCCTCACCACACCAGGCTGGTGGCCAATCACCTTGGCTTTGGCTGTGGGGTCAGGCTTGACTGGCTTCCCAGGTTTATTCACCTCTTTCTTTGGCTTTACGACCTTTTCTTTGGCTGGTTTTGGAGGGGGTTTGGCTGCAGGGGTCTTTTTGCTGGGTAGTTTTATAGGCGACTTGGGTTTTTCATCATTAGTATCCTGCAAAATGAATAGTCAGAGTACACCATGTTAGGACATAGGGTAATATTGGCTTGTGGTCATCTATAAGTTGTCCATTATGATCCATGCCAAAGTCAAAATCTTGGCTTTTTTGTGCTAGATCTGTTCCTGCGCACACACTTGCTGCCACTAGGGTTGGGTCGATAGAGGATCCAGCTGCCCATTGTTGAGCACAGCATTGTGATCACCTCAGTCACTTAAGCCCCTTTTCCAATGGTTACAAAAAAACAATGCTATGACCGCTGGGCTTTTGTCTGCAATGGAAAAGGCTACAATCAGCATTCACTCCAGGGTCAAATGACTCTGCAGTAATCCTAGGTATTTACCTGCTCTGGCTCTGATTGGCAGTGATGTAAACATAACATTTGGGGTTAACATGCTAATTTTTGCCCCTTTTCCATCTTTCAGGCACAAACACTGTAAACAGACTGGTCACCTGCAGAGCATGGTGCTGTTACATCAGAAATGCTGCAGCTGCAGCTGCACTGCATCCAGGGACGTAAGAGCGGGCACAGCCCTGAAATAGGTTTTAAAAACTATCTATGTGTGAGCTCTTTAGCTCCAAGCCGCCAATCGTCTTTCTTAGCAGGTTTACGCACGTTTAGAAACCACACACATGCAAATGTTGGTGTAAATAGGATATTACAGAGTGGATTGTCTTCCCTCACAAAATTTGATAAGGGCTAACAGCAGTGTGCAGAGAGCTCACAACCTGACAACAACTGAGTTTAATGAAAACCTCTCATCAAGTTAACGACTAAATTAATTGATGAGAGACGATGTACCATTGGTGATGTTTAAGATTGTAACCACTGAAACTGCTGCTCAGCACCAGCTAACAAGTTGATAGTCACAATAGACACAACACAGAAACACAAAGCTGATCTTTACACCTGTTCTTTGTCTTTCTGCAGCAGCTGCAGGCTGAGGCTGGAAATCTCCTTCTTGATGCTCATCATGATGTTGGAGTAGTTCTCATATCTCTTAAACTGGTTGGTGAGGCTCATCATGCTGTCCCTCACAAATTCATTCTCCCGCGTAAGGTTTGTCTTGATTGTCTGCAAGTTAGGAGATTGCTATACATTAAAGGACGTCATCGGTTATTTCAAAGATGCCTCTTCACAAAATATTGTCTCCTGAGAAAGCTTTGAGTATGAGGACGTCCATGAGTATGTTTTTTTGCCTACCTCTTCCAGGGTGTTCATCTGCGACACCACCTTGTTGATATAGGAGTGGACTTTAATTAGATCCATGCTGTAGAGAGTTCCCTCGAGGAGGTCCACCATAGATTGGAGCTGGTCATTCACGCCATAAAAGGAAAAGAGCTACCATCATTTACCATTTCCTAAATTCAACCCTGACAGTTTTATGTGTCTCTGCTTAAGTGCTGTAATATCTTAAGTGACCTCCCTAGTAATTTTCTCTAATTAACACTATTGACATCCCCACTCTGGGTCCATTTTAATTACTTTTTCCCTTTCCTTTTCAATGTAACCATTTCCTTAAGAGATCAAAGATCAATGACTCAGATCAAAGATCTGGAACTGCCTTTGGTTCCAAATGGTACATACCGTGCTTTGGTAGCCTGTGAAAAATGAATGTGTGCTTTAGGTACGTGGGGTCTGCTGACTTGTTCACAAATGATGCTGATGATACGCATATGAGGTAGGCTCTTACTAGATAGTCTCATAGACCAGCTAAAGTATTTTATTCAGAGGGTTGGGGTTAGGTGCTGCTAGTGGGGCTCATGTACCAGTGAGATTTGCCGAGAAAAGACTACTGAATTGGCAAACAGACTTTAATAAATTGGCAGCTGTGTTAATTCAGTGATAGTGACAAAGTATAGTATAAATTACTACTTTAAAGGTTTCTTGCGTTGACGTGAACTTCAGTCATTGTTGTCTTTATAATACAAGAGGTTATAACATGTCCTCTGGTGTTAGATAATATACTGACAAGAGAAATACCTATAGTATAACAAAATACATAAGATATGAATTTTCTATTACAGAAGGATCAGGGGACAGGCTGGAGGCTGGATTCGCTATCGGAAAGTGACGGGGTGGGTCAGTGGCAGCCAGTATAGCATGTTAACTTCATGTTGGTGAACAAAGGAATTAAGTTTGATGCTACTTGAACGGTTCTACTTGACTGATAAGTACACAACCGCTAATGCTAATGTACAAATAGCTCCTTAAAAGCTCCTGTAGGATTTTGACATTTCTTTGTCAACTCCTAGTGGTCAAATGTGTTTAAAGCAACAGATTGATGACGCATGTTTAGGTTGGAATTGTCATAAATTTTCGACAGACAAAAACTAACACCATCAGAATCATTTGAAACATGTTATGATAACATTATTGTTGCACACGTGGCTTTAAGCTGCATCTGCTCACCTTCAGTAACTCAGGGGCCTGTTTCTTCAGCTTCTCCATTTTCCACTCATTCTCACAGGGATTGAGGGAGGATGGCGGTGCTGTGCATGAACACTTGCAGTCGGATCCAGAGCTGACCGTCTCTACTGTGTAGAAATCCTCCACGCGTACACTGCCACTCCGCAGCCGCAGGCAAGCATCCTTGCTCAGAGGCCGCATGATGCACTTACAGCGGCAGTCTGAGCCCTCTGACGTCATCCGAACGGGCTCAGTCTCGCCAAAGATCTGGAGGAGGGAACATGGATTGTCCCATTTTTTAAATGTACAATGTCACTGTAATCTTCCCTTCATGTCTGCACATAAGCAACTCTTATATGTATGTATTTAAAACATTAGATTTGGATATGAATGACCTGATACTTATTCAACCCTATAAAATGTAAGGTAGAATAAATATAAAGTTATACTGTGTGCTGCTGAGTTCTTCCAGTCTTCTGTTCTATTGGTCTAACCCCTGCTGGACTTTCATGAATAAATCCATTTGTGTCATAGGGAAACAAAAGCAAGGGAAGGAAAGTAATCCTGAAAAATAACCACATGCATCCTCTCTTTTGAACATTAGCCCGTGTGACTCAGAGAGGAAACCCCCTTGATAAAAATACAATTCATAAGACTCCTGCATAACCAGCTGGCCTTTGGTTGTCATGTATGATGACAGAGCAGGCAGGCCATGTCCATTGCTTACTTAATAACAGGAAGCAAAGCGTGGCACACAGTTCCGATGCGAGGCAAGTGCAAGCAGTCATACAGTGGAGATAGCTTTTAGGTAAGACTTCAACTACAGACATTAACTTAACTGATCTGAATGAAGGTGTGTTCAGACTGATATGAAAGAAAATTTTAGAGGTGATGCATATAAAGTCAACTTTTCCTTGAATCTTAGTCCCTCCCACTGAAGACACAGGAAGGGATGCAAGGAAACTTTTTTTTGTTAAAATAAGATATCCTGATGATGGCAGCGCAGCTGGATCAGCTCTCGTTTGGCGTCAGGAGCTGATTGTAACTTTTACTGGTTTGGAATTGCCCACATATGCAGAGCGCAGCTCATGTTAATGTCAGAAATTAAGGAAATACTCTGTAACTCAACTCAGTATCAAACTGTACAGGTTCTGGAAATTATGTAGATTAAATCAGATAAAATCACCTCCTTTCTCAGAATATAACATCCATCCATCCATGATATGGATTTAATGTGGAAATAAGAGGAAGCATGCAGAGAAAATATTTTGCATGCAATGAAAATATTATGACTTAAGAGATTTTTATGGGTGTTTTATTAATCAAACCTAAAGATCAACTAGACAAAATGGAAAACTTGGGAATGTGTCACTCTCTTAAATCTATTACATCTGTTGGATCTATTAAATCTAGTGTCCACTTTGGTATAAAACTGCAGTGATGTAGACATGTGGTTTCACATTAGCTCCATCAACTGCAGTCTGGACTGAGATGGTTTTGCGTGCAGGGATGGTAATGACAGACCACATTCACGAGAGTAACAGTGGCTGAGAAGAAGCATAAGGCTGAATGGTTGAGTTAGGTGGTGAATGCAGAAAGAATAGTCACTCTGAAGGCAGCATTAGTGACTGAGTTTGATTCAGGCTGGAAGCCAGTGTAGGATTACCAAGGTCTGTCAGTTGATTTGTTGGTTGCTCCCTCTCTCCTTCTGACAAACACATTGCAGAGTGAGTAGTAGGGTATTGTGGAAAGTAACACAGTGGCTGGATTTTGATTAGATTTACTGTGGACATTCATGCTTTCAAAACAGGATGAACCATTATCATTAGGGATACTCTGGGAGCATTCCCACTTCCTACATTATTATTATTGCTCCCACTGTAATAAATCTTGGTCTCAGCTCTTTATTAATGAGCTGTGGTCTTGGACTTTCTAAAGCCTGGGGCAGGAATTTATAACTGTGTGAAGAGCAGAACTATGATGCAATGAAAGCAAATAAAATATTCTTGCATTAATGAAAAACCCTCTTTCACAAAGTCAGCAGTCAGTTCAGTGTCTATTCAATCGACTCTACACCAGTGTGTATTGTTTTCAATAAAAGCAGAACTCCACTCATTCTCACAGGACTGAGGGTGGATGGCGGGACTGTGCATGAACACTTACAGTTGGCTCCAGAGCTGAGCGTCTCTGCTGTGTAGAAGTCCACACTGCAAGCATCCTTGCTCAAAGGCCGCATGGTGCACTTACAGCAGCAGTCTGAGCCCTCTGCAGAACTCATTTCACACTCACACTCGTTTTACGCTTTAAGGTCAATTTGCTTGTTATGGGTGGTTAAGTCAGACTGTAAAAACAGTTATATATTGTCATCTGCAGCTCTAAAGGACCACTGAATAAACCTGGTGATGTCATAGTGATGTCATCAGGGATAACTCAGCATGAGCTGATTGGTCACTGCGATTTGTCCATCCATCCAGCTATTTCATTTTCTCTATTCATCCAGGCTCAGGGTGCGGTGGCAGCAGGCCAAGCAGAGTATTCCAGACACCCCTTCAGCAGTACTTGCCAGCTGATCCTGGGGGATCCCGGGGAGTTGCCAGGTCAGATGGGATATGTAACTCCAGCAAGTTCTGGATCTACCCCAGGGGTTTTCTCCCAGATACACCCAGAGAACCTCCGAAGGAAGGTGCTCAGGAAGCATCCCAGTGAGATGCCCGTACCATCTCAACTGGCTCCTTTCGGTGTGAAGGAGCAGTGACTCCACACGAGCTCCCTCTGGATGTCAGAGCTCTTCACCCTATCTCTGAGACTGTTGCTCTCACTCGCAAGATATGAGCATTTTCCAAAAAACTGAGGTATGTATATGAAGGTGTTACTGGTTACATTATGAAAATGTGGGCTTTTGAGATTGACTCTCAAAAATATAATATATATAAATAATATCATAATCTTCAAATCTGTGACATGGGACCATCAAATGTGTGCAAAATGATTTATAATAAGGAAAATGATTTGCACAAATAACAATTTACAGTTCAGGACCTTGGCAGGCACAAAGAATGAAGTAGGTAATTGGCAGCATAGCTTTCTGATTCAGTCGTGTTAGTGTTAGTCTTATAGTATTTAATGGCTGTCCCTTGTTAACACAGTTTTGGATGTCTTTTGGCAGTGCAATACTAGACTTAATGAAGGTAAGGGGGAGGAGTGGTGGAGGTGGTGGGGGCTCATTAGTGAAGGAATGCAGGCTGAGTGATGGTGGGTGGAGGGGTGTGTGCTTTCCCCTCCATTACTGGAGACATACTGGGGAGGGGGTCTGATACAGGGTAGGACTCCTGTGTGCAGAGCTGGATCAATCCTGACCCATGTCAAGTGAAAAGGCAGCAGGTTGACAAATGCTACAGCCACATGAAAACAGGGTGGATTAGCAGATTAAACTTCTTTAGCAGAGACCATGCCTATGGCCCTGCTGTGCTGCATTGTTCAGCCCCAGCCAAACACTGACTGCTGCATAGCAACATCAACTTAAGTTTCTTTAAGATGGAGAAGTCAGAGAAATTCCAGCCAGATTTACTCTGGACCTTCATCTTCAGTCAAACTGTTACATTGCACACTTTACTGCAGGAAGGAGACTTGGCAGCAATGTATAATCAAAAATTTTGAACAATTCTGCCAATCAGAGCAGCTGCCTCCTCCCCCTGTCAAATCATATGTGCCAGCATGCCTAACAAACTGTCCAGCATCTCATGCCAGGCTGACCTACCAGCATGCGAACAGGCAACACAATTAAGAGCGCTAACAATTAAGAGTAGAGAGCATTTAACGCATGCTTTGAAGTTTGAGTCTACGGCTTTGACCTCTCAAGTGCAGTCAAGTTTCAGGTCAAAAAGACGCAGCTCAAACATGAACTCGTGTCTGCACGATATGAGAAAAAGAGTTTGCACACTGCAGAGAGCTCTATTAGATCAACTTCTGCAGCCCTTAACAACTAACACACACTGACAGTGATGATGTGAAACCCCAGTTGTGCTCAGGAGTCCTAAAAACACAAGCTGAACAGTGGTTGCTGTATCTTTTTGCCTTAGTGTGCAGTGGCAGCAGCCTGCTGTATTTGCATCAGCTTCATATAAACAAAGATATCCATACTGTATGGTCAGCAGGGCAGGCTGTGCAGGTATCCTGTGGATGCATTTTCCAACTGTTTTTAAACACAAATATTAGTGCTGTGAGTCCTGTTATGACCTGCAGCTAATTCCAACCCCCCCCCCAGCCCCCTTTTTTTGCTTTTTGAACAATTTTCCCACAAATGCACAAAAGGAGGAATGAATACCAGCTCTAATCAGCCTTAAGCCCATAAAGCTTATGATGCTAGCGATTTTAAAGGACAGACTATTCCTTTAAAATTCCACATCATCTCCTGTCAAGGGCACTCAAGACCAAATCCGGGGTCCACATTCCAGTCCAAAGAGGCCACCTGATTTTTTTATCTAATTAGTTGTGCTTATGATAAACAGTCTTAGCTGCGTCACTGTAAAGATAAACTTGGTACAAAGGGGGAATTCTACCCAAGCTTTCAATCTGGAGATGAGCCATGAGGCCGGGGGCTCAGATTTGAAACAAAAACACTGGCATTAGCACAGGGACGTTAATTAGCTGAAGACAAAGTGTATCAAGCACTTGTGGATTTTGGGGATACACATCCACATTCCTGCCAGGTCTATTTATGTGGCCATACACTCTCTGAATCTTTAGGTTGCAGCACATGATGACACAAAAATGGGACATTACTATTATACTAAATAACTTTTCACGACCTGCTACAGCATTAAAGAAGTCGTCACACATTTACACATTTGATTTGTTTCACAATGACCAAACTCAGACGTGTACAGTGAAAACCTGCTGAAACTGATACAAGCTCAAGCTGTCTAAATGGCTCCATAGCAAAATCCAGACAATGTAATAATCCATTCATAAGCACAAAGAGATACTTCTCTGACTGTTGTGTGTGTCTGGAGACCCCAGTTATTAGTGGAATGATAGATGCTGCCAATGTTTCCCCCCCCTGATAATTTGTTACAACAGATGTTTATGACAAAAGCTGAACTTATCACTGACTGATACTGACCTCTATGTTAAAACTATTTATTGAACAAAATTACATATATATATAAAGTCGACCTCTGGTGGGCAGTGTTAACAGAAAGGCCAAGTAGACAATTTGTAAATCAGTGACAATGCTAATGGCTGCCACTTATGAGAACAAGTATTGGGGTGTTCATTGAACAAAAAATAATTTGTTTTCCTATTTACATTGTTATTATTACCTGTATTGCATGTGTACATTAACCAATTTACACCCCGGACTGTAAGAGCTACACCCATACCAAAACATATATTTTTTCAAAGCCTGTGTAAGACACAGCTGTCACTAGACTAGAACACATTCTCCACTGTATATCAACTACAAAATGTTTTAGGTGCAATTAATATATGGTTTTGCTAAGTAAAACCGGCCCATACTTAGGCCACATGTTTGTTTCCCTCTGGCCCTGTATATACCTGGGTCCCACAGCCCAAACCGGGCCCATGTATAGCCTGATTGGCATACTGCTGCTGATACACATCTGGGCCAATACTGGGGCATAACAGCTGAAATCTCACTACCCAGCACTTCCATCATTTTTGTTTAAGTGCAAGAACCAAAAATATTTTGGTTTCCAGGGACATTATTTCTTGACCAGATGGAGCCACTTTCCTGGGTACATTGTTGCTGTTATTTGGAAGCAAGCAGCAAGCAGCTCTACAGGGTCACTGCACCTGGCCAAGAAGCAGTCTGCCAAACAACCCTCTTGTGGTAGCTTCATATTTACAGCGAGAGTAAATATTGTGGTTTAAAGCAACACTGTGCAAATATTGAGCCCTAAAATAACAACTTCAATTTGTGGTGCATTTATGTGTTACACTGACTTGGAGTCCAATAGGGACTTGGTTACTTGGTACTCTTCCATTTCCACTCCACACTCTAAATGGCCATTCTCGTACCTCGGTGTATGTTACAATCTCAAATCAAATATGGGTCCTCTGCTAAAAGAAGCTGGCTTAGTATTCTTAGTATGGACATCATGGCAGAGGTGAGGAGACTAACTCCTAGCATCTACATTTTAGCACACAGCTGCTCTGGGTTCAGATGTTTTCAGTTAGTCAGATTGTTTTTTACCTGATGATGTTTGTTGCCTAATTGATATGATTTGTTTTCTGTACACGAGCTGTTGAGCTAGGGCCGCGCTGCTTCCTGTAACCTTATTTGCTCGGCCTTGGAGCCCAACAGGATTTAATGCCCCAGTGTCCTGTAAATACCATTTTAAGAGAAAGATTATTGTTATGGTTTGTTAAAAATAGACATCGATGAAAAGCTGTCCACCACTGCCACACCCATGCAGGACATGCTACTTTCTGCATGAAAAGTGGATGTAATTCATGCTGTGCAGCATTGTCTAATAAGGATGTAATTCCTAGAGGTCTTGATCTAAGACCTGCTTTACAATGGACTGCAGGAACACAGCAAGGAGACACATGGTGACTTCTGAAAAATACAATATGGCTATGTTTTCGTCCTGTCCTCCCTTACAGAAGTATATCAGTCAAAGAGAGCTACCGGTCTTAACTACTTGTACTACATTTATAAATGAGTAAAAGCACTGCTGATGACTTTTTAAATGAATAACCGTAAGTCTGTCATGCATTTACTCACACCTACATTTGTAGGCAGAATATAGAGGAGGACACAAGAGCTCAGGTCCAAGGTCCAGAAGGAGATGATGTCTGAGAGGTTTGACAGAGGCCATACAAGGAATCTGTGCATATACACTAGACATAAGCAGGCTACATCTGGGATCATAAATCTTCTCTCAAGGATACAAGAATCTGCAAGGAGGGGAAAAAATGACCAGAAGCATGTGAAGACATGAAGGTCTGAGAGAAAAAGGCTTGAATGTCCAGTTCTTCTTCTTTACCTCGGCAAATGACCCCTTTTTTTATTTACACTTCATGTAGGTTTGGCATTAAGACAACAGATTTAATGGTGGAGCTGTTGAACGGTTTAGCAAAGCAGAGTCAACCTGTCCAAAATCCTGGTCATGTGACGGACTGCACACCTGGGTTGAATGGCAAATGTTGACCTGTTCACACTAACGCCAAAAGCGTTTCCCTCAGGTCATTGCCTCAGCATCAGTCACTCTCGTTTCCAACAGCTTCCAGCTTTGTTTTCACCACAAACAAAGAGAGCTGACTCTCTGCAGTCTGATGATGTTGACACTTCATCAGGCCCCATGTGACACGTCTTATTAAACAGAGTGTATCTGGAATTATACAGCATGACAACATGTTGTGTCTTGCACAGGGTGGTGCTCATGTAAAGCAGAGAGGCACCATGCAGCACCTGTAAGTGAGTACATGTTTATTCTCTGCTGCTGTTTGACGATCATGCTCCATGATGTTCTTCCACTGAATCTTCTTGTCTCCAGCCCCCAGGTGACCCTGTGCTGACTGTCCCTGGGTTTGTTTAAAACCAAAACACGAAGCAGGTGTATATGCTTTTTCCACTCTAAGCAGCTTTTGTCTCGAGGATTAACTGTGCAACCTTAAATTTGTGATATATATATAAATCTACAGCAGGGTGCAGAGGAGACTAGTACTACCCTCAAAACCCTTCACCTGAAAATATTCTAATAGATTATTTGGACTAAATTTATCATCAAATGCATAATCTTCAGTTTTTTTTTTCTTCAAATATGTGAATAGATATAACATTTTCTATTTTTAAAAAAAATAACATTTAATGATATCTAATATCATTACAACACTATTCCACACTAATCATAATCTTCAGGAGGTTTTCATGAAATAATATAAGTTTTTATTCACATATTTGTATTTAAATCAGGCAATGACAATGAACAGAAACAAACAAACACATTGTGTTTTGTGAGGTGTTCTACCTAACAGCTGTATGTGTAGACATTATGCAATGCTCCCTGTGATGCTACAGCTGGTACTACTCTTACACCGCGACACTTACTATTGTCACTAATAATAATCCTGCTACTGCCCCTTCACAATTACTGCTGACAACACTACTAGTCCTTTTACAACATACTTCTACCGCTCTGATTACTCTTATCAGATCTACACTTTTTGGCTGCATGTTTTTGCAAACTGGCTGCAGGAGTTTTCTCCCATTTGGCCA
Source organism: Rachycentron canadum (assembly GCA_038496675.1). Taxonomy (NCBI): domain Eukaryota; kingdom Metazoa; phylum Chordata; class Actinopteri; order Carangiformes; family Rachycentridae; genus Rachycentron; species Rachycentron canadum. The sequence goes on from CM076654.1 coordinate 22,932,864, forward strand.
CAGAGAGCAGTATGGGAGGTCCAACACTGATGCTGGATGATGAGGCTTGGTGTTCCAAGTTGAGATCAGGGCTCTGTGCAGGTCAGTCACATAAAACTTGGAAAACCACTGCTTTGTGGAGCTTTGTGCACGGGAACATTGTCATGTTGAAACAGGAAGGAGACAAACACAAACTGTTGTGGGAACATAGATGTAGTGGGATGACACTACTGTCTAAAATGACTAAAATATCACCGGAGGCTGAAGCATTAGGATTTCCTTCATTTAAATGAAGGGGTCTCAACCAAATCAGGCACAGATGTATATCCACATAACAAACTATAAACCCCTTTTCTGCTCCTATGCTGCCACGTGCTGCTTTGTTCACTGCTGTCACTCTGTTGGTCTTCACTGACTCACATTGCTACTGATTTGGCCTGATCATATCCAGAGCAGGTTTCTGACTGTAACACACCATACACGCACATATATACAGCAGGCAACAGTGCCTTTTTCCTCATGTATAAAGTGAGCTGTGCATGTATTTAATCTCCTGGCAGTGTGTGTGTGTGTGTTTGTGTGTGTGGAGCTGGATCAGGCTGAGGGAGAGTGAGGGGTTACTGGAGTCCAGCAGCTGCACAAACAAGGGCATATTACTGTTACCCCACTGAGTGCCATCTCTCCCACACTCTGCTGGCATCATGTCTGCACACACCGGACCTATCATTACACAAACCTATTGTTACTCATGTCACACAAAAGCCCTCATTGGGAGGATTGGCTCGACTCATAAAAAATGATATAGAACCGAAGCATCTGCCGCTTTTAGACAGAAAATTTAAAGGTGTGACCGGGGAAAATGCAGGGTACAGGTCAACACTCTTATTTGTCTGAAGCTGAGGCACTGTGAGGCGAAACGTGGTGCAGGTGAGAGGTGAGGCTGAGGGGAGCAGGGCTGAAGAGTGGGACACTGCAGTGCACAGTGCACTGCTGGGATTCAACCCTGACCACACTGGCACTACACACAGCGGGTTAATACAGCGGTCGTGCGTAAAGGCGCTGGAACAGAAAGTAACGGTTTACAGGTGAAGTGAATCCCTACCTTATTCTGCGAAGACGCATGCTTGCACAGGACCAGCAGACAGGCGAACAGGTTAGTGTATCTCCACATTTTCTCTCTGGGGCGTGAAAATGAGCAGAAATCCAAAGCCGCGGTCACTGCGCTCAGTCCATACGGGAGAGTGGCGCGCCTACATTAACTCCATGTCCACCTCACGCAGGGAGGACCGTGCACTGTGCGTCCGCCCGTATGGATGGATGCGGTGTGAGTGCGTGCGTGCGCCCCGTCTGCCCCACAGCTGCGCCCCGTGTCACCCGCTGTCCTCCACCGAAGGGAGGGGTCCACACACACACACACACCCCGCCTGCGTGTGTTTGTACAGCTATTGTTATCATTATCATTATTATTATTATTGGTGTTATTATTATTGTTATTATTATTATTGTTGACTTTGTTTAATTAATATTATTAACGCTTTTAAATGAGTGCACATAATATCCCACAGTGAATTTTGTCTCTGTGAATTCACATCTTTTTCAGGGGGACGGTCCAACCTGCAGAAAATGTGAAGGGCTTTTGGCGCCACCCGCTGGCCATTTCTCACATCGCAACTGTGTCGTTCAGAGCACAGGCGCTCTCATCAAGGGATTAGGCCTCAAAACCAGACAATACAGCTGCACCCGGCTGTGCAATGTGTCTTTATTCACTGATACCGTGGTACCTCATGGTGCACATTCTCAAACGCGTCTCCTGGACGCGTCCCTGTAGGGGAGAGACGCGGGCCAGGGTGTGGAGACATCAGCATGAGATCAGCTGTCTCAACAAATCAACAATTACATGAGCTAAGATGTAATTACATTGCCCACTGGATTACTCCACAAGATGATTGATCGGGGTTCATAGTTTAGATCCTTGTGGAGGAGCCCATATGATTAGCAGCGCTACATCTTACAGACCGTTACAAGCATCACTCTTTTAAAAGTTACCAATAAAAGTAACTTCTTTTTGGATGTGGGGAAACTAGGGTTGCTCATTTTTAAACTGCTTCGTCATTGAATTAACAATCCAACGCATCAGAGCAACACTGCTCTCAAACCAAACCAACATGCAATACCTTTAAGCCTGTAAACTCTTCTTTGATTCACATTATTTTTCATGCATGCATTTTATAGATCCATTTTATAGAAATCAAACTCTCAACACATGGATGCACAAATGTATTATATATAGCCTATATATAAAAAATACATATACATATATACATTTATGAAAATGATTTATGAAACCTGGTACATTTGGAATTTGGAACAGTTTCATATATTAAAATAGGCTATGTCAGGCCCAGGCAAATATATATGTCCATATATGTATGCTTATTGGAGATGTAATTCCAATGAATATCCATCCATGTTAACACATGTTGGTAAACCATTTCATTTATTTTAGAAACTTCTCCATATTGGAGGTCTACTGTTAGAGCTGAAGGCGGACGCTGATAGGACAGAAGGGCTGGCATTTGTTGCCGCCTCACTGTTTTACATGGGCCTTTCACGGCCGGAGACAGTTCAGCTGAGAACTCAACAGAAAGAATCGACGGGAAACGTGTGTGTTTTAGCCTCAAGCTAACAAACGCACTATCGCTGCGTGACCACCAGAGGGCGGCACACACCCAAACCTTACTGTCTCCTCGTGAACGGTCTTCTTGAGTATGAGTGAAACCTGCTGCTGACGATGCACTATTGGTGCTGCTGGCCAAGGTTAGCCTGCGAGCGGCGGGAGCTAAGGTTAAACCAGAGAGGTATTAAAACGCTGCTGTGAGGGTTCGGGGGCAGAAGAGAGCCCAGGTTCGGGGTGCGAAGACGACTACACATCCCACAATGCCCACAGAACAGAGTTGCGTAATCTCTGTTGTGTGTTTGTGCTACTTTCAAGTCCTGTGGGAGTAACCGGATTTAATGATGTCAGAAGGTATCGCAGCGAAGTGTAATTGACATGAAATGGTTGAGCTGCTGATTTAAAAGTTTAAAAAATATATATGTTTATCTACTCTTGAATTCAGGCATTGTGACTGAATGTTGGGTTATTCTATGATGATTAAAGGAAGACGAAATTCACATTGAGTCATTGACACTTTTTTGCTGGACTGACTAACTGGCTAACGAACTAAAAAACGAATTCATTATATCACACGAAAAGCACGGCCGTCCGTGAAACAACACAGGGCAAGTGTCAGAAAAATAGAGTAACAATAGCTTCCGGCAATTTCAATAAAATGTGATTATTTTAATCCAGCACCTATCATTTTGATGATACTGTACGATACTGTAGGATGACAACTGTGTCTGTTCTTCTCTCAAAACTTTGAACACTTGAGCATTACTTGAGATCCTGCCCTTTAAACTGGATGCAATAGTCACTACCGTGTACAGTCCTCACAGCCCTTGAACGCACCACCCGTGGGGGGGGGGGGGCTGGGGTGGGTGTGTGTGTGTGTGTGTGTGGGGGTGTGGGTGAGTCCAGTTACTCCCCGCTGACTGGAAGCTGGCAAAAGCATGGGACGACGGTCGGAGGAGTGAGCCAGCCAGGCTGAATACGGGGGACAAAAACAGCACCGCAGCTCGGTTCACTTCAGGCTGCACGATACCCACATCGTCACCCCATCGCCGCCCAGGTTCGCTGTCACCTCACCCCGCCAGCAGCAGCGTGCAGGTTTCTCGTGGTGGTGAGAGAGGCGACGTCGGGCTGACTCGGGATCAGCCCATGCAGGAGGATGGAGATAGAGAAGAGGACGAATGGGTTCGACTACCCGGAGGGAAACAACGCCAAGTCCGTTAAGGGTAAGGGGACAGAGCCCGGGAAACGACCCCGCGTGTCCACACAAACATGAACCACATCCGCCGTTTTCACTGTTTCACTGACCGGCTCATATAGTTCCTCCGCCAGTGCTTGAATTACTGCTGCGTGAGCCTTTCACCGGGAACCGACCCGCTCCTAAAGCACCTTAACTGTACATACCTGCTGCTGCCGGGAACTCGCAGGGGCAGAGGAACGGCGTGAAACCGGCAGCCCGTTCGTCTTTATTTCGACCTGCTGAGGGCAGGTTTACTGTGAGTGGAGTGACATTGGGCCGCAGTTGTGTGAGAGAGAGCGAGCGTTTCTGGTTTTGGTTTGTTTCTTGGCACAGGCGGGAAGGATAGAAGTGTCCTAAACACTCCTGCGTGTTTGCTCGCTGAGCCGGAGCTGGGCTCGCCGGGAACAGAGGTCGGAATGTTTTTATTTGGAGGTGGTCGGTCAGGCCCGGAGAGATCGTAAAAGGTGAACTTTTGAACTTGGAGAACGGCCTGAAGCCATTAGCTGCCCCCCCCCCCACCACCACCCTCTATCTATGTGCAAACGCTGCACATAGATAGAGGAGATGGAAGGGGAAGATGGACTCAGAGGGCTGGCTGGTCTTCTCCCACCTCTGAGCCCGTAGGTGAGTCTTAGCTGAATCAAACGCCCCCCCCCCCCTACAGCTCACTCCGCCTTTCATTCGTTCCGGGCCCAAACGGAGCCCCACAGCGGCTCCTTGCAGCGTCCGTCCCAGGCGCCAGTCCCGCATCCAGCCTCCACGCGGGCGACTGAAGATTTACTGACATTTCCAAGATTAAAATTCCTCTAAGTCAGTCTGCTGCGAGCGGCTCCGGGAGACATGGTGGATGTGCTTCATGCTGCTCTTGATGGGACAATAACAGGTGACCCCGTGAGCTGAAAGATACAAGACACGGTTTTTGTTTTGCTTCTTGTTCTGTAGTCGTGGTACATACACAACAATATATTTAATATATATATAAAAAATGCTACATTCAAACGGTTTTCCAAACCGTTTAATTAAATACGCTTAAAGAAATTCAGATTTGTAGTAATATCTATAGTCCTGAGGTAATTAGTTACTTAAATTATTAGTCACATGTATCGTTTTAATTATTCTGGCAAAAAAAAAAAAAAAAAAAAGCTGTCAGCTTTTTTTTCCAGCAGCTGACAGTTGAATCAGTGGAAACAATAATCAGCACATTCTTTTATAAAGACAATAATGGTTACTTTCAGCCACACAAAATTTTTTAACACACTAACTAAATATAATTGTCTGTCTGGCTTTTCATTATTTTATGTGGTATAATATGACAAAAAACCCCACAAATAACAAAATAGAATTACAGATATATATATATATATATATATATCCAAAGAAGCTGAGAATGTTTTAAATATTTTGATCAGGATTTCATTTTGAAATGATTCTCATAATTAGCAGTTTTCTTCCGCGCTCTTTCTTCATCAAATGAAGAGCATTTCAGTAATTTATGTATTGAATGTAGTTCTTTTACTCTATGTATGGATTCCTATTTTTTTTATTCTTCGTGTAACAATTTATAGAATTAAAATCTGAGTGAGGAAAGTCTTTGTAAAATAACAACTTGATCAGTCAAACAACAGTAAAATAAAAAGAAAACTACCTGATTTCTCGTATAAATATTTTTTTCAGCTCACTCCAGTCCAACACTGTCCAGTTCTATCTTCTCAGTATGTGACAGGAAATTCCAAAGTTTTCTGTTAAAGTCATGAGCTCTGAAGAACTATGACGAAAGATTCTTCTGAAATTTTGTCGAACATATCGTCACACTTGATGAAGAAAACATTTGAATGATTAATAGACAATAACAACAATCTTTGTTAGTTGCACAGCCCTAGAAGACAAACAGATGTTACAGATGTAAAGGAGCAGCTGGTTAACCCATTGCTGACTGGTGAAAAGTGCCTGTTGAAGGTTTCTATCTTTGTTACATAGAAACAAAGCAGCCAAATCCTCAGTCCAGCCTCTGGGTGAAATAACCACATTTGAAGGACAAACTCAATTTCCATTGATCTTTGAATTGACCAGGAATTTGGTTCCCCCCCTGGCTCAGTGAAGTATGCTTGTTTTAATGTAATTGAACTCATTGGAAGAAGACAGGTTGGGTGGAGGGGTTAAGTATTTGTGTGGATCTATGTTTGGGCCTTGGGGGGCTGGCATGGTGGGGGCAGATAGACTGAAAGAAAGTGCCTTGTCAGCCCCTGTTCTGGCTTTGGGGGTCTGTCCTGTCCCTCGGGGCAGGGTGAAGAGGACGGCTGACAGTGGGTGGGGCAGGGACAGGATGCAAAACCCCCCAGTGTGACGCTTGAATGATAAGCGAGGAGGAGTACAGTAGTGGAGGAGGGGCTGCTGCTGCTGCTGCTGCTGCTGCTGCTGCTGCTGCTTGTGGAGGTGGTGGTGATGAGTGGAGGAGGGAGGTGGTCGGGGGTAGGGGCCACGTAGGCTGATGTGATCCATCGTGTCTTGTTTTCTTCTTCTACTTAACTCGAGTCCCACAGATAGCACAGAAACACTAACAACATCTACAGCAACAACAGTAAAGTGAGAACTTTTTCTCTCAAATAAATTAAATTCAATCCCAACACACCTCAGCCTGATATTCTAGTTTTAGATGGTTGCTTTTTTTGAATAGTATGAAAATCATAAAATTTGAATGTTTTCAGTTTAAAAATGAGAATAATCTCAGATTTTTTTCAAAATGTTAGTTTAGATTATCCTGCAACAAACAACTATTGCTTTTAAGATGCTTTTCTTGATTAATCCGTTTAAAAAACTGTGTAGAAAAGACTCAATCTCCCAGGGCCTGAGGTGTTGTCTTCAAATGTCTTGTTCTGTCCAACCAACAGTTCAAAGTCCAAAAATATTTAATAGATAATCATCCAAAATATGTTTAAAAATATATGCAACATTTGAGAAGGCAAAATTGGCATTTTATGCCATAAAAATCACAATACAATATTTACAATTCTTATTAAAATGAGTTGCTTTCTTAATTTAAATTTTAAGAGATTAAGTGTAATGTAGATCAAGACTAATCTATAGTAAATTATGGTGAAATAAAAATAGAGTTTATAGACCCTGTTCAGTAGCAATTAAGTATTTTGGTTCCCATATAGGCTGAGTGAAATATTGGTGCAAATCTGTGTGTTTTAAATAGAAATTTTCAAGCCTGGTGGTGTTTCAAATCCAGCAAAGAACATGTAATCATCAGGGCCTGAAAATGATCAAACATGACACAAAATATATTTTTTGTCTATTTTTAGCTATTTAATTTATCCATTTTATTATTTAGTTCTGTACTAAATGTCAATTTTCTGAAGACAGTTTGCAAAACGGTTTCTGTTTTTACAGTGTAAACAATCACTTTCTTCAGTTAAGTGGCAACATTGAGTTATTAGGTTTTTTTGGACGCAAAGTGAATTGGAAACTGAAGGATGTTGTCTGGACGTTTCAGCTCTTTCTGGTGCCGTGAAACGAGGTTGTAAATTTCAGGAAATTCCCAGATAATTTCACCAGATTGAGGAAAGTTCTTCCCCCGTGCTGATAAGCACTTTGGACGCAGTTATTTCTCTCGCATGAACAATTTCTCTCCAGCAGATGCTTTTTTTTTTTTTTTTTTTTTTTGCCAATTTTTAACCCTTAATATTGTTGAATGAAGAGATTTTAGAGTTTGTCATCGGAACAAAGGCCTGTAGAAAGTGAGAGATTAGTGAAAAACTGGTAAAAGAAGACTAGAGGCATGGTAATGTGGCACTGGTATTAACTGGCTGGCTAAAATTGACTTAAACAAATATGTTAATAAGAAGGGGACCATTATTTCACTTTTTAATTTGAAATAAAATGTTAACTGCAGCCTCAATGTACAATTAAATAATGATTCAACAACATAATGATATCAACTCAACAAAACACTGAATTTAAGCATTTTAATGTGTAGGATTGTCTTCAGATAGGGATTTGAAATGTAACTAAAATACATTTTTCTAAATAATTTCAAATAAATTACAATTCAAATAAATAAGTTCAAATCAAAATAAATGTGGTGATAATTGTTTTGGTGTCTTTCCTTTTGTTTGCTCTTGTAGCTGTTACATTCAGACAATATAGGTCAGTAACATAATTCAAATTTATCAAACCGTATTCCATCAAGTCACATCTGAGCTTTGATTTATGAAAAAAATAGAAATATTTTAAACAATGACAAACAATTTCTCTTGGATCTTTATCTTTGCAAGACAAATGAATGAAGAAACGGGAGCAATAACGACGGGATCGTTGGAACAAGAGAACAGATGTAGACTTTACAAAGAGAGGAATTGAAACGCGTGTAATTTTCTAAATAACGGGATGATTGTAAGGTAAGGAATGAGAGGCTGCAGAGCGAGGCTGGTGTGACTGTGGAGAGTCCCCCTCTGTCTGAGAGGTCTGGAGGCCGAGGGTCCTTCCTCCTGTTATCGCTGTTTCCAGGCAACACGCATGCATGCGGTTAGATTGAGGATGGTCAGATTGTGACGCAACGACAGCAACCTCATGCGCAACAGGACACAACACAATGCAGCACAGCACGACACAACGCAGACCCCATGCAGGTGCGGAGAGATCAACGTGTTAGAAGCTTTATTCGTGTTGTGGTAGATGAGCGATGAACGCTGTATATAATGCAATTCTACTAATCAGTCTGGTGTTGGTTCAAAATCCCATTCTCTCAGAACAAGGGAAAAAAAAAATCTGCTAATTGGATGAGATCTGTTCACAATGGGTGCAGTGACCTGCTTTATTCTGCTCCTTAGAAACATTGTTAATCAAGACAAATTAGGAGCAGATGAAATGGACTTTGTGTTGTGTTACTGGTGGGTAGCAATTTTTGTGTAAATATTTTTGTGTAAATTTGTGTAAAGAGTATAAATACATTACCTGAGACTTGGCACAAACATTAATAGGGATATTGCCCTTTCCTCTATGTTCTGAGGTTCTGCAATGTTAAATGTCAAGAACATTGTCTAAACTAAATCTAATCTGGTAGATTTCTGTATTCTAGTGCTATGGACACACTTCGACACTTCGTCTTTTTATATCTTGAAGAACTCGCTTTTTTTTTTGTATTCCAAATTGAAATTCTTCAGCACTGCCTTTTTGTGTGGTCCTAAATGAACATATGAGCATGTGCACGTGTGTCATTATAAGAATATGATGACAAATGAAAGAAAAGTCCTACCTCCCCTTTCTGTCCAAACCGGAAATGATGCATCTGAAAACTGGCTTCAGGGTGGACAGTAGCTCCAGTTATGTTCAACACTCAGTAAATGACCAATGGTCAATGGTCTAATTTTACAGTTTAGCATTCTGGTGCCTTTTAACAGCTTTTATCTGACTGATTAGCTTGAGGAGAAGAATTATGAAGACGTTCCATGAAATTCTCCAGTATACCGCATTCATCTTCCAATCATTTCAAGAACAGTGAGAAATCACTAGGACCTGAGGCCTGTGTGTTATCAGAGTTTTGTGACGCATTGAGATAGTTATTTGACTGTGGAGGAAGGAGGATTTAATGTCACCAGAGTTGTGTTATTGGACAGATAAGGTTAGGGTTAGGGTTCTTTACGGTCTTTGCGGTTTAAATAAAAGTGGAACGCCAGACGTGTGGTCCTGACCTCTCACTTCTACTCTCCTTTCTTGCTGTTTCGTGCTGAATCCTCTTGGTGGCTGTGTTTACACATATGCATTTTTACACACATAACACTGCTTCCCAGTTTCAAAGTGAGCATAGCCTAGAATGATAAGTTATCATTGACATTGAGTTAAATGAAAACAAGGCTCTCTGCTCGTCTTTACACTAATATACTAACGTGAATATTATGTTATATTGTTACCTTAAACAATAAGACTATAAGTAACAGGCAAACAAAGTCTCTGCCTTAACTCTGTCACTTGGTATCCTTGGTAGTCTGGTAGTCTGTCCCTTTCATTCTTCCAACCCAGTTTAGATGTGTAACTCCGGCAATCGACCCTATATTCTGTTGACGTCACCACAAACAGCCGCCAAGTCTGAAATGTAAAAGTAAAGAACAGTCATTTACAGCTCCATTGTACCCAGCTGAGATAATATTAGCTTCAGACTAACCTATTACATATTGTTTGTTACCTCAGCTCTGTGTAACTGTGATCATCAGTTGTCCTTGAAAAACACTTTTTTCCAAGGGGCTGTAGCTCTTTGTCATTTTTGGGTGGGTGTGCCCGTGCCCTGTTTACAAAGGCTGGAGGTCGTCGAGCATTTTTTGGATGTTTGTGCATTGTGGGTAATCATGGGCTCTAGCTACAGACAAGTTTGTTCTAAGATCAGTTATGATCATCATTATTATAGACGTTCAAATGAATGTGAAAATTGCTCTTGTCCGATCAGAAAATTACAACAGTCTTTTCCTTCGTCAAGTTTTAGGAGGCAGCAGTAAGTAAGTGAGCTAATGACACTGATTTATAAGTGTTCCAACCAGTCCAACCTTAGTCAACGTGACGGTGAGGTTGGTGTGGTGGTGGAGAAGCTTTTAATGGAAGAAGCTGCTGGAAAAGCTCTCAAACACGCCTTTCTTCAATTTAAATATACACAGTTAACTTTTTTTTTTTTTTTTCATGACCAGCTGTTCAAAAGCCAAAAATATTCAGTTTGTAACGAAATGAAACTGAGGAAAAGGCACTTCAAAAATAATCCTATCTAATTATCTGTTGATTTATTCATCAATTAATTGACTAGATGCAGTCGTATTGAAATGGAACTGACTGTGGATAGTGTTAACTCAGCAATTAATCATTTCGTGTCAAATCAATCTATGATTAGTGGAAATTAATCATTGTTGATTTGTTTTTAATGAACTCAATTCATTGCCCTATTTTCAGTTGAAAAGCATTTCTATCACTTTAATTTGTCTGCCTTGCAGCACTGCTCTCCCAGCTCCTTCTGAGGCCGTGCTTGTGATTTTGTTGTTATGTGAACTGTGATGGACACATGGGGGAGGTGACAGCAAGCACTATGGGAACGGTGACCAGGGTCAGTGGGATGTTGCTCTTGAAGCATTAATGGCCTGCTCTAAAGTGACCTCCACATAACCCAGGAAAGTATTTACAGCCTCCACTTGATCCATGAGCTACAGGCTGGATGGCAGTGAGGCTGCTTTCTCTCTGAGATGTTGACTAGTTTGATCCTGGCACAACCTGAGGCTCTAATAACTGCTAATGAGCTGCAGGGGCAGGGCGGGGGGGAGGGGACGGCTCACTACCATATAGACCATATTTTGAGGAGATGCATTACAGTAAGTATGGGAGACAGTTGGTGCTGCGATGCTGGAGATCTGCAGGCCACGCTTTTGTCAGGCCTCTGTGATATTCCACACTTAGCCCGGTCAGAGGCCATAAACGTCCTCAATTTGAGTTTGAATTTGGGCGGAGGATGACTTTACAGGTAGCTGTAAAACACTGAACTTGGTATGTTGAGCATGGATGGCTTTCCTGTGAAACTGCAGCGCTGGAGGATGCAGTTGTCGTGGGGTTATAAAGGAGCAGCTGAGCAGTTTGAGTTCAGAAACGTTGTTTCCATTTTAGAGGGGAGGATGGGGTTGACTGTTAGTAGCCATAACATTTAGGCGTGACCTGGCCGGATATTTGAATCAGAGAAATTTACTAGTGATTTGACTTAAAGGAAGCTCCCGGTGTTAGGATGCAGCGCCACCTCCACGCTGGAGAGGATTGGTCACTGAAGCACAGGCCCCCCCCCCCATCTTCACTGGTAAATTTCACAGATGATTCACACAAATGTTGTGCATATAGACTCTTTAAACAGCAATCTGTTAAACGGTTACTGGTCTCTTTGCCTCATCTTACACAAGCTCACACAGTGAAGAGCAAACATTCCCTGACTACTCACTTGAGTTCAAGTTTTTTAACTGCAGGGCACCTCAGTCATGACTGAAGGGTGGACTGACACTGCAGTTAACATATCTGCCTCTTATGTGTCTTATATGTCAATATTTTCCAGTTTGTTGATCACTCGTCAAAAAGGTCAACCACATTCAAACAGTTCAAAACCTATATGGTATAAAAAATAGACGTCCGTGTGCATCATAGGGCCCAGTCCACGGGGAAACGCCTTTGTGATGTCACAACAACAACATCCTCAGCCACGCCCCAAACCCGGCTCACCTGGACTCACCATCCAACCTTGCAGGAGTGTTCACCTGAAATCCTCTATATTTTATGGGACCACTCAGAGACGAGTCTGACCGTAGAGCTCCAGAGAGAAGCCCGAGAGAGGAGATGTAAAACTACACCGAGGTGTTTTTTTTTTAACCTTATAATTATTATTATTATCAACCTTAAATCTTACCAAACCAAAAATCTTATGATATCAACACTTGAAGTGTACAAACACTGTAGAAATGTAATCTGTGGGACCTTTAAACCAACAGGTTTGTTTTGGAGGGTTGCAGGGGATTCAGCACATATAATTCAGCACTGCTGTGTGAGCTTCATTAACCCTGTCCTGTCCTCACTGGAGGCTGTTCTGCAGCTTCAGAAGCCACAGAAGCTAAAGCAATAACACAGTGAAAACATGAATTCTAACAGTCACTGTGACAGGCTGGTTGATCTGATGTAAATCTTTTTCTAAATGCCTACAGAGTCTGAGATGGAGGCGAAATAGAGACCATGATCGATGGACGCTGTGAGATATGTGTTGGCCGCTGAGCTTAACGTATCCTAATTTCAGCTTCAGTTCATCCAGTATTAACCCGGCTATCTGAACTCGTGAGGAACCCAGTGGCTCCAGAGGCAGATTCCTCTGCTTTGTGTGTGTGTGTTTTTTTTTTTTTTTTTGAGGGGGGGGTTTGTTTTGTAAGATGATGATTATCAGATGGCTGCTGCGGGTCTGAGTTTGCACAGTGCACTATGCTTGCCGGCCCTGAGAGGTAGTAAAACTCTGACCCCTGGTATGATGAAAGGGAAGTTGCTCCTTTGAGCGTGTCAAGCTGCGGTGACAGAGCCCCTTCCCCTCTGACCACAGCGTGACCCTCTGCCCAGCTGCCCACTGGGATTAGCACAGATGAAGATGTACATTCATTAGGTTAACATAACATACACTGATGACTGTGCTATGAAAAAGTCTCAGAGGCTATAAAAAGTGGCCTTCACCCCTTTCGCTGTTTGATCTTAGATGCCGCGCTGGGGCAGCTTTAAATAAGAAGAGGGATGAACCATAACCCGAGGATGACAATCAGTTAAATTCAGATCAACAGTCAATCACATTGATGTCAAACCATTTTTAATTTGTAATTATGGACCTGATGATGGAGCAGAAGCATGAAGCATCTTAGATTATCTGATATTGTCTGATACTGTATTCGTCACTAGTTCCCTCCACAAAAAGAAGAAATATAGAAGAAAAACTTAGAAATATGCAGAACGGAGGGCGTCCTGCAAATATCGGCAAATATCAAATCCTCAACATGAAATATCAAATAAAACTTATGCATAAATCCTGTTTTAGAAGTATGTTGAGTCTCTTGGGGTTCCGTTCCAGAAAAAGAAATTTATCAAGTTTTAGTTTCCATTACCAGTCTTCCGGGTGATCAGACACCGCCGGTCGAGGTGCGATCTCATGAACATGGAGCATGCTCTGTGAACTTGAGTGGCGCTGGGAGGCACCACCGCGGGGCCGTTCGCTTTGTCAGCCAGAAGCAGTGGGGAGGACAAAGTAGACATTGTGCTGCGCCGTGTTACACAGCGAGGTCAAGGGTTAGGTGTAGAGGTCAAAGGGATGACTGCCGAGCAGCCTGTGAAGCCAACACTTGAGTTCCTTCACAATCTGTCACATGTAATATCCACCACGCAGCGCTGAGAGGCTCTGACCCCTACTAGCCTGAAAACAGACCGCTAATCAGGGCCCAGACTGTTTGTCAAGTTGAAGACGAGGCACGCAGGACTGTCCCTGTATGGCGGCAGGTTGTGTTTGATTTTGGGTTTACTCGTGAGACCAGGTGTAAATTCGCACCCCTCTCAGAATTAACAGGCCGTCCACACCCACTGGAAGCGTTCACCACAGACAGGAGCAGTAATTCACCAGGAGCAGCTAGATGCTTGTGATCCAGCCCAACTAAAGCCAGGTGGTCACGTCTCCCTGCTCCACTTGGTTATAACCCCATCTGCTCCTTTGAGGCTGCCTGAGACAAACTGAAGCTCCTCACTGTCACGCATGGACGTCTCTGCTGGGGAGAGGGGGCTGCTGGGAGTGGTGCCCAAGTGGCGAAGCAGCGCTCTGTGCTCTAACCTTAGGCAGCACAGGATTCGCTCTGTCCTGCTGCAGTGAAAACAATGGCCTATCTGTGGCTACCGCTTCCTCCCATCCATCTTACAGTCGGCAGTTGGGGGGGGGGGTTGATTGATTGATTGATTGATTGATTGATTGATCGTTCTATCGATCAGAGAGCTGACATCACACAACCTACAACTGTATTGTTCAAGTGTAACCTCACAACCCATTTCATGTCCTTGCTGTACCCACCGCTTTGTCTTATGTGGTCACAGCTCCTTCATGGTGTCCATCACTGGGACACCCTCTCTCTTGCGTCTCTTCAGCCCTGTTGTTCGAAAAAAAGAAAATATGAATCATGATGGGATCAAAAAGGACATTATTTTTATTTATTTATTATTTAGAAAAAGAGAGAATGTCCCATTAGAAATTTCAAAAATAAAAAAGACAGAGTTCCCTGATAAATTACCATTTAACTATTTACTTGAATTATTGACGCTTCCAGTTCAATCTACCAATTGAAATATAGCAGTGATTGATAGATTTAAGCAATTAATTGTCTCAGCTCTTTGTCATTTACTCTATGTTTTATTGTCTAGGTTTTTTTTATGTTTTGCACTAAACAAACAGAAAATTTATATTATATTTATATTCTAAATGTAAGATTATTTCTATTATTGTGGATATTATGGCCCTGTTCAGACCTGCATTGTGATTGGATCTCCCTTCTCCAATCTGACAGACAGAGGTCTGTTGTCGATGTGCTTGTGTGTAGTATGTGAATGGGATGATATTATTAAATATTGGTCCAAGGTTTGAGAGATTTGATTTTAAATTTGAATTGTGTTTCCATGTAAGTCGTCAGTGCTGTGAGCAGCACTAATAAAGTTTTATATAACCCCACTGGGGTCAGATTTCTCCCAGATATACTCTATCTCTAAATAAAATAACATAATAAGGTGATTTCTTCTGAAACAATCATTTCCTGTGCCTGTGCCAGATACTCACTGTTCGGTGACAGCGAGTATCGGGGTTTATCAGAAAGAGTATGACTGATTCCTCTCGATGTCTCTTTCATCACGGCCCCTCTCTGTCCTGAATGGCGCTGTAAACCAGGCCTTCTCAGTGTGACGTGATGGATGGAGGCAGTGCGGGGTGTAGGCTGAGATAAGACCGGGGACTGGCAGGTAGAGGCCAACTGACTCAGGTGACAGGCTGGCGTTGCCCTCCACTGGTCATGCGGAACTGCGGCCATCTGGGCCAGAAAAGCGGGGGACAGTGATGGACTGAGTTATGGACTGAGTGGGATTCCCTGGGAGCACTAATGGTTCCTGGTCGAAGACTTCAGAGGGAGGGGGGCTTAGTGTACGTTTAGTATCTGCTGCAGATAAATCTCAGTTGAAACCTCTATGTCATGGCCCAAGTCCAGACATATGGTCCTTTCCAATGAGGAATGTGGTTTCTCTGTATGGTAACATACATCACAGTGTCACATGTGGATGTTGACCTGAGTGTTGTGTAAAGAGAAGTTAGGTTTATTTGAACCACACTATGGTAGAGAGGTTTTTTTCTATTGGAGGTTATGTATTGTAGGAGAATGTGAGAGGTGTCTGTGGTGCTCACGGGAGTGGGACCACCGGTCTCATGGGTAAGAAAGAGTGGAAACTTTGTGCCTCAATATTACAAATGGCACAAAATAAACAACTTGTTATTCATAGCATCCATACCATCAATTCCAAAGCAATTTCATAATTACACTGAGGACAATGAGAAATTTGGTCTTCGGAACCAAGAGCAATGAATTTCCATGATTCTTGATACCAAACATGATAACGCAGCAACAAACGGAGTCTGCTGCATACAGTATAATAAAACAAACGCAGACACACACGAGTGTCCTAATCGAGGGTTTGCATCCTTTGGATGCTGCATGTCGGTAATGTAGTGCTACTCAAGCTGTCTGAGAGTGACCGCAGAGTAAGGCTACGTGTTGTTTCTGGGAAAAACCTGAACACCACTTGTGTCATGTTTTTAATGTCACCGTTATTTTCATTGTCCAATCATCTACACTTTGTTTTCATGATTAATTCCAACACCCAAGGTGACATCATCAACTTTTCTTTTTTCCTGAAACAAAACGTCAGAATAAAAGTTACTAGAGAATAAGATTTTAAAATAAAGGGCTTATATATAATATATATAACGTATATTATTATTTGATTATGGAAATAATTGCTGATCATTTATTGTCTATCGACCAATCATTTCACCACCTATTATTATTTTAATTAAAGAAAGAAAGTTTTTTTTTTTTTTGTCTGAAGCCTTTATCATTTAACAAAATTTGATTGTGCAGAAACAAAGTGTTGGTTTTTGTGGCTTTAAACCTGCCACTGGGAGCATGCTCCTCCCTCCCTGCTTCCTCTGCCTGTTGCTGTTTTAATAATCCCCATACAGGAGACCAAAACAACATCTGAGCTGCAGCCTAAACTCTGAACCATATGCCAAAAAAAAAAAAAATCATGTGAGTCGTGATTTCAATCTGAAAGGTCATTTTTACATTTCAGTGTTTAGACTAAACAATCGTGTTCCTTTACGTCTTGAAAATAGTCTCATGTGGTCCAGCTGTATGAGCTCAGAGCTGCTGAGATGGCAGCTGATACAGTACTGAATACCTTGTGGTAAATGCCTCATTGAGCATGCAGAGCATGTCTCCATCCACCAGGAGGGAGATGAGGGGACAAGAGGCGGCATGTTTTTTTGATGGGGAGCTGATTGCGCCGGAGGTTGCAGAGGTTTTAGAGGTGAAAGGTTAAAGATGCAGCCTTTCTTTGTCAACACACAATGGGCCCGAGCGGAATAGGCTCCGGCTGTATTGGCTGCAGCTAAAAGCCTCCCCAGCCTCAAGCTATAATGGCCAATAAGATGTCATGAGGATTAGCAACAGAGACCACACACTGGAGGGCTTCAGTCTTCTCTGCTGCTGGTCCAACACTGCGACCTTGCACTGAAATGAGGTTTAATCCTGATCCCAAAGATGCTACAATTAAGATCTGAGCAGATGAGAGGGGACATTTTCTTCATTGGCCTCCCATTAAAAGATCATTATAGCAAAAAAATGTTACGCCAGCGTGAAGTAGTAGTAGTGTTTGATATTTTAAATGTTTTTTTTACCTTTCAGGCAGTTTCAGTACAGTTTTAATGTATTTTGAGTTAGAGAGCTGTGACAATAGCCATTATGCGGTTTCATTTATATTTTGAGTAACTGTGCAGCCCTACTTGAATTATGCTCATCTATTGCACCGGGGCATCATTTATACCTTTTTGTTTTAGTTAAAGTTGTGAGGGCAGTGATATCAGCCTGCACTGTAGCTGGAGTGGCATACAGAGCATTCAGCATCTTCCCCATTCAAGGTTCAAGAGCTCAGTGGCCTTCATCCTTCATTCACGCTAATCAGGGAGAAAGGTCTTGGTGAGAGAGGAGACCAAAAACCTGATGATGACCGGAGATCCCGTGTGGAGATGGAGAAACTTCCAGAGAGGCAACAATCACTGCAGCTCCGGGAATCTGGTCATTATGTCAGCGAGTCCAGATGATGCCTGGCCTCAGTGACACTTTGTAAAAAAAAAAGCAGCTAAAGGACTCTGGCACTGAGAGTCCTTTAGCTGCAAAACAGTGGGAAGATGAACACACATGCAGTATATAACTGTTAATTAGCTGAAATGACTGAAGATCACAGATCGACCTCAGTTCCTATCTGAGCTGCGTGAAGGAAAACTGAGGATATCTGTTAAATAATTTGTAAAAGCTGTAACATCAAAATGAGACTAAATGTCAGAATCAGTGAGATGGTAGCGGGGGTGGGGAGGGGTTAGTACTCAAATACACAATACTTGACTCCATGTCCATCAATATGAGTGTGTGTCTGTAGAGGAGAGGTTGAGGCACGTGTGATGTGGAACAGAGCTTGTGTGTTGGTGTATGCTCCAGGGAGAACATATGCTGCTGCTGACTGTGGGGCAGTAGGGGAGGGATGGGGGGGCAGCTGGCGTGTGTCAGGTCAGGGGTCTACAGCTGTTGATAGCAGGCTGATACACTGACACAGATAGGGGGATCCGACGCGCCGACTGCCCACACCCGCCTGCATGTGAGCGATGGAGCTTACATGGCGCCATGTAAGTGAGACATGGACGCCGTGTGTCCGGGCAGTGGCTGCACAGATGGCCAAGCTGCTGATGGAGGCGAGATGGGGGGAAAGAAATGGGTATAAAATAAAGCTCAGACAGCAGGGGGGGTAATCAATCTGAAGAAAACAGATTGTTCTGGGGTAATGGTTGGACCCACATGGCAGACATATCATGTGCCATGGTGTATATTAAAAATCAGATTTAGTCCTGTCAGTGTTGTCCACCTCTCAGCTCAATCTCTCATGGTCCACCTCTGATTCTTAATCTATGTATCATTTTATCTAAAACATTATTTACATATACAGTCTATATTTCTTTATAATTATGACCTGCCTGACATTCAGTAACATTAAGAGTACCAAGCAGGTGAGATCCACTCCTCCCTCCTCCTCAGCTCCACCTTCCTCCTCCAGATATGGTTTCTACTGGTTTTGAAAAACCAACATGGTGATTTAATAAAAACTCAAGGCTTCAAAATGGCAGTTCACAAACCAACGGGTGACGCCAAAACCACCATCACCCTCGTTTCACTGAATGACTTACTTACTGTACATTGCAAATACTGCAATATTATTAGTTATATATTATAAAATCATGCTATGAGATAATATCATTAATCTCAATATTTGGGACTAGACTACATTGCGATATTCAATTTTGAATATCACCCAGTTTTGAAAGAAGATACATTCACACAGGTCATTGGAAGTGCTGGCTGAATTAATACTGATGTTTTTATGGGCGCAGTCATCTAGGAGGATGCTTTTAGCCCCGCTCTGTCAGGAATAAAATAGACTAAATTCAGCTTCCTGCATCGCAAGCTGATTTATTTTAACATTTCTCTATGTCTATACAAAATCTCAAATCTAGATAAAATGGTTTTAAAGCAAGTCTTTGCATCTATTTGAGGGGAAATGAGTTGCTGCTTTTTACTTGTCTTCACCTACGGTGATTTTTGTGACCAGTTAATCTGTTATTTTACTGTATAAAGTACCAGGTACTACAAATCAAGACTTTTACAAGAAAGTCAATAGGAAGCGAATCAACCGTGGGCCAGATTAATCTGTGCAGGGGCCCTGGTGTAAAAATGATGTGGGCCCCTTTGACTCCGCGACGCCTTTTTTCAGTCAAAAA
Organism: Rachycentron canadum; assembly: GCA_038496675.1. NCBI lineage: Eukaryota > Metazoa > Chordata > Actinopteri > Carangiformes > Rachycentridae > Rachycentron > Rachycentron canadum. The sequence goes on from CM076654.1 coordinate 22,952,412, forward strand.
TACATTTTTTTTTTTTTTTTTGCAGCAGTTGAAGGAGCACATCAGACCTCGGGAGATTTGTGATGAAAGTCTGAACAAAGTGAGGGAACAGGAGCTCCGCACACAAACTTTCTGTAAAGTCCCAGTTCAGTTTTCATTGATGCCTTCATTAGGAGTCACTGGTAGGGGGAAGTCACAGGTTTGAATTCTGTTGTGGCTGTGCCGCGCACCCCGGGGGGGGGGGGTGTCACTACCTCAACTCCCCTGACTTGGCCCAGACGGTGGCTGTGCTCTGTGACACTGACCCCACACAGAAAAGAAAGTGTGTGCTGGAGTTGCACTGTGAATGTTTTTGTAACCCACTCTGTCCGTCCTCTGTATTGATTTCTAATCTTTTAGATCTAAAGCTTTCTTTTGTCTCTAGTGATGATTAATGGAGAACATTACGACTTCGCATCGCTGCTGATCTGAGTGGTGAGGCTGACCGAGCCGCTCTGTCTCTCTCTGTGAACAGGATGATCGAATGGTTCCTTTCTGCTTTGGTCCGTGTGTGAAGGAAATCATTACATTCACTTGTGTAGTTGCAGCTGACATGCACTGTGTGAACCGCTCAATAGTCAATGCTACAAGAGTAAATACTTTTGTAGCAGGTGGCTTTTGACTAATATCAGGCACTAGGCTCTGTCTTAAGTTGGATGAATCTGAGCGGTCGTCTCCTCTCTGGCCCGTCACTCCACAGGTCATTGCCTTTGTCATTAACTGTGTGATTATGTGTCTCCCTGACCACTGACCTGCCTTTGTATGTTTTCCCAACAGGGTTTTACAGTGACCATCCGCTGGAGTCTGAACAGAACGACAACATGGGTGAGTCCACAGTGCATTTCCTTCACAGCTCAGTGTAGTTCATTCAAACAGGTGTATTCAGTGTGTACTCTTGCTATTTTTGCTGCTGTACTCAGTAATTGACTCAGAGATGAAGGCACACATCTCCCTCTGGTCAGTTTCAGTTTCTGAGAAAATGAGCGCCATCTAGTGATTGGTCACATTTAAAGTACGTGTCCAGCAGAGGGCAGTGTAAACTCAGTAATAATGGAGCAGTCTCTGTCTCTCCAGCTGGGGGAGACGGAGTGATGTTAGAAATTAGCCTCAGATTTGTGATTGGAAGAATTTTTCTTTTTTTTTTTTGCTTTAGAAAGAAGTCCGTCTCAGTTTGCGTGTGTGTGTGTGTGTGTGTGTTTTGTGTCAGAGTTGTGGGTTGTTCTGTAGTTAAAATTCCACATTTTTTCTGCCGCCATCATCAAAAGTGTCTCTACATGGTGGCTGAAACACAAACCTTAAATGTGAGATGTAAAGATGTCAGAGATGTGTGATTCCCAGCTCAGAGAAAATGGGGAGCAAAGGGCCAGGGGTGATGCGATGGTCCAATGTTAAGGTCCAGGTTCAGGCGAAGTTCATTTGGGACTCCCCTGGCTGCGATCGCAGCGCCAGGTGGCACCATGAAAGGGTCAGGGGTCGGACACAGTTCAGAAACTGCTGACCTCGCTGTGACTCTGTGCTGACCTGATTGTGTGCAGCTCCTCCGGCCTAGGCTTTCTCATTGCCCCCTTTATAAACCTGCAAGAGGAGAAAGGGGGGGGGGTCGCTAAGAAGTGGAAAAAAGCCTGAGAGGAACTATTAAACCTGTGCAAACAGTGAAAGGCTGGTATTGTTGCATGCTGCAGGAGGAGGCGTGGATTTATGAGGCCGGGTCTGATTGGGTTGTAAACTTGACGAGGTTGGCTCACGGCCGCGGCCACTCTCTCTCCCTCTGTTGGCCCTATTCTGCTCCCAGGATGCCTCGGTGCACGCATTGGGCAAGGGTGACGCTGGGGTCAAGGGGGCTGAGGCAGGGCTCCTCAGGCTTGTAAATGTTCTGACAGGGGTGGGAATTGAGAGACCCCCATTCAGTGTCCAAAAATCCTAGGTCAGGGGCCAAATAGCTGAGTTAGCAACAGCTGTTTTCAACACTAACCCTGTGGATGAAGTCCTACTGTTAATTCACATCTCTTCCATAACACAGTTTCCTTGTGTCCCTCAACATGCAGTGTGCAGCACCTTCTCCCTGAACCTGCGGATGGTGGTTTATTGTAGATTGTTCTGTGCTTCATTGGTTAATAAACTGAGCTGCCCTGGGCACAGATGTAGTCCATTAAGGCTGGAGCTGCTCATTTAATGAGTCACACAATCAGTTACTCATCTTCTTAAAGTCTCATCCTAAACTGTTCGGCCCTTTACATTGGCGTGTGTCCTACAAAATTCAAATAGTTAATTTGAAGCTTTTTTTGAAGCCATTCTTCATATGGTTCACAGCCTGTATGGGTCACGTTTTGCCCCTTGGCCTTCTTCCATTAAGTCCTGCTGCACAGCTGACCAATGGCCGCAGCGGAGTGGGTCGTCCGTGGGGTTATCAAGGTCCTCTGGTGACCACCTCTGTGCTGTGGTTAATCATTACCAGCAGGGGACAAGACTTTCTCTGCTCAGCTTTGCGCCTGGGTGCTTTCACTCGGGGACTTAAACCGTGATCTCTTGCAGTAGGAATGAAAATATTGGTTAATTTAATAGCTGTTATACGTCCCCTATACCATGTCCAGCAGATAACTAATGTGATGATGATATCCAGTCAAAAGAAGATGATTTCTTTGGTTAAACCTATAAATCAGCACATGCAGACACAGGCCTCCTGCTGTACTACGTGTCCCAAGCCAAAAGGGGGCAGTAGAGCCTTGACGGACCTCCCATGTGATGTAGGCTCCCACGTGCCACCTGGACTCAGTGAACTCAACACCCATATGGAACTGCTTGGCTGGAGCCCATCACATGCCTTTCCTTTGTCCTCACATAACTGGGCTAACTTCATATGGCTTTGTCCAAAAGTCATTCGACATCACTAGGTTTTCATTTTCCTACATGCTGCGCCGCAGAGCAGCGTTTAACACCGCTTCAGAATCACCTCTTTGTTCTTTGGTGCTGCTTTTTCGTCCTTTTAAGCGGCTATCACTCTGGGCCTCAGGGCTGTGTTTAACTCCAGTGAATGTATAGATAAGCGGATAAAGAACGAAAGGCCAGCAGTAGCCCTTTCTCTTTCACCTGATTTTTCTTTTCTTCTCCCATTGGTGCCTCAGCCTTCTGCACCGCGAACATGGCGTGAGTGCCACTGAAGCTGCTGCTGACCTCTGTGCTTTCTTATCATTTTAGCCTTTTATAATTCATGATTAGCCTAGATGTGATTCACTCTGCTTTTTTTTTTTTTTCTTCTTCTTCTTTACTGCTTGATGCAACTCGCAGTGGCGTTAGACTCGGGGGTCAGCCTGCGGAGTGTTTCCAGGTCAGGGAGAAGTGGGTCACGCTGTTCCCAGTGTCAGTGCCTATAACTTCACAGTGTGTGATGACAAAGCCCAACTCCACAGGGATAAACAAGCAGACTTTTGTGTGGCCCTGTTATGTAGCAAACGGTATCCATCCGCCGCACACAGGCTCCTGTAGATATGCTGCTTAACTCAAAGCTGCAGCAAACCTGTGCTGACATTTCATTCAACCGTTCACTTATTTATGAGGGGATTAATCCCTCTTTTAAAGTCACTATTGAATCGCACTTTCCCTGAACGTTATAAAGCTGCAGACTTTCTGGAGCTTTCAGTTCTTGTTTCTCATTTCTTGTTTCAGTGACTAGAAAAATACACATTAGTCTCATTTTACCTCCTAAGACTTGGGTCTATCTGAGCAACACTTATGGAGGAGTTAATTTGCTTTTTAAAAGGTGAGAAGCGACCTGGGCTGCTTCTCATTGTCCCCTCTGACACGTTTTCCACTGTAAATAAAATGTTTGGGGTCTGTTCTGGTCTGACTGGAAAACATCAGTGTATTTGAAACTTCCCAGCATGTTAACATAACCTTACTGGGCAATTATGAGATTATTTCCATATGTGTAGATCTCCTCCAATGACACGCTGAAATGGGGTTACGAGGCTGATTAACTTTCCCAGACTTGTGGACACGGATTGTTTCACTTTTAAATTTATATGTGTGTATATACATATATGTGAATATGTATAGATGTAGATGTATAGAGTTGGTTTCTCAGATTCACCTCTGTTGCATCTTAGATACAGTACATTTGGGTGACTGTCCTAATAATTACAAAAGTCCCAGGTTCAACCCCCACAGCTGCCTGTCTCTCTTTAAAAGTGTTCTTGACGGGGTTCCTCTGGCTCTGGAATTCCTGGAATATCCTGGAGTTTGGAGAGGGGCTGTAGTTTGATGAGTTCAGGTCTGGGGGACGTGAGAATGAATACGAAGACCAGCGGCTTTGTGGAACTCGGCCCACAGAGGTTTCCAGCCAGCTCCACAAATGTTTCTGCAGTAGATGTAGAAACAAACAGGAGCAGAACACGAGTCTGAGGTCATGGAAGCGGTTGCACTTTGTCACGGAAAATCGGAGAAAAGTCATGGAATTCAGCGTGTGGGTCACGATGGGAGGACATGTCAAAGCCTCACCTGCCTGCTTTGGATACTGACTGACAGCGCTGAGGCTACAGTCAACACAACACGAAATAAAGATCTGTCAGTCTTCAGTGCCCGCACAAGGCCAGCACAAGGCCTCGTCTGAGTGTGACTGACTGTGTCATATCTTCTATACAATTATCTGTTTTTGTAGAGGCCGATTTCTCTCACTTCAAATCAAAAGCACATTTCTATTTGTCAAAATCAGCAACAGAACAGAGCTTTTCTCTCCGGACTAGAAATTAAAAATAATAATAAAAAAAAAACCTCTGCAGCATACCACATTCCTGTTAGTGTTTAAATGTGTGTTTGCCCACATCTCAAGCTGCTGCTGACTTCCATTCAAATCCACATAGTTTGGAAAAACATTGTGCAGAGACACGAAAAGTGGCCGATGAGGTCATTCATCACAGGGACGCCATGTCTGTGTGTTGGTTGGAGACATGTTGTTGATGTGTGGTTCTCAACAAATTTATTAAAGGTGAAAACAGATGCAGTTCTCTCACTCACACACTGTAGTGAGATGGAAACACATTCAGACACATGTCATGCTTTTGGGGGGAATCTGTTGTTGTTGTATTCTGGCCTGGGAGCTTAAAGTAACAGGAAATGTCATTTGGTGACGCATCCTGATGTAATGTTTAATTCACCCAAATTACAAACTGGCATATTTACTGACTCAATCAGTGGTGGCATCCAGCAATGCGGATAGTTTTGGTTTTGAGAGATAATAGCCCATACTGTGAGGCTGCGTCCACACTGATGCACTTTAGTTTTAAAGTAATCTCTTCTGCCTTAGTTAGTTTCAAACTCGTCTTCTTCTGTGTTTTAGTTTTAAACTCATCCATCCGCGTTATCAGCCCCTAAAATGTAGACTTTCAGAAACGCTGCTGCACTCCGGGGTTGTGTTTAGTCTGGACAGACAGACACTGCAGCCTTTGGAAACAATGAGGTATATAGCCATGATATATAGACCCTGATTGGGTCTTATCAGCCTGAACTACCAGTGGTGAAAGCAATGTTACTCACCTTGTGGTCTTTGTTAGCATTAATTTGTGTATTTTAATGCTACAGCTGTCTTGAGTGTTCCTGGAGGCAATCTGCTGCCCTGTGACACAGACATGCGCAGTGTATGGGAAAGGTCATGTGATACATGCTTTCAGAAGTGTTAGTGTGGAGATCATTTTAGTTTTTAAATGAAACCAAAGTCGTGTGGAAGCAACACGAGGTTTCTGCTTGAATCTAGACTGTGCTTGTTTCTCTGGACAAGGCAGAGATTTTACTGGGGGCAGTTTTCATAAATGCCCCCCATTGACTTCCATTGTATTGGTAAGTAGGCAGATATCTGACAACTAGATCATTTCTTACTGCAGGTGAGTGAGAGGATTTATACATTTCTGTATTTTGAGTGAACTTTCAAGGCGCTCAGGTCTTTAGGTCCAGTGACTTGGGTTCAATGCTGCCTGCCATCCTTTTTTTTTTTTCTGTCCCGACTTTCCAGTCTGCCTCTGCTGTCACGATGCGTTAAAAGCACAAGCGCCAAAAAATAATCTATTTGATAAAATAAAAAAAACAATCGCGTTACTGATATCAACAGCGAGACTTTGATACAGGTTAATGATGCTTTTGTCCATCCATTTTAACAAACAGGAAACTACAACACACATTTACAATAGAAATTTTATTTATATTTTCACGTTTGGTCTCTTTACCCACTCAAATGTCTTTGTGCTTGTGTAAATAAAGCATCACCAGCTGCATTAGTCGGGTGGCTCAGCGCTGGTCGGTGATACCAAACCAATTTGGTCAATAGTTTGATACCCAGCTATGCCTTTGGTGCACTTCAGGTCTCAATGGTCCCCATTGCCGGTTGGTCACTGAGGTGTTTGAACCGCAGTCTGCATTCATTGATCAGTGAGTTATTCTCATGTAAACCCACCGACAGCAATGAATGTTTATTGCAGCCTTAAGAATGAGCAGCTCCTGCCACGGCTGATCTGCTCCCACAGAGTCTGCCCTGCAGAAGGTTCGATCTGGATCCACTGAACGTGAGCACGACTGAAAAGTGATTTTTGGTCTCCAGGAGTGTGTGTGTGTGTGTGTGTGTGTGTGTGTGCGCGCGTGCGTGAGTCGTGGCCTCCCACAGGGTACAGTCAACGGTCGATGGTTTTCTTTAGAGCTCAAACTCACCGACAGCGTTGAATGTTCACTGTAGGAACCAGAGCGCGGTGATTGGTTTCATTGATGGCAGCTTCTTCTTCTTCAGTGTCACTGTAGTTTGACTCAGTCCCTTTACTTGTTGGTTCCCATTTAAACCGTGTGTATTTAAAGCACCTGCAGTTCAAACATGAAACAGGGTCTTTTGGTTTGTCAGTCTGCCGTGATGTCAGCCCTGTGAGTGTGTATGTCCACGTCAGCCGTCAACAGATGGTTAAAACAATGAAAAACACAAACGTCACAACGCTCATCGTCACAAAGAAAGACGCACTGTATGTGTATGTGTGTGCTTTTGTTTCTCTTGGCCTGCGTGGAGCAACTCCATGCCAAGACGAGTTACCACCCGTGTTGGCGTTGAGGTTCGATTGACGTTGATGAGAAGCCAGGAGCAGCGAGGAGACAAGTGGTGATGATGCACGGGTTTGGGTTTCCTTAAATAGCCCGGCAGACGTGACGAACGCCACGCTCGCTGTCATCATCCTCACCTTTTGCAGAACTACTAACAAAACTCTCGTCTGTCTCCGCCAAGCCTGTGTTCCTCTCATCTACAGCCTGCAGCGAGAAGAACAAAAAAAAAAAAAAAAAAAGAGGAGGAAAAAAAAAAATCAGAAATGGCAGGAATAAAAGGACAGAAGATGTCGTCTGTCTGGCTCATGGAAGAAGGCGAATTGGTGCAAGTGTGATCACAGAACGCCGCCGTGCCCCACAGCTTAAACTAGTGCACTGCAGTGTTGAGCTAGTTAGCGATTACTGTTCCCTTTACCCTGCGCTGAACCTCAGCTACTGCTCTGGGAGTGCGCCTTCCTGTGTTCGCCTCTTTGAGGTTGGAAAATCATGCAGTCATGTTTTATTAATGCGCTCTCTGTCTGTCTGTCTCTCCTTTTCTGTCTTTCTCTCCCCTGTTTTTGCTGCTTCCTTCTACACAGAAGAAGAGAATTGGAGCACTGTATTTTGTTTGTTCTACATCCTCTTTTCACATCAGATTTTGGTGTTTTATGTAGGTTCGGAGGTTTTGATTTGAGGAGGTACCGAAACCCGAAAGGTAGAGAGAGTGTGATGCAGCTCATCGTGGAGATCTGTTGCAGTTTTCTGGCACTTGTGTTCAGTTTGGTCAATCAGATGGCGAATGAGAGAATTGAATCTGCAGATTTTGTGCTCTCTCCACACTGCAGCCTCTCGGAGGGGAGCCTCGGGCTCTTCGCTCTCTGCATAATGAATGATCACTTTGGAAAAGAGAGAGGCACAGTTCACTTTCCTCTGCCTTGACACAGTTCACTGACCACGGTGGAGACGTCACCGTTACCACAACATGACACCAAATCACTCTGTTTTATCACCATCTGGCGCTGAAGATGAATTAGGCTTGAGCATTCAATCAAAAAAGACAAATGATTTTTAATTAACATCTAAATACTAATATCTAAATAAATTAATTGAATTAAATCTAAATCTAAATCTAAATAATTAGTACAAGCCGAACCTCATACATTTGTACCTCAGCCTTGTGTCGTTCTTTTCTTATCTTTAATAGGCTCCTTCCAGCTCAGTGCCCATTTCACATATTTTATTTTCAAAGAATAAACTCAGCCACATTTTGCTCACACACACAAGGTGGGAAGCCATAGTTTTTTCTTCTTTTTTTTTTTTTCAGTCCCTCTGGCTCGGGCTTCAGTGGCTTCCCTCCTTGGCACTTGCACTGTTTGGCCGCCTGCCCAAGACTCACAGAGCCTTTTTTTTTTTTTTCATTCTCAAATATCTCTCCTTCAACCCACCCTCCTCTTTTTTTTTTTTTTCCCTCATCTGACTTCCGTTCTCCCTGCACTTGGGAGAACCTATGGGAAATGTGTGTTAACGCGCTGCACGCTGACTTATTATTCATCAGTTTGAGGTGTGGTCGCACTTCTGCATTGGAGTACTTGATAGTGCTGCCGCTGGTGTGGCCCCCTAGTAACTTTGCATAACTGACAAACTCAAAAAAAAAAAAAAAAGTATAGCGAGTAAAAATAGCTGGGTGAGCATGAGAGCCTGATGGGGCCAGAGTGAAGAGTGCAAAAGTGTGACTGAACCAGCGTGAACCCTGCGTCGTCAGCACATTCCAGGGGTTGGACAATGAGAAGCACACAGTGTACTCTCAGTCGGATCGCCTGCATAGCTGACTGGTCTGTAGCCAGGGCTCAGTGCTGCCTGAAACAAGGCCACGGCAACACAGATGCATAGAAATTCTGCAAAATGAGCTCAAGTTTTTCCTTATTTTTAACCTTGTGAAAGGTCAAGGCACCTAAATGCTGGCTAAAACTTGGCTAAGACTTGGTTCATGTAGGAGTCTACTATCAGACTGGAACCCCCGGGGGAATTCAGTTTGTGCACCTGGAACAAGAACTCAGTGTTGTGCGTACTGTTGCTCTGTGTTAGAGCTTTGGTGAAAGCGTCTGGTAAAATCTAAAATATCTCAGCCAGGAAGTGAAGTCGGGAACTCGTCCACGTGTTCCTGGATTTGAAGGTGAATCTAAAATGCCCCAATCTCCATGCCCTGACATCCCACTGGACGTTGCAGCATAAAACCACTGTTTTTATGGGAAAACGTAATTCATTCCCCTTTCATAGCGCAGACCTTGACGAGCTAGCACATCTTTCCTGCCGCCGCACACTCAAAACAAGCTGAATATCTGTCCTCACAGAGCTGTACCCACAGCTCACCCGACACTCCCAGCATAGCTCAGATGCCTGTTCAAAAATACTTCCAGCGTGTGCTTGCACAAACTTTCCCATCCCATCCCGTTTCTTGACAATTATCATTATTATTATACAATCAGCTGGTAGTGCGAGATGTCTCCTGAAGGAAGATGAAATCGCACTCAGAGCGATCCTCTCCCAGTCAAACTCAACAAATACGCCTTAATTGCTGTGTCAGTCACAAAATAGGCTTTAAGCCAGATTGGACATTTTAATATCTGTAGGAATTAAGAAGTTTGTAATGAGATTTAGCGAGCAGCTGGGTCGTGCAGCATCATATTTAGTTGTCCAGCTGCTGTGCTTGTTGTCACATATTAGTAAAGTGGAATGGTCTGTGATAGAAAATGAGGAAGTCAGTGAATATATTAGGGCTAGATAAATACTGCAGCAGTGGCAGTATACTTATGATGCGTGAGTATGACGTAATTAGATTTCTCACAGGATTGGCGATGTCCAAAATTTCATACCGCGATCCAATCCAAATCTCAAAATATTATCAATATTGTTGTACACACATTGAATTGACCTGAGAAGCGCTTCCTGTGTATTGGGCCTAAAACTGATTCTGTGCTATGTTATCATCCATATTCAGCAGCAGTGATAATGATCGTTCTGGTTTCACTTGTAAAGCCTCATGAATCCAGTTCCAGAGAACCACAAAGTTTTTACTATTATTTTTGTCCTGTTTATGTGAAAGTTGCACAAAGAGGATTTATAGTGAGGAAAATGTTGTCACACGTGACAAAGAACTGGGGTAGGAATAAAGATCTTGAAATGCTGGATTCCCCTTTTTAAAAATGCTAAATATTAGCAAACCAAACCTTGAACTGATGTACCATGCCCTGTTACAGGCAGTGGAGTATTAACTGAACTCATGGTTTGACAACCTGGGTACAGGCAGCGGTGTCCAGGCCAGCATGGGGACTCCTTCAGGCGAAGGGCCAAGCCTTACCAGAAATCCCTGCCTCCACGTGCCACAGATCATCCTGCCAAGGCTCCAGGGGTTTCATTTGCAACTTTAGCTGTGGCTGAGCTGTGCCCATTGATGCTGCCAGCTCCTGTCGCAGCATTAGCCCCCGACTCTCTCCTAATGGTGACGTCCCGTTTCCCCCCAACGTGCCCCCCTCCCTGCTGGTGACTTACCTTTTCCCTCCTCCTGGCAGCAGCCAGTATCCTCGCCCTGTTTTCCACTCTGTCTCTGTCTGCTCTCTCTCTGCTGTGCACCTTTGAACTCAGTGTTGATGGACTTGATCACATCACGTCTGTCTGGCTTTAGTTGACTTATCCATCCCCGCAGCATTGCCAGAGCGGGCTGTGTGTTGCACGTCACGCTCCCCTCACTTCTCCAAAGCTTTGTTGGCTCGTTTCAGTCATGAGCGCTGAGACTGATGAATATGTATCCTGGGCTCTTCTCGCAGCAGTTTTGAGGCTCTTGAACAAAGCGGGATGAGAGAGCCCTTTGTGCTTGTCTTCTGGATTTAACCGTGACATTTCTCTGGAGCCTGCTGCCACTTTTTTATCTTCAACAGACTTTATCCCTAGGTCAGACTTGGAGCCCCTTTTGAACGCCGGCATTGTTAAAGCTTGCACCCAGAATCGTCGCTCCAACCATCATATCTCATTATGTGGGAGCTCAGTCAGTTGGAATCTCAGGACCCTAATTGAGTCATTAAAGCAGATATATCTTTTAAAACAAACAAATGTATCACATAGGAGACAAACAAGATGTTAACAATGCTCATTTGTGGCTCAAATCTGTCAACGCAGTGCTGTGGTGTTTCCCTCGCCTGCCTGCTGCTCAGACTCACTGCACCCTGGACTGCAGTAATAAACGGCAGGGGGCAGGGAACTGGGCCATCATCATCATCATCATCATCATCCTCCTGATCATCGTCACCCACCCCACCTGCACAGTCAGGCCTCGCACTGAGACATTTCTGAGACCGTGCAGAGCAGGGAGGCAGGGGAGTGAATGTCACAGGCGGCATTTCTGATTCCACATTTCCGTTATCAGTGGGAGCCAGCGGGGCGAGCCGGCACGGGAGTGACCTGGATACTGATCGACTTTCACTCTTCCCACGTGCTGCCTGTGCCACTTCGCGGCCAGACAGACCTCATCTGTCTGAATCGTGGTGCTAATGTGAGCAGAGAGAGAAAGTATGCTAAAGGAGGAAGCAGCAAAAATGAAGGTGCAAAGCTGAAAAAAATAATCCTTCAGCCGCCACAAAGACCGGAGCGTGCGCGCACACACACACACACACACACACACACACAATAGACAATGCACAGAGAAAAAATGTTTCCATTTGTCTTATGTGATTGGGATGTGATCACACATCCCTCCATTTTTAAATCAAAACTGATAATTCTGACATTGTCTGCATCTTGCTGCACTTTTTCATTGTCATTCCTCCATATTTTCTTGTCTTTGTCTACTGTGACACTTTACTTTTATACGGCCAAACTACTCAGGTTTTTGCATGACAAACGGTACAAAGCGTTGTGCCCCATCACAGCGGGGGGGGCGAGGCGCTACGTCGCACCATCAGGGACACCGTGTCCTTAATGCGCTGTACCACGCTTTGTGCTCCGTTGACCTGATCAGCTCCGCCTAAGCCAAAGTTAAGCTCATCTTTTTTTTTTTTTTTGTCCTACTGTATTTATGAAAGACAGATGACCCACACGGGGCTCATGTATGACATTTCCGCAGATGCATAAACGCATGATTGTGAGCGGCAGATAAACACTGCGGCAGGAGTCGGGGATGTTTAAGTCGAGCGTTGCGGCTCATCCTCTGCAGCAGTTTGACGACTGTGCAGCAGAGTTGTTGAGGCCAGTGCTTTTGGAGAGTTGCTCAGAGACTTAACCCTCCTCCCCAGCACCTACCTCTTCTGTAGCAGAGGAAAATCTCTGCTGAATTCATGTCTCCTTTCAGATTTCTAAGAGGCGTTAAACCTTCCTGGATTAAAGAAGGTAATCTGACAGGCAGAAGATTGTATTAGCTGAAATGTTGGCAGAGCTTTTAATTTCTCCTCTCTTTTCATTTCCCCCTCTCAGCCTACCTCTCCTGCTGACCTGCTAGATGGTATTATTGTATTTTTTCTTTTGAATTATAGCAAAAACATCCACATCTTCCGGACTATTCTCTCCCTCTCGCACGCTCTCTATCCCACTCTTTACATATCTTTCCTCTCCTTCCTCTCTCTCTCTCTCTCTCTCTCTCTCTCTCCTTTAGCAGTGACAGCATACTTGTGTGAACCCATGATTTATCATTTGCTAATCCGTGCTGATTATGGAGCTTTCCACATGGCCCTTATCTGTTGCTGAGCCTGCTTTTCACTCCATAGCTGCCAATTATCTTTCAGGCAGCCTGCAAACAGACCTGTCTCTGTCAGCCAGCTGCCGAGCCGCTGCAGAGGCCTCTTACGCTTTCTACACCAGTGTGCATGCACAGGCGCACCAATGATCGGCTGCCTTGGTACGTGTATTTATGGTCCAAGTGCTTGTCGAGATGTCAGATTGAGAGATCAAACTCAGCATTGAACATGTGGTGCATCACCTGCAGAGGACAAGGGGGTGGGGGGGGGGGGTTACAGAAGCAGCAGCCTGTCGTGGACACTTCCACCGCCTCACAAACTAGACTCCAGTCATGACATCTCTTCACATACAGAGGGGCAACAAGGATAAACAGGGAGCTAATGTTAAAAACCCGGCTACTGTCAAAGTAGTCATGGTGAAAAATGACGCTGGGAAATTTTAAAGCTTTTCATCTCAATATTTGTCCTCTAATGCGGAGAACTGATGCTAATTCAGTTATACTCAGTGTTGGGCTAAATATAAAGCAGGTTTCTCCATCACAAGCTTTTACTTGTTTGACATGACATCCAGAAGCTTAAATATTAGTAGTTTAGCATCAAGGTCAACGCCCTGCTAGCGTGCCAGATCCACCACCCACATAGTCAGGACAGAGAGCTGCAGCAGCAATGCCTCACTGTGACTCATCCAACAGTTCCTGTAGCTGGGGTGATGGGACGGCCAACGTTTGCTGCATGACAGCAAGAGGTGAGGGGGAGCGAGGTCTCGCCTGTGGGGAGGGTATGCAGATCACGGTCCACTCAGCTGATGTGGCATGCAATTGTCAGCGTAATGGGAAGTGACGTGCACATCAGAGCAATGTGGGTCAAAGCGCCAGACGACCAGCCCGCGGCCTGTATCTGCTCCGCCTGTCTAATCTGCTGCAGCCCGACCAGACGAGACTCTCTAATCGACCCTGATATTCACTGAACACACACATCACCGTCTTCCTCCGTGCTCAGGAACGCAAACACGCACACAGAAAGAGGGGAGCGCTCCATCTGAGCTGATTAAGAGAGTTCAAATGTAGGAATCAAACAAACAAAATCACATGCCAATATCTCCTTGTCCAGGAGATAACTGGAGTATTCCTACGAGAGAATAAATATAAAAGTCAGGGCCTGTGGTTTCCCTGCAGTGCCACACAGACTGAGCTGTGATTTTTTTTTTTTTTTTTTTTTTTTTTATAATCTTTTGGCTGGGTGAAAATGGTTTGGATGGACGCAGCACTTAATAGGATTCCCGTGACATGGTGAGGGGCTGGCATTTGAAGGGAGGAAGAGGATGGGAAGGGAAAGATTGGGGGGTGGGGGGTGGGGGGCGGCAGACAGTGGTGGTGGAAAAAAAAAAATGCAAACTTTTTCAAGTGTTTGCTTAGCACCTGTGTACAGACTTAACAACTCCATCATAGCCAGAGGGAAGTGACACATGGGGGGGCCTTGGAGTGTTTTGACATTTTCTGCTCAGACAGGTTTTTTTTACGACGGGGGGAAGAGGCCTGGAGGAGCTCAGCCTGTGCGAATCTGCCTCTGCCTCATCAAAGGCAGTAATTTCCTGTTCATTTCAGGTCCCCATCCCCCAACCCAGAGCTCTTGTCTGCTAATCCCACCCCTGCAAACTGCCCCCCGCTCCCCCTGTCCTCCCTCCAATCCCCACCCCGGCCCCCCCTGCTGGTGTCCTGCCTGCCTGTGCTTCAGTGTGCTACACTCCAGGGCTTGGGACTGGGAGGCTATACGCTTTGTGTCAGCAGGCTTGTGGCTGAGCACTAACAAATCCTCATTGTCCCGCGCAGGAGTGGGGACAGAGGGGGGGGAAGGGGCATCACTGTCTGGTTTCTATTCAAATCCAGGTACACACAGGCCTGGGAGGGTGCGAGGGGTGCAGAGGGGGGCTTAAAGAGCTCCAAGCCTGGGACCAAAGTCCATCCAAACCCGAGCTCAGGCCAGACTGGGCCTGTGCTGCAGGGGCAATAGAAGTCACTTTCACAACCTCTGCCTTCTTCTCTGAACTAATCAGACAATATTATCTGATCAACAAGTGATACTGGACGAGTGCGTCCAAAGAGATGCATCATCATTTTAGGTCCAAAAAAAATCTGAACACCTCAAGTTCACCTCCACAGAGTCCGCGCGCCATCACTTTGTCAACACAGGCTTTTGGCTGCCTGTAATAAATCAGCACAGTTTCAACAGTCACTATTTTTTTTTTTTTTCCTGGTGGAGACAAAACATTCCTGCAGCGGCTGTGTGCAGGCAGAGCGACGACCGCTGTGTCAATGACGGCCTCGTGGACTGGCTCTGGGGTTATGGAGTCTATGACTCCAGTAGCCAGTCACTGGCGCAGATGTGTATCTGGGTAACAAGACTCTACACGTAGAGGCATTTCAGAGACTGACTTGTAGTCAGCCTCAGACATGTATACACACACACACACACACACACACACACACACACACAAACACACTTTTTAAAAAATGTTTTCCAGATAAACACAGCCTGGACTATTGTTTTTATATTAGTGACAGAAAGTGGAGACACTTGTTTTGCACTTCCTGTAGCAGCACTTAGATCAAGCCAGACTTATTGTGTGTGTGTGTGTGTGTGTGTGTGTTGTTTGTCATGTTGTTAAGCCTTTGTGCTGTCTGTGAATGTGTTTTTCTAAAGGGGGGGGGGGGGGCTACAACAGCAGCAACAGAACCATCTGTGATAAGGGGCAATGTTTTTCTCGGTTTTTGCTACTCGCTTACACACTGAGCTTTTTGCGGTGGATTAAGCAAGCAAAAAAAAAAAAAAAAAAAAAACTACAGGGACGACCAGCATTTCCTGTCAATTCATGCATTCCAAATTCAGTGAC
>CM076654.1:22973047-22987980 GCA_038496675.1 Rachycentron canadum
TCAGTGACCCCCCCCCCCCCCCCCCCCCCCCATGAAAGGCAGTGGGGCCAACCAACAGAAAAGGGAATAGAAAAAAACAGCCTCTGAAAAATTACAGTCTTCCTCTTTTGTCCGTATTTAACCACCTCCTACGTTTACACTTGTTCTGCTGCATTTTCCTTCACATCAGTAGTTTCTGTTAACTCATCCACTTTTTGAATTTATGATTTGAATCGTTGCAGCTTTTTCAAAATTTTAAAAAGGCACATGAAAAATTAGTGTGTAAACTGCAGCTGAAAGATTTTCACAAATGATGCAGGGGGAAATCATTTTTAGCTCATTCAGCAACTGCCTGGTTGGTGCAGAAACCTGCCTGATCTTTTCAAAGAGGGTGAGGTGCAAGGTGAGCACTTTGACATGAAGCATGGTCACCCCTAACCCTGACCGCAACTCTAACCCTTGTCCTAACGCTGAAGGCGGGGTGTCCCCTCCCTTCCTTTCCCCTCCCCGGTGAAGCGGAGCAGCAGCTGGCTGACCTGTCCCTCTGCCGCTGTCTCTAATGGCTGACCTGCCCTGTCTGGACGGCCCCGCTCGCTTTTGTCTACTGTCTGGCTCAGTTCCTCCCAGTTAAACATAGCCACTGGCTACCACAGTCCACATTTCCACACAGCCAGCTTAAAAAAAAAACAAAAAAAAACACACACACATACGCATAGACAGACACACAAGCACACACTTTTCACACTTGGCACACTTTGTCTCCGGCGCACACAATCTCTCTGTCTCTCTTGCGCATACATCCTTTTCAAAACTCTCCCACACACAGAGCCACTGTCTAGTCACACACACACACACACACACACACACACACACACACAGAGTTTTAGACGAACTGTACCAAGCATGAACAAATACAAATGTCTTTGTTCCAGAAAATAAAACCTTGTTTAGATGAACATTTATAAGAACAGACAAGTTTGTTCAATGGGTCATTCTTTGGTGGAAATCGAGATGAGAACAAGTGGTGAAGTGGTAAAGGGAAGTGAAGTTGGAAATGAAAGAACTGAGGGAAGGACGAGCAAGTTCAAATACTCACCGTCAGCGTGGCTCCAACTCCGGGGGCTGAAAAAAAAATTAAAGATGATCCAGGAGAAACCTCACATCGACAGACTGAAAAGTTGCTGCTGAAATGGGTTGAACGGGCTTCTCTCTGTGTCTCTCCCAGATATACACACACACGCACACACGTACACACACTTGCGGACACACACTCCTGACACACAGTCTCTCAGCCTGATCTCCCTGCCTCTAGTGGGAACCCAGCCAGTAGTTTGCAAATACAAGTGCCTTACAAATCTCTCTCTTTCTCTCCCTCACCCCCCTCCCTGCTCTCGCTCCCTCTCCCTCTCTCTCTCTCTCTCCTTCTCTCCTTCCGTGCTCCTTCATAGATAAACAAGCACACGCATTCCCACATGCATGCAACAACCCCCCCTCCCCACCACACACACACACACACACACACACACACACACACACACACACACACACACACACACACACACACAGCCTGGCTACAACGCAAGTTATTGAACTGCTCCACATTTTCTTGCATGCACTATATATGAGGCACTTAATAGACAGCAACACATAGTCATGTGTGGAGCGAGGGCTGCTCTGACTGGCTGGAGGCCTGGCAGAGGGGAGGGCAGGGGGCTGCTGTGATTGGTCAGAGCTCAGACCATTGAAAGTAGAGGGCTTCTCTATTGAATGGCTGCTGCTGTGGGCGGAGTTTCAGTCACATTACTGAGAGGAAAAAAAAAAAACAAAAAACATCCTGAGAATTTTGTGTCTTCGGAGGAGTTTTAACTGCTGTGATTGGACAGCGCAGAGGAGGACATGTCGCTGTGCGTTTGTTTGTTTGTGTTCATCTGTCTAATTCAAACAACACACACAGCACACACACATCTGCTGGTTGGTTCATTTTCTTATCAGTCAGTCAATCTGAAACATGATGTACTGTCATTGAATTTAGTGTCTAAGTGTCCTCACAGTGGCTGTCTGTGCCTGTGTGTGTGTGTGTGTGTGTGTGTGTGACGGTGGCAGAGCCCTGGAGCGCTGCCCAGTGCTTTCATTCACACCTGATTATATCACTGGTGACCTGGATAACGCTCGGCGACACGCTGCCTTTTCTTTGGTCCTCATAGTGAAACCGCCTCCCAGTTAGACTTGAGGCAGACACCTGGGTTGGATGCTGAGATCCACTTCCCTCTCCTCGTCCTCATGTGTGCTTGTGGACACACACTGGATTAGTGAAGTAGGAGACAACTTGCGGAGTCACCTGTGATGAAATACATCTGTGTGTTACAGTGCGTTACAGATGAAGATCTGCTGAGGGTCAGACCTAGATACACAGTCAAACAGCTCAGTATCTGTCCTATATACATGTTTTCTGCTAACTGACAAGTCAGTGTTTTTAAAAATTCAGTGTGAAAAGAGAAGTCTCAACTTGAGAGACTAAGGCTACGTTCACACTAACACATTTTATTTTGAAAACTAGAGGGTTGTGTTGTAGCCTGGACCAACAGAAACTGAGACTTTTGAAAACGATGACGTAGGACCCCCCCCAGGTCACTCCCTGAGTGGGTCTTATCAGCTTCAACTACCAGTGGTCAAAGCAACATGGAGAATGAATTACAAGTGTTACTGGCCTTGCTGTTCAGTTCAATTCTATATTTTGGTTCTACAATTGTCTTTATTGTTCCTGTAACTAATCAACTGCAGGGTAGATAATTGCTTCCTGTATGCACCGGCTTACACGTGTACGTGAATGATCATGTGATAAGCGTGTTGAGGTCTGTTAGTCAGGACGGAGATCGTTTTCATTTTAAAACTAAAATGTTTCCGTGTGGACGTAGCCCCGGGGGTTTTTGTTCTCCAACAGAATACTTCACATGTTGCCTTTGTTTATTATTGTGTGTTTTCACTCTTATTTCTTCACCAATGGGTCCTCACGATATTCTGAGATTTCATTAAAAGCCTCTCCAGAAAATGAACTTGGCTAAAAAAGCTGAAACAGTAAATTAAAGATAAAGTCACTGTAGATGGGTGTATTTTTTTTTAACTGTGTGATGGCTAATGGC
Source organism: Rachycentron canadum (assembly GCA_038496675.1). Taxonomy (NCBI): domain Eukaryota; kingdom Metazoa; phylum Chordata; class Actinopteri; order Carangiformes; family Rachycentridae; genus Rachycentron; species Rachycentron canadum. The sequence continues at coordinate 22,976,167 of CM076654.1, forward strand.
TCACCAAGCTTTATGCTAAGCTAAGCTAAACTGTCTCTGGTTGTGAGTGTTTCTATTTATTTTTTTTTCTTTTCCCAGCCATGGCTCACATTGTGCCTCCTCTTCTAACACCTGACACCATGTCTTCACATTAGCATGTTGTTGTGTATCGAACGTGGCATCTTGGGTAAGGCATCGGCTAATTATCCTGACAGGCCTCTTTCTAAAACACCTCTTTGTTGTGTTAATGTGCTCTCTGTGATAGCATCTCTATCCATAACCTTCTCCATGTGTGCAGATAACCTGGAGGGGGTGGAGTGGTGTATGTAGGGCGCTCAGAGTTGGGATAGTGGGGGTGGTGGGGTGGGGGGGGCATTGTTGCAGCATGTCCTGCAGCTGTGCCTACGATGACAAGCCTGTCCTCGGCCTGCCCTGCTCCAGACTAAACACAACGCAGGACTTCACCTGTGGGAGCTTCCTGCCTCCCCTTTCGAATCGAACTGGCTTTGGGACTTTGGCGTGAATGCGCCGCTGTGGTGGGGCTGCGACAGCACGTCTCCCTGCACTGTGGCTAAAGTAGAGACAGCTCCCCGGTACAGTGCGATCGGTAGGTTTGCTGCTCACCGATGTGCACTGGCCTGACTGAATTCACTGAACCAGGTTTTTGTGCCCATAGCAGTTCTGAGGGAGTCACGCTTGATCTTTCTGGGCCACATGGAAACTAGGTCACTGTGCTGTACTGTCAGTCGTGTCTCTCAGTTGTGTATGTGTAGCATAAAACTGTAAAATAGGGCTTTTACATAAGGATAGGATGGGTTCCACCACACAATATTGCTGTTGCGGAGATTCTCTCAAACTGCAGTACAACCAATCTACCCCACCACCCCCTTTCAACCCCGCAATGCCACACTGGGGGAGAGTGAGTTAGGAAGAAATGGAGAGAAGGAGAGAGAGAGGAAATTCTCATCCTTGGTTCAGATCCCTAAGAACGCTTGGGAAGGCAGGATCTTATTATCACAGCAAATTTGCAATGTGCAGAGTGGAGGAGATTAGATGCGTCTTGCCTTTGAAGTGTATTTTCCAACCATTGTGCGATGGCAAATTCCATCAAGTGTTGGAGCGAGCGGCGATAAGAGGCACGGGTTATGAATGCTGTGGTATTAAAAGCCATCATTTAAGCAATAAGATGAAACACTCACAAACTCCTGCTAAATGGAAAACATTTCCCCTCATTTCAGAACTGTCATTCACAGCTGTGCTGTGGAAAAGCCACAGATACTAAAATAAGGTGCAGTGGATAAATATATCAAATATATGTGGAGTATGGATTATGCTTTACGTAAATGGTGGTGTAAAGATCTTTGAATGGGGGGACTCCCTCTCATTGTTCAGGCCTTTATCTTGTTTGTTCTCGCAATCAGTATCACTTCTTTCAGCTTTGGATCAAATGATGCAGGATCTCATTTACAGAAATAATGATGCAAAATGATGGTTTGCAGCTGATTGTTGAAGCTGGAGCTTTCAGAGAAAACATCATGAGGAGGGCTGAGATTTCTGAGGTGCTGCTGGACTTTGATCAGACCGCCTCGGTGTGTTCTCCTCAGCTGTTTGACCTTCACTTTGGGCGCTGTGGCACCTTGGGGGTTTAGTGTCAGGATGAGGCTGTCGGAGTAATTGTCAGGGTGAGCAAAAACGTCAGTGAAGTGACCCCACGGCTCCCAGCCCCCCCCCCCCTTCAGGGTTCCTTCGGAGCTGGAAGACTTGCTGGATGGCAGGACATCACAGGGGACACCCTCAGCCCGAGCTTCAGCCCGAGCCTCAGCCCCTGTCGCAGCCTCGGACCAAACGGTGCACAACTGCTGGAGGTGTCTCAACACTGGGACACATTCTGCCTCGACAAAAGCTCTACTCTGTCTTATGCCTCTTTGTCATTAAAGAGCATGGAAGTGCAATTCCAACAGTGCTTAAACAGTAATATCCAGATTTCATTGAGCTCTGTCTAGAATTAATCAGATTTCTAAAAATGTGTGAACCACAAACTTCCTCAGTATTATCAGATTTAGTGAAACGGAAATGTTTTGTTTCAGGTATAAGACTGCAAAACTGCACTCGTCTCATATAAAAACATACCGCATATGGAAACAAATATTGCAATATTCAATACAATTGAATATCATCGTGAGCCTAACTGCTATAGACCTCTGCTGCACCTCTGTGCTCCAAGCTCTGAGACTGAAGCCGGTTTCTGTGCATCTTCATGTCACATTGGCCGTTTGTTTCAGGGACTACACATCTGAACATGACTCTTGATCTCATCAGTTTCCATTCCTGTAATGGTGATCTATACATCGTATTTAAAAACCATCGCTTTCCTGTTTTATTTGAGTTCTCGTCACATGATTTCAGTTGAAATGGTCATTTTTTTTTGTACTTTCAGTGAAGAAAATGTAAAATTGGTGATGTGATTTTTCTTGGGTTTTGTACCAAACAAACTGTTACATCCTGAGAATATGATCTGTGGGCCGGGGCCATTCTGTAGTACCACTGCACTTCAGCTATGGTAGTATGTTAATAGCAAATAGCAGCCTCATATTGCAATCATTTAAGTAAGTGGTTTATTATTAGTGGGCATAAACAGGTTTTTGAAAGCAGGCAAATCCAGTAAATCCAGATAAAAGCCAATTGACCCCTTTTCCACTGCCAGTCTGGTTTGCCTTGCTGTTTGGACTGAGGATCCACAACTGTATGGAGTGATGTCTTGACACGCAGCTACAGAGCGCACACACAGATGAAGGGGAGAAAAAGTGAACTTCTAGCCACTGTGGAAACTGATAATACAGATCTGTCACGTCTCATCCCTGGGTTGTTTTGCCCCCGTAAATGACATTACAATAGGAAAAGACGCTAAAATTAGTGGGTTCACGAGGATGTTGTGTTTACATCTATGCCAATCGGAGTTGGCGCCAATACATACCCAATCTAAATGCGGGTTGCAGCATTCTCCATCGCTGACAAAAGCCAGATGTTAGCTAGCAGTTTTTAGACGAGTGGAAAAGGGGCTTCATTAAACATTGACCATCCTCTTGTTGACAAAATCCCCAATGGAAGCTCCATTAGCATCGGCACTAAGTGATGTTTTTTCTCTGTGAATGTGTGCTTAAAGTTATACTGTCATAATTTTAATCATAAATTAATTTTAGCAAATTTAGAAAAAAAAAAAAACAGTTATACAATATGGTTTGTTTTTCCCTCTCTGGCCACATCCACACAACTGCAGTAGCATAGGTTTAAGAGGAAAACGACTTATTAGACATATTAGAAATAAACTGTCCATATTAACACATCTGGAAACGGGTATGAAACGACCATGTACATTCATGTACGCATGGGTGTGGTGGTTTAAACAGGAAGCAGCTTTCGTAGTCTGTAGTTGATGTAGTCCTGTGGACGTAGTCTTCGTTTTCCATGGGAGTTGCGATGCAGTTAACACGTGAAGGGTTGTTGTGGGGTATAAAACTGGGCGCAGTGACACACAAGCCGCCGGCTCTCGTAACGTGCAACATTTTGAAAAGTGTGGGAAACCAGCAGCAGGGCCTTATCGCCAGATGATTTATTTATTACAAGGTTGACTGAAAACGCCCCCATTTTGTGTTTTGTGATGTGGCCTTCATCACAGTAATTGGATTCTAAGAGGAGTGTCTGGGTCTGCCTTTTTTTATACATAACAAGGCAGGAAGTGAGGACTGAGACGGGGGAGTGGGCCATCAGTAACACACTGATTGGTTCCACAGTGTGATACTGTTTCTCTGATGCTCTCTTTGCACACTGCTGGTGAACTGTTGAGTTGGTTTTTGGGGAAAGCCCTCCCACTGAGCCTGGCTGGGGTATTTTTAGACCACAGAGTCTGAGAGGGGATCTGAGAAACACCACGTTTCAGTCCTGATCTCCCACCCTCTCACTTCCCCTTTCCCCCCATTTCTCATCTCCTTGTACTTTGTTGGCCTCCAGATCGTCTTGTCCAATCCCTTGGAGGATCGCCTGACATTGATCTCGGAGGATAAATGTGAGGATGAAGCTTAGTGTTTCCTCGCTTGTGTTGCGTAAACACAGCGTCTGTATCATTAGAGAAATCATGAACTGCGTCATATATGAAGGCTTAATGTCTTTGTGCCGACAGATGACTGATTCCTCCCAGGTTTTTCTGTGTCCGCTTCCATATGTGTGCATTGTTGAAGTGACACTATAGCAGCACAACACACATTTGCAGGGGCGACCCGCAGAATAATTCATTTGATGCTTTGATAAGCGATAATGGACCCAGTTAGGTATAAATCATATGCCCCAGATCTCTTCCACAGTGTCCCACTACCTCCATGAGTACCTCCCTCTTTCAAGACTCTTGTCTGGTTGAAGAAGGCCCATTTATTATTTAAATCACTCATCATCACTAATTCATCCATTCCCCACCAATACACCCTCCATTGCTCACTCCTCATCTAGCGCAAATTAGCATGAGCACTGCATCTGTACGTCAGAAAGTATACCAAGCAGACGGAGATGGCTCAGTCCACTGGAGACGGTTCAGTGCTCATTCCTGCAGTTCTCCCTCTGATGTGATCCTGTGTGACATATTGAGTCTAATTTTTAGCCTAAAGAACCAAACAGCTGTGGCCTATTTTGTTTAGCTGTTGTTCGGGTGATTTCACTATTTCTGCCTCGTAAGGTCGCCTCGCTCTTGGTGTGAGGATGTCAGGAGCATTTCACCGAGCTGCTGATGAGGGGGACAGGGGTTGCGTTGCCCTCAGAATAATCTGAAAAGTCGTCCGAGGATGTTATGTGCGGTTTTTAAGATGTCTTCACACGTCCAGCCGTTATATCTGACGCGACTTTTTTACATTCAATGTAAAATATTGCCGTTGGTTTTGTCTTTACTACATGATGTCACTGTATCGTTCATTAATTGAATATTTGACAGACGTGCAGACGATATTTGTCAAAGTAATGAGATGTGCTTTCACCAATTTGTCCTGTGGATGATCCAAATTACCCGGGACTTAAACTGGACAAAGATGAGCCTGTTGACTTCTCAAAATGAAAGTTTTCGCCTGAAATGTTTCTTCCATTCACCTATATGTTGTTTGTATGGAGGCTGGGCTGCGTCGATATTGCGATGTTTGCCAGCATACGATTTCATAGTATCAACTTATATCTGTACATTGTACCATCTGACAAATAAAACTGCTGCTTAGTGTCAGCTTAATTTGTACCTGAAACATCATATAATAATATATAATTAGAAAAAAAAACACCTGGAACTTAAAATACCCCCTTGACGACAAAGTTGTATATCATGATTTTTTTGCTCAAATTTATCCACATAACACGTTTCTCCCAAGTCTAATGGAGGCAGACATGAAAGTTTTTTTGTAGTTTGAAGTCAAGTCAATTTTTATTTATATAGCACAAGTTCACAACAGACGTTATCTCAGAAGTTTGGTGACAAAGAACAAAACCCTTATCAGCTGAGGAAGGTCATGAGACCTTCCGTCTTCTAGAAATCAAAATTTTCCCAGTTATGCTGCAGTGGCTACAAACTACAAAAGACCGGAGATTATTTTTTCAAGTTCAGATTTTTGGTGGGGAAAAAAAAACATTTTGTGTCAACATATGTACTGTAGCATATTGCTACAGGAAGAATGTTGTATGTAAACGAGATTTCCGGGAGAGGCACTTGCATTAGATATGGTTGAAAGCTCTGGAAACAGCCTCTAAGACTTTGCTTTTCTTGATACGTTATCGGAGGACAGTAATGACAAAAAAGTTATCAAAGGAATTTTAATACTTCTCTCCGTTTTATAATCGTACAATATTTTATCTGAGTGATGAACTTAAATTTTACAGAAATGCTCAGAAATCCCAATTTGTTCAAGCGCAGTGCACACATGGACCAAACTCAGTGCACACATCCATAACCTTGTTTCAAACTATGCTACCATCTTGGGATATTCAGCATCTAGGGGGGCGCCACCAATGTGAGCAGTTTATATCTAGTAATTGGCTACATGAATTTGGACGAAACTCAGTTTGCAAAAAATTCAAAATTTCTGGATGTGTCACATTCCAAACTCAAAACAAAACTCAGCGCATCCGCTGAATGGTGACAAAACTTTGCGAATAACTTGGCTGTTATGAATCATAACTGAACGTTAATCTCTCCAAAGGTTTTTATTAAAATCCGATCAAATTTTTTTCTCCACAGAGTATCTTAGATATCAAGTGTTTTAAATGGTGGTCAGGTTGGTTTTATGGTGTGTCTGCAGTGACATCATTGAATATCTTACTGTAATTCTTACTGTATGCATAGTATTATTTTCAATGTAAATTTCAAAGAATATTCGCAAAGATTTTTGAAAATACAGTGGAGGTTCATGTGCGATTTCTTTTTTTTTTTTTTTATTGTCTGGAATTGTTGTGAATCTTTATGGTTGTGTCGTACTCTGTGCCAGGCTGGCTTCCTGTCTCATGAGTTAGTGGGCGGGTTAAGAGAGGCAACTAGGGCACTTGAGATGTAAAATCGCACCTCCCGGTCTACAAGTCCCACATGTCTCTTTGCGATGTGGCGCCAGGCTCGATTGCACGGGGTTTAACATTTATTCTTTTTTTTTTAAATTTGACTTGAGTTATTGACACTGACATGAGTCATGACATTTCATTTCAAATGTATTTTAACCACATAAATGAAAAAGTATATTCATCACAAATATTCAGCTGGTCCAACTTGATTACATCATGACCTATGTACAGTAATGTCACTGTCCAAATAATACATTGATACAATGGATAACATGTTGTGAACGTCCCTTTCTAGATGTTTATTTCAGCATTGTGTTAATCATCTCTGGAAGATCATCGTACTGGAAACATCCACTTGTGTGCAGTGATTTTCCTGCACCATAGTGCAACTCTGCCCTGGCTTTAGTTTGCATACCTGTCCCTTCCTGTAGAGCAGGCCTCAGCATGTTGGACCCAGCATCCCAACTTAGCACATAGACGTAACAAAGATAAGCCCTGACATTCCACCTCTATTGATTATGTGTATTGATAAGGTTCTGTTTTCTGTTTTCACAGATGCAATCAGTGAAAGTCATCTAGGTCAGTTTTGATGCTCTGAATCACCACAGTTCTGTTTGACGCTAACAACTAGATTGTTAGTTGATTAAAATTCTGTATTGTTATTACTGTGACAGTTACTATATTACTGCTCCTGGTAGTCCCGTTGTCAAGGAACTAGTGGACGGCCTGTCAGTCACCAAGCATGTTGGGTTCAGTCTTTGTGTTTTCTTTTTTCTAATGTTTGAATTATTGCGTTATTATTTAATAAAAACACACTTTGAGCCTTGCAGATAATAATAATATATCTAGATAGAAAGTTGCCTTAGATTTGTAGTTTCATTCTTCTTCTTTCTTTTTCCAGATGTTGCTGTCCTTCAGCTTCTTTGGTCTTTTATCTGTCTTTCTTTCTTGGTCTTTTAGCCCTCTCACTGATTCTGACTCTCTGACCCTGATTAACTGACTCTGTGGCTCTGACTCTGACTCTTAGACTGAATCTCTTGCTTTGACTGACTCTGACTCTCCCACGGACTCTGACCGACTCTCACTCTCTGACACTGAATCTCTGACTCTCTTACTCCCTATATCTGACTCCATACTGTGACTCTGACTCTCTGACTCCCCGACTCTGTTGCTCTGACTCTGACTGTCTGGCTCTCTCCCACCGTGTCCATGTTTGTTCTCATGCCTATTGTCAGGCTCATTTTCCTCCACATTTCTCAACCTACTTGATACACATTTGTATCAGTGGTGCTTCTTCATTTTCTTACTTCCCCAAGACTTGATATGAATTGTGACTAGATCACATTTCATTAACACAATAAGGATATATTGTTAGTTTACATATTTGAAAAGTTGCAAATGCATTATCACATCTCTGATCTAACCTGTAGTGACTCCAGTGTCATTCAACTATTCTGGTTCTTTTCAAACTCTAAGTCTCACAGTCTTTTGTTTAGGTCTGAGATAGATCCTGATCTGGTGTTATACTATATCAAAACCACCATCTTTCAATAACTTCTACCATAGACCCTGGTCTCCTGTGTGACAGTGACTCTTTTGCTTTGAATAAACGTAGCTTCATTTAAAAAGTATGCTTCCTCAAAATGGGATCCAGCCAGAGATTATCTGTTGTTGCACTTCAGTTGTATAGAAATATATAATTATTTTAATTTGCTGTAATTTAGGCGTTATCGTGTGGAGCAGGTGAAGTATAGGTGACAGGGCCTTTCAGGGCAGCAGGTAAAGTTTGTGTCTCTGTTTAAATCATAACAAGCTCATTTTTCTGTACAAGCAGGCAGCTTACTAGCAAACTGCTTTGGAATACGTTGCACCACACAAACCAGCGGAGGAGAAGATCCTAGCTGATGGCCGGCTGAGCTCGAAGCTGCAATGTTGAGTCCATTAGTTAATTGAAAGGCAATTATTAAAGCAACGAAAATGAAATTGACGAAACATTGGTTTCATGTTATTCAATGCGAGAATTCACTGCTTTTCCCGGTTTTATGTCCTGGTAAACTACATATTTTCAGTGTGTACCTGTTTGTGAGTTACACAGCAACATCGGCCTGAAGGTTTCTCATGCAAACATCAGCCACTGGTCATACCAGACCAAGGACACTTCTGCGTCCATTGATTGAATAATGATTTGTTCTGTTGCTCATGAAGTCGCTTTCCATTTGGAAGAGTTATTTCCTCAGAAGTTCCACTGTTCGTCTATAATTCATTCAATTAAGCTCTCAGTCTGTGACTTCTGTCTCTAGGGGTCTCTCAATCAAAACAATAGCAAAAGACAACATTGGGTGATGTCATGGAATAGGATTGGATTGTGGGAGTTGTTGCCGTCACCTTCCTTCAGTGTCAGTGGTTCAGGAGGTTTTTACCTGGAGCTGGAATGACTGCAGTGGTCTCCTCCTCTCCACAACAAACTGGGCAGCTGATTATAACCAGTAAAAACACTGAATCAAACAGTTTTCACCTTTGAAGTCAGTGATCGAGTGATGTTCTTCAGTGAACTCAGGATGTCTCCGAACAGCTCAGGCACAAATCACCTACAGACAGACAAATTAAAAAATAGTAACATATTTAATAAGAATACAGCCAAGCTCAGTATTTCATTTGCAACTGGGTCAAATATGCTTGAATCTTGGTGTTAAATAAAAACAGCAGTGTGTAGCGTATCATGACAGCAGTGTCCAATCATGTCTCAACCTGGATGTCAACCTGTTACCTGAAACCTGCACGTCAGGCTGCAGACCCTCCTAAAGGTTGAGGTAAGACGGAGCCGTTCCATTACTTCTTTGTCTCCACACCAGAATCAGCACTACTGGCCTCTCGCAGTGTCCCTGCCTCCCTGATTAGAGGTCTCCTCGGGGCGTAATGACAGAATTGTGTTCCTGTCAGTTCCTGCTGCTCGGAGTGGGCTAATAGTCACGTTAGCCCACGCAGTGTGTCATTTGCTCTCCACCCGTAGCCCAATGAGGGGCAAGTCTGTCATTTCAGGGCTAAATCACAGGGCAGTCGGGCCGGAGATCACAGCAGCACCGGTGCTCTGAAGCTCCAGTGTTTACGCCCACCCTTCCTACCACACTTAATATGCACCGATTTACACATGCTGCATTAACATGGAGGAGTTATTGTGACGCGGGCTGGAGGAAACAAATGGAAGTCAAAGACAGGCACTTTGATGGGTCAATGATACGCAGATCATTCCATCAGTCCTAATTCGAGACACACTGCTCATTTCTGACTGTGACTGGATGATTCACGGTTATCACTCGGATGATTAGCAGGCTTGCGTAGCATCTATCAGAGCTCAGGCTAATCTGCTTTGATTATTAGCCTTTAAGCCTTCCTTCCATGCCGGGCTTGTCGACTACAGAGTAATGAGAAATTACACTCTCCTCGTATTTGTATTAATCTAACTGCGCTCACTTGTCAAACTGATAATTACATCAGTTTTGTTTCAGATCAACCCACTCAAGAACGTTTCTGCAGGTTTTTCTCTTAGTCCTGCAAACGCAAACATCCCTTCACCCTCCTGAATAATATGACAGTGAATTAATCAATTATTACAGTTTACATACTTTAAATCCTCTCAGTGGTGTGTTTGAACTGACTTATGTGTGCCCAACCCTCACACAACATCAAACTAATCCTCCCGCTCCTGGTTTCAAACCACAAAACTATCAGGTGAAAGTCACAGATGATCAATGTGAACACAATGACAAGACAACAGCTACAAGTAGACATCTGGCCTCAAACCGGGTCATATTAGTTTCAGGGTCCGCTTGCACAAAGCGGACCTTCGGTACGATTTTCCATAAATGTTTACTTTGCAAATGACCCCTTAGTCTTGTCCTTAAAAATTTTTTTTAAAAGTATTTAAGGTTTTCTCCTTTTCTTAGTTTTATACTTAAGGAATAAAAAAAGCCTTAACTCAACATAGCGACCAGGGCACTCTACATTAGGTTTGACCTGCAGTCATTTTCTGGTCTGTCTGTGAGATCCCTCTGCTTTCCACAGCGCAGTGACGCTCTATTGTTTTATGTCGCGTGACCGTTCTGGGCAGATGCAGTGGAGGTGTTTCATGTCCGGAGATCAGTGGCGTGCTGGGTCCCTTTCTGATGAACACTGTGGTGAAGTTCTCATTAGAACCCCAGGAGGATAAGATGGCTCCTTTAATGTTACTGGCTTCCCAAAAGTAATAACAGGTGCTAGTGGCACCAGAAAAATCAATAAACGGCTGTGATGGAAACAGTAGAATGTTACTGCTGTGAAATCTCTATTACTGCAGCAAATACCTCAACTTTTTTCCTTAACTAAGGAAACCTTTTAAGAGAGTCTGTACAACAGCCTTAAGTAAGTCCCTCAGCTGAGGAGAATGAAAACCTGGGCCTCACGTGTTCAGTTTTTCACCTTCGGGGGTCCCAGCCTGACCTGGCCTGGCACAGTCTGGCTCTCCAACTTGGTGGTGTTAAACCTGGTGGCAACAACAATCAATCTGAAATGAAGCTGTTTATTATTTTCCACACCTAAAAGACTCTTGCATGAAAACCAGCAGCCTGTGCGAAGCAGCTCTTACACGTATGCATGCCATGTCGGAATCATTTTACCCCGTTTCTCTCGCACAATAAAAACTCCTGCACGTTTTTACAGCTTATTGGTCACAGTGGGCTTTTAATACCAGCCACAACTTGCCCCGTGGCAAAAACTTCATGGGAAAGAAGCTGAACATGATATATTTAACAAATTTTCAGGCCTGTGGCTCCATAAGCAGATAAGAAGTGGATCAGTTTCTGATCCACGTGAGCCAGATCTTCAGCAAAGCTGTGGGTCGATCCTCTAGTCAGTGGGGACGAGCTAATAATTATGAGTGAGCGTGACCGTGTTATACAATACATTTTTTACGCATATTCCACTCAGCGCCATGACCTTTCTCTGCTGAGATTTGCGTCTGCCTAACTTTGCCCTTTAGTGGGGCATGTTGTGTAAGTGAAGGGGCACAATGTGAATAACACTGGTATTTGCACAACAGCCTGTGCTCAGCAGAGAGCTAACTGGAGCAGGAGAATGGCGCTGTTCGGCAAGGTTCACGGCTGTTATTCCTACAGGCCATGAGCGTGAAAGGAGCTAATGCCATCTGACAGTTCTGGAGCAAGAAGAGGAGGGCTGGACAGAAAAGGAGGAGAGAGAGAAGAGAGCGAGGGTGGGGTGGGTGGGTGG
>CM076654.1:22988358-23132585 GCA_038496675.1 Rachycentron canadum
GGGGGTGGTGGGGGGGTGTTAAGAGATAGAGTGCGATGGAGAGGGGTTGGGGGTGGGAGTAGTGAATGGCTTGGTGTTGGATGAGAGAGAAATACGGGATGAGCTAGATATGGACAAAGCAGGGATGAGGGATATAGGAGGGGAAGGGCTAAAAAGGCGATACTGTAGAGACCTCTATTGTTACCCACTGTAGAAAATGGCCTCTGAGCGCCGTCGCTTTTTTTTTTTTTTTTTTTTTATCAGTGTGACACATTAAAAGTCAAAAATATTCCAAGATTTTCCAGAAGTACGCAGATGAACCCTGGACCTGAAAGCCAGAGCTGAAGGTTGGCCATCTTTCAGTCTCAGATTTTCTATCAAATACTTATCATAGTGCAGCACATCCAGACTCCCCCTGCGTGTTCGCACGGTGGAACAGATTCAGTCACAGCTGCCAGTTTGAAAATGTGCCTTTGAGGGAATTCCAGAAATGCTCTCAAAGCGTCACACACACACACACACACACAGACACACACACACACACACACACACACACACATGGTCCAATGTCTCTCCAAGATTGGAGGGAGCACCGGCAAGGCTGGCCATACCGGTATAAAAACATTTCCACCATATCTGTCTCAGAATTGTAAAAATGAGTTGCACTAGTTAAATCTTACAAAGAGACAAAAGATAGAAGGAGGAGTGGCAGTGAAAGAGATAGGCAGTAGACAGACACAGGGAGTGGGAAGCTGAGGTGGGATCCCACTGTAATTTGACAGGCTCCAGTCCCACTCAGGCTTCAGCAGCAGTTCTTTTGAAGGAGGCGTTCGCAGACACCCCACTGCCAACCTAACCTGTCATTATCGACACAGCAGAGAGACACAGAGATGCTGCGTCTCGTTTTCTCAGCCTCTTTAAGAAGCACTTTGAGATGCAACATTTATGTCCAATTGTAGCTTTGTGTGGAGGGAAAATATCCTCAGATCTCTTGAGATGTACACATCAAAAATGGAAATGAAAATGTGCATATTTATAAAACATTTACAAACCTTGCACTGAGTATGTGGCATATTATGCTCAAGCAATACAATAATTTTATATCTCAATACAGTCCAGCCTAAAATAATGTCGTATATGAGAATATTCAATGCACAGTATTTATTTCTAATATAATTATATTATATAATTATTGTACTTCAGATGTTTTTATAATATACAATTATATCATCCCATTTTATATTTCAGGTGTTTTGATTATATACAATGATATTAATGTATTTTATGTTTCAGGTTTTTTATAATATACAATGATATTATAATATTTTATGTTTCAGGTATTTTTTTTCATCAATTTATTTATAAATATAGATATTAAGACTGAACGATTTGCCGAGAAAATCATATTGTGACATATAGAGCGGGAAGGGTTATTTTTCAATCATTTAAAAATTATTTTTGTTGGTCTTGTACAAAACACACGTTCCTTTACCTCTGGGCAATAAGATTCCTTGGCCGGCACCACAACGCTTCATTTATGACCACATGTTGACCATATTTTACCATCACCGGAAGAATTACAGCCTCCACAACTTGGATATTGCAGTTGCAATTTTTTGTTGTTGTTGTTCAGCTCTAATAATATCAAATATTATATTATCAAAATGTCGTATAAAGTGTAATGCTGAACACCAAATCCTTTAGCACTGAAGGGAGAAGATTTTAGATGTTATTTAATGTCATATTTTATGTGATTTATATTTTTTTTTATATTCTTTATATTTATATTCTTAAAAAAAGAAATAAATATTCACTAACAATAGCTGATGATTTTAGCTCCTTTTAGAACCTTTTTTTTTTTTTTTACGTCCAGGCTCATTGGTTTGAGCACAACAACTGTGACTTACTAATGTGCCAACATTTGATTCAGACGCGACAGAGAGTGGCAGCACTGATCAGCTTCCTTCAGTTGCTGCGTAGATGCTCCATGTATGTAGATGGATCCTGTCAGTTCATGGCGGTACTCAAGGTTCGGGGTGCGGGTGATAGTATTATTGCGGTTTGAGTTTTTCTGCGTTTGTTTGATCTGAGTTTCAAACACCTTTGTGCAGCTGGTGGCATTGAACTTCCGACTCCAGACAGTTAAACTCAGAGAGCCGCTGATTTTATTTTCTCACTCTAACATGGATGTATAATGTTTTGTAACGAAAACCTGTGTTTCAGCGGGATTCAGATCCGTGCTTTGATCCAGAATAGTTAGCCACTGCTGGAAGACTAACCACCTCTGCTAACAGAAAGCAAACAACATCAAAGGTGGCGTTGGTTGTTTGGCAGCAGATAAGACGATTAGGAGCCGGAGCCCCCTCAGCACCCTCCATTATTAAAGCTGCTGGCCCACATCTATAGATTATAACGGCTGCTATGCTGCCTCTCAGGTTGCTTGCTGCCCCACTTTGATCAGATCGTTGGTGTTTCTGAGTGAACAAGTCAGCTCATGCTGGTGACTTGCCTGGCTCTTTGTCTGCTGCCTGAGAGCTCACGGTGGTGTTGTGATACTGCCCTCTGCTGGGGAAGTGTGTTGTTACCACCACCTTCTGTGGTGGAGCTGCACCCATGATAATAAAACCCCATAAGACACTGGTTTCTTATTGTCTTCTGTAGGTTTTTGTATTTTTTTTTTATCTGGAGGCTGAGGTGATAACAGGGAGCTGCAGCAAAGACTTCTCTTGTATTGAATACACTGTTGCACGTTCTAGTTGCACTCAACTTTACTTTACTTCTATCCTTCCACATTAATAATAGTATTCATTTGGCGCTGTATTGTTGCCACTAAGATCCTAAGCTAGTTAATGTCCTGATTTTAGATGTACTGAAATTGTCTTTGAGTTTCATGTCCTTCTTCTATTTTATATAGTTCATAATCATGTTTAAACATAAGTAAGACTTGTATTGGCATAATTGTATTACATATAAAAGTAGAGTGAAATGTTTTGTGGAGCATTTCTTTTGTGTAATATGTTGCGTAATGACTAGATTTCAGTGTGTAGTAGACAACAGCTCAGGAACTCTGTTGAGAAATGCTTGAAGCTCATTGTGAAAAACAGTAAGGCAGGGGAGGTCCTTCTGCTTGTACTCAGTCTTGTGACAAAGGCAGGGGTTCACCTTTGACCTCCTGTTAATGCTGACTCACTGTTCTCACTGCCTCACAATCAGACTCAGCTTGAGTTAATTTCTTTACTTCTGCCATTTGAAATAAAAAAAAAAAAAAAGTTGTACCTAGGAACAGTTGTGGCATCATCGTCATTTAAAGAACAGCAAGAAAAATGGGGCTGGAACAAATGTTTTATCAAAGCAGTGAAAATATTTGAATTGGTGCATTTTTTCCCTCCTGGACAACTGAACATGGATGGAAGACAGATGGGTAGATGGATGGATGAGTGGGTAGGTGGGGGCTAGGTAGATGAGTGGATGAATGAATGAATGTATAGATGAGTGGATGGTAGGTAGGACTGGACGGACGAGTGGATGGAGGGAAGGACTCTGGCAGTACGCTGAACTGAATCATTGATTTTATTATGAATTCGTTAGAAAATTTCACTCATGTTTCAGTTAGGGTTGCTTTTCCATAACAGTCGGAATGAAATGCCGACGCATCAACATGAGGGTTGTAGCAGGAGGGAAAGAGACGTGTTCCTTTAACACAGTAATAGATTAATCGTTTTACTTTCCACTTGTTATGCACAAAGAAAACAAAATGAATTTAACAAAGGTCAGAACACAGTTTTTAGTTGTGGATGATATTCATCTAATGCCATTGTCAGGCTGAAAAAATAGGTCTATGCTCAGGGCTTCCTCTTGTGTTCTCGGTCTCCAGAAATGTAACGCTGGGGCCGCATATTTTGGCACGTCTCGAACGGCAAGCTAGACCTGGTAGGGCCACAGATCGGGATCCTCGGGGTGTAGCCAGGGAGCATGTTGGGCGGTATCTTAACACACATGGGAAACCTCACATCCTGCTCTGCATGCACAGGTCAGACATGTGGGGCGGGGGCTGGCTGAGGCTGGAACATGGTGCTTCTACCTCGATGAGGTAATGATTAACTTAGCTAAGTATTAAGACTGGAGGCGGGGGGGGGGAACAGTTAGACTGATATCTCTAAATTGCACACAGACACACAACATTTGCACTGCTGCACAAAATGCAGCCCCCACGTTCACGTATACTTAAATTACTGAAAATAAAAAAAAAACTAGCATATTTCCTGAAATATTGCATTGTTTTTTTTCATGGAAACATGGAGGTCACTGGAGGTGACATGGATGTGATGTGACCAGCGGAGGCCGGACAGCAAAGTTTCCCTCTGGGGCCCCATGTCAGGTTAATTCAACCCTGTCGGATAATGTTCGAGCAAAGAAGAATTTAATGGGAGTTACTCTCTCCTGCTTGGACTATATGATAGACGTCAACACCCAAGTCTTTTATTTAGCAGACTGAATTAGAAGAGCAGAGCACACTGATAATTCTTCCCTGTGAGAAGAATTAAAAGAATGATGAATGACTTTTATGTGAGCGTCTGTTTTTAGTGGTCATTAAGTCCAAGATGGTGGTCAGGTCACTTCAGCTTTATATGCCCTTTGGAAGTTAAGGCAGAGAACAGCTGCATTGATCGGTTGGTCATCAGGGCTCCAAAAAGCAAATGCATCTGGGGAATGTGAGATGGATCATTGTAAATCTAATCTGTAGGATTGGACACAGCCTGAGACACTGAGGTCAGCGCCCATACAGCTGAAATCACCTCCAACAAACAGAGCCAGCAGCCTCTGAGGTGACAGACCAGAGCAGAGAGCAACCAGACAAACATGGAGTCCGGATATATTCCCTGACACTCCAACTGATATATATTAAACTGATATAATTAGAATTAAGAAGTAGTAGTAGAAGTAGCCCTTTAATCCAGTGGTTTATAACCTTTTTGCAGTTCTGACCCCATAAAACAAATCCATCTCAACTTTTCCCCCTCAAAGGTCATGGCCTCAGTTTGGACACAAGGTTTGACCAATTTTATGTTGAAGGATTTACAGAGAGAAAAATATTTGTGTAAGAAAACTCTTATTTCTTTCAACTCTTTTATCACACGGCATCTTGTGACTGGTTAGGTCACTGAATTAATCAATAAGTTTATTGACATGGAGATTTTCCGTGACTATTTTGATAATTGATTTAATCATTTTACGCCAGTAAGAAAATTGTCAGAAATACAAAACATGTATAATCACGACAAACATATTGAAAATTAGTGGGGAAAATGAATGATATTTGATATTTTATAAAATGGGAAACAAACTGTGCTCTGCGGCGCCATGCTGTGTTGTTATTTAACAAGAAATCAACTTGGTGAGAGAATGAGGGGGAAATGAGGAAAGGAAAAACTGTAGCGACACGGCATTAATCATTGAGAGCAAAGAGGAATTCTTGGAGGTGGTCTCGCTGGCCTTCGGGCAGGGTGAGGCAGATACAGACCAACACCCCAAAGCACTGGAAGGAAAAGATAAGTTAGAGCCTCGCTGTATAAGAGCTGGATGCCATTAGTTACTGTTTAGATTTGAACAAAAGGCCGGTATTCCTTGAGAATATTAGCGATTTCATATACCACTGTAGCTGTTACATAAAGGATATTTAGTTCAAGCAGTAGGAACATGTTTGCATTTGCACAGGTATACAGGAGGGTTTGAAAGCTCCTTGTTGTTCTCTGTCACTCACGAAGAGGCTACAGCCTGAATGTGAATCCGAACATACGTATGGATGTCTATATATTCGGAAGAGAAGAAGAGCAGTGTGACCTATGGCCTGTTGAAGTTCTTTGTCTGAACAGTGGAGAGGTTTGTGACAGTGTGCAGAGGGGGGAGGGGAGCTCTAACAAAAGAAATGCCCATTGTTACTCAATGTTTAGGCAAATGCAGCAAACAAGTCCCAAAACAGGCTCAAATGAGCCGCCATTGAATCAGATTAGCATTTCAGGTAACAACTCTGGCTTTTGGAAAAGGTCTTTGCAGAGTGAGTTAGTGTGAGCAGAAGAACCAATATAGTGCTTCAGAAACGTTCATGCTGGCTGGGCCTGAATTAAAAGAGATGTTCACTGTAAATACACGTTTCCTGTCTGAGGGACATGAAGACAGCATGCTTTTAAAGTCGTCTACTGACGGGGGTTTACAGTTTGCGTGCTTGGGATGCGTTTGTCCGTGCTGAGAGTTATCACTATTTAACCCTAGGAAACTTAAAGTCTGACCAGAGCCGGTCAATTCAGACTCAAGTCAATATCACGTCTTTTAAAAACTCTTTATTCTTATTGTTGATTCTTTATTGATGTATCCTTAAACATACAAAAACTTGTATACAAAAGTTAACCACATTTTTTTTTTAAAATGTGGATAAGAATTAAGACAAAGATAAGGGTCCAGTACCAAGTCCTCAGATTTTGCTCTGCTTTATGGTCATTTATATATAAAATATGGTGATGTAGCAAGTTTGTTAACCAAGTCCACTCTGTGTAGGTGCGGAACTCACTCAATATGTTTACGTGGCCGTTTCTTTTCTACTTGTATGTTGAACGTTTGCTCTTTATCTCTGTGTGGGACCCATGTCCTGACAGGAGCTGAATCAGCCAATCAGCTTACCTGATGCTCAGATTAAGCAAGATGACATATTGAAAACAAATAGATGACCTATTTTAAAACGGTGCCTTTTATTTTGGTATTACAGTACTGTGCTGGCTGGATATGCAAATACTTGCTTCTCAAACATCCAATAAATACTGGCACTAACAAAAAGCAGGGCAAAAATTTGAATGTGTGCCTGTGTTCAAATTCCAAAATAAAATGTTTTTTTTTTACTCAAGCATTTAGCATCATCGAAGAAATGTGTGATTACAGAGATGGTGAACATGAAGTCAAGTGCAGTTGGCATTGAAACGCCATGAGTGTCCAATGGTTGCACCGGCCCCTCAGGTGGTACCTCTTGCCTCATGACAGCAGATAAGAATAGCAGAGCCTCGGCGCTGTCCTGACGCCAGTCGAGTACAAGGTTAAAGGCAACGTGTCTGATTATGCTGCTCATGTTTGCCGCATGAGAGGAAAGGTGCTAAGGTCAAGGGTGACATATGCCGGTGGTAATGACGCATAAAAAGAGTTTATGTCGTGAAGATTCACATCGGCCTGAAAATCTGTGGATACCAAAATGTTTATTTTCCCATACTCCTCGTCTCTTAACCCTTGGTGTACTAGGAATAATATCAGTCCTCAAATCTGCATGTAAAGATGTGTCTAGCTACAACACCATGGGCAGACCTTTCCTATAAGCCTTGGACACACTGACATATGGTAGCAGACTCTTATGGTGTTATTATCTTCTGATCACACCCACAGGTTACACATGTCCTGATATTTATTAGCTCTTTACCAACCTGGCCAGTGCGACAGCTCAGCGGCTGTCTCTCCTGAGCTCAGCGGCATGTCTCACTTCTCCCTCGCCTGTATGCATTAACATGAGCCGTCCTTCTGTGTTGCGTTTGAATGTGAAAAGCTTCTTATATGTGACTTAGTGTGGTTCAGGTCATTAGCATTCACATGGGGGGTTGGGCCCTGGGGGTGGGGGTGGGTGCGGGGGTGCCGCTGCTGAGAGAGTGAACAGGAGGTATTAGGGTGGAGCTGAGAGGAGGGTGGGCCTAGACACTGGCTGGAGGATCAGGACTGGCTCGGCCACTGTAGTGTGAAGTTAGCATCAGGTAGAGAGGTGACTACTGGAAACACGGAGCATCAGGTTGAGGCAGTAGAGTTCAGGGTGTGGCGCACTGGTGAAACGCTGGAGGCTTCTCACTATGTTCCCCTAGCCAGGCCACTGGAGGGGATGAAGGAAGAGAACGCGCTGGATGGTAAGGCATCTCTGCAGCTCTCATGGGTTTAAGGCTGGTCACCGTGGCACCAAGATATGGGTTCAATCATGCTGACAAGCACACTCGCCAGGAAATTAGAAATTCAGCTTGACTGCCAGGTGGATTGGCCCCCGGATGCCTGTTGAAGTCAAAGGTGCAAATGACAAAGAAAAAATAAGAAGGGTTTCTACAAACTTGTGTTCATGGGGGGCGGGTGTGTGTTTCAGTTTTCTCCCACAATATGATTCCTGAGAGTCGCCGTGGCACAAAACCCTTTGTACCACGCTGAAATATTTGTTGCTGCATTTAGAGATAAAATGATCCACAATTTGTAAATGTTGAATGTCCAAACACAAACAGCTGCAGACGAAACAAAACCTTCACTGAAACTGGGGAGTCCCCGATGAAAGAATCAGCTGGAGTACGAGTCTGACCAGACATTTGATGCTAGCTCTGTGTTACAGAGACATTTTGGTCAAAACAGCTGGGGGTGGATGTCAGACAAAGTAATTCACGTTTCTCTCACAGTCACTTCTGACATGTTTCTATTCAGTTTACTTTGGAGATATAGACGTAGGCCTATCATTTTCTCTACTGAGTGAACAATCAATCGTTTTCCTATAAGAACTAAAAATTGATCTCTTCACATTTCTTGCTCTATTTGACCAACAGTCCAAAAATCAATGTTAATTAATTAATAGTGATAAGAAACTCAAAGGGTTGTTTTTAGATGATATGTTTATGTTTTAGACTTTTTAGGGTTGAATTAAAATATTTACAGGGGGGAAATAGACAGAAAACAGTAGATAAAAATAGAAAAATACCCATGATACTCATACCCATTTAATTTTCTATTTGACACGTTAAAGGCTTGATCATCATTTGTAGCACAAATTTATGCCATTTCCATTCCTGTCACTGTGTTTGGTGAACAGCCTCACCTGATGTTGGGTGCACGAGACACCATTGTATAGGAAGAGAAAAGACTTCTTCTACTTCTTGGTCTTCATCTTATCAGCCCTCAGCCCTCTCAGTTTGTATCCACGCAGGCTGTGAAACCACATTTAACCTTTTTTCCTGCTGCACTAAGTGCTTCAATTATTTAATGTCTGTTTGTTTTGTCAGCTTGAACCTGTGTTTATGCTTGGACATGCACTTTAGTCCACTTCTGAAGTGCCACGGGCATGGTTTAGGGGAGGGGACGCTAATTTTGGCGAGGGCAGGGGAGGGGGGTGGTGGATGGTAGTATTGTTGGACAGCAGCGAAAATAGGACTATCAGTTCCACTCAGATAACCCCTAGCTGTCATTGGACCTCAAGCCAAGCTGTGACCCCGGGGCTTGAACTCTGCGGTCATGTGACCAGGCAGTAAAGTGACCAGTGGTGCTGCTTGGCTCTGCCTATGGTCAGAGAGGAGCAAGCTGTCGAGGAAATAGGTTGCTGGGAGAGAGAAAGAACAGAGTCATGAGGCAGCCAGGCCTGGTGGCTTTTCTTTAGCTGGGTCCATGCTTGAATGGGGTCAAGGCAGACTGGGAGAAGCATGAAATGGATACATGGGAAGGTGAGGAAGGCTGTTGCTTTCTTTTATTGGGCCATACTTAAATTCAACATGCCCATGTGGGTGGCAGAGGAGATTTCTGTTTGATAAAGCAGACTGTGTGTTTTTCTTCCTGTTGTGTTTGATTGGGGCTGATTTCTGCTCGTCTTTTCTCCTGTGGTAGATTGGTGTGTTACTCATCTGTCGAACAGCTTCGTATTCAGCCTGTTTATGGAAACTGCTCCTTATTCTGCATTGAAATGACTATTGATGAAAAATTCTAAATCTAATGAAAGCAGCTCAACTAGCTCCAGATCCGTGCTGCTCTCTGCAGTCTGAGTGAACTGATGCCAGGTTAGATAGGGTTAGCCCTTTAGCACTTCTTGGTTTCCTGGTCAGGCTTCATGATAAATGTTCCAGATTTTCACCGTGTTTCCCTGTGATCAATGCCTTCAAGTGCTTTGTTTTTGTTGGTGTTGTCACGTACCTCAGTGTGGTGATGAACTGCACATTGTGGCGCCATATGTATTGATCTTTGCTGTGTGGCTGTGGGTTTCTAGTCAGTCAGCAGTGTTGATATGATGCAGAATTGCTCTGCTGCCCACAACTGAGATCTCTTTGACGTGTGGTTCATTTTTCTTCCGCCCTCTCTGCCTCTGTCTTGATTTTCTCTTCAGTCCTGTTTTTAAATCGTTGTTTTCAATCTTTCCTTGAACTCGGACAAATCTCTCCAAGCTGCTTTTAGCTCCGCGTTCTTTTGTAGGGTCATTTGGCTGCATGAATTATTCTAAGTGCTAGAATGAAATAACCTTCTTTTGGCAGTTTTCACACTATATCCCGCTGCAAACACTCACCCACCCACCCACGAGCCACCCAGTCACCTAGTCGACCTCGCTCCCCCTCCCACTTTCCCCTTGTATTGCAGGAATTTGGGATGCAATTCTTTCTCTCCTCAGATGTAGTCCATATGGTGAAGCAAAGTGAATCTCAAAGTATTGTGTGCTGCTCACGACTGCTGCATGTTCTGCGATGAGAGCTTATCTCGGTTTATTGATCGCACAGTCCACTCACATCATTTCTGAGGCAACTCGCTAATCAGTTTTTTTTGTTTGTTTGTTTTTTTTTGGGGGGGTCAGTTTAAAGACAGTGAAAGAATTTCTCTTAGTTGTGTCCTTCATTTATTTTCCTTCAAGGACTTTGCCATAGCATGTGGAGGAACCACGATACTGTATTCGCCCCCTCCCCCCTCATGTTAATCCCTCAGCCAGCAGCCATGTTGGTTGTGCTCCAGCTCCTCAATTCTGCTGCTAAAACGCAACATATTGTGTTAAGTCTGCAAGAAAAGCCCCAGTTTTGCTACTGTTGTGACACAGAGCGGACGTGTTAATGTTGCTGTGCTGTGTGGACAAAACAGCAGGCTAGAGGTAAATGGGCAGAAAAGAAGCGCAAGGGCTTGTTTATGTGGAGGTATATGCAGTGGCAGAAGCTGTGTGATGATCAATAGTAACAGAGGGGGGAGGTCAGGGACTCCTGTGACTCTGTAATGCTTGCCTATAAATAGCCAGTGACAGAAGCTGCTCATTCCCTGCATGCAGGCCTCTTTCTAATTTGACTGAAACTTATCCATCTCCTCAGCCCCAGCCCAGTCAAACCAAACCATCAAGTCCATCATGTTGCAGATCTTTGTCTTTCAAGGGTGTGTTATTTCAACTGGCCCTGCACCCTTCCCCCCAGCACGCGCACACACACACACACACACACCCACACACACACACACAAACACACACCCACACACATTGCATATTCACTTTTTGCCTTTGTGGTTCTTCTTGTAGAAGGAGATGTTGATCATCTAAAACCAGATATTTTAATGATGCTCGTTATTTTGGCCTTTTATGTGCAGGAGTGAAGTTAATACTTCTGGCTTTGTGGTTGTAGGAACACCCCCCCCCCCCATGCTAATAAAGGAAGGCTCAACATTCATTAGCAGCACATTTGTAGGAATCTGTATTAAGAAAACACTCACCACATGGCGCATGTCACTGGCCTGACAGGCCTGACAGTAAAAAGGGAGCTCAGTTTTAGTTAAACAATGACGTCCAACATTTTTCTTTTTTACACAGCTTTTCCTCGGTTGTATGTCAGTGTAAAAGAAATAACAGAGTAAAGGGAATAACATAGTACACAAACATGACAACTTTACTAAACGTAGAAAAGTCACTGAAGGAAGTGAGTCTGACAGAGAATCTTTTATTCTGTTTATTAATTATCATCATCATTATTCAGACTGTTCATAGGCAACTGTAAAAGTGAACACCTAAGGCATTCAGCTACTCACACAAAAGTAGTTTAAATCCAATTTCACTGGTTTGGTGACCTTAGTAACTGTGGAGAAAACAATAAACTCCAAAAAAAAAAATAAAAAATCATCACCTGAACAAAAAAAAATGTGAGTATTTCAAATCGGGTATGAAAAAATGTTAGCGTGACAGTAAAGGCTGGGCTTTGAACTGAAACACTTTGAAACGCAAATAGATTCATAATCTTGGACTTATTCTTTCTGCTTTGAATTGAACAAACAAATTGTTGCTTAAACACAAGCAGTTGTCAGCTTGTGTTTAAACAACATTTAACACTTTAAACACTTTTTTTGGTTAAATGAATAAAAGTTGTCTTTTGACGCAACTTATCTAATAGGAAAAGGCCTTATTATTAATACAGCTTGACATATTGAGGAATAATCACGAGTTAAGAGTAAAGTGCATTTGCATGAGTCCAGATGAACCTTTATTTTTAATTTAAAAACATTTAAATATGATCTGAGACAGTGAGACTCCTGCAGTCGAGGCTTTTTTCCATATAATTTTACAAAGCTGCGTCACATGTGACTGTATTAGCATAACATTAATACCTAGGTTGTCTTTGGTGTGATATTATTCAATGCTAATGGTTTAGCCTCTAAGCCTGGGTGTATATCTCTATATATCAAGACACTGGTGTCAACAGGTTGCCTTTGTCTCCTGGGTGAGCCCAATCTACAATTGCATGCACGTAACTTTAAAGATTAGCATCACAGTGTGGGCTGCTGGGAATGCTGGAGTCCCAGAGGGTCTTCAAATGCCTCTTACATACCAGTCATAGTAAAGGGGGGAAAACGCTTCATCCCCAGGTAGGAGAGATAAGTTTCAGAGAAGAGGAGATAAGAGGAGGGGGAAAGGGAAGTCAGAGAAAGAATCAGGGAGGGTGGCTGCCAGCAGTGGAAAAGTACAGCACATTCCTCCATCCCCCGCTCCCTGTCTCAGCTGGGCACGATTGTGATGGAAAGCCCGAGACAAAACCTGAAGAGAAAACCCCTTCAGCAGCATGCCTTGTTGCTCTGTCAGCCACTCAAAGGGCCGCTTTACACTATATATCAGCCTTTGTGTGCATGCGGTGTGGACAATGGGGAGATTTGGCTGTGATACATCTCTGTTCCCAGCATGATGCTGCTCAGAGGGGGTCGGAGAGACAGTGAGACCTGGGCACAGTTTACACAGGCACCTTCTCACAGTAGTATGAGGGAGTCAGGCAGCCGGAGCCTTTAGCTCAAAAATACACACAAGCACCTTTCCTCTGATTTGAGGTGAAACAACCACTTCTTATATTGTGCACATGTCACTTGGCTACAGTGAACATTGGCTTGGACATGTTGGGAGCAGTGGGAAATAAGAGTGCTGTTTGTCTTTGCCATTGGCTGGGGCTTTAAATGCTCCACTTGCATTTCCTGGTTTGCGTTAAAGTTTGGAATGAAACCCAGGCTGACCCCTGGGAAACAATGCAGCCTTTAATGGGTCCTTGGGGGTGGGTGTGTGTGTGTGTGTGTGTGTGTGTGAGGTAGTGACACTGAGCATCGGGGGTTCCTTTACCCAGGCTAGGGAAAGAGTGGGTGGAGTTAAAGATGAAGAAGTTCTTTTACAACTGGAAGGATTCATCATCATGTCTCATTTTATGACCTTCTAATAAATTGAATATTGCGTCATTTGTGACTTCTTAATAAAGCCTCAGTACATGACAAAATATTGCAGCTATTCAAAAACATCTTTAGAAGCACGGTCATCCATCCTCAATGAATAAATGAATCTAAAATTTAAAATGTTTTTAGGTTTTTACAAATCAAACTTAGATACTCACGGACTCCACTCCCACTGTGAGCTGTACATAATACATCTACAGCGAGGAGAACCTACCATTTAGTTTACAGTATAGTTTGTAGATTCAAAAACTGAGAGATATCTGGACTTTTACTTCCTGGAGCAGGTCTAAAATCTTTCTCACACTGCGTTCTTGTCCCCTGTCATGATTACTACGGCCACTAGAGGCCACGTGTAACAAGATGTCTTTAAAAACTACAACAGCAGAAACTAGGTTTTAAGGGCGTTAGGAAAATAAGACCCATTACAGCGAAACTACTTTCTTTGGAAACTGTTAAAAAGGTGTTATACAGAGACAAGTGAGGCTGTGGGTCAGTCAATGTGACTTGAATGAATCATCGGCAGGCCTCAAGATATCATGAGTCCACCACTGACACAAAGTGAAGCATGCAGTCCTGCCATGGACCTGAGAGAGGAAGCTGCTTCACTGACCTCCAGAATCCTACAGGTCATCCTCCCACAGGTGGAGCAGGGTGGAGGGAGCGTCTTGGGTTAGGGCTTTGGGAGGTACAGGAAGAGGTGGTTTCAGGTTATTGGAGGTTCGACCAGTTCTTCAATCCAAGGAGTCGCCTACTTGCTGTGATCGCTCCGAGACATTATTTGTCTGCATTTGCGACTTAGATGAAGATCTCATACCTGAGGGAAAATATATTTACTATTTTCTTTACCACACTGCACCACCATGTTTCCAGATGGCCACAAACTTTGGAACCTCCAGAACCTTAACAGAGAAGTGAAGGCCTTCATGAATATTTAACTGTCATCTGCAGCAGGAGGAGGAGGAGTCATAGGACGTGACACACTGAGATCAAGTGTGTGAAAGTGTGAATCAGCCTGTTTATATGGTGGCCATGCACTTGAAAGACAGGGTGAGAGATTTGGCAAATCAGCCTGTGTGGAGGCAGCTAATAACCATTGTGTTTTTTCCTCATTGAAGGAAGTTGGGCCTTTCACATGGGGTGGCCAATGAAATATATGGTTTTAATGTCTTCTCTGAATGAGCACATGGTCTGACAAATGGTTGGCTGAGGAGGTGAGGGTCAGCACTGTTGTTTATTTGATCTTCAGTCTGTACTTACTGTAATGTCAGAGTGGAGGCGGTCGCTGCAGTAAAAGTAGAGTTTTCAGCTGTAGGTACACTTCTGTTCAGTGAGGAGGAGGAGGAGGAGGATGGTTGGAAGTACAAAAGTTTGTTGGGTCTTTCTTCTCCTGCTTTGTGGAGGCGTCAGAGGTGTTAGCAGCTGAAAATCTCTTTATTCAGACTTTAGCTGAATTGGTGTTGAACTATCCCGTAGCTCACTCTCCCTGTATCGCTCAGCCTGAAATACATTCAGAGCTGCAGACCTGAACATAAATACAGAAGATTCATCTTATACAGTAACATATGTGCTTTCTAATGATATGTGATAGCATTAAGTGTGCCCTGTACCACCAAACAACTTAACAACTCAAAATATCAAGAGTTAAAAAGAAAATGCTGTGAAGCTGAATCAGGACCAATCTTCTCCCCACATTCATCGTGAAGGTCCAACCATCAAAAGTAGATTTCGGGGATTTAAAAGGAGTTTTAGGTTAAAGGTCAAATCAAAGTCGCAATCACCTCTGATGATTTAATTAAAAGTCATTTTTAGAAAAGATAATGTCTGACAAAGATAATGTCACCTGTGTAAATACAGAAAAACTGACTTTAAATTTGAAGGCAAATTGACACTGAACTCATGAACTTCATCAGTAAATCATGCTGATTAATTTACTGCATTATTTATAGAGTGGACACTAATAGTTGACCTATCAATCGCTTGACTGTTCTGTTAAATTCATTATTTATGTTTTCACTTTTCTGCTCCTCTGTATGTTATGTGAATATATTTGGCTTTTATATTTGGACTATTACAGTTTTACACCAAACGATTGACCAAGAAAATCATCTGAAGATGAATCAGTGATGAAAATGATCATTAGTTGCTGATAAGAATCACTATATTCTGATAGAACTGTTGTTAATCATCTCTATGATGCATTTAGGTGACACTGTGTCCCCTAAAAGATTATGATATTTTTAAGAGAGTCAGTTGTGTGGTGAGGGCCCCTCACGGCCTTTTTTCACAGACCACGGCCAGGCAGAATAAAGGTGCAACATTACAGCCTTTTGCACAAACTGTGTAAAGTTTTCTTTTACACACATTTTGTGAAGGGGATTAGAGGCAACTTCACCTCTGCCCTGTGTGGAATTAATCATTAGAAATGTTAAGTTGTTGTCTCAGGGGCTCACCGTGTGAAACATACAGTATGGCCACCCCTCCAGTCTCCTGCAGTCAGCAATCTTAAACCTCACGGCATTTAAATGGTAATCTGTCTCTGGGCTTTAGGAGCTCTGAATTCACCACTCATTATCTGGGAGAGGCTTTATGCCATGTGGTCCCCAACCTCCTTCTAATTACCTTTAGTACATGAACCCTGCAGGCTGCTATGAAACACCCCCACCCCCTCTCTTTCTGGGAGGTTTAGCTCTCAGTTCAGTCACATGCCTCTGATGAACTCCCCCTTTAAATGACACACATCCCTCTCATTTGTATATTGCAGATTGTGTTACTGTGACCTGTCTATTGTCAAAACATGACTCCTCTTAATCAGTTATGGGTGATGAGGTCACAGTATCAGGTTTCTTGATGTCCCACGAGCAACCGTAAGTCCCCTGAACAGGTTCAAGAGTCATTTTCTTCCTGAAGACGAGCCCAAAAAGAGACATTTTCAATGTAAATGTTTAATCTCTGTTTGATTATTGTTTCCTGTTTGTATTATATCATCTCAAACTCCCCAGAATGTGCTAGAAACATGAGACGTGGCCCAATAACCGAGTGTGCTTAAGGCCCCAAAAAAGCAGCTTTGAATAGGCTGTATCCCGTCACACCATTTGTGCAATTGACTTAAAATTTGACACCCAAGTCCAGCTCAGTGCATGTACAAAAAGACTCTTGGACCATAAGAGTCCACCTAAATCATCATTGTACTAAGCTTGTCAACAGCTGTGTAAAGCTTTTTGCTATGTTGTTTGTATGTACGTTTGTTTTCAGCACTGACAATCAACATGACAAGGGACAGGGCTGACCAGTAAAGTCATTAAAACTCATTCATTTGATTGATTGACATTGATTTGTCCAATCATCATGAATCTTAGTAGGTATCTTTAGACTGTAAATGGGAATAAGGCTGCCAAAGTGTTTTTACCTAGCCAAAGACAGGACACCTGGTTCCGTAACTGGATATGATGTGTCAATGCTTCGCATGGAATATGATTACAATTGGCCTGATGGATGGATGGATGGATGGATGGATGGATGGATGGATGGATGGATAGATATACTTTTATTTTTTCCCAGAGAGAAATTAAGTTGTCAAGCAGCTCTGCAAATCATTTCAGCAATGACAATAAAATAATAATAATAACAACAACAACAATAATAAAATTAATTGATAAAGGTTCATTAAAGATGGTTGACTATCTCACAGAGAGAGAGTTATAAAGTCGTGATGGTAGTGCTAAGAATTGTACCTCGTCCACACCTGCCTGTCTGCCTCCATTATTGGCTTCTCAACCACAGGACCCCATAGGAGGGTAAAGATCCTGCCTGTGTGTAGAGCATTTTGTTGCACTGCTCAGGAGTCTTACATTAATCAGATGTGCAAGTTAATCCCCAGGCTCAGCAGGCAGCATTAACCTGCTGGACCACAGCTTCAGACCTGTCACGTCTCCTTCATCCTCTGTTTGTGGCTTTACATGTGGAAGCTGAGTAGGAGCGCATGCTGACAACAGCACTGCATGTGATTCTGGTCTGATCCATGTTCCTAGACACACTCTAAACCGTTTGAATCATTTTCGTGTAAAAAAACAAAACAGAAAAAAAAAAAAACAACTGTCTCTGTCAATCGCTGATGGTCAAGTTGCATTGTGGGTAATGTAGGCATCAGGTTTTAAAAAGGATGATTGATTTTGATCCTTGTTCCTGAAGAAAAGCAGTGTCCAGCAGTGTTATAGAATGCCCAGTGTTGTGTTGTGCTGTAACACCCATCATATCAGACCCTGGTATGTTTGATCCCAGTGAAGCTTTGATACATATCAGCAGGTGGCCACATTCCTGCTGCGGCCAGGCCGAGCAGAGCCCTATCTGCTCTGTCTCCAGCTGTTAGCAGGAGGGGTATGTGCAGGGCTTCCTAACACGTGTGTGTGTGTGTCATAAAGCTTAAGACTATCATCGCAAAGAATATGTACAGATATGCTCTGACTTAATTCTCAGCTTCTTTGTTGAGTTTGATTATGCGTATTACGTGGCCTGGAGATAGAACAGGGATTGAGAGAAGATTTTCAACAGCTCTCAGATGTTGTATTTGTATTGTTGTTGTATTGTATGCTGTATTTACAGTTTGAGAGCACCTTCACACTCGGTTAAAAAGCTTCACGGGGAGTAGGATGAGTAGGATCCATCTCTCTTTGATCCTCTGCCAAGTCTGTGTTTTTTCTCTCTCACGTCCAAAGAGATAAAAGAGGAAATGCACCTGTCATTTTGAACCCGACCGATTCAAAATGACGGGTGCGTTTCCTCTTTTATCGTCGTAATGTCTCTGTCTTTCATGGTCAACGGGCTTCCAGCGAGCCTCTCAACCACCTTCTAATATTTTTAATGCACTTTCTTTAGGACGTCCCGTTCCACACCACTTCCTTACTGTGAGCCCCCTCCTCCCACCCTGAGATATCCCACACATGTTCCAAATGAATGCCCTTATTTATTCCTGTTTTTACAGTTTGGAGTGTGTGCTCTTTTAGGAGTAATATGATCTTCCTAGAGAAAGGTCTCGTCATGCAATGTCACTGTTTTTGAGAGGAGAGAAAGGAGAGGTTGTAAACAAATCGGTTGTGGAATATTAGATTTCTGCTTCCTCTCACTAGAGCTTCTGAATAAAACATACACAAGTCATCTCCACTCTCCATCCAGCTTCCCGTTACACCTCCACTTTCAGAAAATGAGAGTCAGAGCTTAAGAATCCTTTGGATTAGCCCGCGCCTGGTTAGCACTTAAGCCCCAACCGCCCCCATGATCTCAATTAAAAACTTGTGCCTTCAGCAAGGTTTTTGCACCCAGTATTTTTTTTTTTTGTGTGTGTGTGTGTGCGGATGAATTAGTGCAAAGAAGTTGATGGAAATGTTCTAAATCCTTCCCTCCTCTTCCTATTTTTACCTCTGCAGATGATCCAACTGACCAGCGCACTTGTCTCATCTGTGGAGACCGCGCCACAGGCCTGCACTATGGCATCATCTCCTGTGAGGGCTGCAAGGGCTTCTTCAAGCGCAGCATCTGCAACAAGCGCGTTTACCGCTGCAGCCGCGACAAGAACTGCGAGATGTCGCGCAAGCAGCGCAACCGCTGCCAGTACTGTCGCCTGCTCAAGTGTCTGCAGATGGGGATGAACCGCAAAGGTAAAGTGTGGACAGGTCACAGGTTTTCAGTTTTCATTGTAATCCCTAAGTGTTTTCGATTGATCAGTTTCATCAAACTGTTGAGAGACGCATAAACACACTCTCAGCAATCTGCATCAAAGGTCCCATATAATATAAAGGTAGATGTCCATGTCTGTGGTGATTATAAAGGAGGTCTAGGTTCTTTACTAATACTGTGGAAATGTTAAAGTGTTCAGTCCACAGAGAAATGAACACAGCCTGGATTCAGAAGCTGAGCCTTAAAAAACAGCTGTCAGGATTTCTGTAACTTACTGATGTCACAGCATTCAGCCATGGATTTGGTTTCTCTGACTGTTTACCTGCTATACTTTCATTTGGTCACTCAGAAAACAGTCAGCCAATCAAAAGACAGGCTCAGAGGCTCTCCTCTTATTAATTCTCTCTGGTCCAGAGAGAAGCCTGACAAAGGAGACGTAAAACTACACTGAGATTGTTTCTGGTTCTTAAAACCACAAATAGTTCTTATGGCTATGGATATCAACACTTCAAAGAAAAGACAGGAGAAGAGTCAAACATTGGACCTTTACAGTTCGTCAATGAAAGAGAAATGAGATTTGTGGACAAGAGCAACGTGGTTTCTCTTTGAAACTCAGAGAATGTTTTTCTTGACAAGTTACTTCAATGATTTACCAGATGCCAAAATAGTAACCTTTTCATTTTCTCCATTATTTGATTCATCAAACTTCAGTCTTTGTTGAACCAGATCAGAAACAGCGTAATCAATTGCCTTGGTCAATGTCCGCAACCGGTACTGGATTTAAATTTGGCTTTGTTGAATATCACCAATATTATCACTGACAAAATGGCATTAAAATGTCTTGATATATAATGTGATACAGGTTGTGTTTTTGAAAGCTGACTAAAACGTTAACATCATTGAACCTCTAAAACTAAAATTGGAAGAAATGATAAAAATTATATTTATAAGAACGTCAAATGAGCCAAGATTTATATTCTGGACCCTGACAGTGAGGCCTAATCAGATTAAGTAGATTTGATTTTTCAGCATGATCTCACAGCTCCAAATGCTCCGGCCATCAGCTGATAAGTTGTAACAGCTGCCTTTGTTTTCAGTTTCCTGGCTGCGCTCGCAGTCCCCACGACGGCTAAAATACACAGTTCTACCAAACAAATATTTGCATTCACAGTCCTTCAGGAGCTAAGACTTAGGCCCTTTGTTTCACATGTATCTGCTGCCCCCTAGTGGATGAAAACCATGACGCGCCCTTTTAGTCCTCCATCCTGATTCAATTCAAGAAGAAATTTGTTCCCCCCGTGAAAAAAAAATCATTAAAAGACAAAACCTGTAAGAATATAATGAGGATTACAATAACATACAAGAATGGCCTCATTTTGTTTGATTTATTCTGCAGAGTTTAATGCAGTTGGGTTTGTTTTGATGTGAGAAATATATTAACAAACTATTCCTGTGAAACAAGAAAATCGCCACAGGGAAATAAAGGCTGTGGAGCGGAGCACGGTTTGATTAGCTTCAGCCACTAGGCAGAACTGTGATAGTGGTCATGGAGCATGTTTTGTTCGTGGACTAAATGCAGAAGGATTCTCTCCTTTTTGTCTCGCAGCGATCAGAGAGGATGGCATGCCGGGAGGGAGGAACAAAAGCATCGGGCCTGTTCAGGTAAATCACTGACTTTATGCTCAATACTCACCAGAAATGCTGTTTTCGTGACATCTGCTGACCCGCTCCCCACTCGCAGACATGCTATGCTGGCTCAGGCCCAGAGTTAGCTCACTTACCCTGAATACATTTACTGCACAAACCATTGTACTTAAATAAGACTGAGTTGGAGTGCTGTAATGCTAATGATGTAGGTGTACTCACGAAGGTTGTAATGAGAGTGAGCCCTGACCTTGTTATATCATCAGTATAATCACGTAGTGCTGATTATTCCCTATTCAGCGCTGGCTACATTATTAAGGCTGGTGAGAGAGCAAATGGTCAGGAGAATGGGTGACATGAGGCTAAGTACCACTGAGCCACTATTCAAGGGAGGGATCTGGTCAATTCATTCCAGCTCAATTCAGCAAGTCAAAAAAAAAAAAAAAAAACAGAAATGCCTGCTTCCATTAAAAGACCGCTTTATTTCTAAAACCCTAATGAAAGGAGAACCTCTGTCATTAATATGGAATGAATTGCTGTTGCAGTATATGTGCTGAATTGATAGAAATGAAAGTAAAGTGACCCGAGCCACAGATACAAGACACCACATTTTCCTTCTGGTTAATGCCTTTCAAAACGGCTTTTGTCTGTGCTTTCTCCCTGTACAGACCTGCTAGGATTCTGTTGTTTTAGGTGTGTGTGTGTGTGTGTGCGCCAGTCAAATACTCACAAACACGCACACACTGACACATACCTGTTTGCCTCTTTTCTTTCTCTCTCAATCTCCCTGTTTCATTGTGTAACCGTGTCCTTGCTCCTCACCATTTTAGCGAGAAACAGCGCAGATCTAGTCAATGCTAATCAATTGAACTGAGGCACACACACACACACAGTTCTTTTGGTCACATGAGGCTCCAAAAAGCCCACCAATCTATGTGTGTTTTGTAGATCACAGAGGAGGAGATAGAGCGGATCATGTCGGGGCAGGAGTTTAAGGAGGATGCCCCGGAGCACACCTGGGGCAACAACGGTGACAGTGACCACAGTTCTCCCAGCAATGGTGCCTCGGAGGGCAACCAGCCATCGCCTGCCTCCACTCTGTCGTCCAAGTGAGTTGTTCATCTCACCCACTCAGCCACACAGCGCCAGCACTGGGCCCATCATTGAGATAATGAGCCGGCCCTGACAGTCTAACACCTCGTTCCCGTCTCACCCAGACGTAAATTAAGGCATTCATCAGCCTAAGAATGCCTGAATATGCAGCTCCTCAGGCTTGCCGATGATAGCAAACACAAAGAACTTGCAGCACTATCTGCTGCCCGCACTATGGAGACGAGTGCATTGTCTATCTGCACTCATCAAGGACAAATATTGTCTAGATACACGCATGACGCTATTTATTTTAGTCTCATTTTGTATAAACATGAGGTTTATCTCAGCAGCCTGGTAGCTATTCAGAGGAATACTTGTTTTATCAAATTAAGTCTGAGCAGAAATGAACAACAAAAGCAGAATGACTGAGAAGCGGAGTCTCTGGTACGCATGTATAACATGAACTTAAAAGTTTTGTCTGCAAGTTTTGGAAAGAAATTTGCGAAAACTGTTAATAGAAAAGAGAAGGGAGCTCCACTTTTGTTCCTAAATAAAGGTTAAAGGTTATAAAGTTTAAAAGTCTGTATGTCCAGAACAGAGATATGGCAGCTCCGGGACATGTTTAGCCTAGCATAGCACAAACAGGAGCCTGAAAATGTGCCAACTCAGTTTATCTCAGACTATCACTTAAATATCAAATCAAATGAACACGTCCCTCCATATGGACAAATGCATGTAACCTTTGACCTCTGTGTGTATATCCAGTCGCTCCGTGGAAATGAACGGCTACACGGCAGCCCTCAGAGACCAGTACATCAACACCTCCATGTCCACACACTACCAGCTCCTGCCTCACCTGTTCAGCTACGCTGCCCAGTCTGGCCTGCTGGCCCCCCAGCCCCGCAGCATCTACCCACAGTCCCACCCTCTGGTGCTGCAGCTGGTGGCTGCTGAGGACCTGGCCCCCCTTGCCACACCTATGCTTATAGAAGACGGGTAAGAACATGGTTTTTTCACAGCACGTATGTCGATGGATGTTCTGGGGATGATCATCAATGACAATGACCACACCTGTTGTTTGTCATTGTCACGAAATGGCTGACTGGGAGTTTCTTTGAAGTGAATCTGGTTCAAAAACGCTTCAAAATTCTGCTAAATGTTTTTAATACAAGACACCAGAGGAGCTTTGAATTCAGTCTGGTGTTTGTCTGTGTCTCAGTTAGAAAAAACTGCTGAAGGCTAAACCAGCTGCTGACTGGGTTCCATATAAAACCCTGGAATGTGTGCGAGAAATTTCCCTGTGTCTGGATAATATGCAGCCGGTTCACAAATGACAGGATGAGAAAATAGAAAAGAGCCACCTAGTGGAAAAATCCATCATTGCAGAGTGTGACTCAATCTTAATGATATACCTTTTTAGATTTCAAGTTAAGATAGTATAAAGGTCCATGTCTTCTGTGATCATAAAGCAGGTCTAGGTTCTCTAGTGTTTACCTGAAATCTGCTATATTTTTATTCGATCACTCAGAAAACAGTCAGAAGAGAAGCTCAGAGCCCCTTTTCTGATTGGCTGACTGAACTGTTGTTACTAGACCTCCAGAGAGGAGATGTATATCTCAAAGATATCAACACCTCACATAAAACACTGGGGAAGTTAAAGTGTGAGAGCTTTAAGAGCTTTTTGTTACTTCACAAATGGCTTAATTTCCACGACCCAACGGACTGTCAAAGGAACCTGGGTGTGAGTCACGGCCCCCTTTTCAACAATCTCACTGAAAAGAAAACACAATATCGAAAGGAGAACCTTAGAGAAATGGAGTGAAATTTGAAATTTCTTGCAGCATTTAGAAAGGTGTCTAATAACTTACAATTAATTGTTGTAACATAAGTAATTGTTTACTTTTAGCTGTTGTTTTGTGCATTAAATATTTAGTCATTCAAATTTCCTGATGTGATTTTTCACAGTACAAACACTATGCAGCTCTCATCCTAGTTGTGTGTTGTCTTGTGCGTCCCAGGTACAAAGTGATACAGGTGGAGCTGTTCGCTCTGCTGTGTCGCCTGGCAGACGAGCTGCTCTTCCGCCAGATCTCTTGGATCAAGAAGCTGCCGTTCTTTTGTGAGCTCTCCATAGAGGACTACACCTGCCTGCTAAGCTCCACCTGGCAGGAGCTCATCCTGCTCTCCTGCCTGACCATCTATAGCGCCCAGATCTTCGGAGACCTGGCTGATGTTACTGCCAAGTACACGCCATCTGACGAGGAGCTGCAAGGGTGAGTGGCAGCAAGTCCGAGAGGGAGGAGGGGTCAAAGAGTTTGCAAAGAGCTGCCCTTAGCTGTTTTACTACCCAAGTTCCTACTGTTGACGACGGGTGAAAAGCATCAAAAATAAAAAATATTATCCAGTGTAATTAAGCCTCTGCATTTAGTTTATAGCCATCAAACAAAGAACAAAGTTATAGTATGACTTTACTGGAGGTCTGTTTACTTAAAGTTTAAGTGCAGCTCATATGACTGCAATGAGCTGCAGCGAGGTTCCCCTCAGCTCTGCTGAGCTTTTTTGCATTTTGAGTTTACGGTCCACAAAGTTCCTGTTTCGGTTCAGTCTCTTCCATCAACCTTGTTTTCAGTGATAAACCCACTGAGTGGGAAAGAAACGCTTCGGTTTAATGCTAAAGGGCTGGGTATCAAACTTATCAATAACCTATCGATATTTTAATGGACTGAGGAAATTGGTATGATACGATTAAAGGTCCAAAAATGTCTTTTTATTACTTTTATTATTTGCTAGGTAGAAGCTATCTAATAATCTAGTAATCTAATGAGTAAATCTCAGCAGCATCAGGGAGCCAATCAGCATGTAGCATGCTTTGCCCAAGATCTAATGATGCTAGTGATTGGCTGTTAATTTACACAAACGCATTTGAATTTTTGAGCAGAGACTAAATTGAAAAATAAAACAAAAGTAAAGCAAAAAAAAAAAAAAAAAAAATTGCGTTTTCAAAATGCTCACCTCCAATAATATGTCGATATATATGACAATGGCAAGAAATGAGTAAATCCTTAAAAGCAGTTGAAAAGCATCATCTGCCAGTCTCTCCCCCGGAGTTATGTTGGACATCTGTATGACAATGACTGAAGAAATTCCATCATATGTCGGTCATATCTCATCCACCGTGACACGCGTTGCCTCCCACCTCTCTCTTGTGGAGCCATTAACATACACACGTTTATAAGTGTTTGATTTAACCTGCAGGGGCCTCGCAATTCTATATTTCATATCAGGAATTAACCGTTCCCCTCTGCTGAGGAGACGTTCTACTCTGTGAGCTCAGCATGTCTTAAAGGGTTGGATATTTTCTTCCCTAACAACAGCAGGGAATGTGTTGTTGTTGGCTGAGAGCCAGGGAAGTGGTCCATGAATGGGAGGACAGAGCTGTGGCTAGCACCGCCTCACATGTGAAATACACACATGTCCCATGTTAGGTAGAAAAAGGCTGAGTGGGGATTTTGGTTCTGTATAAATCAGAACAGAATTATCTGGCCTCGTGACCTACGTTCTCCTAATATATTGGTGTTGTTCTGCTACTTTGCACAATTTGCCTTTAGTTTAGGAGTGGATATCTGATTTACAGTGGCAGCACTGAAGTTTGAGAGTGAGAATAGAGCTGCGAGAGCCAGAAAAATAAAACGGGGAACTGAGGTTTGATGAGTGGAATTAAACTTTCTTTCAAAAAGCCGTGGGATTCATGAGACGCTTGTTAAGTATGTTCAGTAGATCTGACATATTCCCTCCCTCATTTTTGCCTTGCTTATTGAAGCACAGAAGATAATGGGATTTTTGCATTCTTTTGACATGCTGCTTCACTTCATCGCAGTAAACCTAAGAAGTTTGTCGTCTGTTTAGTTTAGAGATTGAAGCTTTAAAATGGTAGTAACCCTGAAGAGACTGTTGACAAGCCTGTGTCTGATCCCTCAGCTTCAGTGAGGATGGGATGGAAGTCATGGAGAGGTTGATATATCTGTTTCGCAAGTTCCACCAGTTGAAGATCAGTAATGAGGAGTATGCCTGTATGAAAGCCATCAACTTCCTCAACCAAGGTAACAGCACAAGGTCTCATACTGGATCCAAGCTTCTTCTTTTTTTTTTTTTTTTACCCTCATTGTTTTTCCCCACATGACTCCCTTCTATCATTCACATTAATGCAGATATCAGAGGCCTGTCCAACACCTCCCAGCTTGAGCAGCTGAATAAGCGCTACTGGTATGTGTGTCAGGACTACACCGAGTATAAGTACCCACACCAGCCCAAACGCTTCCCTGAGATCATGATGTGTCTGCCAGAGATCCGCTGCATCGCAGGTAAGGCCTCTTAAGCGCTGCATAAAACAAGGGTCAGTGTGTGTTCTTCTGCATGTAAAAGAAGGATTATGTTAAATTTTTGCTATTGCTTCATAGTCAGTGTTAGCAGTTCAGTATCAAACTTTATTCCTTCACTCACCAACATCCGCTTTGGCTAGACCTGGCCCGTCTTCCCACATTCCAATCGCAACTTACTGTAGCCACCGGTCTGCACTGAAGACGCTGCTCAGAGGTTGTATTATAACCTGTTGTCTTCTAAATGCACGAGTGCGGCTCTTGTGAAGCGATGATCGCCACTGCCCGCCCACAGCAAGAAGCCGCAATTGGCGGCAGAGAAAACAAAAAGCCCCTCTCATGTGTCTGCGTTCCATATTGTGATGAACACAACTGCCTCTAAATCCTGTCAAGCCAAATACACATCCTCTCCCTCCACTTGATCTCTTAGAGGGTTTTTATTCGTTCTTAGCCACGAAAATGGCAACTTGTGTTAAAAATTTCTGGCTACATTAAATTTTTAAATAGAAACCTAAACCTTCATTTGAAACAAGAATACTTTGCACCTGTATTAGAATGCAATCTGTATCCAGACAATGAACCATCTGGTCTTGCCTTAGTGTTTACACCTGTAAATGGTTATATTTCTGTTGGAAATCTCCAGTTTTGCATGGACAGTCACTCAAAATCAGTTCAATTTCAAATCAGTTTCTACTAGTCGCCATAACCATTATAGCCTTCATCCTTTTTGTCATCCAAATTTCATCAATTTAGCTCATTTCTGAGAGTGGGTCAGAGTGGTTAATGATGACATTCAGTAGTTAGGGATTGTGTTGACTCTTAAAACAATGCAAGGCAGACTACCCCTAGAGGCTGTTAGGCAGATCTAATCACAAGCCGTGCGTTAATTGAATCTTTTCTTACATGGATAAGGTGTCCAGACGCAGATCACATGTTAATACCAGGTGTAAATGTGGTCGCACAGACTTTCTGAATTTCTAACTCCACCAACTCCACTTGAGTTTCTCACTCCCAGCTTGTGTTTTTAACAGAAACTGCTGCCACTCATCAGTTAATTCCAGTTGCTTCAACAACATGCTGTTTTTTTTTATCTGTGTTACGCTTCTGTCTCGAACACTAATTGAGAGTAACTTCACACCAAAAACAAGCAAGTAGTCGCCATTGGGAACCAGTCTTTGCTGATAAATTATTATTTTACCAGAATATATATTTATTCAAAATGAACTGCATGTCAATGTGAGTTAGGCTAGGCTAAGCTAAATCTAAGTTAAAGTGTTGTTTTTCTTTACAGGGAAACTGGTGAATGTTCCTCTGGAGCAGCTCCCGCTCCTGTTCAAAGCAGTCTTGCACTCCTGCAAATCCAGCCTGACCAGCTACAGGACCGGCCCGTTGCCCTGTGTGACCACCTCCGCCGGAAACTAGACCCCAGCCCCCGACCCCGCGAGTCGAGGGATTGGTCTCCTCTCTTGTGAATGTGACAAGCAGCTAGTTTGTTTTTTGTAACTTTTTTCTTTATATATTTATTACATGACAGAGCTGAATGTATGCTGATTTACACTGTGCACATGCTTCTGTACAAAACAAATGCTCGTAGATGCATTGGTCTTTGGAGTTTACAAGTGTGTATCCAGTTTGCTCAATGTGTCAGTGTTGCCATTGTTAGAGCTAGACCTTAAAAGAGTTTATTTTATTCAGACGGGGGCGGATAGACACGTGATGAGTGTTGTGAGACTACCTCAGGAAGATGTTATGATGTTATGTATTTTCAGGTACCTTTTTTGCTGTTAAATGAAGAATGGCCCAGTCTAAAACCAAATCCCTGTGGATGCTACGCCACCTCAATCAGAGACTGAATGTTCAAGGGAGCTGCATAAATCAAGGATTAAAAAACAGTGTTTTGTTACGCTAAAAAAAAAAAAAGCAAAATTAGTTAGGAGCTATTTTATCTGCATGGACTCTCAGACAT
This sequence comes from Rachycentron canadum, assembly GCA_038496675.1. Classification (NCBI taxonomy): domain Eukaryota; kingdom Metazoa; phylum Chordata; class Actinopteri; order Carangiformes; family Rachycentridae; genus Rachycentron; species Rachycentron canadum. The sequence continues at coordinate 23,016,562 of CM076654.1, forward strand.
CCTGCTAATGGGAGGTGGTCTTGTCAATTTAACATTCCATGAGTTAAGGTGACAGTTGTTGATTCTGTGGGTTCTTCATTGAAAAAGGAAAAAGGAGCATACGGGTATTTTTTTACAATCATAGACTGGGGATGAAAGGCTTTATTGCAGGGGAAGAAGAGGACCCTAGGTTTGCTGTTTAAGTTTTATTGTTTCCTTTTTTGACCAAAGTGTTATGCAATGCTTTTTTCAAACACCCATTGATGGGTAGGGAGCTAATAGCTTCAGAAAAAAAAAAAAAAAGATTTCTTATCAATGAAGGATCAGGATAAGAAATGAATCAATATGTGTCAGAAGGGAGAACCCTCTGCTGGACAGATGAGTATGTTGCCGGATTTCATTCTAAATGCTGCTAAACATGCACACATTCTTATGCACACATATATGCAGAGAGCTGACGTGTTTCCCAGTCTTTGCTTTTCTCTCCACTCCTCGTCAGACGCCTTTGTCTTATGGGCTCTGCTGCCTTTAGTGGCAAGGGACTTGGTGCAGTGTAGCCGGTTCTTGTCAACACTATCACCAGTTTAAGGTCCACGGTGCTGATGTTTGGTTAAAGTGGTGGTCTGTGTAATGTTGAGGTATTCAGAGCAAACCGAAATCACCAAACACAGCTCTGATTGAGAGATCAGAGTACTCCTGACCTAGGAGAACCAAAGTGGAACGGACAACATCTGGATCCCAGTTTACAGTCCATGTTCATGGCCTCTGGTTCATTTGAAGCCAGTGTAGAGCGCTAACTTCTGTTACCTTATCCAGTTTCAATCTGTTTGGGAAAACCGCAGATTAAAAAGCAGCTGGCTCCTTTCACTAGTTAGGACCTAAGACTGTACCTAGGTCTTGTCAGGTTCAATCAAAATTTTGCACAGACCCAAGACCAGTAGCAGTTTTAAGTCTAGCCTGACCCCAATTTCAGGGGCACTACAAAGTATGACCCAAGACCTGGTTCAGCTTTAGTGGGCAATGTTGGCTCAGCTCGTGGATTATCACTTTAACCTGGATAAAAGTGGATTCAGCGTGATTGATCTTGGCCACGTCTCAATGGATCTAGGCTAGGTTTAGAAAATTTAGGTGACTTACCTCTGGCTTGCATACGCTCTGTGACAGATATGCACATTGTTAAAAAAAAAAAAAAAAAAGCCATAGAAAATGGTCTTTATTATTGAAGTATGAGATGATCATTTCAAACCACTTGAAGCATCTTCTTGGATTCTTTAAGTTTTTTTTAGCCGTTTCATGACATGCGAACAATTTTGAAATGCAGACAAAATGCAGTCCTTGCAACGACTCTCTTTTTTGCACACGACGGTGAGGTTTGGAGACCTTGACCTCGGCCACTGCCCACCCAGTGTGTTCCTTTCTCTCAGGTCCCTGCTGACCTGGATCTAAACAGGGTAAAGTGAGTGTTATGTATTGCATTCAGGAGTTCCTCAGTGACCATGCTGATGTACTTGTAGTATTTGTAGACGTAGGCTCCAGGACATTGTAGGTCCTCTGTAGAAAAAGTGTTTTCCTTTTCCACTTTATTTCCCCCAAGGCCCCCGCCCCCCTTCATTCAGTGAAAGTGGATGTAGTTTGAAGGTGAGACATGCAGTGTGGATTTTTCTCTTGGCATTGATGATGGATAGAGCAGAAGGTGGTGGCTTCTCTCCCTCCCTCTGTTTCCATCCACCTCTCTGTGTGCAGCCTTAACACCACCACCAGTCCAATGCAGTGTTCCTCTTTCAAACGTTTCAGTTAGCCTCTTTTCATTTGATTTTTATACATTTTCATGTACCTTTGTAGTTATTGTGAATGTTTTGGGTTTTTGTTGTTTTCGCTTTTTTTTTTTTTTTTTTTCTTTTTCGGAGTGAAATCCCCTGTCATTTTCTAAAATTTTGAATGAATTCTTAACTTTTTTTTGGGACATGATTATTAATAACTCATTCCTTGTCCACTGGTTTATGAAAAAAGTATTACTCAGGCAATGTCAGCTACGTTTTATATGGACAATACTGACATTTTGGTGTCTTTTATGTATTTTTGTTTGAAACATTTTACAATGCAAATGTGATGTTTCGGAGCCATTGTTGGTTCCAAACTTAAACTCTCATCTTCTACCACTAGTGTCCTCAGAGCAGCTGAGTTGGAAGTGTGGAGAATATTGTCTCTCTCCATACAGTAAAATGTAAATCATCCATTACACAGGCTTCTGAGGTCAAAGAGTCGTTTTACCTAAATTACAGGAAAATATTTTCTCACTCACCTACGGTGGTACGTTGCCGTGGAGACAGTTTTGGTTTGAAGTTTTGAGATTGCTGCTTTCACTCCAATGAAATGGACATAGATGGAATTTGGTTTGTCGGGCTCACACTATTCGAAAATTTAATTTAAAACTTGTTGTTCTGTTTCTGTTTTTTCGTGGGAAGTACTATCTAGAAAATAAACTGTCATTAGTGTGTTCTGTGAGTATCAAGGATTCTGTTTCTGAAAGGGTTTTAATGATTTAAAAAAAAAAAAAATGTAATTATTAGATATTTCAATAAACCGCGCAAATAAAACCAAAACTATCTGCAGGTCTGGATACCAAGTGAGAAAGTGTGTTTTTGTAATTTTTATGATCTGGCCCTTTGATCCACATATTCTCAGGGATAGATGCTTTTAACTAACAAAGGTCTGAGTGATGTGATGTATAGGTTAAAGGAAAAATCCCCTTTAAATGCCTCACCACTGCTAAGAAACCACTACAGTGGAGTTTGATGACACAAATTTCAAATATATGAAATAAAAATGGCAGCCATTGTGGCTATTGAACAGGGCTGTCTATCTGTACAGAAACAGTGAGGCGATGCTGCTAAGTGTAGCTGAGAGGTTCAGGGTGGCCAGCAACAAAGTCAGTTCATCGCAGAGTAACTCCAGGAATGCACTGAACATCACAGACTGCTGAGATCTGACGGTGGCCGAGGATCTGAAGTGGGATTTTTCCTTTAATGTTGCAGCAGATGCTAATCAACATAAAAAAAAAAAAATTCACCATAGCTACCTTACTGCCACTGCTCTGACTTCCTAACTGGCATATTTTGATACACATGGGCTGAAGAAAGTGTTCTTTAATTTCTGTATTTGTATTTTTTTGCAGACAAGGGATGTCATTTGCAATTTCTGTACTGAAACTACCTCTTTATTTGTCATCATGTTACTTTCAAATAGGTGATTTTTTTTTTTTTTGTCTTATTTATTGGTTTCATTGCACCAATGTTCTGTTATATTGTATCTCTTATTTGACTCGGTGGCCTCTCAGCTTTGGAAACTTGCTGATGCCTGTTTCCCTCCTCTTTTCTTTAATGCGTGAACATGTTGCCTCATATTCCTCTGTACCTCAGACTTACCTGCTGCCAGAATTTGATTTCCTCTCAACTCGACTGTTACACACCAAACACTCTCAATCTCTCGTTTCAGGGATCCTCTTCCTCTTTTTTTTTTTTTTTTTTTTTTGGCATTGCTCCATGTTAAATTTGCGTCATCTTTTATTTCACTTCTGCCCTGTTGTTGTGAATCCAATACCAAAGAAGAAGAATGTCAATGACAATGTCAAATTACTGATTAACATTCACGTGATGCATTCTTACTGCAGTGCTTTATTATTTTTCTGTGCTGACCTTTTGAAGTGCGTCTCGTTATCTCATGAATGGCTGTTTGTTTTGTACACTGCATGCACCACATCATGATATGCCAGTGTACGTGTGTTTTTTTTCCTACTCTGCTCTGTGATTGCAGCTCGTTGGCGAGGCAGTTCAAGGTAAAGCGTAGTGTAACAATGGGACCGCTATCATACCTGTCAATGCTGCTCATGATCGATTATCAATCGGAGAATGTGGCTGTGGTCAAACTGACATCTCCTCCTGTTTACATACTTTCACTTGCTCATGTGACCCTGACACTGTGGCACGAGACCGCAGACAGACTCGTACAGTGTCATCACTGGGGTTGGACTCGTTTGGCTTTTGAATAGAAACTGCCTGCTTTACTTACTGATACACACATTCCCTTCACGTATGACGCATCCTTTTGGCTCAGTGCGACTTCGTCTCGGAGATCAGGGGATACACATCAACAGTTGCTGACATTAGTCACTCCCTTAAATGCTCTCTTTAAACATCCATTAGATCCTGCAGAAATACCTATTGAACTTAACTCACACTGTCTGCATATGTTAACACTTTCAGTTTTATAACAAACAAAAAATAGCATTAAACTGTTGACTCCAAGGGTGTTACCACTTTCCCAGGTCTCAGTAGTGATAGAAAACATCCCTATATAACCTGTAAAGAATAAATTGCATTTGGTAAATAGTTTTTTTTTTTCTTGCAGCTGTGGTCAGGGAAAACCCACCATCCATCCCATGCAGGAGTCACTCATTAATTAACAGTATAGACAAAGCCACATGTGTGTCCAACCCTGGTGCTGTAACACTGGGAGAACAGGAGCACAAGAGTTTGGGGGGAAGTAAAGAGTAAAAGAATTTTGACATATCTCAGGGAAGAAATTAATTTTACACTCTTTTATCATCTGTGATCAGACAATGGAAACGCCTTCATGTTTTTCTCTTCAAAAATCTCTTGTCTGCTCTTGTTACTTTAACTACCTGTGAAGAATGTGATCCATTACGTGTTAAAAGCATGTTTAGAATGTGTTAGGACTTGAAACCAAATAAATGTGAACATTATGCAAGTGTACACAGACTCGTATATATTTCCCTGACTTTTGTACACAGTGCTACGGTGATGATAGAAGCTGATGATGTCTATTGAGTCGGTGATAGTTAGCTGATTGAGCGATAATAAGGCAGCGGGTATAGAGCTGAAAGCTTCACAGAATGGAGTTTGGATGGACTTGTCCCTGACCTGCTGCTCCGTACACACCACTGTGTTTTGACAGTGAGATAATATCATTAAAATAAACACAAAGTGTTTTTGCCGCCTGCCTTAAACATGACACATCCATTCATTTACGCCCAAACATTTTTATCTTGATCGCTCAATGTGTTAGGTGAAGATGCTGAATCTTAACTAATTTATTGTATTCCTTAATACCAATATACCCTACATTCAACAATCTGATCTTTAAACGTTGCATAGATCACCTTCCAAGCAACCGTATTCTGCATCAATGAAGCACTACGTTCATGGTCGGCTCCAGTGCTGCTTCAGAGTTATTCATAAGCAGCCCAGAAAGATTCAGGTTCAGCTTCACAATCATATTACTCAAAGCAGAGATGGTCTGCCTTTATCCCAATAAAGCCTGTTTTCAGGTTGTTAGGCCCAGTAAAACACCATCCAATTGGGCTTCACAATCTCTCTGGGCTGCTCATGAAGAATTGTGGTTAATAACCATCTATTGAATTACTGTATGACTATGGTTACTGTGGACGTCCATTACGGTGGATGGAGGGTACAACACTGCAGCTGAGCATAAATGCTCATAAGTGCTTAAATATTACCTCTGAACATAATAAAGAGAGCATTTGTCACCACAGCGTGAAAAATACATAATATAGAGAATTTGTCAAATTAGACGGTGCATAAACCCCTTTGGTCAAAACACATAGATGCAGTTTTACACTTTACATTTTGGGGGAAGAAACACCTAAACTGTACTAGATGCAGTTTACCCTAAACACCCAATCAACCACACACACACACACACAGATTATCTTGTCAGTGAGTGATGGTTGTCAGTGGAGGTCCAGCTGGCATCACTTTATCTCCTCAAGGTTGACTGAGTGGCTTTTGACAGTCCGTCCTAACCCCCCACCCCCCACCCCCTTCTCTCACCCTCCCAAAAAAGGCTCTAATCAGATCAGCACCAGTCAAGGCTGCGGATCCCCCTGGGCACAACAACACCACCGAAGGGTGGGGGTGGGCAGGGGGAACTCAGAGGATGGATTTCATACATGATTATACAAGAGTGCAGGACCCGATTATCTGTTGTGAGATAACCATCTCAGAGGAGAACAGACATGTGAAGGGTGTTTACTTGCCTGATGTGTTGGTGTTTCTGGTCTCACCTTGGCACACAGTATAGGACGCTGCCCTTCACTAGTGCTAACCACTGTGATTGTGTTATCTGTAGAAAAAGTTCAACATCCTCCTTTCCTCTCATGAAACACATAAATGTTTCAGTGATAACCTGACCTGGACCACAGTACAACCACTGCTTTTGTTGTTATGGATGTCCTGTGGCATAAATGTGAATGTGGGTAATCAACACAATTTGGAGAAGGTCTTCATATTGTTCAGATGTGTCACTGTGGACAGAGGTCTCTACAAAAAGACCTGAAAATATTGATCATTTTCATGTGAAAACAGCTCTCAGCCATATTGGTGAGCACAATGTTATCATGACTGGAGAAATAAAAAAGAAAATACAAATTGTAATATATCAGGATTTTCCCATTTCAAATTTGACAAAATGTCAGCCTATACCATATCAATGAGCTGGCTACTCACTGAAAGGTTAATTGTCACATGCCCTCCATTAGCTCAGCTTACCTGTAAGCCCTCCACACTCAGATGTCACATCCTCTGAACTGGATGTGTAGAAACAGAAAACAAGACAATAAGCAGCCAGTTGAGTGTGAGACATTTACTCACCATCAACAACCGGTTCAGCCCTGGTGCACAAAGCAGCACTATCTCCGTCTCTCTCTTCTCCTTGGAGAAGTCAGTGGTATTAGTTCATGTCGGATCACCATGAAAATCAACTTACAGACAGCATATGTGGACATTGTTGTGTGTAAGTGCAGCTAAGACAACGCAATTCTTTTGAAAATTGACTGTGGTCGTGTTCAAGGATGTCCAGATCTTTGTAATGTGGGAACATGAAGCCATGAAAGCCACTGCATCAATTGATCTCCCTGAGTGGCACCTGCACACATTCAGGTAACACTGGGACTTGTCCCATACATCTAATACTAACTCCTGCTATGAGCCAGTGGCTCATATTCAAGCTACTGATGATAGTAACAGATGTTGCTACTGCTTCAACAAGTCTTCCAACCCATATTCCCACCCTCTGATACGACCAATAGGAGTGACAGACCACTGTTTAGGCACAAAATCTACTTGGAAAGGTGTAGGGAAAGTCTAACCTCCCGATTAAGACTTAATTAGAGACACGTCATAAGATGAACTGTATGTGCCAAAACACTAAACTATTAAGGTAATTTCCCCAATATTTTGGGTTTGTACCAGTTTGGGGGGAGTTGGTGTTTTACATTTAAAAACTTTAAACAGCACATTGCTTGCACGGATCATGCTCTTTGATTGTCAATGCTCCATCAAAGGTAGTTTTCAACACTAAAAAAGTTAATCAGCTCAATTAACAAAATAAATGTGATGAAGGCGTGGACCAGGATGGCACACTGCGCTACTGCAATGTATCTAAGTAGAACATCACGGGTGTGCACAGCTTTGGGGATGTTTTTCACTACATTGTTTTGTGTTCATTTTCTCTCCTTCGTGTGCAGACTTAGAACCACTGTCAGTACCGTTGCTTGTTATTTAAACGATTGACCTTGTTTCGGTTTGGGAAATGAACTGCGTCAGTAGTGTCTCAGTAATGGGAACAGCTCTGACATCAAATCCGTGAATTGTCCGAATGCACAAAGAGTTGATGGAGGTCGATGGAGTTGTTGAGGAACTTGTACTGCGGGATAAAAAGACACATTGGTACACCTGTGCATGACATGATATCAAATTATAAAAGGTGCTGTGCTTTTACTTTTACCATTAAGCTGGTATGTGATGCTGAAGGACTGTACTGGTCAGACTGATGCTACATACGCAGTGTAAAATCTTTTTGTATGAACTGTTAAGGGGAAAGTCCTCTCATACAAAGTTATTATTCTGCTAATTCAGCCTCGCACACAGTTTATGTGGCTACTTGTTTGCATTAAAGTGACAAGTCTGCAGATGAAGCACTCAGTGTAGTGTATACTGAGACCCCCCCCTCCCCGCCGCACAAACACATCAGTGTGATTGTGGCCTACAGTGATTACGTCAGTCAGGACACATGTCAAGGCTGGAACTAGCTGTGCAGCTCTGCCTAAACTCTTCCACTCTGGCTTGTCCTGGCTCATGTTTGCAGAGCGTGTGCTCCACCACGTTCCCGAAGCGTGGCTTCGCCAGGTGTGGTCCTCCTCCCTTTGCACACCCCCACCTCCTCCGCTCCCCCCCATCCTCTCTCCCTCTCATCTCGTTCCCCTTGACCCTGACACACTGCGACCTAGACACTGATAATCGGACAACAGCCCCACCATTCCTCACCCCTTGCCAACTGACACACTTCCAGAGGAGGATAACCTTGTTCCCTCACATTTCTCTGATGCCTCTGCTCTGTGCTCCCGAAAGTCCCTCTTCCTCTTAATGTCTCCTCCTAACTATTTTAATCACCGATTCATGGTGTTTAAAATAGTGGTGAATTCAGAACCACAAATAAATGTCTACTTTTTCACAGGTTGATAAAACTGAGAATGAACGCTAGATGTTTAAACTCATGACCTAGTGCAAAAGAGAGGTCGTGGACATAAGTGATTGCAGGGTGCATGGGACATGTGACTATGAAATGTCTGTCCAGATAAACAGTCCTTGGTACTGTTCTCCAGCTGACTGCAGAAGAGGAGGCTGGGACGAGATGACCAGGAGAAACAAATGGTGATGTACATTCTAAACACGCATTGTAATGACTACATTATAAAGCGTAAAAACACACAAAAATGATAAATGGCCTGTGTCAATAACAGTAACTTCAAGCACACCAAATCTAACAGTAAGGGAAACACAGAGGTTGGCTCCTTTATGGGTGTGTTTGCAACTAAAAAGAAACAAAAACACATGGATATACAATACAAAACTTCATAGAAACAAAATACATTTTACAAAAACATATACAATATACAAATAATATACCTTGCAAGCCTGGCATTGAATACCCTCTCCCATTTGGAGGCATGCAGGAAAAAAAACAATTATCCAAATTATGCTCATGCACATCTTGGTTTTTGCCTGATGTGCCTAAGCAATCACTTATGCAGCTTTTAACCATTTAAAAAATTAACAAATTAACCACCAAACAAAGGCTGCTCTCTCAGGTGCGTCAAACCAGGAAGAAAAGGCGAGATGAACCCCCCCCTCCCCCCCTTATATAGACCCCCTTCCTGCTGAACTTGCTGTGTCCTCCCATCTCACATTTAAGTTTCATTATTTCATTTTATTTACATTTTCATTTATTTCTTTTGTTTCCAGAGCAGGTGGTCACGTTTTACTTCCACAGCCCGTTTTTTTCCACCTCAGCCAAGTGTCAGAATTTTTCTCCCACTCCGGGTTTTCTATGTGCAAATAGTAAAAATTGGCGGCTGGAACTACACCATGGTCATAGATTTGGGCATGGACAGTAGTCAGTGTAGTCAGTAGACAGTCAGTGTCAAGGTGTTGCTGAATTGTCCTGACCAATATATTTACCCAACTCTAAAGATCTTGCCATGTTAGCTGTTTGTTACTGGTGAGGGTCTATGCAGCATCTGTGTTGAGAAACTCTTGAGCTGTGTTTCCTCAGGTGAAATTTGAACGTGGATCACAGCAGATAGTAGGTTCACACCACCTACAGGGTTTTATACATTTATTTTCACCCATCATCTTCTTCAAAATCAAAATTTCTATTAATTAAAAGTAAAATATCTGTTTAAAATCATAAAAAGGATATAAGTCAAATCCATGCCCCCTGACTGCACTGGATTTCTTTGCTTAGATAGGTAAATATGCATTGGAATAGACAAGAAAAGGGACTCAATTGATTTTAATTGAGTTCACACTTTTGCCACTATGTTTTGTAAGTAAATGCTTTCAGAATTGCCTTTCTCTCATCTGTGTTTTGCTGGTTCTTCAGTCTGATGTCCATGGTTTTCTAAAGCCTCTCTGCTGTGGCCTTGAAAATGAATGTGATTCTGGCATAAATCTACACTTGTCCAGATGATAAAATCCCTCAGCACCATGCTCATAATGTAATAAATTCAGGTTCAGCACAAATAGTGATAAGACTGGTAATTATCTGGTGAGGAAAAGAGATTTAAAGAAATCAAAAGGAGTCAGTTTTATTTCCCATTTTCAGTTGTTGTGAAATGTATGCAAAAACTTTGAAGATCTCTCTTCACATTCTCAGAGGGGAGTGAGGGTCAAGGATTATTTGAATGGGTTTGGATGGAGTCTTTGGCACGGTTTGTGGCAATATTTGCACTTAGAGATTTGTCAGCAAACTTGCCTTTTTCACAGTAAACATTCATATGGACAGGTGCTGAAAGAAGTGTATGTAAAAAAAAAAAAAAAAAAAAAAAAAAAAAAAGGTGTATTGACCTAAATTGTCCAGGATGCCACTTTCTCACTGAATTTGTATCTGATGTTTTAATAATCTTATCGGATAGGTGGTCTATGATTTTGTTATTATCAGCAAATCCCAACATTGGACTGATGCTGCTATGAAGTACTGAGGGTGTTTTGAAGTCTGATTTATGTTATTGCTCTCAGCCATAGACACACGTCATTGCCACAGAGTTCCTTCAGGAAAACACACACTAAAATTAGCTTTGAATCAGTTACACATACACCCATCCTAGAAGAAATGAGTCCACAGCTCATCTGTACAGCAGATAATTATGACCCATAGTTAGGTTTTGTTGCTAAGCGACACCCAGTGGTCATAAGGAACAATGGGGAAAGTGCATGATGTAGTTTATACAGCGACAAAGTCCACATCTGGAGAAGGTTGGGGTGGAGGGATGGATCAACAAAATAGAAATGAAACAATAATAATTATATTATTATTGAATCTTTAAGTCGCTCTTCTTTAAGGACACGGGATCCTGGTACATCACTAATCTGGTTTGTTTATGGTAAATTGAAGTTCAGAACGACCGTGAATCTGACCATTGTATTCTCCAGACCCCAGATGTGACCGTTATTGAGGATGTCATCTCATTCAGCAGTTTAACACATATAATGAGACGCACAGTGGTACATGTGGCTAGCTACTCATGTAGTCATTGTCCCTTAGATAAAAACTAAGCTGACATCTTAGCTAACAGCCAAGGGATAATATCGTATATTGCAATATTTGGGCTGGTAGATTTTGGATTAGCCTACTGTTTGACTATAAGCAATTAACTAGGTAATTGTGTTATAGTGAGTTGATGTGAGAGGTGTTGTATTATATGGCCCCCGTTATTAATAAATTATTAAAGTAGGCCAAAAATTATGCTGATCTACTGGCTAAGTGTGTCAATGAGGAAAATGTTACATTGGACACTGGTTGCCCACTTGGATATTATTGAGCTTTTTTTTAAAAAAAAAAAAAAAAACAAAACAAAAAAACAAAATGAAACTGACTAGCTAGAGTATGTATAAAAATCAATAAAAGCCATGTCTAAGAGCAATTACAAGTCAATAAAAGCAATATAAGCATTTAAAGGTTTTGATTTAGTTGAAGCACACAACATATTGATACAAATTACCTACTGACAAGCTACTGACTGTTGTTAACATGGATGGTGAGTTACAGCTGACACACCTGACATGCCTACTTAGCTGATCTTTTTTCAAGATAAGGCTTTCGTCCTGGGGGTCTCAACATAAGCGTAAACTTGTGACATATATCTCCGTACATATATATCTGGAAAGAATAGGGTTCAGAGCACAGTGGTGCTGTTCTTACCCCATCACCAAACACATACCAAACATATTCTTATAGCACTTCTTCATATCTTCTACTGTCAATTTGTCACTTATGTTTCTTGTATTTTCCTGTTTGTGTGACGTGTCCACACATAACTCCTTATATTATTTCACAGCCTCTGTTCAATTCATAAGCCGTCAGGAAAAAAAAGATCTATCATTCATCATTTTCTTTTATTTATTATTTTGCATGAAAATCCATGACTTTTTGCATCAGTTTTTCCTCCCTGGCTTGAGTCTCTCTCTCCCTCATTTCTCTTTCTTGTCATTCCAATATATTGCTTTACTGTCCGTCCACTGTCCCCACTCTCTGCCCTTCCTCTCGCTGTACCCTCTCCTCTCTTGCACTTGCACTCTGCTCTTTTTTCCCTCTTCTTCTCTCTCTTTCTTGGAAGTCCCTGTGCAATGTGAACCACACATGCTTCCTCTTAGCTGGAAATGGAAAAGAGAGATCGCTGCTGCAGCAGTTGATGCCATGGATGAGAAGAGAGATGAGTTTTGGTGGGGTTATGGAAGGAGATGAGACACACACACACACACACACACACACACACACACACACATACACACGCACGCATGCACGCACGCACGCACGCACACACAGACTCACAAGGTAAAAATAACACCAGCTACGCTGTTTTGATGTTCTACTCACTACACTATACTGGCTACATATAAACATGATTAAAATTGCACTGCACAGCAGAAAACACAGCATTAACATTAATTCAAAGCTGCTTGTGTCCTTCAAATGAACAAAATGCTTTTATGTTATGCATTTAAAGAATTTTGGAATACTGCATTATATGTGTTTTTATAAATATTATATATTATTATTATATCCTGTAAATTATATATATTATCTTGTACTTTTTTAACCTTGGCTGAATGTCTTGGCTTGGGCACTTGAGTACTCCTAAGAGTTTTCAGTTTTTATGATTGATTAAAAGTCATGAAATGAGTCTCTTCAGGGAGCTTTCAAGACCAGTGGTCTAGTAGCTGATTATCAATAGGACCAATAAAGATCACTGGTAACTACTGACTGGTAAAACTCAAACCTACTTGCCCAATGCCTTAAATGGTGGTCGGTCATGTGTTTTACCTGGTGTAATCAGCAGCTGTTGATGTTTAGTGATAAGGAACAGAAATAAAAAAGATTGCACTCTTTTAAACTGAGTTTAATTTCCTAATTTGCTCCTTTGTCATCAGCGTGTTTATAGGCGCTCTGACAGAAACAGACTGTATCGCATGTGCATTCATGCAAACCAAGCGGTTCATTCAAGAGCAGCTGTCCACTGTGATAAATTACTACAGGAGATATATTTAAGAGCGAGCAAGGTTGTAATTGAGTTTGGCCTTAACTAACAATGTTTTCCAATTGTTAGCTGAACACAAAAGCCAAGATCTGAAAGCAGCACTGTCAAGAATAGGAGCTGTTCAAAATCAGGAACCTTGTCAAGGGCAAGAGGTGGTGGTGATTTATTATGCACACACACGCACACACACACACACACACGCACACACACACGCACGCACACACACTTGCACACGCATGCACACGCATGCACGCACACACGCACGCAACCCAACCCTCAAACCTCAGCATCAGTGCAGCTCATACAAGTGTCCTGCTTCACACAACTTGTGTTAAGATTTATTGTGTTAAGAAATCATTTATCATCCAATGTCCTGATAATGACTTTCTCATAGAATATTGAAAAATATTCTTTAAAATTTTGTTTCCTACCAGTTTAAACACAATGTTTATTTTTAAGTTGTAAATGCTTTCCAGATAAATTCATCCAAATTTGAGTGAATTGTCTTTAACACGTTTTTTGCATTTATATACCAGCCTCCTTGCTTGATTGTTTATTATGTATTTGTCCCTCCTCATCTAATTGTTAAAAAGTTAGGTTAGGTTGCCTCCTAGCCCAGTTGACATACCAGCTTACCCTCCTGGGTGTTGGCAGGTGCTGAGCGGTGCCTGGTTTGCTCCAGACACGAGTTTAGAATTGAAGCCAAGATCATATATGCTTAAGACCCTATTACACCAACCATATCACACACACACATCACACACACACCATTAAGAAGGATTCCTCACCTGACTCCACCGATACCCATGTTAGTCAAGCTACCATTCAAGGTGGTGGTGTTACCCTAAATGATAAATCTATTTCAGATTTAACCTCCAACACGACATTACAGTTATTACAATTCATCTTATTTTATCCTGCATTAAAAAAGACCATCGTCTTTCCTTAAGCAAAGCATTTGTTGTATAAACCAAACAACAGACAGGACACTTGATGTGAATCCCAATCTCCGACATTAAATAGATCTTATAATGCATTTCTGCTGCACGATGAAAAATTGCACAAAAGCAGTCTGTGAGACCTCAAGGGGTCCTGACCTGAAGCATCTAAAAGTGATGAGTTGGGAGGGAAAATGTGTTGTTTTTAGTATTTCTTGACTTCTTGAAAACTAGCTAAACTAGTGGTGTGGCCCACCCTCTAGTTAGTTCTTATAATACATCTGTAGTTCTGTAAAAAAAAAGTAAGAAAACTTCATCCACAATCCCACTGACATTTGAAACTATGCTAACAACTAAAAATCCAGCCTCTTCAGCAACATGTAGTGCCAATCACTTTATGTTAAGATAAAGACATTAGTTTTTAGTTTTTGTTTTTTTTTATTTTAACAATGTGACATTTATGTTTTTGCAGCCTTTCATGAACTCATTGCTTATGACTTGGGTTCCTACTTGTGAACTTGTGGCAAATCCATGTACCTCAACTTCCTGGAGAAGCAGTTCTTAGATGTCATACAACAATGGGGGAGGCAATGTAAATGGTAAACATCAATTAAAGGGCAAATGTGAGTAGTCTACGTGGGGCTGGCTCATGGGATAGATGACATAATGTGGTTACAATGGTTAAAATGTCAAGGGGTGCAACAATGGCAGAATATACCTTACAGCAATTAATTTTCCCAAGTGGCCACGTGAGAAACTGGGACTGTTGTGGAGGGCTGAATTCAGTCCTGCACGGTTTTGATAATTTGATTTGATGGTAAGAGTAGATGTAATTAGGCAATGAAAACGTGATGCAGGAATAGCAAAAACTCACTATTTAATCCACATTCACAAAACAATTGTGAACAAAATTTGCATTGACTGCTTCATCTCTGGATGTGTAAAGACCTTGTTTCTTTTACAGCTAGACAAGCAAATGTTCAGATGTCCATGCCCGCTCTGCATCAGTCAAGTTCTTGTATTTTGGTGTGTTTAGTGTCATAATGGTGAATGGAATTGTAATCATTAAACAAAACAATCTGTTCTGCATAAACCAAGCACATGACTTTACCTTTGGCTTCAGTATAAAAATACATAGTATTTACATAGTATGCGCAATTGTGCATGATTCATCCCAAGACCAGGATGTAACACTGACTGTTTGATGCCAAATGCTATTGGATTGGATCAGCCGCAGAAATGCTTCAGTTATTATTAGCTCCAATCATATCATAATGAAAAGGTCCAAACATTCAGGTGCACAAGGACGAAAGCAAAGAAAAAAGAAGGAAAAGACAGCCTAGTGTAAAGGTAGAGTATCTTGTCTTGTGTTAACATTGAAATGAAGCAGCAGTAACAATAAAGCTAATGCAAGATAATGACAGCTGCTGGACTCAGCTACAAAGCGATGACTATGAATCTGAATAACAAGCCAGTAGTGGTGGAAGAGGTCTTCCGCACCTTTCCTTAGGTACAAGTACCACTACAGCAGTGAAAAGAAATACACTGCGAGTAAAAGTCTGCCAGTCCATCACAGGGCCAACGCGTAGAGACAAACGCTCATACTCAGTGCCCAATTAACCTAAATGTGCATGTGTTTGGACTGTGGGAAGGAGCCAGAATATCCACACTCCACTCCACACAAAAAGTCCCCTCAAACCAAGACCCTTCTTGCTGTCAGGCACAGAATTGTGGGTTTAAGTAAAATGGTCCCTTGTAAGTGTTTGTGTAATGACTGCTGCTTATTGGGCATGTTACATGTTACTGCTGTGAAGGTTAAAGGTCAAGCTCATTATAACAACCTTATTTACTACTGGGTAGATTAATCTGAAACCTGTTCTATAAAATCACTGAGTTTGTGGGGTCAATATCGTGTGAGAGTGCCATGAGTTTAAAGAAACGACCTGTTTTCAGCTTTCTGATTATTAAATTTCCAGCTGATTCAAGAGGATTTTAAACACTTCATCAACTTCATAAATTGAAAAAAAAGAAATAAATATTTTTTTTCCAACTTTAATCCCACAGTGTCATAAACATTCAAAATCAATTTGGTTTTCACCGGCGTGTGAAAATGTAGAATCTGACAAATGATGCGAAACTAAAGCTGTAACTGCAGTTTTCTTTATTGTCACCGTCAGATTTCCAAAGTACTGCCTGCAGTGTGGACCAATGCTGACTTTTAATCACCGTCTCTTTCCCCAATTTCCAAATAAAGGGTATTGCTAAGTATCCTCTTCCTGGTGTGGACAACCACATGGATGCTCTGCACAGATGTGACATTAATATGCATATTATATGTTTTATTTCTGTTATGCCTTGAGAGTAATCTGCAATTACTTTCATTCGATATTTTCTTTGGTTTCAGTCATGTCATTTATTGATTTTTTTTGTACATTTCAATAAACAGGGGAGTGGGGTAGTATGAATTAGTAGGCAACTGTATTACCCCTAAGTTTCCAAGTATACAAACATAAACTAGAACCTTTTCCCTCTGTACACAACACAAGTACCAGAGCTGCTGCAGTTTGAGTTTTTCCATGCGAGCTGTAGTTTCTTTCTTTTTAAACAAAGTTAAACAAAGTAATCTTTGTTTAACTTTGTTTAAACCATATGGCTTCAGTTCCTTATAGCAACTTCTGTAGTTGATGGTAGCTTATCCAATTTAACTGACAGGAACAAGCTTCAAGAAAGACGAAACTTGTTAAGACAGACCATTGAAAGCAATGTTGAACAAGAGACTGCAGTATAAAGACACTGAAGCTAACAGATCAAAAATGAAAGGATATGTAATATCGAGGTTATAAAAGGTTAGAAGTAATTTGGTCTATGCAGGAGACCAGTTTTGATCAAAATATAATTCACTTCATCACTTTATGTTACAGTGAAATTTTGTGGTGTTAATCTTTAGCTAAACTAGGACCAAACAAACACATTTTCACCATTTGTTTTGGGGGCTAAATAATGTCCATGGATGTCAGGTTTTAGATGAGATTGTATTTTTGCAGATAATTTAACTGTACATGAAAAATGTATTTGAATATCCCTGATACATACATGATACATGAGAGAGAGAGTTTCCAAAATATGTTTTATATATGAATATATTTATGACACGCAGATAGATTGTACAGATATAATTTTTCTGGGTTTTTTTATGATTTCTTTTCTATTTTGTGGCCATTGATAAATTTGATACAATCTCTCAACACTGTATGCCTGTTTTTTTTTTAAAATAATCTACAAAAGGGATAAAATATATATATATATATATATATATATATAAATGAATGCAGAAATAAATAATTACAGTGTTTCCCATTTTAGTTATGACAGGAACATCTCCCAGGCCCTGAAAGAAGGCCTTGAGAACAAGAATCAAAAAGCTCTGTACGTTATTTGACTAATTATATTATATTATGTCAGAGATTTATATATTATATTACCTGCTTCATTTATCACTGTCAATGGCAATGACAATGCAAACCAAATGGTTTCCAAATCATCAGATCAGGTATCTCACTAACTATTGCAGAGTCGCTTTTCAACCAGTGTGACAGTGTGATAGATAAAACCTATTGAATCTTGATTTTTTTATTGATAATTCATTATTCATTGAGTTTTAGCTTCTTACACTGTAGTCAGTTATCTATTACGTGCATGAGTGCAAGATCTAGCATGTATCTAGTGACTGGTATATCTAAAGCAAGTGTTTAGTCAAACATATGACAGGAACTTAAATAACCAGATACCCAGACTCAAATAATCAAAGGACTAAACACAAGCACAGATTTTTGTATTTTTTCGAATCATATTTCTTTTTCTTTGATGTAACATCTTTTCCTATTTTCTAAATGCATCATATATTTTTGTCATATATCCCCTCCAGAGTAAAGTTGCATTTAATAGACTCTTTAAATAGATTTTGAAGGAATCTACCTTAGCATCTTTGAAAATGAATTAGAAAAAAAGCCAATAGAAAGCACAAGTTCGTTACATTCCACATCTCTTGAACTTCACTTTATGAGGCTAACGCAACATGACAGTCCCAGAAATAAAGTTCTGCTGTGTCTGATTCTATAAAACAAAACTGATTATGGTTAAGGTAGAGTTTAAATATATATGCAGTCACAATTTGTAAAACCTTGTTTTTTTTTCATAAAAAAAAAAAAAAAAAAAAAAAAATAGACACCATGTAGTCAGTCACATTACACTTTACCAGCAGGGGGCATGAGTCAATCAGACAAGTTAATGGCAATGATTTATTATTCTCCTCTATCACCTTTTTGTGCAGTGCTAATGCAGGTCAGTTGATAAACTGAATTAATTTTCTGAGAACTTTTCAAGAAGATGTGTGTTATAGGGATCAGATAGATAGATTAGGTTTTTTTTGTTTTGACCTTGTAGGATGACACTAAGGAAAACCCCTGCCATGTCTGCTTTCTTTCAGTGCTATTGTAGTCGTTCTATTTAATTTCCCTTTTCTAAGTGGTTTGTTGTGGTTGTGCCCCGGCTTGGTCAAGGACATACATGAGGACCCTGAATGCAGCCTGTTTAGCACAAAATCTCACTATTCTTCTTTTTTTTTATTGTGAAACACGAAGACCCAGTGCTCTCACCTGTTCACACAAATCTCCACTGTGGTATAGATTAACCAATTAGTTAAATATAAAGGTTGTGACTGTGTATCACAGGTGGAAGACAGGCCATTCTGGAGGATATGAAAATCCTTTCACTGGTAAAACCAATGAGTGGTATTTTATGATGTTCTCAATAATATGAAATGGTTTATATGGAAAATTATTTGTGTCAAAACTATTGAGTAACAAAAACAAAGAACAGACAAAAGCATGTGCACACACACACACACACACACACAAAAAAAAGGGGCAAATTCATAGGCCACATATACTGTGTCAAATAGATATACAGTAACAATATACAGAAAAAGTTAACCTTTAAGTATCTAGGTTGTTGCAAACATTCCTACAAACTTAGATCACCAGTGCATTAGTGACCTGCAACTTATAACTTACATATAATACAAATGATGCCAAAAATATCATCATTGTCATTTTAATAGGATAACCTGATCTGTTTCTGATGTGCTATCTCACAAAGCAAACTGTAAATTCACTTACTGTACAATTATCAATTCACTTTTTGCACACTTCATTGATTTTGTAGATTCAACTTGAAGTCTATTGTCATCCATGAAGCTACATTCAGCTTGCTTAATAATAGCATGAAAACATTTTAGAAATATTTTCAAATTTGTTAAAAACCAAAAACTGATATCTTTCATTTACAAAAGTGATCAGACCATTTGCTGTGGAATTCTAAAGAGTCAGAGAAAGGTAAAACAGAGATGAATTGGAAATAACACACAGGTAGCACACTCACCTCAAAGGAAGGTTTTTAGCTAGATTTTAAAACATTCAGTGAGGGCCTCAGTGAACACTGTCATCTTTACACCTCAAACAAATCTTGGGGAGATTGGAGGGAACATCCTCAGCGCTCCTGAAAGACAATGAGGATGAATCAGGTTACATCTCAGTTGAAGCTTTTTAGAGCTTTAAAAACGAACAATACTTTGAAATCAATGCTAAATTTCACTGGTAACAGGTGCAGCGATTAAGGTCAGAGTAATATGACATTGCAGGGTAGTCAGCTGACACCAAACTACAGTGTGATGAAATAATCC
This sequence comes from Rachycentron canadum, assembly GCA_038496675.1. Taxonomy (NCBI): domain Eukaryota; kingdom Metazoa; phylum Chordata; class Actinopteri; order Carangiformes; family Rachycentridae; genus Rachycentron; species Rachycentron canadum. The sequence goes on from CM076654.1 coordinate 23,036,354, forward strand.
AGGTAAGAAGTAAAAACAGAGATTAATTATCTTTAAGTCATTAAATGAAAACTTGCTTAATGTTTTCAACTTTGGTGAAAATTCCAAAATGACAAAACAGGTAACTTAATAACAGAATTCACATTGGGGTGATGCACAACCAATGTAATAATCAATAATCCATAATTTTGTTGTTTTTGCTATTTTTCTACATGATGCTGAAATAGAGGGAGCAAAAAACAAAACTGAGGGGCGGTGCCTCTTAAACCCACCTCGTCGCTGGTGGCCAGTTTTAAAAGCATTTTAGAAACACACACAAAGATATAAATGTTAAATGTTCCATTTTTGTCCGTTACTGACACATCATAGACTCTAATTGCATTGATATATTACAGCTTGTGAATATTGTCATGTGAAATCAATTGCAAACAGTCAGGTAGCTTCCTCTGCACTGCACCCTAAGCCAATAAAGATTCAACAATGCCATTTTCTATAGCTATCAGTGCTGCCCACAGCATTGCCCACCACAGTGTCAAGTATCCTGTAAAAAAACCCTCAGACACATAGCAACATGTAAAAAACATAAAAGAAGTGACGACTCAGGTATTTACTGATGTATGAACAAATTATTGATTTGTCTTGAGCTTGTGTTAACCACAGACTTTATATTAGGCATCTAAATAATAATAATAATAATAATTTCTGGGTTTTAGGACTCATTCCTGCAGCAATCTATTTAATCCCAAGTCACTGAAGACCAAGCGTTGGTAGCAACTATACAGAGGCAGCAATATGCACTTGTAGATTGACCATTAAAATTGTTATCGTGTCAGAATGTACTGTCAAAATACTGTATCAAACAACATACAGTAAATTGACCATGGACTATTTTTTATAGTTACAGCAGAAAAGGGAGGAAACCTATATGGATCAAGCTGGGAAGTAGCCCACCACTGCATCAGCCAACAGGATGACACTTCACTCAAAGGTCAAAGGAGCCATAAAATCCACACACACGATTTCTCTGAGAGGAATAAACTTTGTCAAACCCACAATTCTGTCCTTGTACTTTTGGATTTAGTTAACCTCTCCCTGCTTTCTTCCAATCAGGTAGATTTATTACTGTTCAATTTTTCTTACTCACCCAATAATTTTATCACTATTAAACCTCCGTGGCTAGGTAGCACTAAATGCAAATTATTTTTGGTTTTCACAGATAAATAAGGGAAGGACAGTGTTGGACTGTGGAGCAGTTTTTATTTAGCTTGTATGTGCAGGTGTATGAGAAACACGAACCACGTGCTGCCACTGGATTCGAATTAATCTGATAATCAACTGTAGGTGATGGTAAGCACCAACAAACAGCAATCTGTGAACAGAGATGAAGAAGAAGACTGTTTACAAGTAATAACCATGGATATAAAAAACTTTTTTATACCCATATTTACATAAAAATCTCTTGTGTTTCTGTGGCGCTAGATTGTAAAGTGGTAACAGTAACTATATGGGTGACTGGGGAGGACATGTGATGGACAGATTTTTTTTAATGACATGATAAATGTTATCGCTGTTACATTTTGCATTTTATATGGGACAAATGGATTAAGACTCATTTTTACTACTACATGACACAGTAGATGAGCCGTCAACTGGGAGGGTCTCAACCTGAACCTGTTTCACATTTTCCCAGTCTCAGTTGTTATAGTTGCATCAATTAATTATTGGACACTAGAGGGCGGAACAGTAGTGTTGGCACCTAACACATAGTTTTGCTTGATCATGTGTTTGGAAACTGGGTGGCACATCCAACTTCTGATTGTGTCCTGTTTCCTGTCACTTGATGGATGACATGTTCAATATCCACTATTAGTGCTGGCTTGTCTTCACCAGCTCCTGGGAAAATTGTTTCCCAATTACGTTCAACTTGGTTCAATGGCCATTTGCTAACTTTGGTAACTGAAAAATGTTTTGCATTTATTGGGCTCTTGCCTGTCATTCACCTAATCCTGACGCACGGACAGCGACGGGCAATCGGGATTTTATAATCCTGGTTCGGTCTGGTGCTGGATTGCATGGAGACAATAATTAGACCAAATTTGTTTTGGCTTGGATTGGCAGCTAGCAGAAAACTGAAAAGTAGTCATGCAGTATGTGTTGGAGAAAACCTAAAACAATGAGCTGAAAAAGTTCTTCAGAGCTGCAGGTTTATTATTCATCATATAATTGCAATTGAACAGTTTACCCAGATGGTTTGTTTCAGTGTTTGATTCACAGGGTATTTTGTGGTCAGTGCTTGAGAGCCTCTCAGCCTGCATGACGTATTTATACATGATCAATAAATGAAACATTTCACTCGTACTGCAGCTGTACTGCACTTCTACGTATATGCACTGTTCAGCAATTGGTCAATCAATCATCAATTTCATCTGATTATTTTTTCACGCATTGACATTGCTGTATTTGTCACAGAAAGTCATCTGATCAAAAAAAGATCAAGAAGCTCAGGATCTGAAATTGTGCAATTTATCTTTAAATTCTGCACAACACAGAAGCTCGTCCTCCTGTAGCTTTCACCCAGAGTGATTGCAGCGCTATCTTCTTTTATCAATAAAGATCCTGCCACTCCAGCAGAAAATGGCTGTGGATGGGAGGGCACAAAATGAACAAAATATAAATGATGAAGTCAAAACATGAGCCAGGCCTCAGTCCTTCCCCTTTATTTATTGTACAAATATATCTGGGAGACAGAGACAGAGCTTGTCTGATGCTGGGGCTCCACTGACCTGTAGCCACAGCACACTTGCAAAACAAAATCATGCCAGAGAAAAAACAGCAGATAGGCCATATTTCTTGGCCCCAGTGACAGAGGGCCCGACTCGGTCGTGGCCCCCTCCTCCAGTCAGCCTGTCTTGTTACTGGTCTGTGCTCCCTAATAGTTGAATGAGCAGATATAAGCTAATCAAGGACCTTGCGGTGACTCTGGGAGGTCAGGGGTGAAGCAGATTGATAGATAGTATGCATCTTCTGCTGAGCTAAGTCTAATGGCTCAGAAGTTTTTTCACTTTTGACAGGGACAGGGCACAAGTTCACATAGCTTATTAATCTTAGCATTGAACTAAAATTCTTCTAACAGAACATGTAATAAAAGTGGAGCCTTGAATGACATCTGATTAACAGGGTATTATTACCATCTAATTTTATTATGTTATTCCCAGTTTAAAGATCCACTTCAGCATTTTAAATCGATTTATATTGACTATATCATCAAATCTGGAGATCAAATTTAGACCTTCTCAAGACAAGTAGGCTATAGATTTGTTATAAAGATAAAATAATAAGCTATAATAAGATTATATATATATATATATATATATATTACTGATAAAACTGCTGTTCTGAGCCCACTCAGCTCAGTGTCCCCAGGTCACCAGTGTGGGGGAAATTCAGAACACTTCCAGTTGCATTTTATACTCCTCTGTTAAAGGTTTTCTAGTTGAGGTCAGAATGGACGGATGATTGCACACAACAACTGACTTCAACATCCCCCATCTCTTCCACCCAACATCAGCCCCTCCCTGTTACCAAGCAGTTTGAGTTGCTAATAAACTAACTAATAAAAGTGGAGCTTTTTTGTCTTCATCTGGTCATAAATTTTGGAATCATGTTGGAATGACAACTTCTATAATAATCTTTTCAGGATTAACCCCTGAGAGAATTGAAAGTATAATTAGGCCAGTCTTCATAATTTCAAGGAATTTAAGGTTTGCACATATGCATGATGTGATAATAGGTTTATGTTTTGCACGTTTACTGAAAGAACTGTCTGAACTCTGAGAAAAAAAAAAAATCAACCAGTTATTCAAACATTATCTTACTGGAACAAATCTGAATGACAGGAAAGCTAAATGAACATTTCTAAGATCCCGCCTCCACAAGGACAGTCAGAGGTCGTGCATATTTTACAAAGGGTGATCACCCCAGTATCACAAAGAAGAGGAGCCTGCAGAGGGAGAAACCTTCACCCTCCTGTAGAGACTGAACCCACCTGATGGTCCAGAAAGTGATGACAGCCAATGGATGTGAGAGTTTTGTTTTAAATTCAGTTTAACGTGGTTGTGTTTCCTGTCTCTAAAACCGTGCCCTGCACGGCCTACAGTTGCGGACCCTCAGCTTTGTTCATGTTTCCACACAATGACCCTCAGGAGCCTGACGGATCCTCAGCAGCCACCCACTGTTTCCTGCCTCAGCTAACAATAGACAGTTTGACGTGTCATAGTGCTTACCAAACAGAAAGCCCTGCCAGAGTCAATTCATATCAGTGCCAATGAGATGCATATGCTGGAGCCACTGTACATATAGTAATCTTGTGTAGATAAATATAGACATGCCCAGAATGAAGTGGTTTGCATTGTTTTACCAACCACTGTAAAAATAAACTGACAATCTGATATGTATATATGATAATAGGCTATTATAGAATAATGTGAAATAACTAGTAATAAATTAATCTAATTTATAATATACACCAATTAATAACACCACAAATTTATACCCAATATACCCAATGAATGTATTAATAAATATAACAAATTATTATTACCAATCATGTATTATTGTTATTATTATTTTTATTATCATTATTATTTTTATCATCATCATCATCATTGTTATTATTATTATCATTTTATTTTATTTTATTTGACACAGTGGTGCAGTGGTCTTGCACTGACGCCCCACAGTAAGAAGGTTCAGGATTCGAACCTGCCGCTCTGTCGGGACCTTTTAGTGGGTTTCCTCTTGTTACTTCAAGTCCAAACACCCGCTGGTGAACTGCCCGCAAAAAATTGCCCGGAGATGAGAACGTGACGGACTGCCAACCTGTTCAGGGTGTACCCCGCCCAGCGCCAAGTGTCCCCCCCCCCATCGCCTCTCCCTCGCAACCCTCGCAGGAGAAGCATTAGTAGGTGAAGCTAATGTCATTGTCATTATTATCTAAATGCTGCCACATTTGGATGGAATGTGATTTAAACGTATAACATACAGTAACTGTTTAAAAATTGTTCAATGGGTCCTGGTCCATGACCCGGTTCAGTTTCAACCCTGTTGACAGATAATAATAATAATAATAATAATAATAATAATAATAATAATAATAATAATAATAATAATAATAATAATAATCCTGTATGAGTCGGTGACAGATGATGATGATGATGATAATAATAATAATAATAATAATAATAATCCTGTATAAATCAGTGACAGATGATGATGATAATAATCATAATAATCATAATAATAAAATGCTAGACATTGATTCTAGGCCCTAACACATAAAGTTTTAAATACCATAATTTGTTGTTATTACATTCGTCGTGTTCACTCATATTGCGTTTAGAATAAAACTACTAATAATATAATAAAGGGTGCGTTCAGCAGCTCTCTGTCACTCACTCCTCCAGGATTAAAAGTGGGGAACAGATAGTGTGCGAGGCTTCAGCTGCAGAGGTGAGGCTGTTGTTCTGCCGTGAGACTCAACTGAGCTCTCTCTGCCGCTGGTCCGGCGCCTGCACATGAAGTGAGGCTCGACCACCGGCAGCGTTCCGCTCCGCTGTCCAGGCATTTCCACGGAGGAGGCAGCGAGCGTCCGTCACGTGACCCGCCGTCCAACCAATAGCGGCGAGGAAGCCGAACTTTTTTTTTTTTTTTTTTTTTTTGTGATAAGGGAAGCTGAGTAAAGAGCGAGCGGATGGAAGGAGTTTCACTCCGAGCTCCTCGATGCTCCTCGTCACACGCGTGGTCGGGGTCTGAATGGTTGTGAAACCAGAGTCGGTGTAGACAGTGTCCATCCGGATCTGCGTCCTTTTTTTTTTTTTTTTTTTTTTTTTTTCTTTTCTTCTTCGTTTTGTTCCGTGTCCGCAGCCCATGCGAGGCTGCAGCAACACCTACACCCAGGTTTGAACCATCAGACACCCATCACTGACTGACCTGCTGCTGTCAGCTGTTCAGATGTTGGGAGACAAGGCTCACGGTAAGTCTGAGCTCTTCTTCAACACGCAGAACAGAGGCTTCAGGGCCCGGACCGACTCACAATACAACCACAGATTAATTAAGCACCCGGCGTTTCATTATCATTTCACCAGCAGTGACAGCAATTTACATGTTACAAAACTATCTGTGCTCCCGTTTAATGCATCTGTTCAAAAAGATGGAATTATAGGGAAATCTGTGAAAGGACATGAGTAACAATTTACAGAAAGATTAATACAAGATAAAGAAAATAATACAGAGGAATAAAAGTCACCGAGAGATGCAGTTAAAAACGTTTTGTTTTTTTGTTTTTTTTTTTTTAAAAAAAAAAAGAAAAATAAATAGGCTCATAATTTAGGAGTGAAACAAAACGAACGTCTAATAATAATAACGGGATCAGGTTTTGTCAGTCGTAGCCGCGGTCTTGCGGGACTCCTTTTTCGCAGACGCGCCGCGTGTGTGTGTCCCCGCGGCGCGCGACACCGCAGTTTTCTACCGCCGCGCTCTAATTCAAGTCTTTAACATGGCGCGCGGTCCGGACAGTAACGGGTCTGGACAGTAACGGGTCTGGACAGTAACGGGTCTGGACAGTAACGGGTCTGGGCAGCGGCGCGCGGCGCGCGGCGGCCGCTCCGCCGCGCGAGCTGAGAAGGCTTCGCTGGTGTTGAAGGGCCACACGTCACCTGTCCGGAAGCTGCACGGAGGCCTCGTGCCACCGCTGGAAGAGACTAAAAAAAAAATAAAATAAAATAAAATAAATGCGTGCTGATGAGGTTAAAATTCCCTTAAACCATATTTTACTTTGGGGAATATTTTGTCTGCCACAATCTGCTGTCATAAATCCACACGATGAAGAGAATATATGGCGGGTCAAGCTGTGGTAGAGGGACAGGAAAAAACAAAAACAAAACAAAACTACCATTTATTTATTTTAGTTATTTATTATCCGTATTAATTTGAAGGGACAAACGAGCCCGCTCAAAACGACGACTAATGTAGTAAATAAACTAATATCGCATCTATGATACATGTGACATTTTCAGCCTGTTTGCATTGACATATTATTATTACGGATATTTCACATTTAAGTTGTTGTCAGTTGGTAAATGTTTATTGAAAAAAAAAAAAAAAGTCGCACTTCCTTAAAACAGGCAGAAATGTCCTCCACGGAGATCAGTTAAATGTAGACTAATATGATTGAAACAGGCCGTTTATCGTCGGCAGTTTATATGAGCTTCAATAAAACAAGCACGAAGGATTCCTTCATTCAGTACAATAAGTTTTTATATCACACAAATGCAATTATAATTTTCGATGAAATACATAAAGAATAAATGATCTTTGTTAAACATTTTAAAATAAATGTTAGTGTGTGCATAAGTGTAAATGACACTTTTCATTCTAAAATGAATATTTATTATTTATTGTTTATTCGACAGTGATTCGTCTGAGGAAATGTCTTGTGTTGTGAATAACATTTTCACGGAAGAAAACTCCAACATCCCAGGCTTCAAACTGACATCGGAATTAAATCCCATCTGATTCCAACTCACATTTTAAGCGCATTTAATTTTCGCATTTGTGTGTGTGTGTGTGTGTGTGTGTCTCTCTCTCTGTGTGTGTGTGCGTGTGTGCGCGCGTGCTCGGTCTGTGCGCATGTGTACGCACCAGGTGTGACTCTGAAGGTGATGGAATACACATATGATGATGATCTGGAAGAGCTGTGTCCTGTGTGCGGAGACAAAGTGTCCGGGTACCACTACGGTCTGCTGACCTGCGAAAGCTGCAAGGTAAAAAAAACAAACAAACAAAAAAAACAACAACAACAACAACAACAACAAAAAAAAAACAGTCAAATAAAAATTTGCAAAAGTACCAAATTCTTCTCTCATGGTCACTGTTTAATCCAATGTCATTAAGATCGAGATATCATTTATTGAATTCAATTTTTAAACGCATTAAAAAATATTGTGGCATTTAATGTTTTTTATTGGCGGGGTGTTATTATTTTTGGGGAATAAAATTAAAAACATTCAGTCACTACAGAGTCTCGTTTGATCTCTGATCCTCACGTATTGGAAAACGTCCATTTTCAGCCGACGACATCATTTTTCATCGCTGCTCCGCTGTTTCTAACGCACGGTCATCTTTACAGGGCTTTTTCAAGAGGACGGTGCAGAACAACAAGAGATACACATGTGCAGAAAACCAAGAGTGCAAGATAGACAAGACCCAGAGGAAGAGATGTCCTTTTTGTCGCTTCCAGAAATGCCTCAACGTCGGGATGCGACTGGAAGGTAAAGTTCACTCCTCAGTGACGTGCAGAGCTCCTTCCAGCATTTATTGATAATGTTAGGGCTATTTTTGTCATTTTGTTATTTATCTGGGAGGGAGATTTTTTTTTTTTTTTCCGCTGTAACACAATTGCATATTATTGCATAGCATTGCAATTTTAATAATGTTGTGCGCTTTGTTTTTGACAAGTTGGCAATATTATCACATAGTAAAAATGCTTTTGATTTGTGGGCTAGTGACTCTCATGTTGCTTCCTACACACATGGGATGGGATTAATTCCCAGACAGCAATGCAGGAAAGCACCTGCTTCCGTAGCAGAAAAAGGACACATTCTTGACTTACTGATAAAACCCCGGAGACTCCCCTGTTTTAAATCAAAAGCTCTATTTAGACTACAAGAAGGAGTAGAGCTGCACAGACTCTGGGGATTCTTCTCAGCCCTAAAAAGGGAAGCAAAAATGACCAACATGTCCGTTATTTACTCTGCTCAAATGCGAGCTGTGATTTTACTCTGCAGCTCGGTTGAGTGCTCATCAAGGGGAATTCAGTGGAGTCTGTATTTCATCTGTAAATCTGTTTTTCGCCTCTCGTCCCTTGTGTGACAGCCGTGCGTGCAGACCGCATGCGTGGGGGGAGGAATAAATTTGGCCCCATGTACAAGAGAGACAGGGCCTTGAAGCAGCAGAAGAAGGCTTTGATACGATCCAACGGGTTCAAGCTGGAGAGCGCAGTGCCTCCACCAGCCTCTCCGCTGCAGACCGACTACAGCTTCACCGGCACCCTGCACACCCTGCCCACCATCTCCAAAAGCTTGCTCCCCTCCACCCCAAGCTCCATCACCCCCACAGACTACGAGGCCAACCTCTATGGACCCCCATCCCTGGGCATGGCCATGCAGTCCCATGTGCCTCTCACCACCCAGTACCAGTACACAGCCTTCCCTGGCAGGGTAATTAAAGCTGAGTGTCCAGACTACACCAGTTCCCCTGAGTCTCTGACAGGATACACCTACCCAGACATGTACCCCTCAGCCTCGCCACAGCCCCCCAGCCTGCCACCGCTAGTTCTGGAGTTGCTGCGTTGTGACCCAGATGAACTGGTGGTGCAGAATAAGATCGTAACTCATCTGCAGCAGGAGCAGGGCGGCCGGGGCCGACTGGACAAGCCCAGCACCTTCAGCCTAATGTGTCGCATGGCGGACCAGACTCTCTTCTCCATAGTGGAGTGGGCTCGCAGCTGCATCTTCTTCAAGGAGCTCAGGGTGAGTACCCAGCCCTTTATCCCACCCTCATGCTCACACAAGCAGGCAGTCCACCGAAGGCAGAGGGAAAAACATTACACATTCATGAAAAGAAGCAGAAAACGATGAGGGACCGTAAATCCTGCAGGGAAACGTTCCTCTCTTTGTCTTTTCACTCACTCTTTCATCACTCTTACATCAATGCCCCTGCTTTCGGTTACAAAGATCCCGTTTTTAGTAAATGAACTGGTTCATAAAAGATGAGAATCCTTGCCACATTCTGTTCTTCCCTATATTTTCTCTAGCACGTTAACAGCACTAAAAATAATGAGAACAAGTTACATAACATTTGCTTTGCTCAGAGGAACAGGATAAGAAAGTCTGTTTTTAAGGCGAGGTGCCTTGTTTTAAGTCTGTTAGCAGAGTTCACAGCCTTATATGCCTCTTCAGGATGAAAAAAATGCAGTCACAGTTGATGAAGTTGACTCATACGCCCACAGTGCTCTCACAGTTCACTCGTAGTCCATGCAGAACGGACCCAAAGCAACAATTAATTTTTGTATGTGGTGAAAATCAACTTGCAGATACTAGAGACTTATTATTAAGTCTGATTCCCTAAATCAAGCAAGTGGGTATTAAGTGGGTATTAGAGCATCAGGGTAATGACTATAAGCCATTTCAGAGTAGCTACACCACCATGTAGTTGTTCTGACCCACAAATTAATACATGAACACTCAGTCAACCTGGGTCAGACCACACCCGTCATTTCATCAGCCCTCATTTCATCTTAACTACACGTCTGTGGAGTCTTTATTTAGCAACTTTATTTGTCCCAAAATGGGCATTTTTTTTTGCAGTTTACCCGGTCCATACACACATTTTTATAACTCACAGGAAAGCAGACATGGGTCAATACAAGGGAGCCACCATCAGTAAGTAAAATAAGTAAAAATAAAACATATAAAATAGATAAAGTAACACACTTTGTTACAGTTAATATTGTGAATAAATGATATGAATAAATACATTTTAGTTTCGTTATTGGTATTATTGGTATTGGTTATTAGTTTATTATCTTGTAGTAGCAGCTTGTTCTCACAGTGTAAAGCTGAGTGTCTGAGGGCAGGAACATGGTCCGATTGGCTGATGATTCCTTTTCATTCTAGTTCTGTTTCTGTTTCTTGCCAAAGGGAGCACAGGTCTCAAAACACAAAGGGCTCAAAACTCTCACATTATGAACACACACACACAGACACGCACAGAGTCACGAGGTGAGCGTCACGCGCAGTTAAAATATGGGAGAGAAACACAAGATAGCTTTTTAAGAAATTACTAGTTCACGTGTTTAATTATGTTGCTTCATCACCATTTCATCTGCTTGACTTAGATTCTTTTGCTCTGGTTTTCCACATCAACACAATATGTGTTCAGTGACGTTTAATAGAAAAAGAGATTCTTTTTATTGATGCCAGCCGTTACGGACAGCCCATCATGTTTAATGTGATGACATCGCAGCCCAAAAAATGTTACAGTTATGACAAAATGGTTTGCAGTTCTATAGATTTGTTCTTGTCCTATTGACCAATCAAAGCTCTTTACATCACTAACCACATTCATCCAATCATGTGGGACTCAGTATATGGTCCAAGGACACTTCAACATGCAGACCTGATGAATTGAACCGTCAATTGTCTGACTAGTAGACACCTTGCTCCATCTCCTGAAATACAGCTGTTCCATAGAGTGGTGTTGTTAAACACACACACACACCACTGAGGGTAATGATTGGACATACATCAGTGTGGGCAGAGTACTGTCTTTGTGAGCTGTGTAGTTATGGACAGTTGGGGTGATTTAGTGACGTCCCGTGCTGTAGAAATCAATGCTGTTGTTGCGGTTCACTGTTGTGCTGCTGCTGACAATATGGCTGAATGCACCTGCTGCTCCAGGTGAAAATGGAGGATTCTAATTATTATCTGACAAATCAGCCTCATTACACAAAAATAACAAGCCACGGTCAAAGTGATTTAACCTGTTAAACAGTTTAACTGTCAAACAAAAGCTTTCCTTCCCCGTCTTTTGATTAAATGCAGTTTATTCACTCAGGTACAGCTGGAGCAGGCCTGCTCCCATCCTGTTAATATGTTTTAGTTTTAAAAAGAATCTATGTTTACATCTACACTACTCCTTCTTGCTCCTAAAATTGAGAATTTGAAAACTCCAGGGTTGTAGTCTGGATGAGCACAAACAGACACCTTTGAAAACGATGGCGTATACACCTCTTATTAGCCTCGAATACCAGTGATGAAATCAACATGGAGAATGAATTAGAAGCGTTACTGACCTTGTTGTCTTTGCTAGTAGCTGTTATTCAGTTCACTTCAGTATTTTAATGCTACAACTGTCTTTACTGTTCCTGTAACTAATTAACAGAAGGGTAGACAATCTGCTTCCTGTTTGCACCTACTCGCACTTGTCTGGACCTGTAGCGTATAGCTGCACAGTCTTATACTTCTTGTCACCAAGTTAACAATTAAAATGAAATGCTTATATTTTGGCAGGACTCCTCACATGTGATGTGGCATCTAATTGAAAGCAGCACAGCACACCCAGAATATCTAATCTGCCCCATACCGACATTACTCATATCACTTAAAATCCTCTGATTCTAATCTGATTATAAAGCAGGTGTAGTTCCAATATTAATACTGTGAAAGTATCAAAGTGCTCAGTTCACAGAAAAATACACACAGCCTGTATTCAAAAACTGCGCCTTAAACTTAAACCTGACATCAAATTTAACTCAGTGTTTCAACTCACAACACAACACCAAGCAGTCATTCTGGGCACTGGGAGAAGACTGACTTAAAGACTTCCTGTCAGACGGATTTTCTGACAGTAGGTACGATAAAGACGGACACTTTTTAAGACACCATCGTTCAAACATAGGAGGCTGATGATCATCTGCTTTTTTTTTTTTTTTTATACTACTACCTTCAGTTTTTTCTTCATTTCTAGGTTTCATATCAGTTTTTTGGCACAAAAACTAAAACTAAAACAAGCCTTTGAGACAAACCTCTCCCCTATGAGTGATTATGTCATAGTTGTTAGTTGTTCGTAAGCCAAAGTATCATTGGAAAGACTTCCCTGGGATAGTAAAATTAGAAACCAGTGGCTAAAGTTCAATTTCTCTAAAATACTTGAGCATTTCAGTTCAAAATTTTTTTTCCCAGCTCATTGTAGTGCTTACTGAACATTGCTGTTTGCTAGCTACAGTCCATGTGGTTGGCCTAGCAGTACACCACTCACAAAACAGTCAGCCAATCGGAGGAGAGGCACAGAGAAGCCTGAGAGAGGAGATGTAAAATTACACTGAGGTGGTTTTGGTTCTTAACACCACAAGTATATCTTGTAATGGATGCCAGCGCTTCAAAAAAAACAAAACCAAAAGAGATCCTGTTAAATGACAACATTGTAATAACGTTGATGTAACGTAATACCAGATGATGGCTGCGGCCTTTTCTGCAACAGTATGGGTAAAGTTACAAATATATATACAGCATATACAGGTGGACTGTCTAAGGTAAAATGATAGATATTTATTTTTATCTGCTTAGTTTTTTGATTTTTGTAATTCTGATGCACCATCGTTATAATTAGAGAATAATAAGTCAGTGTCATTTAATTTAAATGATGTGAACGACTGAGAACAACTACGCTGATCAGTCACACATCAGTTCCTCATGTGATTTCACATCATATAAATGCCTCTCAGTGTCCAGGGGATGAAAATGACTAAAAATGATGATTGGACTCTCAGTTTCCGAGAACATCAGGAGGATCCGTCTTATTGTTGTTTCTTTTGCAGCATCCTTGTCTCGAAAAACAAAGACCACATTGTGGTGACGATGTGATTTGTTGCATCTTCTCAGTCTAACAACAACAAGGTATCTTTATGCTGTTGCCTGTGTTAGAGGGAGACTTGGCTGACACAATGTTGGAAGCACTGAGGATTTTATACATAAAAATACACATTATGAGTGAACCATCCTGAAAATATACAGATTCTTAACATGTGTAAAAATCCAACTGACTTGTCCACAGTCGTGTACAATGTGCTCCCTGTTTTTAGAAATCCTCCAGAATTCCATAACTGTCGACACCCAAAGCATGTGCTGTTGTGCTGTGAACTTGATGTCATGTTCTTTAACTCATTCGTATTTTCTGCTTTGTGTAATTGGGTCACACACACTGAAGCTGCAGCATTCAAGACTGTGAATATAGAACAGAAATCTGAGCCCTGTTCATGTATAGCTTTGGGTCCTTTAAAACATGCATTATAGGATTTTTAACCCATTGTACAGCGTTACTATCACACTCTTAAACACAATTACCCACATGGTCCTTTCAACACTTTTTCTAGATTAAACCAAGATGACAGTCCTTCACTAACTGTAACTGAGTGGTGTGAGAATAATAAAAAAAAAAAAAAAAGCCATGCTCTTGTTGATGTGACATGGTGTTACAAGGGTGAAGTGTTGTTATCAATCAGTCTTGAACCTTGGTGAAGTTTCCTCATCATGATGTTTCAAATTAGTAGGTAAATATTTCTAATTGTCTTATGGCTATAACAGTGCAAACATTTGCTTGCTGTTACAGTTATGAAAGACCTCACAGCGCATAGGTGAGGTGTGTGAAACAGATGAAAATCGGTTTCAATGTGACAGAAAATAAATATATATAAAAATCTAAATGTAGATTCTATACTTCGGACACTATTTGCCTTTCAAAATATTTATATGCACCATCCCTTCGTAGGAAAATGTGCTTTATGCTTCTTTTCACTAATACGATGATGGTAAGTTTTTTTTTTTTTCTATTACCGTAACAACTGCGCAGGCTGATTGTGCATCCTCAGAGCTTCGTGCTTTACACGTCTAATGTATTTCTGTTGACAGTCAGAAAATTTTTACATTCAGTGGACTGCAAACATGGACAGTGAGAACAAAGCTGTGCATGTTTTGCCAAGAAAGCCTCCTGCAGAAAGAGCTGTTTCCCCCGGCTGGATTATTACATTCCATGCAGACGATAACAGGGGAATGTCGGCCCTCCGCCGCAGCTCTGTGCTGTGCTCATCTACATTGTTATTAAATTGTGAGCAGAATGGGAGCTATTGATTGCTGCGACTCCCAGAAGCGGCCTTTGTCATGTTTTGTGTTTGACCTTCCATTCACCTGTTGAACATGGGAGATGTTGCTGAGGAAGTACGCACAATGAACATCATGAATGTGCTGCTCTAAAGGCAGTGTAGTGGAGACAGTCAATTTAAAAGTAACTAATATTTAAGTAACTAAATATTCATATTCACTGAACTTCTGGGAGGGAGGGAGGTTTTCCTCTTTTTATATGTAAAGTCATTTTTCCTGCTGCGGTAGATTTAATTTTGTGTTTTTGTTGCTTAGTTCAGCAGGTTTGTTGCTAAGGTGTAGCACAGGTTAAGATCGTTTCCAGTTTGTCCACAGCAGTTCCAAAAGCTTCCAAAGTATGATTAAGTGTGATGTATAGTGTTTTTGAGTATCTAAAGCAGTTCCTGATGGCTGTGCAGCTCTTAGTTTGTGCTATGCTGCCATGCTGTTCTGTCTCCTCTGGTTCTGCTCACTCCCCATCCTTCCCAAAGCAGACACCCCCTGTGTGTAGTTGATGAACTGTAACACAGCAAATCACAGTGCATATTTAATCTCAACTAATAATTGCAACCCGAACTAGTCCTGAAACTTGAACAACTACGCCAACCCTCGAAATTGTGCTTTTACGGTAGCAGGCGTACGAAGAGCGGTGCACCTACCTCCATCGCCATGGTTACTGTAATAACAGTCATGGCTTGGTTAGGTTTAGGAAAAGATGGTGGTTGTGTGTCACACACTCATTCACTACTCCCTACTCACTATCCAGGGACTTCTATGTAAAAGACTTAGCACTGAGTTCATCAGTAAAATTGAAAAACAACTTTCAGACACTACTTGGGTTATTCTCTACACCAGTTTTCTGTCTTTCACTGTGAGTTCAGTGCATGATGGTCTATATTGCTTGGTTAGTGACCATCGGTTCTACACTACTTTTCATGATGCATTGTGGGATACTAAGAGTCCAGTATATCAGGTATATAATAATTCTTGCTATACATTCGGGAAGCACTACAAGATGGCAAACTCTCTATTGTGAGTGATTTTGCAGACAGCTGGTGATTTTGGTTAAAATAATAATCACCATTAGACAATCTTTGTTGTCATGGTTACAATAATGACAATGTAGCTGACTTTGTGGAGCGGTCATGGATAACAGAAACAACATGAACTGCAGATTTCATGTGGGGATCAAACACATGTTGACCCATCCATCTACCCTTACCTCCTCCTGATGAGGACTTCACTCTATATACTATGGCATGCATTTTTCCTTTTGCCCCTTTCATAATTACTATGACCACAAGCAACAAAACCTAACTATGGGTCATAATAACCTGCAGCACAGCTTTGTATGTCATAGGACAGGGTGATGTATTTGCCTAACTGCTGATATGAAATTAATGTAACATCATTAGTCTCTTGTGCTCATTTTATTATTTTAACCCTCAGTGCAGTAACAGTCTTCATTTCATTTATGTGATATTCTTCCACTTTTAGCATAAATAATATTACTTGCATATATTTCTTGTCTTGAATTTGACAAAAAGCAAACTACAAATCAGTTATAACTTCTTTATGTTTTCTGACCTGAAGTTAATGTGAAATGCAGTAAGAAGAAGATTGGAGCTGTTATAACATTCACATTCACTGGTCCTACAATCTTAGTGGGAAATATGACGTGAAAAGCAAACATAACATAGCCCTTATGACCAACACTCTTCAACATATGTTTGATGAGGATGACTACTGCTCAGCTGTCTATGATCTGAACCAGGATTATGATGCACACTTTTTTATTTCTTGTGCGATTATTACTTCATGGCTTTGGGATCACATGTGGCTTTCACAGGTAAAACAGATACTGAACCTGATGCATTAGTCTGACCCAGGTCCACACTCTGACAGGAACAGACCGCAACACTGAAAATCCCTGAGATGGATAAAACAGAGCCCCCCCCCACCACCACCACCTCCCCCTCTTATTTTTTGGGCTGCAGTTGAGTGTCCAACTCCTCCTGGAGAGGAAGCACAGGAGGTCGCTGAGACCTCTTGCTTCCTTAACCCCTTTCTTTATCACTGTACACCCAGACCCCCACCACTGCATCAGTCCAGATGAGTGTGTGGCCAACAAGATTGGACCCTCCTGTCTTTGACTGATATATAGTTTCATTCAGACAGACAGTAATTCT
Source organism: Rachycentron canadum (assembly GCA_038496675.1). NCBI lineage: Eukaryota > Metazoa > Chordata > Actinopteri > Carangiformes > Rachycentridae > Rachycentron > Rachycentron canadum. The sequence continues at coordinate 23,053,275 of CM076654.1, forward strand.
GTCAGCTCTGTGTCAGATGAATGTGTGTTGGGCCTATTAGCAGCTGCGGCTGCAAAATTACTGACTGCTGTGTCCTTCACGTTGGAGACAATATTGCACGCCCATCCCCCAGAGCATAGCAGAGGAGGAGGGGTGTGGGGGCGTTGGGGAGAGGTGAGTTGAGCACGTTGATAAGGTCTCAAAAGACGATCATAAATACACAACGTGGTACAAAGCAATAGGCATCAGTACGCACACAGACACACAAAACATCACTTAAATTTTCGTCTTGTTTTTAATCTTTATCTCTGGTTTTGCCACATAATTCTGTGATATAATGACATATATCTTTATTTTTGATAGTATATAACAATGACTGTATTGTGTTTCATATTACAGGTGTTTCCTTATGATATATAATTATCTGATAGTCAATATACAAGTTTTGTATATTTATCAGATGATAAATATTGCACATGCACATGTGATATTCTCAGAAAAATGACCAAATACGGGCCATAATATAATAGATATTAGACAAATATGCATGTGTTTCAAATTTACGGAGCAAGAAGGGAGGAAGGAAAAGACATATGCTTCTTTAGATTATTTCGTACTGTCTATAACATGACAACAGAAAATTATAGAAAATACAACTGAGGAAGGATATTGATTTCCTCTGTACATGATGAGTTTAGAGGCTGTTGGAGACAGAACAGAGGAATAATCTACAGATCTAAAAGGATTTTCAGATGCAACAAGTACATGTATGAATAGGGTCAACCTTGGGCTGTCGACTTTGGTTCTGCTGTGGACACCTGAAAAATGCCCACAGAAAAAAATCACAATATCAATTTAAGTATTCACTTAAATAACCTCAGATATAGCTAAGAAATAGCTACCGTTGTCTCTGGTCTCTTTCTTTATGTGTCTCCTCTTCTGTCTGTCTGTGTTTCCTGAAGGTGGGAGATCAAATGAAGCTGCTGCATAACTGCTGGTCTGAGCTTCTGGTCCTGGATCACATTTTTAGACAAGTGCAACATGGAAAAGAAGACAGTATCCTGCTGGTGACTGGCCAGGAGGTAGAGACTCCCTCAAACGACTTCCCATCAACACAATGCACAGTCTACTTCATTCACTTCCATTTTATTCTTTATTCAACACACGGTTAAAGCTGACCTCTTTTCCAGATCATCAGAGTGTTGTTTCAAATGCAACAGGTTTATAGTGATTCTGATGTCTTTAGAGTGAAGCCAGTGACAGTTTCCTCCAGTTTTATCAGCTTCTGAAACAGATGAAAGGGAAATTGTTGTCTTCTTTGATTAAAAATCAGGTCTAGGTTCTACATTAATACTGTGAAAGTATCAAAGCGCTCAGTCCACGGAGAAATGCTCACAGCCTGTTTTCAGAAACTGAGCCTTAAAATGTGCTGTCAGGACCTCTGCAACTTTGCGATGTCAAAACAAAGCAGTCATTGCCATCAGGGATCCCTAAGCCCCGCCCACCTGGACCCACCATCCAATCATGCAGGATTTAGTTTCTGTAAGAATTTGCTGCGTTCCATTTGGATCACTGACAGAACTGTCAGCCAATCAGAAGAGAGGCTCCAAGACGCTTTACTGGCGCACTGACCAGTTGTTATTAGAGGTCCATACAGAAGCTGAGAGAGGAGATGTAAAATTACACTGGGATGGTTCTTGGTTCTTAAAACCACAAATATATCTTCTTTTGGATATCAATGCTTAAAAACAAAGTGCAATAAATTATTAATTTTTTATTAATATAGCACAAACTCCAATGTCCATCCTGTTCTGGTTCACAAGGAGACTCTATTTTATAATAGATGGACTATATGTATGTGTGTATAATTTAATTATGAGAACATTTTAATGATGATTTGTATAAATTGAATTATTAATGTTTAATGCCAATTCACATATTTAGGACATTATGTGAGCAAGGCTGGATTTCAGTGTGACCTGAAGCTGGCAGGGCTCGCCTAGAAGCTTTATTTAACAGTGGAATACAGAGACAGGAGAAATACAGGACCTTATCGCTTGACTCTGTACTTAAATACACCAGTCTTCAAGTTTTCAAAATGGTGTTTGAAGTTTAAAGTCTAAGCCTCAAGAATAAAGGAGGCTTAGAAAATAACGAGTGCCCACGTTTGCAGGTGGAGCTGTCGTCCATCCTGTCCCAGGCTGAAGCCACTCTGTCCGGTCTGGTCCAGAGAGGTCAGGAGCTGGCGGCAAGGTTGCGGGCGCTCCAGGTCGACCGCAGAGAGATCGCCTGTCTGAAGTTCCTCCTCCTGTTCAACCCCAGTGAGTCAGCTTATTTTTCTCTTCCATCGCTGTGATGGGATGAAAAAAAGAGAAATTTATTTTGAGAAAAGAGATCTTAGTGAAATTTATTGTGGTGTGATTTATGATTCAGTGGTAACAGGTTTGTTAGGCTGAAAACAGGAAAGCCATGCAATATTTTATATATAGAATCTTAAATAAATCTTAAATAAGAGTGATTCATCCTTGACTAACCCATTAAAGACCAAATTTGTTTTGAGCTTCCATGTGTAGCTTGTGTATTTTCAGAATGATATCTTATTTTGACACAAAAATCAATCAACTCCATGCGGCTGCAGAGACATAGTGACGCTATCTTTTGGCTGAATCTGAATAGCAACACTGATATTTTAATGAAAAAATGTCACCACTGCAGATTATCTGCAGCTACTATTTATCTATAAGGTTACAAGTGTTTTCAAAACTGCCCTTTTCGCTCCAATAAATTCACTTATTTAAATTTCTTGGGTTGACAAAAGCCAATATTAACAAAGACATCCTCCTCCATTGTCCACTAATGGCATTCAAAAAGAAGCGTAATGGATGGGTCTATCATTCGATGGTGGGGCCAACATTCATGTAGCGGCTTGTGCAGATGGAGAGAGCATAGATGCGGCTTGCCCAGATTCCCAGAAGTGTTTGCTGTTTAGCGCTGGCAAAGCGGGGAACAAAGAGCTTTTGAATGGTAAGAGCACTTGTCATAGGCAGAAAATATTTGCTGTCTTTGCCGGCGGCTTCTTTGCTGGCGCTCTCGCTCTCCCTCATCTTCAGAGTCAGGTTTGTCGGGGGTAATTTAATTGCCCTTAAGCAGTTTGAAAAGATGATTCAGAACATTGATTCAAAACATTTAATTACTGTGTGAATGGATTCTCCAAGATGGGCTCAGCTGATGGTGAATGCCAGTCCAACCGAGGGCCTGGCCATTGTCTCATACATACACACAAACACGCATACACACTCACACATCCACCCACATGCCATGTATAGTTACAGAATATATATAAAACCTAGTAGCTGGCATTTAGACCATAACTGAATAGGAAGTTATCAACATTCACATTGATTTATTTATTCTTTCTGAAATAGACCTTTAAAATTAACTTGAAAATCAACTTGGAAATGTTCTACCGTATAGCAGCTTTGAGCAGCGCTCCTGCACATTTATTATATGTGCTTAACCCATTCTAACCAAAAACTAACTGTTCATTCTATTCAAACAAATCTATAGTACAGTCATCTGCTAAGAACTGGTCATGGTCCAGTCACTAGCCTTTTATTTTTCAGTATCAGTTTGTTCTGCTGTCATGAAGGTGGATCAGGTAGCTACAAGTGTCTCGAGTGTAAATCTGATTAAATGTGCTCAAATGGTCCACAACATATTATAGTAAGTGGACCTTGAGATGAGATTTGTTCATCAAATTAGTTTTTACTTTCTCACTTAGGATAAGAACGACACAAAAACTGACAACTGTTACAAAAACATTTTTAATTTGGAAATATTTCAACAAAATATTTAACTCAACCGCACACATCAATTTTTCCAGCTCTTATTTAATTTTACATGGTTCATTGTCTCAGTGTTTCTGCAAATAAAGCAAAGAACAAATAAAGAATCATGGAAACTACACTGACCAAAAATTTACAGACACTTTTGTCTTAGCCTCTGCTTTTAGCAAGAGTTAAAATGAAAGATCTAAAACTTTTTCTACCCCCCCCAAAAAAAAAAAAAAAAATCATATTAAATCCTTATTTTAGTACCTGATAAATGGTTTTAAAATAATCATGATCATGCTGTATAATCAGCATCCTGAAGAGCCACAGCTGGATGGAAGCTCACTGACATAGATTTAAACACATTTATGAACCAGACTTTATTTTGAACTGAAACAACAGCGTTGTGTTTATATTTTTGTTCAGTATAAATGTTTGAGTCCTTCTACAATGGAAATCAGACATTGCTCAGAAAGTTGCTTCCAGCACTGTTGCAGAGTTGCCAAAGATGTGTTTGCAAATGCAGGTTGCTTTGCCAAAGCAGCTTCATGGCGTTAAGGTCTGCAGATGGTGCTGGTCTTCATCGTTGTCTGTGGCTCATTATGTTGCTGTAGGATGAAGCTCTGACCTCCAGTCTGTCTTCCTCTGCCTAATGCGGTGCAGTGTTGTCCTGATCATGACCAGAGATGGTCAGTCATCAACCAGGAGGAATTTTTCTTCATTTATCCCCCAAAATGAGGATGTTACCAAACTTTTGACCAGAAGTGTACAATAAATAAAAGGCTAAGCGTTTCTAGTGTTAACAATATTTTATTAAAGCTCTGGATTTATTGTATTTTTTTTTTTTGTTTGTTTGTTTTGGGGGGTTTCAGCTGTGTCTAAATAGCAACTAAACCAGCATGTCCCACATCAGCCTTAAATAAATCCACAATATCAAGTTTTGATATTTAGTTCTACTTTAAGAAAACCAAACTCCACTGATTGTTTTTTAAAATTATGCATTAAAGCAGTTAATAGTAAGGTTTTTATGGATACCACCACATGCCAAACAGAAATATTCAAGGTGTAATGGGTATCATTGATTCAACAGATTCAACAGATTTAAAATAATTGTCACGTGAGTCTTGTACAAAGCCAAGATACAGTGTGGGTTTTAATGACTGGGGGGTCAGAGAGAGTTATGAATCCTATCCTAATACTTCTGTGTGTGTGTTCAGATGTGAAATTGCTGGAGAACCAGGCCTTCGTGGAGGGGGTCCAGGAGCAGGTAAACACAGCCCTGCTCGAGTACACCCTGTCCACCTACCCTCAGTTCCAGGACAAGTTCAGCCAGCTGGTGGTGCGGCTGCCGGAGCTGCGCTCTCTCAGCACGCAGGCGGAGGACTACCTGTGTTACATGCACCTGAGTGGAGAGGTGCCCTGCAACAACCTGCTCATTGAGATGCTGCACGCCAAACGAGCGTGCGTGTGAGGGGCGTGTGCAGGAATACTCCACCGTCATGTGTTGTTTGTCTAGGTGAGACTGTGTGTGTGAAGGGGAGTGTGAGTGAGATGAGAAAATCAAATGAGGATACACAGGCTCGTAGCGGGTCGTCTTTGTGAGGTCTTTTGTCTGAGTGGGAGAGAATAAAATGTTCCTTTGTCTTTGGAATTATAAAGCTCCATCTGTTCTCGAGGTAGCGTGGAGATTTAGAATTTTTGATATCATTAATGTGACCTTTATAAACTGGTCATTCCTCCCTATTTTCAAAAATCTAAAATTCGACCAAATCTTGCATTAATCCAACGTCACCAACAAGATTTCAAATGCCCCAGCCTGCAACCAGTGCTGGTGTCAAGACATCTGTCCACAGCTGCTGCCTGCATCTCACATCCACACCTAAACATCTGTCTAATGTCACTGCAAAAGAGTTTCCAATGATAGGAATTTTATTGTAAAATGCTGGGTGGGCTGGTGTTGACCTGTCATGTCACAGGGTGGGGCCGTTTCTGTGCTGAATGGCTAACACGCACTTTTTCAAACAGACTTTGTAGCCTCTTTTCAGAAATCTTAATGTCAAAATGAATTGTTTTTGATCCACATATCAGATGCAACTTTATGATTCCAAGATCAGCATCGCTGTTCCTAGATAATGATGATAATGATGATTATTTTTTAGATGAAGACAGACTTCTGGGTAACACATCTCGCTGTGGTCTTGTCAGACTAGACTAGCACTGCTTGTATTCTGCATTTGTTCTTTTAGTCACCAATCTTACAAAAAATAAATACATATGAAAGCTCTATGGGTTTCAGTATAGTTTTGTTTTAATCTATTTAGATGTTAATATATTGGTCTAGCTAAGCCAGACATGTTAAAAAAAACAAAAAAAAAAAAAAAAACAGTTAACTGAGTTATTCATCAAACTCTTCCTAAGACAGAAAGAGAGAAAGACAGACAAAGACAGGGGGTAAAAAAAACAAAAAAAACAATCAGTGTGAAGATGGTCAGGGAGAGATGGATGCACATGACAGTAAACATGGAAACATCTGTGGGTGTTTGCCCTCCAGTTCTCACCACAGAGCCAGAGATGCTACAGGGAGAGAAGGGATGCATCTAGAAACATCTAGTTTCTAGTTTCTTTTAAATGTGATTTCTTTATGGGTCAGTGTCTGAAGAGAACAGCAGAGCCTCAAAAAAATAAGGACGCCGTGTTCACACTCCCACATACCTGTATGTGGACTGAAGATCTGATGTGAAGCTGCTGTAGAGACGCTTGTGAGTGAACATAATGAAAACAATTCCATTGTCCAAACTATCTGTAAATAATGCTTAAAAGAAGTTGATGCTCCATATTTTCTTATTGTCAACAAGCTGAGCGGACTTCTCTGTCCTGTCTGTGGCTCCGCTGGTTCCTGTCCAGTCATTGAAAACACTCACTGATACAGTTTCCCTTATTTCATTCAACCTGTGTAGGTAGGTTTATACAAAGTGCAGGGTTTTGACATAATATCAATCCATGTGTGGTCAGATTTAAGACATTAAAACTTTTACTTTCTATGTTTGGGGAAGATAAGAACAGATCAGATTTATTTTAAATACTGAAAAGTTAAGCATGTCTTATCTCTTGCTTAAAGGCCAACTGAACCGTGAAAGCATTCATCGTGTTTTGTCTGCCACAAGCTAATATTGTAGGAAAACAAATAAAAAATGTTGACTGTGTTTTGCAGATTTTCTCAGTATGAACATTCTGTGACTTTGCAAATACATTTATTTAAAATGTTTCATTTCCTTACAAATGTGTTTTCTGTTGCTGATTAGCAGTGTGTAAGCATCGACTGGGTTTATGAACTCATTCGTTCTAATTTTGCTGTTTTTCATTTTTATTCGACACGGAGGACAAATGTGATTCTGCAGACTCACTCACAGCTCACCCACACATCTTTGCATTGTGGTTTTTCATGGACGTAACTTGAGTAGCTAAGCTTGCTAAGCTAGCTACGTAGCAAGATGTCTGAGTTGAAAGCTGCCCTAATTAAAGAGCTCTGATTGGTCATTTGCACCTGAGCTATTTGAATTGCTTTGAAAATGAGAGATGGGTTCTGTGGTCCAGGCTACACATAGTCTTTTTTTAATTTTTTAATTTTTTTTATTTTGCCAACTTATCCCCCTTATACAAACAAATGTAATTCTGGATTTCTTTTTTTTTGTTCATGTTGGGATGAACTGACACATTCCTGCATATTGTATATATTCTAATCAAACTTCACAGGCCTCATCAGCTGTGTTGAACAGTAGCATTAATGTATTTTTGACTCTCAGCAATGACGACAACGTGACTGATGTTCACTGGGACCAGCTGATGAACAGAGACACTGTTGAAACAGTGTGTTTGTAATATTGTGCAGCTCGACTTTCTCACTGTGGACATTTAAAATCCTCACTTTGCTCGTCCGTCGTTGATGTGGCAGAGTAGACAATCACTCCACCTGCCTTAACTTACTGCCTGTCTGAACACACACATACACCCCCCCCCCCCCCCCCCTTTGTTTTCTAGCTGAAACAGCCGTGTGTTATCACTCTGTACAGTATATTTATGTTGTGAAGTGAATATCTGCTGCAAAGATGAAGATACATGGTCAATTTGCTGTTGTGGAGCTGATTCTCTTGATATTGGCTTTTTTTTTTTTTTTTTTTTTTTTTTTGCTCATTTGTTTTTCTTTCTGTGAGTTTGACAGTTTGTCCCGTTTTCTCCCAAAAGAGTTAAGTGACCAAAACATTTTGTTTTCTTTAAATAAATTTTATTGTAATAGCATCAAACCAATAAAATTCAACAAGTAAAGCTCTGCTTTGTGTGTCTGCTATTATTACGTAACATTCATCAGCTGTGCATTTTTGCAGAGCTCACACTGGGTTTACAAGAGTCAACACAGCAGTTGCAATGTTACATCAGTTTGTAATACTAAATCTAAATCTAATTTAGATCGTTTTGAGGACAGCGGATAACATTAGACATTTATGAGAGACCTCTGGGATATTCACACACATTCAAAGGCATGTAACAGTGTGAGCCCTCGCTGCTGTGGGGAACAGAGGAGGAGAGTTAAAATGGCTGCTGCTTGGAAAAAACATAGATCAAGGGAGAAATCAGAGTGCAGCAGGACCTTTGCCTCCTGTTTTTCAAACCATAAAGGTCCCATATTTGACTCTTCTCCAGTGCTTCACATTTAATGCGTTGATATCTGTTGTGTTGATATATTTGTGATTTTGAAGAACCAAAAACCATAGTTTTACATCTCCTCTCTCAGGCTTCTCTCTGGAGCTTCAGTAACAACACGTTGATGAGTTTTCACAGAATTAATACAGAAGCTAGACTTGCTTTATAATCAAGAAAGACGTGGATTGTGTTTTACAGGTCTGTGTCTTATCTAACATAATTATATATTTACAACACAGTAAGACTGCTTATAAGACCCATGTGCCCATGCTGAAAATGTACATTATCTATGACAACACGTCATTTTTCACATTGTTATTTACACAGTGATATTTTAAATGTCCCCTATAGTCTCAAGGTCAATGGTCATGCTTTCTATGATTATAAATCAGGTTTAGGTTCTATATTAATATTGTGAAAATATCAAAGGTCTCGGTCTACAGAGAAATGCACGAAGCATGTATTCAGAAACTGAGCCTTAAAACAAGGACTTCTGGAACTTTGTGATGTCACAACAAAGCAGCCCCGCCCACGCGGACCCACCATCTAGCCTTGCAGGATTTGATTTTTGTGAGTGTTTACCTGAAATCTGCTTTATTTCTATGGGATCATTAGGAAAACAGTCAGCCAGTAAGAAAAGGGGCCTTTTAATAAAGCACAGAATAAGAGTAAATAAGGGACCTTGAAATAAAAGATAAAAAATAATATTGAATACATATGAATCTAGTCATGCAGATCCGTTGGTTTAGTTTTATTAAGTGAAGTTTTCAGAACGCTGCTGCTGAGTTTTATGCCTCCACTCCAGTATAACGAAGGTGAATATGTCTTTGCAGATATATTGTCCTGAATCATTAACATAAACTACGAGTCTACAGTTTTCATCAAAACATTTCTACTCTACCGTACAAGCTCCAGTAAAATCTGTGCAATAACCTGGACATGACCCTCAAACGTTGCTGCGACACAGTGATGTGTCTCGTCTTTAGCTTTAGCATCTGAAACAGGAGGCTAAAGTCAGTTCAGGTAACAATAACAATCAGGATATTTTCTTGACAATATTGATCTGAGCTCAGAACAGAACAGTGTGAAGAAAGGCAGAGCTCACTGCTCAGTCTTTCCATGCTCTCCCACATTTTCCTTCATAGCTCCTCCTCAGGTGGGATCTGTGTGTGTGTGTGTGTGTGTGTGTGTGTGTGTCCAATGTGACTGAGTATCAGGATCCACTCCATTTGCAGTTCAACAACCTGTGGTAAAATAAAGCGAAAGACATTAGCTACGACTCCCGACTTAATCTGACATTTAATGTTTTTTTGCATCACAGGAGCGTGAGTGTGTTTATGTACAAAGGAGAAAACAAGAAGGGAGGGAAGTGAAAGGCAGAGTGAGAGAGAGCAGGTGTTGGAGTGGTTAATGGCTGATGGCGTGAATAGCCGCCGCTGTCCATTGCTGATTAAGGGAATGAACTTCATCTTTGTCTCGGCGGTCAACAATGAACACCTAGCAGCACTCAGAACACCATCCATCAGGCGTTCCTCACAGAGGGCCAAACATTTAATGAAGCTATTACAAACTTCCTTCTCCATACTGCCGGGTAATTCAGAGCCAATGACAGCGACTTAACCCTCTGGAAATATGGGGACCATCTGTTGTGTTCGCCTGCACATTCAAATCAACAAAAGAGAGAGGGGCGGGTTTTCACACAGGCCTAATGCTGCAGGTAAATGAAGACAATCTGAGATAAATAAAAAAATAAAAAAAAACTCAGCTTTTTCTCCTCCGGGCAGTTTGTTGAATCTGTCTTATACACATATTTTTCAGACTGAAGCCATTAACACATGATGTTTTCTACAAATACTAAGTGCCTTTAAAAATGACAACTATTCTGTCTTTTCTGTATAAATGAAAATTAGAAACATAAAAGGACTCAGACCATCATTCCACCAGCACCAAACACTTCTACAAAACCTAACGTCAACATTAACATAAATGGAAACATGTGAGTCAGTTCATTCAGTCGACTTAAATGAGGAATTTCAATGAGCATAAATGCAAATACCTATATTTTTTTCTTATTTCATCCTCAAGGCTGTTTCAAAATGCTCCATATGCACTGTAAAACCAGGCAAAGAGAGAGCAGGTGGAGCTCAGTGTGCTCCTGATGTGAGCGGTTGAAGACGCACAGGCCACGAGTGGATGCTGGGCTGTGAAACAAAGGCAGCAAATGCAAAATGGAGCGGCACTGATCAAGCTAATTTCAGACTTGTGGTGAGATTTAATCGGACAGTTGATTACTGCTTTTGAGTCTTGGTCCTGTAATTGATTATAACCCTGATAAGCAAATTTATACAGAGAAAAGACTCTTTCACATCTAAACACAGTGTATTTAAATTATTATTATTATTATTAGGTTAAACTGAGGTAGGGGCAGCACGGTGGTTAGCACTGTCCCCTCACAGCAAGAAGGTTCTGTAGGTGTGAATGTGAGTGTGAATGGTTGTTTGTCTCCGTATGTCTGTATGTGTCATGTGTCTATGTGCGATAGAACTGTCCAGGGCGGACAGGGCGGGTCCTGCCCTAGCCCAATGTCAGCTGGGATTGGTCCCCTAATTCTTTCCCCAACCAGAGAAAGAAGCCCCCAGGATGGCATTTTACATCATGAGTCATTTTGATCTATACAAACTTCTGGGCCAGTGTTGGAACCCAGTGCAGGGCTCATTCTGTTAGGCCAAAACGTTTTGGTTCATTCCCGTGAAATGCAAACAGCATAAGAAATGCAAATGTTCATCGGCATCTATAAATATCTGGTTTGCATTTTAAACAAGCGTCAGGCATACATTTCAATCACCATTATTCTGAGCAGAAAAAAAAAAGCAACTACTCACATAACACAATCATACCACTTTACTATTAACCTTCTGCACTTACTGCCAGTTCAGGCACTTTGTTAAAAGCTCACCTGCCGAATTCCACACCCCTAACGCTTCAGGCACCAGACACTTCACCCAACATCCAACTCTTTATCACTTACTGCAACGAGCTTGTCTCTTAATCGAGTTTTCTACCTCTGAAATTGAATTTCAACTCATGATTGAAGTATCCAGTGAGAAACTGTACCTGATGGTTTGAACCCAGTCAGCTGGACCACCTGTTAAAAATCAACATAAGACACATAATTCAAAACTTTCATATATTATCATATTCAATCTGTGTAATAAAAGACAATGGATTGTGCAGTGACAATGCAGACGCACTGCTTACTTGGTTTCCTGATGCTGGTTTCAAAGAGAAACTCACAAAGCTCTCTTTTCTGAAACTCTCTGAAAGACAGAAATGTATTTAAAGTTGCTGCTCAGGACCAACACATTTGTTTATGCAAGGACAAAACCAGAGACAAATATAGACATGCGGCTCAAAACACAGCACAAACAACACGGAGACAAAATGCAAACAATATGAATGACAAAAGAACATTATGAGAATTCTCAGAATGAAGCTGTTTAGTTCTTTCTTTATGCAGATTTCCTTCATTTAATTATCAGCCTTGTGTCTGCAGGACAGGTTACTGCTGATGTCTACTCCAGTTACTCTTCTTCCACGTCTTTCAAAGAGCAGCAACAGTGCAGGAGAGAGCAGCGGTGGTGGCCCACCACTGGCCCGCAGTGATCGTTTTATCACAGGGCTACAAGAACAGTGGTGACACCATCCTGAAGCACTCAACAATAAGAACAACAACTCTGACTCGAAGCCATTAAAGACGGCCCTTTGGCAGCAGGCATATTGGACCCTCATCATCATGGTAACAAAAATAAACATGAAACGTAAGTTTTCTGTGTGAAAGGGCTCCGTTTTTTAATCCATCCACCCCAACCAAAGTCTGTCTGGTTTTACCTTTTTCTCACTTTTTCTCTTTCTGTCTGACACTGCAGACTTTAACTGAATATGTTGACATAACTGAAGAGAATTCTGATAACTCTGATAACTTGATTTTAAAGAGATATTTCACATTACATTTTAATTCAAAGAAATAACAAAATGATAAAAACGATGATGTAGTGTATCCGTGACTTTGTATGAGGTGAATCACCTGAGACTCTGTAGCTCTGTCCTTTTGTTGGTTTTAGTCAACACCAGAGGGCCACCTTCAGGAGAGGGAAACCAGGCAAATGTTGCGATGCAAAAGGGGCCATTGGTGGCCCCTCACTGCGGCTAATTTTGCAATGACAACTATAATAATGCTAAACTGAACTAAAACATAAATTCAACAATTTTGTAATTTAGATTTTTGTTTTTTCCATTTTTTTAAATTCCAAACAAAAGATATAAGTCTTATATATTGCCGCGGGAAATGTTGGTGCTACAGCACCTGCACCGCCCCCTAGTGGTGAGAGCATATATATTTGTAGAATGTTGATATGATTCAATCCTGCCCCAGAATGATCTAGGCTCTGCCCTAACCCTTCTCCCTTTGAGAGAAAGATGCCTTTTGTTGGATCTAAAGATCTAAATTTTTTTTTTTAGAAAAAGTACAAACAAACAGTACTCTGCTGCCCCAAATCCCTCTCCCACAAATGAGGCCCCTGATGATGTGTCTACGGATGCTTTACATTGGTGCATTCAGTGAACATCTGTAAATTGTCTGGCCTCAAGCTCATTTTTAAATTATATGGCAAAACTTACACACTAGGACAGCAGAGCTCAGCTGATTATCTGTGCTGCTCAGATTTTAGGCAGTTGCCAGATTATAGTACCGAGTCTTTCAGTCTTTATCATAATTCCATTATCTATGCTACTTATCTGTGCAGGGTTGCAACCAATCCCAGCTGACATTGGGCGAGGGTGGGGCACATGTTTACATTTGCATTTACACGGTTGGCAGACGCTTTTATTCAAAGTGACCTACGATGAAGGACATCAGTTCAAGCTTCAGTTAAGTAGAATGCCTTGTGTAAGTATTACATATTACATCTTTTGAATAAGTGCTTGAGAATGTATAAGAAAGTGCAACCTAACTGCCAGTTAGATAGAATTTTTAGGAAAGGAGGTGCCCTTGAGTTTTCAAGAGCTTCTTGAAGATAGAGGGATGCCCCTGCTCTGACAGGATTCAGGAGCTCGTTCCACCACCTGGGAACTCAGTTAAGGTATGAAGTGACAATTTTGACATTGGTATCGTGGTGAAGATTGATTGGCCAGGATGACTAGGAGTTCAGTTATAGAGAGGTTTAGCTGAATTTGACTAATTGGCCGATATATATAGAGATATACAGAGATAAACAATCATTCTACTCATGCCTACGGGCAATTCAGAGTCACCACTTAACCTGCATGTCTTGGACTGTGGGAGGAAGCCGAAGTACCCAGAGGGAACCCACGCATAATTATCATGATAATAACAGACATTTTGCAGAAAACAACTCAAATTTAGTGCACAGATCTTTCTTGTAACACAAAAGGGAGTTAATTCAGAAACATAGTGGTAGGGACATGTCCTACCACATTTTAAAAAGCCTGTAATAACCCTGGTGTACAGGTGGCCATTTTAAAAACCACACTAGTTTATGTCTCTAATTTGGACCACTTCCTGGGTTTCCTTCTATATTTAATTAAATTAGGGATTAAACATCAGATGGCTGGTCTAGAGGACTGTGTTTGCACATAGCATCTTGATCATTGAACAAACAAATTTGCAGGTATCAGTGTCTGCACTCACCTTCCCTGGATTGTTAACTAAGCTTGTTAGCTTAGCTAGCTAACTAGCCAATTAGATGGCAAATTAATTATCCTTGGGTTACCCTCTAAGGTAGACACCCAAATGCCCCTGTTATCGATGCTAACGGGGACATATTCTTGCCACAGTTATTTAATTGACGTGCACAAAGTTTTAGCTCCCCTCCCCTTTGCCCATTTTTGGATTAGCTGGAAGTTAGGGACAGAGTCAGGTGCTGCCAAGATGGATTCAGTGGAGCAGCTCACTCTGAGCTTAAACCCAGGATTGACGTTATCGTCTATGTAAATGCTGACGTGATTTGCCTGTTGAGCTGACAAGACAAAGACTAACAGTAAATATCCCTGCAAGGCTCAGAACACACACATATCAGCCTACCATTCTTGATGACCAGTGATGTGGAGGTGGAGCTGGGGGGTCCAGAGGTCTCACTGGTCTCAGGGCTGGAGGGGGTTGGTGGGCTGCGACACCAGGAGGTCATTGGGGCCCGTTGGGAAGGCAGGAAGCTGGTTGGCTGGGAACAGTTCTGAAAATACATCAAACCCCCCTCAGAAGTGCTGCAAAGTGGTGATTTTATCATAAGGTACAGGTGTATTACTGCTGTCCCAAAAACTGTTGAAGTTAGATAAACATGTATAAAGAGTGAATTTAGTTTCCTCCATTAGTGCTGTGTGTTTTTTCACCGACTCACCGTGAAAGATAAGGCCTTCCTCTTTTCTTTGATCCTCTTTATGGCATTCCTCACCTAAATGAGAGGCAGTGTTTACACCCACTGGTTTGGCAGCCTCACATACCACACAAAGACACATTCTGATATTCTGCCACAGCAGAGACAGGCAGCTAGACTGACAATGGACTGAATGCCTTCTTACCTCACTGTTGTAAACAGCATACACTAAGAAGATGTACAGGCCCTGTGGAGAAGAGAGGAACACATGAGAAAGCACATGCGGAAGATGCAGAGCGGTGGAAGAGAATAAACTCCATTCAAACAGCTTTTATTGACAATATGGATCTTCATCAAATCCATTTAGCATTTAGTACTGCACTCTGTCGTCTGAGTCAGACATTGCTTTTCTCTTGACCATCAAATAGAGAATTGCTAAATACCTCCTCATGCTCTCCATCTGTGTGGGTTTCTACTCCCTTTTGGCACAAACATCAGGGCGTGGCATGCAGATCTCATCTGAACTGAATCCAGATCTGTGCTCCACTGCAGAGGTACTAGCTCAGATGGCTATTAAGGCTGAGTTATGCTTGAAAAGGCCAAGTTGATACGAGTCTTCCAGCCACATTAGGTCCTAAGTGTTGGTGCTCCCAGCTGCCCCACACTGAGAGGCAGCATGGAAAACCTACTGTCACGGAGAGGGCAGGTAATCTGTAATATTTTAAATAATGACATAACTATGCACATTTTCACAGGCTGTGGTAAAAAAAACAAAACAAAACAAACAGCAACAACAACAAAAAAAAACAGAATAATGTCCTTTCCTAACTACTTTTCCTTGACCTCAAAAGAAAACATCAAGAGTTCAAAGAAAGATGTGAAGGAGAGTTAATAAGGACTTAGGAAAAGGAAAACTAATAAACAGATAAATTACGCTCAGTCATATTTATATAGAAGACAGAATAGAGACAGAGAAAGAGAAAGTTGGAGCTCACACAATCAGATGTGTAAGTGTAAGTGATGGCATCAAAAACAAACAGGTGCTCTGTTGTTTCTACATTTACGTGGGTCTGCTGTGGTGAAACTACGTTGGCGTATCACTTTTTATGTTGCTGCAGCAATGAATTGTGGGATGGCATTCTTTTTATAAAAGAATGTCCAGTTTTTTTCTTACAGCAAAGGAGATAAGATAGGAAGCACTGAGACTCCTTTTCTCATCATTTAGAGAGTTCTAACAGCTCTTATCATGGCTGCTGCTCAGATGTTTCCGGGTCAATTTTATTTATTTATTCAGTTAGGAACCTTCTTAAGCAAAAAAAAAAAGAGTAGTACATTTACTCAGTGTTAGCCTCTGTACTCAACTCTCTGGAGTTGTGTAACAAATGAAAAAAAGGGTAAAAGTCAGGTGTCTGCTTTCAGGAAACTGACAAAATTGACACCACTGGCGTACCCTGATTGTGACAACGGAGAAGTTTGGGGAGAGGGCGTTTCAGAGGCTGTGAGATTCACCTGATGCCACACTCTTACTGAAACCTTTATTTCTCAGTCTCTATAGCAGAGAGAGACATCAAATATGGGCATGAAAAACTGATCTGACAATGTCCACAAAAGCCCTTGTTCTACCAGTCATATAGAATTTTTAGCCAATAGTCTACAATAAAAGCCAAAGCTTTACTGTCGCAAATTATTTTTATTTCATATATCTGCATCAAGCTGCAAAATAAATCAGACACAAGACATAAATCAAGCTCAAGTCTTAAAGGGCAAAAGTAAAGTCTTAGTTAGTTGTTACCTTCGACTGTAAGTCATATGGACATTTTATGATCTGGTGTCCCTAACATCTGTAAAACAACCATCCACCTGACCTCCTGTACAACATCAGTCCTTTTCCACCTTTTCCTGACAAAGTCAGTCACCGGACCAACAACTGATGTTTCCATTATTTCTACTGAGAAAGAAGTGTACACAGGTAAACACAGATGACCGTGTACACAATGAGGATATGTTACTGCTGTTGTCTGAGAGTGTACAGTTTACACTTCACTCCCTCTGCTGTTTGGGAACAGACAGGTGCAACGGCCATGTTTATACGTCTGATGTGATATAGGCTGCGATGTGAGAGGAGGTGGAGCCTGAGTAGATACTGTGTTCTGATTGTGTTTGGGTGATTATGTCCACATTCAGAGAAAGTATAATCACAGTCAGATACAGGGACTGTTACTGAAGGACACATTAATCCAACTATGACTCTATCTGAGTCTCACTGTTATGATGTTTAGACAAGCTCCCTGGGCTAAACTTCCTATGCTTAACATGCCACCACAGTGGCTGCTGAGCAACTGTTGTGTCTTTCGCTGGGAAAACAACTTTTTAAACCTCCACTGTTTTAAAAAACACACAGAGTCTTAAGTTTACGTTGCAAGAAATCCATTGACTGAACTGTAACTCATTTCATGCTATAATAACATCATTTCAATAAAATACCTGTTCTGTAGCATGAAAATAACAATTCTTAATTTACTTATTGATTATTGGCTATAATCTCATAATTATGTGCATGTTTACAGCTAGTGACAGGCACTATCTGGATTCAGTGTCACACTGTACACTGTTTAATGTATTTAAATAAAAATACACTAAAATCATTTAGTTATTACCAGCAATGGTCAATTAATGGAAAGTGCATGTGAGATCTTAAGGAATTATTTTTAAACATCTTTTAATTTAATTTAATTTAATTTAATTTAATTTAATTTAATTTAATTTAATTTAATTNTTTAATTTAATTTAATTTAATTTAATTTAATTTAATTTAATTTAATTTAATTTAATTATTATTTTATTATTATTGTAACCATGACAACTATGGCCCAGTACACCTGCTACCAGAAGAGACACTCCTGAGCTGTATCCAAAGACTGTAAGTGGATGTTGGTTCTGGGGCTGCAAGGTGTGTAAGGTAAATTAAGAGCCTTCAACCTGCTTTCTATCTATTGACCATCAGGGGGCAACTCCACTGGTTGCAGAAAGAAGTCAGATTGTACTGAAGTCTACGCGAAAATTGTTCATTACAGTGTGATTGACAGGGTAGCGTACAGAGCAGGTCAGATCCAGCCCTCACGCCTCCTCAGCTCCGCCTTCTCCTCCAAACAGGGTTTCTTCAGGTTTAAAAAAGACTAAGATGCTGACAGCCAAATTACAAGCTCAAGGTTTCCAAACGGCAGTTCACAAACCGATGGTTGACACTTGGTCGTATCGGAGGGTTGAAGGTGGTTCAGGTTGGATATTGGTCAACCAGAACAACAAAGCTCAGTGTCTGGTGAACAATCACCACCTGTTAGTGGTTGATAGAGAAATACAGCACACACAAGCAGAGGTGGATGATTTGGTGACAGATAATATCATTTGCTGAAGCCACCACACTATAGTCGGGGGCTGCTTCTCTGCTTCACAGCCCTCAGACTCTCCAACCTGCTCTGCTTTTATAGACCACTGAAGCAGCTCAGTGAAAAAAAAAAAAAAAAAATTTTTGGGGGGTATTAAGAGGAAAACAGGCTGGCACATCCTCATCCTTCTACCTACACGAGGAAGAACTCCTACTGTAGTGTTATCTGCCCTCAGCCGGAGCGCAGCAGTAAATCTAAATTAACTAGCAACTCTCTGAGGGTCACCCAGGGGCTAGCTCATTTTGATTAATTAAAGACTGCAGAGGAGCATGAGAGAGGGAGAGAGATAGAGGGATGCACAGAATGGGTGGAAAATATAAGAATAACAAAGCCAGTGCATAGAAGTGAGGGACGAGTGAGAGAGAGACAGAGAGAGAGAAAGAGAGGAAGTGAGTGCTGTGTTATCAGGGGAGGAATGCAGGAGGTCGATGTGGTATGACCCTTTGATCAAAGAACCCACACGCACACACACAAAGGTTCATGGAATACACAGTCAATTATAAAGTAAAAGTTGCAGATTAGCAGATAAAAACACTACACATTCTGACACACATAGGTGTCCATTTTATTTCTGTCAGCAGCTGCACAGGTCCAGGAAACACGCTGGTGTTCAAACATTTGAGCTACAATATAACTGCATCATTTCTGAGTTTGTTCCAGGTTTGGTCCTGATGTAATTGTTGGAACTGGATTACTGGAGCTGCCATAGTTTTAGAGTTGCAATGATCTCTGCTAACACTTTGGTAAAATAATCATCCCTTGAAACGGGCAGATATCTGCTCCACAATATATAACACTTTTGTTTTTAGTCCCAATTTTCATGAGTTCAAGATCTAAATCTCTCGCACATTTTTAAATCCCTGTTAGTGAACAGTTCTCATTCATTAAGATCGTCCATCCACCTGGCAGCTATGGCATATCCAGATGTTGATTACATAAGCATGCTCATTGCACAGGTGCACCTTGGGCTGGTCACAATAAAAGGATAATTTAAAAATGCATGGTTTTATTTTGAAAAAAAAGACTGGACTATGGCTCTCTCATGACATTGATGCAAATCAAATGTTGCATCAGCTGTCTGGGTGGCTGGTCTCAGATGATCTTGAAGATAAAGAACCCAGATTTTGAGGTCCTGTGCTGGTCTGCTGTTTGGATGTACTGCCAAGTTGATACCAACTCGTCTGCCAGAGATAATTTTTCATACCTTAACTTTGCCAATCAAGTACAAGAGATCATTCAGTCTTCACTTGTTTTTATCACCTGTGTATTGTCTCCATAAATAAACCACAGACCTCAACAAAGTTACATTTCATCCCGTCTGGGTTACTGTAATTGTAACTGTTCTGCATCAGCGAAAAAGAAGCTGCTCATGTCTAACTGGAAGCAGAACACTTTTTACAGTTGAGACATTCCTTCACTAGCTTCCCATTTCTTCTGAAACTGGTGAGGTTCTACAAAAGTGCTGAAAGCATTACACAACTGGATGTTGTTTGTTCCATCCAACAGTTTACTGTTTGAGGATGTGATCAGATGATCAGGGGTGGTAAGTGCCATCCAGCTCCACTGTGCTCAACGTTAACTCCACTGTTACTCTGCCACTGGCAGACAAACGTCCTCTGTTACGCATTAGCTGTCCATCACATTTTGTCCACCAGTTACAGAGAAGCATTTTGGGCGAAACACATCCCACTTCAGATTTACCTCCACACAAACCAGTGGGAGTTGCTTACACACTTCATCCACTGGAATGCATGACCAAGCTGGATGTACTGGTGTGGTGGGTGAGAACCTTACCCAAACATTGCATGTTCATTCTTGTGTCACTGAGGTCTTGATCTCAATGATATTAACTGTGTAGTTCAATAAACTATAAGTTAATTAAAACGCATTAACTTTGAAGGTCCTGTATTGTATAAAATTGTGTAAAGATAGATGTTCCTCTTGTGTACGATTATAAAGCAGATCTGGGTTTTATATTAATACTGTGAAAGGATTAAAGTACTCAGTCCACAGAGGGATGCTCACAGCCTGAATTCAGAAACTGAAACAAGCCGTCAGCAGTTATGTAACCTTGTGATGTCACAACAAATCACAACAGTACACTCAGAGAGGAGCTCGAGGAAGAAGATATAAAACTAAAACTACTTAAAACTCTTCTTAAAACCACAAATTTATCTTATTATGGATATCAACACTTCAAGAAAAAAAGACTTTGGACAACTGATGTTGATGACCCCACAAGAGCACAAAACTAAAATAACTGGAGGGCAAAAAAGTCACGACTTTTCTGATTCTACACAAAGGGTAGAATCATAAGTTAATATTTGACTATGAATAAATTGTCATCACCTATTCCTGTGCAACATTTAAAATTCCTGTATGAGTTTTCTGTTTTGGCCACATGTGGGCAGCAGAAACAAGGTAAACCCCAAAACTGAGATATCACCTGTTAAAATTGATGTGATGAACGCATTGGCAAAATGCTTATTTACACATCCAGCAGTTTCAGAGCAACACCGGGCCAAAAACACAATGCACACATTTCAGAGTTTTTTCCACAGAAAACAGGTGCAAATAAATGAACCTGAGGCCCAGACAGGTAAACAATGAGTTGATACTCCGCGCAGCTGAGTGGGGCTGCTGCTTTCACCGGATGATTCTCTGCTAGTTCATCACTACGAGTGCCACCTTGTCCATTGTCACATTGTTGTCACACACGCACGTGCACACACTGGGAAAATTGGTAGATTTAATTTTACCATGAAATGACGAGTTCCAGTGGCCAGAGGGGCGGAGACAACTCGTGAAGTGCTAAAGTTATACATGTATTATAACATGTCATGTCAGCCATTTGTACATGTTGGAGCCATAACATTTGTCCTGTAATTTTCTACAATACATTTCTGCCATATTATGACTTCCCCCTAGCAACAAGTTCCTATCCTTTGCATGTATCCACGTTTTCTCTGCTACCTCCTCCTAGCCCTGTCTCCTCCTCGTCACTGGGTTGACTCAGTCGTGAGGCTACTGAAGAAGAACATGATCAGCATACAAATGTTAATGCTTTATGTTGTAATGATTTGCATTAGCCAGCGTTTAATAACACACAGAGCAAAACAGCATGCTAAAACCAATATAGGGCTGCCCAAAAACTAGAAGCTAGTTATACCAGCCAAATGTAATATCATCTGAGGTAGCCCTTGGTTATTGTTTAAAATTCTCCTGACCCTCCTGATTATCACTCAGCACACTGCTTGGACATTTTCCAGATACTAAACAATGTTATGATCACAATAAGTCGACAAACATGGTGCAAAGTGGATTTGCAAACGAAAATAAGGTTGACAAGTTACCTGGAAGGCGTTAAGAACAATGAAGACATAGGCAACTACAACTGAGAGATGGACCAGGACCCCACACAGCCAGGTCAGACCCAGCACTGGCAGCAGGATGAGAACCGGACGGGTCACAGCCCTGCATACACAGATAAAATGCAAATAGATGTAACAGAAATGCACACACAGTCAGTGTATGTATTAAAGACACATTCAAAAATACAGATGCATGAAAAAGATGTCAAACATACAAAACTTCACATAGCGCTGTCGCACCATTTGATTCCTGAGTACTACGTGAGTATAGACAGAAGGTCCCAGCAAAGTGGAGTTTTCAAGGTATTTTGATATTTTCTTCTCAAATATTTCCTCCTTGAATCAACATCAGACATCTCTGTACAGCTATAGATTTTACGCCTACCACAGTCATACTCCTGTTCCTTTGCAATCATCCTTTCAATGATCCTGGTGCTTAAACGGCCAATAACCATTTCATGGGGCAAGGCAGAAAAGGTTGCCTTTGTTCAAACTACCATTGTTGTCACGCTGCTGCACCTGGGTAGAGAGATTGGATTTGTCAGACTGCACTGTGTCTGCAAGGACAAAGCCAGCACTCAAAATAAAAGGGAAGAGAAGGCTCTTCCCTTTTATTTTTGAAAGTCGTTTTCCCTCTAATCTCCTGAATTCACATAACACTCTTGAGCTGGCACAGACATCTACTTTCAGTCTGTTTGTGGGGGAATGAAGAGACATAGTGAAGAGGGGGAATGGCGTTGTGGAATTTCCATCAGACTAAGACAAAATATGTGAAAAGAAATTCTGGATGGAAGAGAGCTGCTGCATGTTGGGTTGAAGGACTTTTTACCTGATTATGAAAAGAGACCCTAGTCTATGCTCAGCCATAAGCTATATTAGTAACGCCTACCATTTCTAGTATACTGACCTGTGTATTAACCTCTGAAAGTGCACATTAGCACTGACAGGAAAATAATACAGAGACTTCCTATAATCCATTTGCTTGTAATCCTAACAATTGATGTTAAGTACAACATGAGAAAGCTAATCACAGGAATTTATTCACGACATTCATGGGATGGTTAACCTAAAATCCTCACTTGCTTCCCGACGTATCTAGTTACAGATGGTTTTGGATCTCTTTGTCCAGACTTTGAGATGTCTGCCTCCTCCAAAACACAATGGTGAATGGGCTTCCATTTGTACATTTCATTTGCTCAAGTCAACATCGGCATCTCTTCCAATGAATAATTGTTCCCATGGCTCTGGATACATCACAGACCTCACTGTCAATGATTTTCATCTGGATTCTTTATTCAATTAGAAAGTAGTTCCAAAGAAATATGCTCACAGCAGAGGTCTGTGGTCTGTCAAGCTCTTTGGTAATTTCGGTGAACTGACCTCTTAACGTGAATGTATATTTATACATTTTCTCCATGTAGCGTCTGTGGCAACAGAAATTTCACAAGCTCGCATACAGGTACACTGTCGCAGAATTACTAGAAATGTGTGTACTATCACCCTGTAACCATAGCAACGTAAACAGGCCTGACACATTGAAAGGGGAAATTGTGTTGCTCAAAATCTAACTGGCTGTCATATGTATGTAAAGCTGAGGCACAGTGGCCTCAATGAAAAACAAGCTGGCACCATTTAAAGGATGAGACTCTGTTATTCTATATTCTCCTCATTGTCAACAAAAACAATGAATTGTTTTCAAAAAACTATGAAAGACACTGGGTGAGATGTTCCTTAATCACCATGAACTCGCAGATAATGTAGTTTATTATGGCTCAGTCACGTGTATTGCATCCTGCTATTGGAAATTCAAGACTGTGTTGGTGTAAAGAAAAAAAAAAAAAAAAAAACCTAGGTATGTGAGCTGCCATTTCGAAGCCTCTAGTTTGTAATTTGACCGTTACGTTCTGGATTTTTTTGAAACCTGAACGAACCATATTTGGAGGAGAAGGCGGAGCTGAGGAGTGACAGGTGGATCTCACCTGCTCTGCGTTTTCTCCTGCAGATCGGTGTTTCTGGTACAGTCTGTCAGTCACAGGGTAGCCATCGCCCTAATGCTTTACCTTGCTTTATCATTGTTTTATATGGGAACTATAATTGTAAAAAATGAACATCATGTTGTATTGAAGAAGACGTCAAACTAGCAATTAAGACCATAAACTCATTAAGACAATTTTTACTAAGTTTATTATTATTATTATTATTATTATAAAGAAGTACTCATTTTCTTATAGACTTCTATATATGCAGTTATTTTTACAACCAGTGGAGTTGCCCCCTGATGACCATTAGATAGAATGAAGGCTTAAGACTCTTCAGCTTCACTTTACAGACCCTGAACTAACATCCACTTTTATATGAAGTCTACAGTTATGACCTATAGGGGTCGTTGCCAGGTGATATAGTGGCCGTAATAATTATGAAAGGGAAAAGTGTGGTGACATAGTTTATAGAGCGACAGGGTCCACATCAGCAGGAGGGTGGGGAAGATGGATGGGTCAACAGAACACAGGAATAAGACGCAGAAGAGCAGTGTTTGATTCCCAAAGCAGCAGTTAAGGTTGTTTCTGTTACCCATTACTGTTCCACAAAGTTAACCATGTCATTATTATTGTAACCATGACAACAAAAGTTATCTAATGTTGAGAAAGTACTTAAGGAGTATCACCGTCTTTTCCTAAACCTAAACAAGCAATGACCATTATCACAGTAACCATAGTGACTGTGAAAGGAGGAGAAGGAAACATGCTGAAATGTTGAATTCGTAAAATGAGAAGTGTATGGTAATGCCTGGATGAGTGAAAATGTTAAGTGCAAAAATGAACCAACACAACCAAACAAAGAAGGCATGCCGATGGGAGAGAGAGGGAGAGAGACTGAGAAAGATCGTGGAAGTCTTTTCATCATTGCCATCATTGCAGTCAGCTTTTCTCTGCTGGGATTCCTTTGCTGCCAGTCATTCAGAAGCCAAATCATCCACAAAGGTCTCATTCACCAAAGCAAACAGAGCAGGTGATTAAATCTGTTTTCACGTTAAACATAAGCGTCTCTCTGTTCGGAGGTCACAGAAGGTCCTGGAGGGGCTGTGAGCCAAGCTGCTGCTAGCCTTTGCTCACCATGCTTCTCTGATAACTTTAGATCCAGACAACAGCAACTAAAATTCTTCATCAGGATAAACTACTTTGTTAAAAACAACCAAGCGCGTAAAGGTGTATCTTAAAAATCTAGCTGAAAACCAGATAAAAAGTCATTTACAGGTGCCCAAATTGCTGGAAACATTTGAGATAATTCAAGTCCAGAACTCCAGAACAAAATACACAACATAGTTTGTGTTATTTTTAGATATTTTAACGCAGAATTTGACATTAAGGTCATTGAGGTGAACTTTAACTCTGTCAGAAATAAAACGGCCTCCATTCCCTCTTTATTTTGGAAGAAATCCACACACATTTTGGCTTTTGCATCTTTTTGGAAGGTTTAAAGCTCAGTACGAATGCCCCTGAAATGCAACAGGACTCAACCCTAGATGATGTCCGTAAATATTTGAGCACAGATTTGATGACTTTTGAGTTTAGAACAATTTGTCTAGCAGCGTTTGCACGGCGGCTTTTTCCAGACCCTCCTTCTTGTGTAGTCATAAAGTCATGTTAGTCTCAAAATGCTTGTTTTTCTTCATTATGCAATCACATAAATACAATGAATTGTGCATCTTCTGTTGATTCATCCACAGTAAGTATGATGAACAGCTTTTTTATGTGATCACAAAGTCAAATCTTCAGAGAATCTCGCTGCAGAGGAATCTTACAGTGGTATCGGGTTTATTTTCTCTTTCACTTCATCCTTTTGCTTTCCAAGCAAGACCTCATCACATCAGTCAAACACTCTTTCATTACTTCCGTGTCCAGAAAGGGCTTCTTGTGTGTGCCCAAGACCCATGCGCCTCTCAGTCAAGCCTCCATTGCTTGAGCTTGTGTGAAACCAATTACTCTGCTGGAGGGTTGATATGGCGCCTTCAAATGGTTCAGCTTTGTGGTTCTTATTTCCATGCTCTGAGGGTAGTGGCTAATGGGCATGTTAGCTGTTGTAGTTACTACTCTTCACTTCGCCCTGACTGATATCTAAACTTTAATATCTCATTACAGTCCAGTCCAAATATCACAATCTAGAACTATTGCATTTATTTATTTATTTATTTTTTTTGCAGTGGGGATAAATTGCGATAATATAATGATATTGTATTATTATATTATATTTCATGTTTCAGACATTAATATATAATATTTTACGTTTAATAAAATCCATAATATGAAAAAATCTTGACCATTGCAGGAAATATTGCAATATTCAACAATAAGGGATATTGACACAAGTCTAGGATGTGGTGAAAATTTATTCCTGGTTTGGATTTAATTGGATTTTTTTCTGGATCTTACGGTGGCCCTAAAGGCTCAACACACTGTAACCTGAGAAAACATGCAAACAGACAAAACAAACTAATTCAAAAAACATCCTTATCCGTTTGAGAACAGATGCACTGCAAATACAACCAAAGGAAGTGTTCCTTGGGGCATAAAAAGTGATGAACCTGCCTGGCATATACTTGCAAGGATGTATTATAATACGCTGATGCATACTTGTTCGGAGCTTTTAAACTGAAAAGTCACAAATAATCAATAACATGTGCGTCCCAGCAGCATTCATCACTTTTTCTGTGTCCCCCCAGAAACACTATCCACTATCCTCTGTGCTACTTGCAGCATGTTTGAGTATTTGGATTTGTTGTGTTTGTTATTAAATTCATGAATTTCAGTTTACATGTGCTTTCTTAAGTTGCAGTGTGTTGAGCTCTCAGGGCCACCGTACGATCTGGACCAGAGTCTGCCTTTTTAGTTCTTAGCAAATAGGAGAAAGTAGTGCACACAAACTGTGTCCAGCTGTTTTAAGAAATTACTGAAGCTTTTGTAAAGATTTCTGTATTATTGACACATTTTCAAAAATGTATGACTTTAGCAGGAAGAAATTGACTTTGAGATCCACAAACAGGGGAGGGAAGTCCAAAAACATTCAGAAACGGACAAACACTTTGTCGACTTTTCATAGCCTTTTCATAGCCTTTTCATAGCCTTTTCATAGAATTTGTTGACAGTTTTGTCCTTGTCCAGAAATCATCAAATGGCAGTATTTCTGTAATGTGTGCTGAAATGACTGCTGTGTATTCAGAATATAAGAGAACTAATAATGGGTTCTCCTGCCAGTCAGAGCTGTCTTTTAAACAAGCTTCGATAAAAAAAAAAAGATGAAAGATGCCCACATGCTCCAAATAGTCCTCAGTAGTTCAGCTGGTTCAGTAAATGGCAGAAACTTTCAAGTTTGATTTGAACTTCACTGTTGCTCTCAAATGTCAACTGGGCTCTGCTGGATGGATCCTACAGCATGGATACCTGTAAAATTTAAGTCTTCAAATATCAGAATTTATTGTATGGCAGGATATAGATTCAGATCCCAATTGTGCTGCATGCACACACACACAGAATTTGGACCCCACAAATATTACAAATAAGCCTCCACACAACAAGGAACCAGGTGTTAGGCTGATAAGCCCTTACAACTCCCACAGCAGACTCCCGGACCTAAACTCCCATTCTTTCACACTGACTCTATTGACTGTTGCTGGCTCCACCAAGATGCAATCAGTGTGTAGTGTGTATGTCTGTGTGTGAGAGTGAGAGAGAGAGAGGGAGAGCGTAGGCGCACAAGAGAAAAACTCACAAAAGACAGCACACAAAAAGCAGGAGGAGGGAGAGAGAGTGACAGAGAGAGGCAGATAAGACATTGTATCTCACCAGGTGAGGTCAAAGGTCTGCATCTTTGATGCCGAGCTTGGACTGAGCATCTTAGCACGGCGACGAGCACTGGAAACGGTCACCATGACAACCCGACACAGCACAACTGCGTTGACCTGCAGGCAGAGGACAACAGCATCAACATGGCCTCCGGCAAACACTAGAGACCTGCCGCAGCAGATCCACTTAGCCTCCAGCTCACATGGAGAAGAGGCAAAGTTTAGCCTCCTGCTTAGACTGCAGGAAATCTGTGTTCAGTGATGTACATCACTTTATTTAGTTGCTCTCTGTCTCTCTAAGGCAGGAAATCAAAGAATGTAGAGAAAATAAGTAGAAAGTAAGAGAAAATTTTGGGGATTTTAGTCTGGGATTATGTCCTTCATTTAGTCCTTCTACTGAAATCCACTGTGTGCAGTGTATCATTGAAGCATTACAAAAATTGATAATGGGTTTCCTTTACCATAAAACATTTGAAAAGTCATATTATGGTTTGTTTTCTTCTCTGCCTTTTGCTAGTGCACTGCTAGATTTCTGGGATCAGTGGACTAGGATCAAAAGGTTGTGAGGAGAGTCTGCTAATCTAAATTACTGCAAACTGTCACTGTATAAAATGTATATTGTTTTTATCAAATAACAACTTTTATTGACCCTCTTTTACCTTAACCTCCTTTAGTCTTCTGAAAATAAACGAATGTAAAAGATGATGTCATGAGTTCAATAGGTAATGACACACACACACACACACACACACACACACACACACACACACACACAGATTACATACCGCCAAGACAAATATAACAGGTCCCACAAAGGCCCAGATGGTGTCGGTCTTCACGTTGAGCCAGCAGTGATCCTCTGCTTTGTATTCATCCACTGATATAGCCAGTGTTACACCAACTATCAGAACAGGTAGTCCTGAAAAACAATCCAGTGCAGGAAGATGAACTATGGTGCTATGTTTAAAGATGACTGTGCTAAAAAGAATATTTAGTCTGTTGCATTCTCTCGGTCTATTTAGTCTGAAGGGGAACATTCAGCACATCTGCAGAGAGAGCTGAGAGGGACACCTAGATGACTGTGGTGTTTATTCACACACAGTTCTCAGCTCACTGTGTGACATATACTCACACATGGATACAGTTGCAGCTGCAGGGTGTTTTAACTGGGTTAAGGTTGCACTATAGTATAACATCACAAAATGTAAACAAATCATGAACAAATCATTATTACATATTATAATATATATTGACCATAACAAAGTCTGTTCCAGCAAGTCTGTCAGTCCAAAGCTCCTCTAGCAGCCCCAAGAGGCTTGGATGTTCATTACACTAAGGTTGTAGAAATGTACAATTTGTCCCTAGGGACATCAGAAGACAGAACAGTAAAGTAAAAGTTAGTAAAGCCAAAGCAGAGGGCCAAAATGGGTTTATGGGAAATCTGTGACAAGTTTCTTCCTTTTTAATTTTCTCAATACCTGAAGCGTTGTTTAATTTTCTTCACAATTATATTTACTTCTTTTGCCTGGAGTTCTGTGGTCACCTCTCTGGTGAACACTGGATGGATTTATAGGCCCTGGACATTTTATAAGCCACATATTATAACCCTACAGGCACCAACTTTCAAAATAACCTAAAACTTTGATTGGATATGAAAAACAGGTTGATGTCACAATCTAACGTTGGCTAATTCACATTGTGACATTTGGCAGGTTTTATTTTGCTCACAACAGGAAAGTCACTATCTAATATGTCAACATGATGTTGCCATGAAACATTCAACAAACAATGGATATTAGCTGGTTAGAAACACAACTTAAAGGGCCCATATTTTCACTTCCCTGGTGTCTAATTTAAAGTGCTGATATTCATAAGAATATACATTTGTTTTTAAGAACCAAAAACGTTCTCGCTGTAGTACATCTTCTTCTTCTACCTCTTCTCTCAGGGTCCTGGAGCACTAGTAAAAACAGGTCTAAGATTTCTAAGTGACCCAATAAAAATATAGCAGATTTCAGGTAAACACTTAGAATGACTAAATCCTGTGGGATGGTGGGTCCAGGTGGCCTGAGGTTTGGGGCATGGCTAAAGGTGACTGCACAGGGGTGACATCACAAAGTTACAGAAGTCCTGACAGCTCATTATAAGGCTCAGTTTCAGAATACAGGCTGTGAGCATTTCTCTGAGCACTTTCACACTTGCGGTATTAATATAGAATATAGACCTGCTTTGGAATCACAAAAAGCATTTAATAATTTTTAATTTAATAATAACATTTTCATTCAGACGTGGTCCTGACATTGAATTTTGGTCAATGTTTCACAACCTACATTCAGCCACATATCAACATGTAAGGATGTTTTTGGCAGCTGTGTGTTTGCAGAGAAGTGGCCTTCATGTTAGTATCATAGTATCATAATATTCCAGTATTATAGCCTAGTTGAGCATGTGAATCAGACAAAATGGTAAATGGTTATCACACAACAAAATATTACTGAATAGAAAATACATAATATTTGAAGTAAATGGAAGTAAATAAATACCGAATGACCTCTGTTTTGCTGTTAATTACTTATACAACACCTGTGTGTTAGTTTAGGCAAAACTAATCTGGTTTTATCGGGCAAGTCAGTCGTACTCTCAGTATACATTACAACTGAGGTCATCATCTATTGCTAAACACACTTTAACTGTAAGTCTGAGACTATCGATGTGTCATTGCAAAGTTATAGAAGTACAGACAGCTCATTTTAAGGCTTAGTTTCAGAGTACAGGCTGTGTACATTTCTTTGAGCACTTTCATACTTGCAGTGTTAATATCGAATCTTGACCTCCCATGGACATCCACGTTTATACAGTTTGGGACCTTTAAAAACTTTGTCGTCAGATTTCTTTGTCAAATTAACTTTTTCATTCATTTCATTTCCATGGTCCTGACATTCAAATTTTGCTTGACGCTGCAACTTACATTCAACCACATATCAACATGTAAGGATGTTGTTGGCAGCTTAGAAGTGGCCTTCATGTTAGAGTATCATAATACACCAGTATTATAGCCTGATTCAGCATGTGAATGCTGAATGAAGACAAAGTAAAGTAAATGGTTATGGTCATTTAAATATTATTGAATGTAAATAAATAATATTTGACTCAGGTAAATAAATAGTAAATGACCTCTGGTTTACTGTTAATTACAACAACTGTGTGTTAGTTTAGTCCTGAAAAATTGCTGGTAAATAATGAATTATTATGGCAGAACTAATCTGCTCTAATTGGGCAAAAGTCAGTTGCACTCTCAGTATACATTACAACTGAGGTCACCATCTGTTGCAAAACACACCTCAACTGCAACTGATGTGTCCTTCAACCACAATGTACTGTAGTTCTGTAGAGACATAATCATTTGTGATTATTTTCTGTTTGGCAGTCAACTGAAAACTTTTCCTGTGTTTACTGTTGCTCTTTATATGTGACTAAAGGAAAATTGCAGTGCTGAACATTTGTTTTTGTTGTTTCCATCAAAGTGACATATGCACAGTATTTGATGTTAAAAACAAGCAAATCGATGCATAGTCTAAAATGCAAGAGCCACATTTTGTTATGCTGCATAAATCCAGACATGTCCTCTAAAATTAGATGTTGTACGATTTAGCCGTGTAACAAACCTCTTAAATAGATGATGGTAATTATCAACTGAGCAGAATAAACAGGCCAAAAAGCCTGACCCCTTAATGTTTTAGATCTGTTTCAGATGAGAGCTTATAAAGATTAGGATTCTTGATCAATTATAATATTATCATGAGTTGATGTGTGTTATATACATTTTTAACAAGGGTTCGGAGGTTTTATGATGCAGAATCTTGATTATATGAAAATCATATTATTCTTCTTTTATTTCACAAACTGGTTTACTTGCTTGTGAACCAAAATTACTTGATATATTGTAGACAATATAAAGTGAAAGTGAAAACCCAACAACTAAAATAAAAATGTCTTCGCTATGATTCTAACCTGACAGCTACACTATTTCCCCAAAAATTCACACAGTCTCTGCTGCTGGAAAAGAGATCGGTGGCAGTGTTGAATCCCTCAGGATTCATGAGTTTACCCCAGCCAATGACGTAGTAGAGCTTCATCCTGCGGTCCTCGCTGATGTTGACGGACACGACTTTGCTCCAGAGCAACAGGCCCTCCACCAGCATCCAGGAGAACGAAGCCATGAAGAAGAGGTGGAGTAGTGCTGTCACCATGAAGCACGCTGCCTGCGGATTTAAAAACATACACTGAGCAAGCACCTGAGTCCTGCTGAACCATGTGGTTATCTAAAAAGCCAATCGCGTGGCTGCACTGCATGAAATCATGCGGATACAGGTTAGGAACTTCAGTTGATGCTCACGTCAAACCTCAAAATGGGAAAAAATATAATCTCAGTTTTTCAGTCTCTATTTTTTTTTTTCTGGAACCAAAAACAAAACCATCCAGTGAGCAGCAGTTCTGAGGAGGAAACACCAAGTGATTTACTTCTTACTTTTACCGTGGGTAAACACACTGATAAAAGCAAATTGACCCCTTTTTGCTGCCAGTTGGGTTTGCCCGTTCTGACTGAGGACACAGCAGCTATAGACACACACAGACATAGTTGAAAATGAGCTGTAGTGTCCAAAAGTGTGACCTCACTGTTTAGTCATCCGTGCAAAAGTCCATGGATAGGGAGGAGTGAATGAATGAGTGATTTCAGAAACAACTATTTCAGTGTTTCTCACTCTTTCTGTATGTCTGTCTCTCTCCAAATTTACAGCAGAAATAATCATGTTTACAGTCTGGTACAAAATGCAGTTTTGGTCACTATATCTAATTTCCTCCATCATGACAACAGTACAGGTGGTGAATTCAACCCCCCCCCTTCAGAAACTTGTGAGTGACATCTTGTAGGCTTTGCCCATCCTTATTTACAGTTTATAGCTGAAAGAAACTAAAAAACTGTGTTCCGCTGACAGGGACTGCAGAGTTGATTATATTTGTCGAAGCTTATTGCTATGATACACCCTTCTAACGTTACATTTGATCAATTAGTTTTATAAAAAATATTGATTAAGAAGTCTATGCCCAACACATCAGACAGAAATTACATTACTTGCAAAAATCATCGCAGAATCCTGTTGCTTTCAAACGCGGCGTTTAATATACAGTTGTAGTCATTTTTACAGTTGTAATCCTGATCATTTGTGAACAGTACGTGTGGGTGTTGTTCAATAACCTTCCAGTCATGTATTGTGACTGTGGTCTTTCAAGGCCTCTGTGGCCAGAGAAATTTCTACAGGCATAGTTTTATTTTAGAAAGAATTGTAACAAACTGCTACACCTAATGCACCTGAAATTTACAAATGTGGAATCTCACCTCATTGACAGAAGCCCAATCACTGCACATCAACAGCAGTTCAGCAATGCCCAGAGAAACGATCAGATTTTTGTGCACAGTGGTACGGTCTGATTTAGGGACGCTGCACAATTAAACACAAACACACATAATGCATGTAAGCACATGACATGAATGTCTGAGCGAAGATCTCACAATATTTCCAACAATTTTTCAAAAAATGTTTCACAAATATAGTGCTGTTCACAGATCTACAGAGCACAATGTTCTGTTTTTTTTTTTTTTTTTTTTCCAATCTATTGAAGTGAATCTGGCAGAGTTTTATGAAATGCTTTTCACCCTCAGCGCTTTACAGAGTGCACTCTGTGACGTTTTTGTGACTCACCCCACAGCGATGAAGAGGATGAAGGTGAAGAGGAGGCCACACAGAGACACTCCACAGCCAATGAACGTCAGCACCTGCAGAGCATTTTCGTTCTCTGGACTCCTCTGACACACACACGGGCACACACACACACACACACACACATGCACACGCACGCACACACACACACGTGAGCCGTAAATAGCATCACATGCTGTAGAGAAAAGCCTACACAAAATACAGAGTGATATTTTGAGAGAGGAATGTTACCTGTGCTTCGTAAACCTGAAGCAGCAATGCGAAATTGGTTGTGTGGTTGCAGTGGCACACAGTGTTTCCATATTCTTTGGACACCACCTCACAGCCTCTGGTATTCCACCACCCACCAGCCTCTGGACTAGGTAGACACAAACAGCGCATACTTACATATCTACATACACACAGGAATGGCAAGAATGAAAATATCTTCCTATCTAAAACTTTTGCAGCATTTATCACATTTTTGTGATGAATCAGGTAAGATAACTTTGGTATTACAGAGGAATCTGAGACCTCCACATGGCTGTGCTTTTTCAAAAATATTCATTGGTACGTACGTGAGATCAAAGTCCCAGAAGGCACAAACTGGATCATACACAGTACCGATGGGATTCTGACAGGAAGATGGGATACATAATGAAGATAATATTCAATTAAGAAATACATGGTGGCAATGACAATAGGAATTTTAAGCACTAACCTGTACTCTGTGCTGGAGTTGGAAGCGAACTGCTGTACTGACCGGCTGGTCATCTCCCAACGCAGTGGTGGATATGACTGAAGAGCCCAGGATGGTGCCCAAATACCTGGTTATGTACAGATTGATATGTATTATAACAATGCACACAAAAGTGAGCTGTACACCGAAATGAAATGTTATACAGGTCTATTTTTCTTCAGTTAAATGGTGATTAGTAGCATCACACCATGTCTTAAACATGACATATGGCATTTTTTATTCTAGCTGGAGCAGATAGATGTAAACTTTGCTAAATGCAGTTTCAAACATATTTATGAGTTATGATAATATGAATTCACCTCCCTCTCACTGAAATACTAACAATTTGACAAATATTTACCTTCATGAATGGTAAGTAAAACCTAAAATCTCAGGCAGTGTCCAGTGTGTCTTCCCTAGATTAGCCTGTGCTGTGTTGGTTGATATTTTATTCTAAAAGCTATAATCGAAAGGTATTATTTTTGCCTAATTTTGAAGAGGACAAACCAACATGACATGTATAGTTTCTCATTAGAGTAAATGTTTTGGAGATGTGCATATGTTTTTTTTCTCGCTGCAGCCAAGCTGAGTTGGAAACTCACTATACAATTACTACAAATTTTGTTCATTTGTTTTAGCTTAGTCTACATTTCATTTTCAATCCACGGTAGTATGGTTAGAGTGTGTGGCCCAGAAAGAGCCAGTATTGCCTTCCCCCCCCCAATTTAATTATATAATTGAAATAAAGATATTTGTTGACAGTTTAAACTGTGGGAAACAACCTTGAGCCATTGTGGGTGGAGACAAAAAGGGCATCCCTCACATTAATCTTAAATTGTTAAAGTTCCTTACATCTTTATTGGTTTCAATACTGTATGCATGCACATGCATATGTTTAATAGTTTTACACAGACACAATAGTCTACGGCACTGACTATCTGTTTTTATCGCATGAACAGGCAACAGCTGGGCGTTTTCACATGTATAGTTGCTTCCTCGTTGACTATATCAACACAAAACTGTTCTTTCAATAAGAGAATAATCCACCAATCTACACTAAAAACTACAATAAGCAAAATCTATTTTTGTGCATGACTGTAACTATCAGTGGCCCAACTTCATGTGCTCTACTATACAGTTACTGTTTCTGAAGCCTTAATGAACTATTTCTCACTTTGAAATATTATTCTATTATCTAATAATGTAAATAAAGTTATGTAAAATGTCATTACATTCATCATTATGACTAAAGGAGGCAGAGGAATAACAAACATAAGACACTGAGTAGAGAGAACAGGAGAGAGGTAGGGAGAGAAAGAAGTTATCACTAACTGTTCAAGAGAATCAAGAAATCAGATCTCAATAACGTCATCAATGACAGGAAATGAATGAATGAACCATATGCTTACTGCAGCAAAATAATAAAAGCCCTAGGGCCTGGAGGGCTTTTCATTTGAAATTGTTACAGGATGTGTTGACTTTGTCACATCAAAGAGTGACTTCTATCAATTCTACAAACAGAGGGAGTCAGAAATCAAGAGATACCTCAAACCAAGACCTGTGTTGAGGTAAATAAAGGCTCTGGACACTTTTTGAGGAAGAACAGTAATTGAAAACTGCCTTGTCCCAGACAGAGGCGGTGCTCTGTATGGGAGACAAAGTAAAGAGTGATTCATTTTATAAGCAAATATAGCCAAACTCATAGCTCAGTCTTATGTGTTCGGCAATTTTGTGACGATGAGCATAAGTCTACTCATATTTTACCCCAGAACTGTCTTGTTGCTCAGCTTGTTGTTCAGCTTAATATGAGGGCTGTCGTCTATGTAAGGCTGCCAAGCCAAGAAGCCAAAGAAATGCACCTGCCCTTTTGGCAGACAGACACCAGGTCTGTCTCAAACGCGGTGACAGGAGAGATCACCAAGCTGCAACTTATGCAAGTAAGTTAGGAAAACGCCAATTTTACAACAGATAAAGAAGCACAGCTGATGAACTCAGCTGCACAGTTGCTCTACGTGCTTGTTGTTTTTTATATTATTTTGAAGTTACTTCAGTCAGCAGATCAGAACATTTGTCTATTCAGTTGTGTTGTGTTGTTTTTGCAGCATGTGCTGTCAAATTGATAAAGATGTTTACTAGATTGGATTTGCATGTGTCAGCACTGTGTTCAGGTGTCTTGGCCACCGTGTGTAGGCACACGCAGTGTGTAGACATTATTATTATTTTTTGGGTTAAGCCCACTTTTCAATTTAAAATATTTGAGTAGCCTATACGTAAATCACTGACTATACTGCAAAATCTGGTGTGCAAATATCCCATGATGTTATAGGTGTTGATGGCACCATAGAAAAAGAAGAAGAAAAAACCATCCATTTACCTCTGGCTTCCGTCTGTGACGGTAGGAACCATAGAGATGTTCTCAGGACTGAAAAGAGGCGGCAGAGAGCCATACCACGTGTTGACCAACGTGAGCTTCTGGAAGCCTGAACAGAAAGATGGAGCTTTCTTCAGCTTGCACCAGACAGTTAAATAAAACACTACCAAGGGAAATGTAGTTCATTTAGGATCACGTATTGTTTAAGATGAATAGTTTTTGCAAAACCCGACAATGCGCCTCCATCTCCACTTCACTGTGAGACCTTGGAAGTGTAAGTAGGTGAATGCATGCTACATTCAGATGTCTGTCGTTGGTACATTGTCAACTGCATTCATTGGCAAGACTTAGGTTAATAAAATGTGTGTTCTCACTGCAAACACTCCGCTCAACTGTGATAGATAATCTGAATAAGTGTCTGCTGTAAATGCAAGTGGAGGAAGATGATTGTGTCTTGCACTATTTTCCTACCGTTGTTATGGAGATCCTGTATCTTCTGATGTGGGACTGAAATGCAGTCTAGGTTGTTGTGTGTGTCTGTGTCAGGCCCACAGAAGCTCAGTCCTCTGGATCCTTCCTGCAGCGTGTGCTGCTGCACCTCCACTTCTTCAAAACGAAGGACAGATTTATATAAAATATTTTATGCATAATGATTCTGAAGAAAGTTAAGTCATCAATAATATCCCTCGAGAAATGCATTTTTTAATCATTAAACCTTTTTTAGAGAAAAGGAAATTTCAAAAATTTCAAAGCTGACAATTTACAGTTTACTTTACTTATCAATAAAAACATGAAACAAAAAATGTGATTAATGTTTCCAAACATATTTACATATGTCTTCTCAAGTTACATTCAATATAAAGTGACTTTCTGTTTCTCTTTTTTATGTCTGGCTTCGTCTTTCTCAACAGACATTTTCAATAACCACACTATCAAAACAACAGTAAGGGTTTGAATTTCAAATTGATTAACCTGAGCTGGAACGGGTGTTACCATGGCGACTTAACCATATTCAGCAGGGTTGTGAAAAGTTAGAGCTTCATTTTATGTGAGGAATCTACTGAATCAAAACCCTTATGTGCAGTGCCAAGGTAAGGATAGCTATTTTATCTACTCTTAAAGAATAACTAGAGAAAATCGAGGTTTTAGATGTTCAGTCATCAAATCCTAATAATGCAAATGGTAAATGAGTAAGACAGGACTTCAAAAATGTCGGAGTTCAACACAAACACTACCTCTGGGCTGAAAACAATCAAACAATGAGAGTCTCAGGATAAAGTTAAAGTTCCATCAATCTCTGCCGTTCGAGTTCTAAAAAAGTTAAAAAGATAAAAGGCTCACGGGGGCATCTCGAGTGGCAACCCACCGTGATGGCACCGTTGGTTTGTGAACTGCCTTTTTGAAATCTTGAGTTTGTAATTTGGCCGTGGCCATTTTGATTGATTGAAACTACAAACTATATTTGGACGAGTAACTGGAGCTGAGGAGGAGTGAGAGGTGGCTCTGACCTTCTTTGTCCTCTATCCTGATTTGTTTCTGGTACAGTCGGTCAATCAAAGGGTAATCATGGCCTATTAATAATTAATAGGTAGCAGGGCAGGGTATCCATTAGGGCGTGTCTACCTTGTGATTGACAGACTGCACCAGAAATGGAGACCTGTTGGAGAAAGCACAGAGCAGGTCAGGTCCACCCCTCATTCCTCCTCAGCTCCACCTTCTTGTCCAAACATAGTTTGGCTTTATGTCCCACGTAAAGCAATTTTTAACCACATTTTGAGATTTGCAACATCACTTGACTGAGTATATTGTCGTTCTAACTGGAATTACTGATGGAGCTACAGTTCCAAGATGCATTATGAAAATGTCGTTTAAGAGTTCCTCTATAGCCCTTAATACAAACAACCATTCTAAGAAAAGTCAAAACTTAATCTAATCTGCTCCATGAGGACTGTGTAGGTGTGGTTTGATCAGATTTGATCGACAGTGCTAGTGACATAATCGAGAATCCCACAAATGCACAAAATCTTTTTCCATCAGAGCCCCACCCACTACAGACTGATGAGGAAAGCACAGATAGAAAAGTCTGTCTGGTCTCCTCACCTAACCCTGAGTAAGATTGAAAAGAAGCATATTCAGCAAAGCATCTTGTTGTACCAGCATGTGTAGCACCGACCGATAAGATGTAGTTAGAGGGCTGCTGAGTTAAATAGCCATTTGGTGGTGACACGGTCCTATTTCTTGTTACCGACTAATTATTGATTTTTTTTTTTAAATGCTTCTTGATCTCAACAGAATTATTTACAGTTGATGTCCACAGCTGTTTTAGTTTGATGACGTGATCTTTGCATTAAGGTAGTTTTCACTGGTTATTTAGCAACCACAATCAATATTGTCTTTTGTGGACAATTTTTGGTTTGAACCCATCGTTGCTCACAACTTCTGGGTTAAGGTCAGACAGCGGATGTCAGATGCGTGTGTGGGTCAGACTCACTGATATTGGGGCTGTGAATGGTCAGGTGATCACTCTCTGCCATTAAGTGCGGGCTCAGGCTGGTCACCATCCGGTCAATACTCTTGACCACGTCCATGGGGCCATTCACCACCTAAAACACACAGAGCAGTGGTGTCTCGGCAGAAGCAGCAGCAGAAGCAACAGCAGCACTTATCTACTCTGCCCTGCTAAGCACGACCGCCAAAGCTAGAGGTACATTTCAAAATGACCATTCATGTGCCACAGAAATAAGATAATGCTTTCAGTACGTAAACTGTTTGCTGGAGTCTGCGCTCAGTTTGGCTGAAGTGGGAGATAGGCCTATAATGCATGGCACAATCGTGGATTTTGCCTTTGTCTGTTTTGAAACCCCTCATTCTGATTTCAATATGCCCATCTGAGCTGAGCCTTGGAGACAGAGCCGGGAGCAGAGCGAGGTGGGTTTGTGGATGAGTACAGCCATAGTTTTTCAGAGTGCTGCTCATCCATTGAGTCTGGGCTGCGGTGGCCTTGGAGCACTGAGAACCCTAAGGGGGAGGGGGACTCTACCACAAGGTACAACTCCATGAAGATCCGCTCCACACACATTAGTGCAGAGGCAGAAGTGATAAAAACATATCAAGATTTCAATATATTATTCCAAGAGTGACAGACAGAACTGAGCAGGGTGCTATTAAAAAATTCAAAATCAGAAAACTGAATAATTAATCCATGTCTCAATCAAGAGGTGTGTGTGGTGTTTGTCAGCTCTGTTCAAAATTCATTATACCATTCTGTATAGAAGCACACTGCCCTCTAGTGCTTTACAGCTGAACAGCAATAGCAGTCTACCTACCCACCTATCTTTCATGAATTCATTCTGATCCGGCTACATCCAGCTTCCACCACGTGTGTTAAAGAGAAGTCATGAGCTGTGATGTGGACTGGTTGACCAGCACAGTTATACATATCTGCGTTATCCTATCTTAATGCAATGAATATATGCACATTTGTTTTGTGCTGCATTGCCAAAATCACTATAGTGTGGGAAAATACAGTATATTTCTCCATTTCTCGGATTCCAACGTAAAGGTAAAACAAATGTAGCTGCAAGCATTAACTCTGGGTTTGAGTGCTTTCACGCAGCCACATTTGGGCTTCAGGGTAGAGAAAGCCGAGTAAAGTCACAACCGCTAGTTTCATTCTGTGTAAAGACGACATGAGACCAGTTACACAATCTTATTTCATCATCACAAAGCCCGTAGCAACATCTGTAATTTGTCCAATATGATCAACGAAAATATATTAAAGACTATAAATGAATGAATAAAGATCAATCTAAAGCTGTCCATTATACAAACTGATAGGTGTTTTCTTTTAGCTTCACTGCTTGGAGCCTTTTTAAAATAAACATTTGTGATGATTACAGTAGAGTGATTTTGATAAGGTTCCTAGCGTTGCTGATACAGAATTCTTGAACCCTCAATATATCAAATAATGGGTGGCTCAGTGGTGCAGTGTGCCGTACCCCATGCTCTCCTCATATCTGTGTTGCGTAATGTTTCATCCCACAGTCCTCACACATGCAGGTTCACTGGCCAATCTGAATTGCCCATAGTGTTTGCTTGTTTTACCACCTGTGAAAAACTAAAAAGGGTTTTTCCACCTATTTTGCACAATACATCTTGTTGACTGTTTAATGTGGCAGCTGTTGACATCTGAAAACACAACCTGCAACCTCATATGAAGACACGCGGCAACTGCACGTTACTACACCTTGTGCCTCCTTCTGCTTGTCCTACCAACTAGTTGCAGTGAAAGCACATTCCACCTGTGTAAAAACAAGATGGTGGCCATCTCAGCCAAGTCATTCTACAGACAATCCCTGCAGGAAAGTGGACAGGTTAAACACTTTTATGGTTGACTCTTGTTTATATATATTTGGCACCGTTTGTATTCTGATGTGCAAATTTGATGAATTTTAGCAATTTTACAAGCTGCAATGCTGCTGATCATGAAGTACTCATTCACAAGACATTAGGACTTTATTACTGTTCATGCAAGAGAGAAAATGTATAGATTGCTCTTTCATGTCATACAAATTAGTCTATGAAAATTAAATGAGTCTAAATTTAGATTAATTTTAATGACAGCTGCTGTGAGAACTTCAAATTATTTAAAAATATGCTCATTTATAGATTATATGTCTAAGAGTTCTTTAAACTGAATTTGAAATAGAAAACCTTTTATCACAATTAGAGTGTCAAGGCTGTAAAAATACTTTCGGTTAAATGACAGCAGGATAAAAATGTCCTGTAAGTGTCCTTGAGATCAGAATGATCTGAATGATCTGCCACAGCAGATATACATCTAGCAAGGCTAAACAAAGAGTGAGAGCGTGAGCAGGTGCCACCACTGTGCCACCACTGTGCTACCTATATGCTACCTATATGCTACCTCTCTGATGGCCTGCCACTTGACGGTGTTGTCCTCGCTGATGATGCTGTCGGCCACGCTGATGAAGTGCTGGCTCAGCTCCTGGATGCTCTCCTGGCTGGTGGCATCTGCAAGCGGCTGCGGGGGGACATCGGCGGCCAGGGACAGCAGCTGGATGAGGGACACCATGTCTGCTGGCTGCAGTCCCTCCTGCTGGGTGTCTTCCAAGGCCTGGACCGACACATCCAGCAGGGCAGATGCTTGGGCGATGCCACTCAGCCCTGATGGTTGCTGTCCCAGCAGAGGCTGGGGCAGAGGCAGAGACACCAGGTTTAGCCAAAGCAGGTTTTTAATTTTACAAATGTTTTATGGGACACCATGGGAGTCCTCCATCTCTTATGTGATGAATCATTCAGTACATTAGATTTATGAGTCCTCTACCTGCGTTTTGTTGGAAATATTCATCAGATGGTTCATGAAAGCAGTAGGCTGAGACCTCTGAGAATCACTCATCTGCTTCATCTTCAGGTAACGCTCTGTGTCAGGGACAATGCGACATTGGTGCAGATGTTATAATGGCAGGAAGCTGCCGCTGCTGTGATCTTTCAGCTGAAGGCATTCAACCCTGAGACTGCTGAAGTATCCCGAAATAAAACTCTGAACTCCCCGCAGCACCTGACCTCTGACCTCTGTGTCAGCAGTGGGATTTCCCCCACTTAAAGTTAAGACATTCTTATTTCGTTAGAGCGGGCAAACGTTATACGTGTGCTCTTATCAGTCACTCTAATAACAACAATTACTGCTTTCTACTCTAACTTCAAACTAAAATGACATATTGCAGGAAGTCATAGTCTGAACCAAGTGACATTAGACTTTTGGACCCTCTTTAATATGACATTGGCTCAAGTTCCTCCCATTTCTCTGGATCATTTCTGAGATATTTCTAAACTTAGAACTGTTTATCACAGAAATAGTATGTGAAGCTATCTCTATCAGTTCACTATAATGTGTTACCTTAGTCAATTTACTGAATCATTAACAGACTCTCCAAAGACCAGACAAGTGTGTTGCTGTGGACGGTTTTTAAGTCTCACCTCTGCTGCTCCTGCAAATGAACGGTAGTGGATCAGAGCAGTCGGCCAGTGCGAACTGTGGGTGCTGAGCTGACCAGCTGTGCAGTGTCCTGCAGCCCTGCAGCTCCATCTGCTGGTTTGTCGCTGCCCACACATCCATATGACCATGCATTCAGGCACACAAGAAGATATGAGTGAGCTCCAGCATTATTAAAGGCCCTAACCAGTGAAAAATCAAACCAGCAGAGTGGTGAATTCATGGTGCCTGTGACAATCAACAGCAAAGGGAGGAATCAGAAATCATTTCTGCTGCAAGAAGAGTATCACTCTTCAGGAACAGGTGAAAACTCTTTGAGCTCAGATTGTTGTTGTAAAAAAAACTGATGCATGGATCTTGCAGGAGGAATGATACTAAACAGCGGGGGACCATACGGAGCCCCCCCCCCCTGTCTTTTATTCTGTTCCTTCAGTCATCTTAATGTGTTTCTGGAAGAGTCTCTGTCTCAGACTACTCATGCTCACACTGTCTGGATGTACAAGCTGCTTCAGGAAGGAATTCATCCTGAATGACACCAGGACACAGACGACATGGACACAAACACCTGCTCTTTACTGACCTTACATCTGTGCAAAAGCTGGAGTAAAAACAACAGAAATTGGGAAGAAAACAAGAGAAGAGTGGAGGCCGTACCACAGAGAACATTATAAATGGAATTCAAAGCTAAAATATGGACCTTCCCTGAAATAAGGATACAATATAAAGAGAGCAGAATGCAGCATGCACACTATAATATTATCATATAGTCAAGACCAACAACTTACTTGTTTAAGGGATAGTTTTGGTAAACCCATATTCTTTCAGGTCAGACATTTGGGTGGAATTAAAATTTAATTTAATTTCTTTTTGATGAGCATGATGCAAAGTCACAATATGAGCATCATCCAAGGCACAGTTTGAGTAAATGAGTAATCCAGCTGTTCACAATGTTGCCTTTTTACAAATTTAACGTGTTTTCAAGAGACAGCTTAAATAACCACGTCTTTCAAACTCCACACATCCAGCTTTGTGGTTGTTTAAATCCACCAAAGATAACTCTCATGACACCATCATCAGGTGATTTGGATTATGCTGTTTTGATCCAGATGCACTGCAGTTGTCTTGAAGGATGATGAGGTCCAATAAAGCAAGATACACA
The DNA here is from genome assembly GCA_038496675.1 of Rachycentron canadum. Classification (NCBI taxonomy): domain Eukaryota; kingdom Metazoa; phylum Chordata; class Actinopteri; order Carangiformes; family Rachycentridae; genus Rachycentron; species Rachycentron canadum. The sequence continues at coordinate 23,096,871 of CM076654.1, forward strand.
TGTGGTCAGATGATCAGACAGGCTGTAAACAAACGAGCAGTTTGTCTAGATCATCTCAACCACTTCACCTAGAGGTCAAACAAAGCTTGCCAGTTCCTCAATTCAAAGAAAAACCATACTCAAAACTAGAATAAACTCAGGAGGTCAAAGTTGAAGCGAGTCTATAAATTGTGATGAATGTTGACAACAGTTTGAGGAATAATTTTACATTTTGTTGCTTTATCTTCCAGTTACATTTGGCCAACTTGGAAGTTTGTTTAAAGCCTGATCACCTTTAGACTTCACTGCAGCAATGTGTTCCTAAATCCCAGACTTCACTGTGGTGAGTGTAGAATCTGTGGCCTTCACAGGACTAAAGAACATGGTAAGCCAGGGCTTCCTCCCAGTCCTCTGAGGATTCACCTCCTCAGACTGTTCTGCTCTCTAAACTCACAGACACACAATGTATCACATTAAAATTCAGGCACAGGGCGACTGTATATTTTAGATGCCTTAAGTTGAAAGGGGTGGGTGGGGGTCCCAACAGGGCACTCATACAGCATACACAGAATGTGATCTTACCTGGGCAAAACAGAACGGCTTGCACCTCTTCGACCACTGGGTGGACTCTCAGCTGGTTTAGGTTCCAGCCGAAAAGCACTTCCCGTGTCATGGGTGAACACGCATTGAGGGCCCTGACATGCCTTGTCTCCAGAGACATATTCCAAATATTCAGGTCAGTCATAGTTCCAAAAAACGGCTCTGTAAAATTCCCTCCAAAGGAATCTTGGTCCTGTCCCAGGATAAATATCCCGTCTCCATGGATATCTTTGGAGGTGTCTGTGCCTGAACCCATGTCCTTCCTTTCCCCATCCACATAGATAGCCCATTGGCCGCTGCTGCGACGCCAAGTGACACAGATGTGATGCCATGCTCCGTCATTGTGGAAGGATGCCTTATATGGAAGGTGCTTACCATGGATGATGAGTGCCAAGAGGATGCGTTCACGCATGTCCACCTGGCCTCGCAGCTGGAACTCATTGGTAAAGACAGGGGCAGCGTAGGAGAAGATGGTGGATACCTCATTCCACTCAGTGTCCCACTGAACTCGAACACACACACTAACATGTGAAAGCGCAGGGAAGGACACGTTGACACGAGCGAAGCCCTCACGGGAGTCCTTTTGGAAGTTTAGAGCTGAGAACTGTACGTCTAAATAAGAGAAGAAGAAAATGAACTTGCACATTTGGTTTGTATTCCTTCATTTTCTATACAAGGATCACTGATTCCACTCACACTGCTTGGCCAGGGCCACAGGCTTGGTGGCTACTCTGCTGGGATCCCTGACCCAGATAGGTGACTGAAGACCAGTCTGCTGAAGCAGCTCCAACGCCCCTTCCTGGTCCTCTGGCTGGTCCAGTGTCGCAAGGGAGCTGAACTGGCCTCTGCAAAAACTGTCAGCCCTGGAAAAGGTCAGTGAATCATTGACCAACTGGAAAGCTGAATGAGATGTGAAATGGACCAGTCTGGATTCTCCTGGGGAGTCAGGCACATAATCACAACAATAGCAGGATGTTACGAATGAAAAAAAACAGTGGAGCATTGATCAATAAGTATTAAATGCTTTACTTAATGGTTTAAGTGAAGGTACAGGGACACCAGGATAAAAAACTGGAGCCACTGGCCACTCAATGTTGTTTATCATAATCTCACCTTGTGAGCCCCCCACTTTGTCAGGCCCAGCTTGTGTTGGCTCACTCTCACATACCACCTACGGGAAAGAAGTCAGATCTACTCCATTATCTGCTGTGCAGCACATTGAATAGAAGCAGCATCCAATGGCTGGAGATTGTCAGCCATTTGAAAACAGAGAGCTAATGTCTGATTTTGAAAACAGAGTAATTACAGTGCGACTTAAATGTCATAGAGATAATAAAAGACATAGAGAAAGATGACGAAGTTGTTACCATAAAGGAGAAGAGTATGAGTCCAGTATGCAGGGCTCCAGTCATCTCTGAGCCAGTGTTGTCTCCAGCTGAAATAAACCACTCAGTCTACCCAGAATATAATATTTCCACTGGATCTCTTCAGAAAAAGATCTGCATGTCCATCAAGTCAAAAAAGTTAACACAACACCCTATTGATAATAAGTATTTAAGCCAATGATGTCTTGAATATGGCGTTGAGTAAGGTAAAGTAAATCAAAGACATTTTTAGTGTGTCACTCTTCAGGAGGTTGTTTCCAGAGTGTGTGCTGATTCCTTGTTGTGCTCTAGTCAGTTGTAGAATTTGCATATTCCTCCAAATCAGCAGAAAGTCTCTTCATGTGCCCTGGGAACAAACTCCACACTTGTGGAACAATCAAATCCAAATCCTGTCCAGACTCCTTATCCAGTGTATCACCCACAACGTCCAGCATATCCATCAGAGTCTCTGGTCTCCTGACTGGGAGACAGCCAGCAATCCCAGTGCGTCTGTCCAAGAGCCCCAGTCTGCCACTTGCCTCCCTTCAGACCCCTCACCCCCTCCCTTCTCAGCACCCTGAAGCCATCTGCCATTGTCATGCAAATGGAGTCATTTTTTAAAAGAACCCTACTTACGCAAGCAGTGTCAAGTCTTTGGAACAGAGTTTATCTGGAGGAGCAGGGTGGTGGACATTTTTACCACGTTACACACTCATGTCTTCTATTGGACCCCTTAGAGATAATTGCAACATCTTTTTTATCGCTGTACTTCACAGTTAATAAAGCATTAGTAGCCCACTACACGTGTAACCAGTGTACAGTGATAAAGTCCGCCTGTTTGGGTGGATTTTATGTGGTGGTTATGTGCAGTGTGCTTGAAAGGCTTCTGTAGTCTATGGCTTATGACAAAAAATGCATCTGCAGTCACAATAAACTTATAGATATAAAATGATATAGATCACAGATTTAAATATTTGGATCCCAAAATCTAGATTTGGCCAAATAGATAGAACCTGTCAGTCAGGCAAATGATTCGTTCATCAGTCCAAGTAAAATAAAACTATAAATCAACACTATAATTTAGTGCACCAACATATAGTAAACACAACATACAGTGTAAATATTAATCTCAGTCTAACCCAAGGTAAACACAGTTTAGTCAACCACATACTTTGCCACTGCCTCTAATATTTCTCTAATATTCTGGACTAGTAGGACACTTAAATTGTTGTAACAAAAATACAATACCTCAGATTCGATACATTTATCTAATCCCTACATTATCTTATATTTAAATAACCCTAATTAAAACACAGAGTTTGTTTGGCAGGAGCGCAGGAGTGGAAGCAGAACTGAAGATGACACACCTGTGCTGTATGAGGTGTTCCCATCTTGACTGACCAAATTGTGCCTGGGTCTTAGTGTCCCCTCAGTGCACCTGGTCACATGTTTTCACCCATCTATGTGATATAGTACATTTTATTGATACACTATTTAGAATAATCAGCTAAACAATAAAAATGACTGAAAGAAATCAGGCGACACTGCCACAACCAGCCAACTTATTCTGTCAAGACATCATAATGTTACACAGCGACACATTCTGACCAGTCACCAAGATTATTGAACAGAATAACAGAAGATCGCAAATACATGCAGTAGATATTGATATTCCCGAACACTGATTCCCACTTCCTGTACAGACAGAACCGAGAGAGGGACCTGGTTGCTACGCTGCATGAAGTGAATAACTCCAGTTTATTTGTGCTTTGGCCATTGTTTATATCAGTTTTGGTAACATTTTACTCAATAAAGTAATACAACGTAGCAAGAGCAAGAGTTCTGAATAATGAACAGACTGTTCTCTCGTCCATTGTCTCTGCAATATTAGGAAACTACATTCAACTCATACGTCTCCTGTAATGTATATATATGTAATTTAGCTAAATTTGAGAACAAACACAATAAACACATCTGAAAACATTTCCATAGTCAAATAACTATGGGTCAAAGTGAAACTATGGGTGACAGTGATTTTGAATTGAGAGACAGAAAAACACAGACGACCTGAATTATTGCATAGTGGTAGTTACAGTTGTAATATGACTATTTGACTGACAGAACATGAGTCTGTGCTCCTGCTTATTTTATTTGTTTGTTAGTATTAATTACCAGGTATGGATGCCTGCACTCATCATACTTGGCTTCTTAGCTTAGCTTGTTAACTAGCTAATTAGCTTATTAGTCAGCAAATGAATTAGCCTTCAAGCAAGGTGCCCAGCTGTGTTAACAATGCTAATGGGAGCGTATGCTAGCCACAGAGTCGGGCACTGCCAAGATGCAGATGGCGACTGAGCCTCCGAACCACTCTTCAGTTGCCAGAGGCTACAGGCATTATTTACAGAGTGAGACCTCTCTCTCGTTGTGCAGTCCAGACGTACTCATTGTCAGAAAATACCCACTACAGCTACATATTATACAGTGGTTATTTATTTCTCTTTTCCTATAATCTTGGCTGCAACTTAACTTGGGTCAAATGGAAACATTGTCAGGGAAGGCCAAGGCATAGTGTGTATGTAGACCTCTCTGGATAAACATAGAAGACCTGACTGCGAATTGTTCACATTAATGAATATGTATTTCCTAATGTAACTTGCCTTAAATATATTTTATACTACTAATTCATTCAAGTATTCATATAGTTTTTTATAATGATTTCTTTTCTGATATGCTGCATTTATTTCAATTAATATAAATCTAAAGCAAAATTTATTTGATTTACAATTCAATTCAATTTACAAAGAACTGTAATATGTTTTCAAGTTTTGAATAAAGTGGAAAAAAGGCTACTGGGAAAGTAGTAAAAAGAATTGAACGTGCACAATATGTACATTAACACAGCAGAACTTTTGAGGAGCATTACAAAAGTAATAAGTGGAAAAAAAGAAACCTACCTTTTAGCTCATAATTGTCAATCAGCTCCATTGATCTGGTCAAGGCCATGAATTTTATGAAGGCCTTTGATGGTTTTCTAAGGGTAAAACGGCTCAGGATGTTTCTTTGTGTTTATAGCTGTTAAATGAGTGTTGTAGGGCTCTGTTTTGTGTTTGACATGCTTTCAGAGAATCTGTGACAGCTGATACAGGAGCAGACTGGTGGCTTTGCATGGTGACTATATCATGTCGTTATTTCATTGCAGGTCATGACAATACCTGCAGAGTCTCTTTATGAGTACAATGCCAGAATAATCATTTTACACTGACATTGTAGCTTTTGTGGCTTTACTCACACCTGCCCAGACTCTTACACAAAGAGACTGGTGCACTTGAGAAAGAGACAAAGACTGATAAAGACAAAGCCAGCCATTAGTATTCTACCTTGGTATCCACTCAGTGTGAAAAACTGGACAAGAGCCTGCAGGAACATAAAGCTCCTCCTGGCTGAGACTCCTGAACGTTGCTCTCCCGCGTGCCCTCCTCTCCGGTCACCCATTCATCTGACTTTCTCCTTCTGTCACACTGCAGCTCAGACTTGGCTCTGAAAACCTTGAGTGCTTTCACTGACAAAAAATGGGCAGCAAACAACAGAGCTCAAAAGGTTTCTGCAAATTACATTCAGGGACTTATGTTCTTAAAGAGTCAGTTATAGGTCAGTTACAGAAATTTTTTACTTTTTGCATACAAATAGTTATGGTGTCAAATAGTTTGGTGGTATAGCTTTATGTGTCCACATTTATCTCAAATGTGTCTGTAGTAGCCAAGAAGTTCCAGTGTTATTTTGCCTTGATACACTCTGGTTTGTGACTGAAGATTGTAACCTCAACTTCTGTGAAGGCAGCCTAGGCAATGCATTGCACACACCACACACTTGACCTTGGCGTAGTTCATGTGTAAAAGCCATGTACGGGGGATGTTCAGTGCTCACAAAGCAACAACATCATCACACTGGAATAGTGGAATGTTTTACTTTATTTGGTTTATGACCATTTTTTTGCAATGAAATGTAGTGTGAATTTCTTTTATTATATTTTGTTCTTATTCCGTATGTATCATTCATTTCATTATTTTACACTTTGAATAACTTTTATTATGGAGCACAGACTAGATTTCTTCCAAACTGAGCTTTGTTGTAGTTCAATTTATTCCAGTATGAAGTCATTGGTAACTTGCAAAGATCTGCTTTCAAAGTAGCTTCCCCTACACTGTCAGGTTCACACAAGGATCATTTGAAGGCTCTTTGAAGAAAAACAGCGATGTCAAAAGCCATTGTCAACAGAAATTTTTATTGTGAAGGTCTGTTGTTGATTGAATTTTGTCTTGGGCATTTCTGGCACATAGAGAAACTCATTCTCATCCGTCTAGAAAAAAAAAAAAAAAAAAATCACAAATTACCAGCTAGCACAACTCAAAAGTTTTTAGTCTTTACAATATGAACATGTTTTGACACAAATATAACACATGTATACGTATATCACATGACCAGTGCATTGGAATGGTCATGTTTGTTCCAGTGCACATAGGATGCAGGTAATCTACTCTACAGATGGTTACTTAGAAGATACAATTGAGGAACAGCAATGGAGAAAAGTAACACATGAGATGTCTTCTTGCTTGGACCAACGACAAAGTCCAAACAACACGTGACACCTACCACGTGAAATGTATCCCCTTACCATGAACACCAAGGTACCCATCAGGGAGCCATGGTGGGCATCTGCAGTTTCAGGGGTTTGAAAGCTCAGTGAACGCTTAATTAAAACATATTAGTGTGGATGTGGCCAAACCATCAAATCAAAGAATGTATTCCATTGTTCTACTCAATGGTTCAGTGTGACGCCCAGAAGCAGCAGGGATGTTCAGCCCCAGGTAAAGAGACAGAGAGAGAAGGGCTCTGACAGAGACACAAGGATTCACCCCATCCTCACTGAAGACTGTAAAATCTAAGAAAAAGACAGACAACAGCATTACATCCACCTCAGAGTAAACCAGCAAACCCGAGTGTGGGGTGAAATACCAGCAGCTGCTGGGTAAGGAGGGGTCGGCGGTATTTGGCACAGATTCATCTAAGAAAAACAATTACAGGAACAATGCCATGTCAATCAGAGTTGGAAAAAGGCAGCTTGCCTGGGTTATCATGGTCTAGACCAGGAGTTCATCCTCATCCTGGACCAGGTCATATAGTTTAATGACCTGACAAAGAGTTTATTTTCAATAACTACATATATTAAACATTGCTGGTTCTGAAGGATGATTCCGAAATTTTTAAAATAAAATCCTTGAACATAGATTACATTAGCTTTTTCTTTTTTTTTTTTCTTCTTTTTTTTAAACTGTTGATGAAGCTATCATTCCAAAGCCATAGACATCAATCAGCTGCTGAAACAGTTTCAGGAAATTTAAAAGCAACAGAAGCTCAGGGGCAAATGTTAAGAGAGATGAATGAAATGCAGATTTGGTTTGTCTCATAAAGCAAACAAGAAAATAATTTTACATATATATATAACATATAAAATGCTCAATTGATCATGAGCTGAACATGATGCATTTGCACAGATCAAAGATCCTCCATACACACAGGTGTTTTCATGACTGATTACACATTCTCAGGCTGGAGTCACTACATGGTTAGGGTGCTGGACAAAAACAAATGTCTGAGTGCTTTGCACTGGTCTTTTGGTTAGGTTTACACTGGCATACTCACTCTGCCTGCAGGAAACAGACTCCTGCAATCTTAAGTCAAATTCTGACAAAGGATTCACCTTCTCCTGTCTGTTTTCAAACTAACTGACAGCTGTATGAATAATAACATCACAACCTTAAATAGTGTTACAAACAGACCGGTGAGCGCCACAGATACTGCAGACGGACTTCGGGCCTCACCAGAGTCTGACAGTCGACTTGGAGCTTGTTGGTTGGACTTGTTGCACAACTACCCAATTTTTATTCCCTGATAAGTGTTTTGCATTTTGATTTAAATACTTTTATCATCTCATGGTTATTTATTTCTGACACTGTCATGATACAGCATATGAAGCTGGTGAAGACCAAACACAGAGCTAAAAGGGAGGCAACACTTGACTGAGACTGTTTGCCTACACTTATGGTCACATTATGTTAATATAAGTAAAACAGATCTGGCAAGTCTGAATAATAATGTTTCTGTATCTGTAATTCTGTAATTTCTGTAATCTGTCATTGCATTTTAAGAGAGTGAGAGCCCATGCCTGAACAGGGCTAAAAAACATGAGCTGAAACAAAGGTTGAAAAAACAAAAACAAAAAGAAGAAGGAAACTAAAATTTCCTTGAAGTCCAACAGTCATTGTGGTTAAAGCCAACAGCTAGTGGACAGGGCGGGTGGGGTGGGAATGGAGGATGCTGGGTGTGGGTCAGCTAGAATCCAATGAAGTGGGTCATAAAAACTGTGGTAGTCACCAGGAATTCAGGGAAAGAGCTGCTAAGGTATTTCCCTGTGCATCCCAGAGCAACACATTCACAGCCCTGACCTAGATTCAACATGTGAATCTAGGTAAATGTCTGAAATTACCCTGAGTTTCCCTGAGCTGTCTGCATCCAGCATCACAATCTTAGATGAGTATGTGTACAGACAGAATAGTAACATATATGGAAGCTGGATTGAAAGTAAGGTGGCTGTGTGTATCCGTGCATGCAGAATGTTTCTTTACTCTGCTCTGCCGACCCCGAGTTCTGTATGCAAACTGCTGTTGACAGCTCTTTTACTGGCTTCAAGTCAACACCACACTCACACTTAGTTTCAGACTGAGCATTTAAAGAGAAGACATTCAGGTTTGATTCAATAGAGACCACAATGAGGCGTTGCAGTCTGTGCGACAAATGCTTTGGTTTTTCCCAGTTTTTGGACCAATCTGTCCTGCTTTCTGCCCGAAGTCAACAAATGACTTTGGTTGGAGCTTTCTTCATCAACAGACTTGGGCACAGCGAGCAGACAAAAGAGCTAATGCTAATTGTCCTCCCTCCCTCTGCTCGCTCTTCCCTCCACTGTAAGACGCTGCCACTACCTCCCAATGTATTTCCATGACAACCTGCGGATTGTAAGAGTGGTATGGAAACGTCAAACACTTGGTGGGCTCGCATCATTGAACACAAAAGGCCAGTGACCTACATGTGGAGCGAGGATGAAGGCTTTTCCCAGAAGAACAGGCCCAGCAGAGCAGTCGAGGATGGGATAGAAGCACAGTAACAGTCCCCCTCTTTTGTTTTTTGTTTTTTTATCCCACACAGCTGCTCAGCCGCAGAACAGACCTGAAATCACACTGACTCCTCCGTCATGTAAACCTGTTCCCTGAGATACATCTTGATCTTGCAGATCAAGCATGATACGTCAGCAGAGCAGCTGTGAAGGGAAAACACATGTACATATGTAGAATAAATTCTACATATGAAAAAATATAGAATAAATTCTACATATGCATCATGAAGTATGGCTTTAATATAGTTGCTTACACCACTGTGCATAATGCAGCAATATGACTTTAGATGTATAACTTAGAAAGGCTCAGAGAGGACACAGGGCCGAGGCTCCCTTGTAAACAAACATTCCTGGCTGGACAGCAATCAGGGGCCATGTTTGTCTGGCCTAATCTAGCAACAGCAGATCGTTTTTATGGCCACCTCTTGGCCATCAATCAGGCATGCTACTGAGGACCTGGCTGACAACAGCAGGGGTCACACGTCGCCACGGAGACTGCCTTTAAAAGAGGCCATATAAACGATATAGGGTGTTGGCATGACACAAAGAGAAAGGGAAAGACACCCGGAGGGCAGAAGGGAGGGGCGGTCGAGCTGTAACTGTGACTGAACTGAGTGAGTCAGCCGCTGTATCAGGAGAAAGAGTTCCAACAGAACAGTTTAAATCATTATCAATAGTCTTCTGACTCTCAGTAAATCAGATTTTAGGGTTGAAATGCCGTGGTGGTGCTGTATCACAGCCTTGACAATACAATTCGGAGAAGGCTTCACCTTGTCAGATTTGACCAGGTTAAACCCAGTAACGCTCTGTTACTTAGATTTTTGGGTTTGAGCTCAGTAGATTGACTGGTCGAGGGTTCATTACCTGGAGTAATGGACTGGAGTTAGGGCAGGCTGCTATTTTTTGCAAAAGATGAGAAATACATGCCCTAGTAACCCCACAGTTCATGTGTATATATATATATATATATATGTACACACACACACACACACACACACACACACTTACTTGACTGTGATCTAATAAAAATATAGCAGAGAAACCAAATCCTGCAAGGCTGGATGGTGGATCCTGGTGGGCTGGCCTCCTTAGCAGTGGAAGTGGCAGTAGAAATGGTGAAACGCAAACTACTACAGGACAACACTTTACAAAATACAAACAAAACTTAACCCAGTAAACATTTGCACACTATCGAACTTCTGTTTCAACACCACCTATTTCCAGTATAACAGGTGATTTTTACAGACAAAAGCATGGCTGTGCCATGGCCTCATAATAGCTCCCATTGTGGCCAATCTCTACATGGAAGATGTAGAAAACTGAGCTCTGAATAACACCCAGCCACTAGTTCAGATATGTGAATGACTCATGGGTTAAAATTAAAACTCAGGGAATGCAAGCATTCACAGGCTGCATCAGAAACATCAGGTTCACACAAGAACATGTCATGACCAACAGCTTGTCTTACAGGAGCCTCCACATTGGGGTATATAGGAAACCCACACTCACAGACCAGTAGCTACTCTTTGATTATCACCACCCACTAGAACACAAGTTAAGAGTTATCGGAGCCCTGCAACACAGAGCTGATAAGGTGCCAACGAGTGCCCAGGCACTAGAAAAGGACACTTTGTGCTGGTACTGGACCTGAAAGTGACCTGAAAGATCCAGCAAGGACACTAACACTGCAGCTGACCATGTATGTCAAAGTAGACAAACCATCCCTCAACAGAGGAGGAGACCTCAGGCATCACCTATCCCCCACCGTTCTCTCATCCCTCCCCAGACTAAACCAGCCACACTTGACCTTATGTGACTCCAATGATGGTCGTTCACACCTGACCTCAGGTGACTTTAATGACTCTGACGAAAGTCATCAGAACAACCGGGAGCACGAACCAAGTGGTATCAGTATTATAAACAACCCAATCAAGGGTAAACACCTGGGAAGAACTGAAGAAGCCGCTTGGATGAGAAGTGAAACGTCTTCAAGAATCCACAACCAAGTCCAGTTGTCCTAGATTCAACTTTCTCAGAGTACCTCTTAAAACCGCTGTTACAATGAGCAGTTACACCCACAACCCACACATCTTTCATCAAACAGCTATAGTGTGCCAGCGCACTGAGGAAAGCCTTAGGTGTTTCAGTTGTTCCTGTGAATGCTATCGGCAGAGATGACCATTGCACTGGCAAAGTGGTGTCAAGGCAAAGAAGGTGGATCTCTTCTCTTGTTCATTTTCATTACAGTTATGTCGACAAGTATAAATGCAGGGGATTATAGCTAATGCGACTTCCTTTCTATAGAAACATCCATATAATCAGCAAAATGATATGAATATTCTGAAGCCTATTGGCAGTCTGGTCAATAGGCTTCATGACCTTGCCATGAATTAACATTGGACAAAATAGCCACACTCTCTTTTCATCAACACATTTTCATTGTAGAGTAAAATAAAATAAAATAGAGTTGATCTGTCCTGCCGAGCGTTTTAGCTCAGTACTAGAAATAATCTCAAGACACACTAAAAGACTTGAAAACATTGCGAGGGCTGACGTGAGCTGGGACTCAAAAGCAGACCCGTACTCAGGTGATCAGGAGAGCAGTCCTTTAATAAAGCCAAAGTCAGTACGCAGAAGATCAGGCAGCAGGGGCAAAGGTACAAAACCTGCAGGCCAAAAGGCAAAATCCAAAAGAGCATAAACAGGTCTAAACAGGCGGGAAACACATGAGGGCAGGAAGTGCAAGACCTGAAACAAGACAAGAGGTGAGTTTCAAAATAAAACAGGAAACACAAGACAAGACATTAGGGGAATCAAAAAGTAACTCAACTAACTAACAGAGTGAGGTGTGACAAACATGTGACCATTCACATACACTGAGTATGCATGTGTGTGAACAGGAAGCAGTTGGTTAGTTCCAGAAAAGACAATAATGTCAGTAACACTTCATTCATTCATTCATGTTGCTTTCACCACTGGTAACTGAGGCTGAAAAGACCCAATCAGAGAGGGACCGTGGGGGTCTACGTCATTGTTTCCTAAAGTCTCATAAATTTCTGCTCGTCCAGATTAAAACGACACCGATAGTGTTTCCAAAACATTTTTTAAATTCTGTTGCAGTATAGCTACAAAAGTAATGTGTTTTAAAACTAAAATGTGTTCTTGTGGATGTAGCCAGAATGAGGAAAAGGTAACTTCTTAGATTAATATTGTGTATTGTCTTTGTTTCCTCCTAGCTGAGCTTCAACAGCTAATATATAGATATCTGTAGTTCTAGTGAGTCTAAGAGAACTATTCATCCATCCAATCCTTCTACTTCGTCAGAAGTGATAAGATAAAATTATCTGTAACATATGAAACAGGAGACATATGATTGAGATGCACTCACTTTATGACCTGTTTATAGCTGAGCTATTATTTGTCTGTATACATTATATAAGATGGTGTAAGTCTTTTTTATAGTGATTCCTCAGAGGGAATGGGGAGCAATGGGAAATTACATGAAGAGGGAAACCTGAGAATGAAGAAGGCAGCTCTAAAGGGAAGAGGGGAGGACGCAAAGCCGGAACCTATTGGCCCTGTGAGACTATGGTGAATTATTGTGATGAGACTTTGCATCCACCACACGTCGTTATCCATATGTGATATGTGACATCTATTTCTGAACATTTATTAACAATAGCTTAATGTGTAAAAGCATTTATTTAACAGCATTTTTTTTGCAAAGGTTCAAAAATTGGTTTGGTGTAACATACACACACAGGAGCCACAGTGAAAGGAGACCTGGAGCAAGTAGTTTCATCGAAATTAGTGCCTCTTTTCCAAGACAGACCTGTATACATATACAATGAGGATTGAAATGGACACACGTAAACCATTCACACTTTCGCATTTAAAAGAAAAGAATGTGATTAAGGAGTGTGATTGAAAATACACAAGTACAACCTTTTAAAATGAATCAATGAAATGAGAGAGTGTGATGTTTTACTTTTTGGAGCTCATTCCATCTCTATGTAGCATTTGAAACAAGAACTCAATGTGAACAAGAGATACATCTTAAGCTGCAATGTCCTGTGACCTTACATTGTAATATTGTATTTAAATGCGAGTTAACTAGGCAGATTTTCTAGCAGAGCCTTATAAATAGACAACAAACAATACTGCACCCTTTGTGAAGGAGGACACCCCTCTTTCATTTAGAATGCAATGGTGGGTAAAAAAAAATCAACAAGTAACAAGAAGCAAGAAGCACAGTGTGCTGTAATTCATGGAGTCAAGAGGCTACAGTGTGGAGGGAGAAACAGGCATATTGTATAATATAATATAACATAACAGCTAGTATATAACATGTAGTGAAAACAGTATAATAATTATACATTAATAGTTATAATAGTAACATGTAACATAATATAATATAATATATATAATATGTCAGTTAATTATTATAACAGTATATCATTAATAATTGAGCATATAATTGACTTTATACAATAGACTGACTGAATCAAAAAAAAAGCATTTGTTTCAGTCAATTTTCATTGCGGCACATTAATAATGATTGTCCAGGGTTTCAATGATATTATTAAGCACACATAATGATGCTGCTGTGGTGCCACAACATGGTCTAAATTCTGACTGTAATATGTGATTTGACTCTAAAAACTCAGTTGAGAATTTAGAAAAAATTAGGGCTGAGGCACAGGAAGGAAAGGAAAATGTGTGTAGTGTGGGAAATATTTGGTGAGGAACCAGATCAACAACCAACACCTAACGCTGTAATGGTGAACTGTTTGTTAAATATGTTGTCAGATGAAGAGAGATGATGACTGAAATCCAATAAGCCTCACACATATTGTTTATGATTATACAATTTCCAAAGCATATGTTACCAGGGAGACCTGGTCTGTACAGTGAAAACAAAAAATATTATTCATGAAAACTTAGAAAAATGGAGATATCTACTAATTTCCATTCGACATATTGTATATTTTAATATAATGGCATCTTCCTGCATGATAAAAACATGTTAGATACCATATAAGCAGTAAAACCTGTACTCTTGGTGTTTCTTATGTTTTCAGCTTCATTTAGGTTTGAATCTAATCTTTTATTTTTCATACAATGGGCTCCAGTCCTTAGACTTGGTGGTCACTCACACATTTTGTTATACTGACACCATGTGGCTAAACGCTGCACATCTTTGTCATAATGTCTATTAGACTACATTGCACCATAGATCTGCTTCTTTTGCCTTTTACCTGACATTTCAAGACACCTAGAAAACAAATCTCTTCCTGCTTCATGTTGGTTGCAGAGCTGCTCTTTTTAGCCTGCACACCTGGATCCAGTCTAACAACATGAATTTAATCAGTAACTTCAACTTGTTCTGAGATCATGCTTCTTCCTTTTTTTCATTCATTATTCCTTTTTTTTTTTCATTCTTGCATTGTCAAACACCCCGGTATATTGCTGACTTTGTCCTCCCTTGTTCTTCTGAATATAAATTATTGGCTTTACTTTTTTTTTCATGTCAAACTCTTAGTCATTTTGTCTGTGAAATGTGCTCCACAAATAAATTAAATGAAATTGTAGCAGAGTAGAACAATAAATAAAAACATGTAAACATTTTCAAGATTAACACATAAAGTCAGGTCAGGTACAGTTAGTTTTTATGAACATAAAGAAGCAGTTTAAGATGCATCACACAATGATAAGGAAAAATGTGCATGAAACTTTCTTCTGAGACCCTGATCCATGTTGACACGACTGCATCACAACATTTCTGCAGATTTGTCAGCTACACATTCATGCTGCCTCTTTATCACATCCCAAAGGTGCTGTACTGGATCAAGGCCTGGAGACTGAACTGAACTTACACGTTGATGAAACCAGTTTGAGACGTGGAGCTCCTGCTAGAAGTAGCCATTAACAAAAGCCAAAAAAATTCTCTGCAACTCAACAATTCAAAGTGTAAAATAATACAACCCCATCACTTTCATTCTGAATGCCTTTGGTCCCTGGTCTCCAAATGTTCAACCTGTTCTGTTCAATCTGGGAATACTGCTCGACTCAAACCTAACCTTTGACCACCACATTAGAAAAGGTCTCCTGTCCTGCCTCTTCTAAATCAGTTCTATCTCATAAATCAAACAAATCATCTCTCATACCGATCTGGAGAAAGTTATTCACACCATCACCTTTTCAAAACTGGATGACTGCAGCTCCCTCTTTTCTGGCATACACCATAGGTCACCAAAAGTCACAAGTCTCCAACTTGTGCAGAATACAGCAGCTCTGCTTCTTACTGGTTTTCACAGATCACGTCACATCACCTCAATCCTTGCTTCGCTTCATTGGCTCCCTGTCCATTTTAGAATTGATTTTATAATTTTACTGCTTACTTTTAAAGCACACCAAGGCCCGCCTCCACGTTAGATTACAGAACTGCTTGGCCCTTATGAGCCTGTACATAGCCTGAGATCCTCGGGCAGAGCCCTTCTGGTCGTTTCAAAGTGTAGGCTTAAATCTACTTTTGCCATCAGGGCCCCTCGGCTCCTGAACAACCTGCACGAGGAGATAAGGCAGAATCAGTGACTTTTCTCTTTTACTGTCTTTTATCTGAATAGGTTTTAGACTTATTTATTCTATTTTTATTGTTCCATTATAATATTTAGAACTGTCTTAGTATAACCATTTTAGTGGGCCTGCTTGTGTGTACGCATGTGTAGTATCTGCTCCCTGTAATTATTTTGAAGTATATTGCCTGTCCTCCCTCCGCCTTATGTCCTGCTCTGTTCTTCCTGTGCTAAAGCAGTTTTTAAACTCTGTCTTTAAAGCCGCTATATAAATAACTTTATCAATTTATTAATATTATTAGAAAATGGCAAAATGTGGCAATAAGGAATGACAAGGAGCAACAATATTCAGATAGACTGCCGTATCCAGACCATGACATAGCGAGAATGGTGAGTCAAGAAAATAGTCCCTGAGCAGCATAACCAGCAGCCTAGACCATTGACACAAGGCAGGTTTGGTCCATGGATCCAAACTCTAAATCTAGCATCTGCTGCTTCAGCAGAAATCCAGCATCATCAGACCAGGTCTTTATCAGTCTGATGTTGGTGAATCTGTGTCCGCTGCAGCCTCTGGTTTCTGTCGAGGAAGTGGAAACTGACATGGTCTCTGCAGCTGTAGTCCATCCACCTCAAGTTCTGACGCGTTGTTCACTCTGAAGCTTTTCTGCTCAGTGCAGATGTGAAGAGTGGTTGAACACTTAGTCCCTCATTGACACTCAGACCTGCTGCTTTGGTCCAGCAAGTAAATTAAAAGCAAATTCAGCAGCGAAAAGCAGTGAGGTTATTTAACTTTCAGATTATTTTTTCACATTTTTTAAAAATTGTACTCATTTATTTTTGTTGGATTCTTAGGAAATTTTGTTTGGTTATTTTGAGCTAAACCTAATTCCATACAAACTTTTATGTGCATCTACATATATAGTTCCTGTACACATTAGCTCTATAATCTTGTTTGAAAATAGCCAACATTCCCTCTGATCATGATTTCTTCAGACTCATAAATCTTTCCATTTATCTTACGTAGTATTGGCACAGCATTGTTCTCAATGTTGCCATAATTTATTAATAATTTATTAATTGTTACATTGAATATGTTCAATACGATACAATCTGGATCCATGAATTTGGGTAAAATGGAAACTAAAAAGAGAGAGATCACACTACTGCAATATAACCTCATCTCATGAACTCTGCAGGTCTCTCTTCAACCACTGGGTGGTGCTCTGGTGTAAGACATAACTAACTAACTTAATGAGAAAATATATATATATACATACATAAATAAATATATATTTTTGCATGTATATATGTGTATGTGTGTGTGTGCTACATACACACTCTGTGTGAGGACAGATGCCGGACAAAGGGTGTCAAAACATCCATCTCAGTTGTCCCAGCATATCTCTGCTGATCAGAGAGCAAACAGGTTTCACTGGCAGTCACCTGCAGCCAGTCTCCGTGGAGATGACTAAGGTGTAGGCAATTACAGGAGCCAGCAACAGGAAACAGATGAGCAATTATGAGAACAGAAGTTTGCACTTAGCCCGCTCATTGCCCCAGTACCGTCGCTGCAATCCATAATATGGTCTAGAGCAAATGAAGTCCTCATCACACCTGGAGAGCTACAACACCTGAACGAGTCGGAGTCACCGCTGTGCTCCTCGTGACCTCCTCTCATTACATTGATCAATTCCCAGACATTCCCAATTATATGCCATGCCAAGTGAAGGCCTGGGATGGGTTTGTGCCTTTAGACTGAGGCTGCCAGAAACTAATATTTCTGATACTAATGGTTTTAATGGGAAAATCAAACGTTTAGTCCCTTTCACTTTGAGTTTTTCAGGTTAAGTCCTTATTTACTGAAATATGTGTGAACATTGATGCTACTGTCCACCACCACCATCCAGAGAAGAAGAGGAGCTGATGAAAATATAGATCTTCTTCTTTAATGTTGTTTACAATTAATGCTGTCTTGAACATGATGCAAAGCAAGTCCTCAGTAGCTTGCGTGTTCACTGCATGTTGGAATTGGATGTGAATGTGCGGCTTTGACTGAAACTGAGATGGCACAAAAAGTCCCCATGTAGCTGAATTTTGCCAGTGGCTTCATAGAGGAAGCTGAAACAGGACAGGACCTGATCTGGCTACAATAAGACAACCACTGTACAGTAAAGGTGTAGGTGTCCTGGTTGTATCTCCCAGCAGATGAGTGTCCACCTTCTGAGCTCTTCCTGTGAAGACACATTTGGACAGAAGACCAAAGACTTGTGTCAAGTGTGTGTTTCCACCTCAAAGCAACAGAATTTATGAAGACAGCAATCGTACACAACCACGCGCAGGCTGTATTCAGATGAATCTTTGGAATGACGTAGCAGTAGGAAATAGTAGGATGAGTGAGACCATTGTTTCAGGGCCTGTTGTGGGGTCTGTTTGTAGCTGTTGTTCAGACTCGAGTAAAACATCTGGTAAACCACATAACGCTGATGTGACTGCGAGACCTGTTGGCTATTTATACTCTAACGCACCTGCACTTTCCCCTCTCCTTTTGACTTAAGCATATGCCCCCACTGACTCCAGACACAGAGGCCATGTGGAAATAGGTGTGCCTCTGCTGATGAGGGAGCGATTGAAGGACCTACATGCATTTCCTGTGTCTCTCCGGGCTTCTGAGGAGATCTGCTGCTTACTCAGGAGTGAAAGCCTCAAATTAAACTGTTTGTGCTGACAAAGGACAAATGGGATTTTTCCTTTGCGCAAACGGTGCAGGATTGTGTTGGCTTGCTCAAAGTGCCAGAGAAAAAAATGTGTCTTGCTCGACACCTCTAATGAAACATGCACGTGAAACCAAGGTCTGCATATTGCTGCCAATGTTTAGGTTTTACATGTATAAAGAGGCAGAGAGAGAAGAGGACAAGGAGGAGGGAAACAAGACATAAGGCGAGATAGAAGAGGAGAGCGAACAGAGAGAGAGAGAGAGAGATGCCGCTCCTCTCTCATGTGTATAGAAATGTCTTTTGTACCCTTGAAGTAAGAATAAATTGAATATTCATGAGTGAGTATGAATAAGTGCTCTGTCAGCTGGTAGTGTCACTGATAGATGAGGGGTGGGCCTTCATGGAGCTCCAATGGCCAGCCACGGTCCTCCACAGAGAGCCACGGGGGTGGAGGAGGGCTTGGGTGGGGGGGTGGGGGGGCTCAGCCAGGAAACAGGCCGGTAAGAGGGGTTCAGTCCATGCATACAGCGTACTCCACCTCTACATGCAGGTAAGGCCAACATGGACTTGATAATTTCAAGCTGACTGGGCCACTGGACTGGAGATCACTGGAGCTGGGCAGGGGCGGAAAAAAGCTGATGGAAAAGAGATTCTTTTTCTTTTACACACGATTGGACTGAAGCCTGAGGACTTCTCCTCTGAGTCCTGTTTTTCAGTCGGTGATAGTCCAGAAAACACCTCTAATTTCCTCTGACAAGTTATTATAGTTGCTTCTCAGTCCCCAGTGTCTGCCTCCTCCTCCTCTCCCTCCTCTCCCTCCTCTCCCTCCTCTCCCTCCTCTCCCTCTCTGTGAGTGAAGAAGGCCGACACACACTCAGAAATTGATAATTTCACCGCTGATATTTTGATATGATAATTTTATTCATGATGCCACTCCTCGGCCGCTGCGCAGCTCGTCTGTACAAGTGTAAATGAGGAGTGTTCCAAATGTAAAATGTTCTGCTGAGGGGGATCAATGAGGCTCTGTGGCCAAAACAAGGCAATATACAAAGTGAGTTGTGTTCCAGTATGCAGACTGGCCTGGCCCGCACCAACTCCAGTCAGCATGCCTGGCTCCTGCAACAAACACCAGATGGCCTTGTCCTCAGGCAGAGAGAGAGTGAGAGAGAAACACAAAGAGGGAATGGGAGAGAGAAAGCACTGGTGCGTCATGTCCCAGAGGTCCTGGGCTCAGTCAAAGTTATATCCAACACTGGGCCTGATGCTACTGGAGCTCATCTAATGTTAAGCCTAACTAACTGGAAAAAGCCTGAATCCCACAAAATTGACATAAGAGGTGAACTTATTGCATTTTCTCCCTCTTTCCTTCCATTTCGTTACGGGAATCGTTATGTCTGAAATCAATCAAACAAAAGTAACCAACAAAACGACTTTTTGCAAATTCCTGATTTACTGACAGAATACCCCCATCTTCACACTGTGTGCCAGTTATATTTAACGTTTTAAATGGGGGCTCCAAAGATTTTGTGTCACAGATAAAGAAAATGGAAGCAGCAAAGAGGAAGGATATCCTGACTTTTATAGCCATAGCATGGCTCAAATGCTGGATCCTACATTTCCCGTAATGAAACCTGATGTGGCCTTTCATAAGACTTTCCTTTAGCTGGTAAACAACTTTCAAACACGACTCCGTCTACAATTGACACAAAGAATTTAAAGCATTTATATTATTATCATGAATGTTTAAAAAATATTTTCATCCTCTTAAGAGCATTTTCCTCTTTGTGCCATCAGACTGGAGGAGTGTTTTCAATCAAGACATGAGCGGGAGGAGAGGAAATAACACAGGGGATGTAGTCTGAAACCAGAAAAACACCAACACCATCAACTTCCCTGGAGACTTATCATAATCAAAACTATGGTCTTATTAAAAAACAGTGACGCCACATTAAACCAGCTGCAGCTGAACTGGACATGCACCAATTACTGAACATCCAGATAGTTTTAACATGCAGTTTTAAATACATTTTAAACAGCAGCTACACTGGTACTGGTTTTCTCCCACCAAGGTATCACAATTAATTTAATGATCACATGAAGTTTGGTTGTTACACATGGCTTGAGGAAAGTGAAACTTGCAGATATTCTTTAAAGTTTTTAAAAGTGCCAGAAGAATATGAGAGCACTTAGAAATGTGAAAAGCGGGTGTCGTTTTCCATCTCCAAATGACTGTCCAAGGCCATAATACAGATGGCCCAGTGGCCCCCTCCTCACCTCCCACTGCTCTTTGTTTTCATTCCTCTCTTTTGGTGATAATGTATTGTCTACAGGGTGTGTAATGATCCTCGAGAGCAGCCGTATACCACTAACAGGCACTTCTGTCAAACACATCACCATCGCTGCGCTCATTGATTTGTGTTGCCTTTAAAATGGGCTGTTTCCCCCCCGCGCCGGGCGCAGCCGTAATTGCATCTTGCTTAAATGATTCAACTAAGGCGCTCTGTAGCGCTTACCTCTGCCTCCCCTCCCTCCACTGTCACTGTCACCCTCACTTATTTCATTACGGATTCAGCAGACTTGATAAAACAGCAGGGGTGCCCCATTCCACAGCGCTTAGCCAGCCTGCCCGAGACAAAGAAGTGGTCAAGCGGGGCAACAAATCTCACCAAATGGAGCGTTTGCTCTTTGTGCAGCCTAGTTATGGAAAACTGATAGCAGCATCCAGAATACTGAATAGGTGTATTAAATGCTGAAGAAGGGGGATTCTTCTCCTAATTGGGTGAGGGGGGGAGGGGGGGGCAATACCCATTTTGTATCTGACAATGAGTTCTGTGAAATAGTCTAATAGCCTATACACATTTAAAAGGGGCAGTGCAACCCCTCCCCTACCCCTCCTTCCCCTCAAAACCATCCCATCCTGCCTTCAAGCTGACAGATAAACATGTTCTCTGCTGGCTAATTGCACTACCTGCTTCGACCCACTCTCTGGTGACAGGCTAGCTGCGTCGACGTGAAGCTTCAGATCTCCAGGACCACACGGTGCTGGAGTAAAATATTCACATACACAACAGCCACAGTGAGGCTGAGGAACTTCTGAGGGAGAAAGTGGAGGAATATGCACCTCGAATGCACTTCAAGGTGCATGGCCTCATTTATGTATCTTTACAAATGAGCAGCGAAGTTTGCAGCTAAAAGAGACAGCTGTTGGACAGGCGCTGATGGATTAACTAACATGACAAGTGCACCAGGAAATATGACAGCATCTGTCTGATGATATCACTGTCAACAAGAGGGAAACAGCAAAACTATTTAAAAGATAACCCAAGAAATTTGTACTGAAGTATTGCAGGTCTTCTCCTTTTCACTATGAAATAAAGATGTTCAGAATCAATATGCAGCCACATGCATCAATATACATGTGCGACAGGTCCCTAAAGTATTCCATGGAAGCACTGTTGTCTGAATGGACTGCAAGTGGCCATAAAAGATGCAGGCCCTCAGCTGGACACTGACTCCCTCCAGTCAGATGAATAATAGTACAAAGGGCTGCTAAATCATTGAGATAGCTGCTCTGCTCTGTCCAGATTGCACTGGTCCAGTACAACACCGCTAACAGATCAATGTGGAGGACATAAGAGAGACGAAGCTTCATCTCCTTCATCTCCGAAGGACTTTCAGCTGAGGGAAAAAAGTCATTAGTCGGAAGCATCAAGACTGATTCTGCATAATAAAAATTGTGTTTCCATAAATGTGATTCTTAGAGGTCAGAGGTGATGGGTCTAAGATGAAAGGGTAGACTACTGGCCAAACTGTATACTCTTTTCTCAGACACAAGATCTTCATCTTGAAGGGGGAATGGGGTCAGCTTGTCTCGCACTGTTGAGGAAGTGACCCAAATATGGGGCAAGGTCACTGCAAACCGATTTCATGAGGATGTTAGCCAGGAGCATGATCTGTAGCTGGGAGAGACAGCATGTTGTTTAAGTAAAACCCTCAAGAACATTATGATTTATTTAAGTGAGGAGAAAATATGAATAATGTATTGGCTATACGGAGCATGAATCTCTTTTGTACTAATTGTCAGGAAAGCTTGCATCCAGTGTGTGAGGGGTGGAGGGGCTGCAGGACCCAGAGATCACAGGGCGCTGCAGCTCAAAGAAGCTGGTCCTAGAGCCACAGCCATTGACTTGCAAATGAGCTCAAGAAGGCTAATTAATGGGGGGGCTAATGAAAGTAGTGGTTGGGCTTGAGTGAAGAAATAATCTGGGACCCCCTTTTCACTTTCCTCTTCTTTTTCTGACTTTCTCTTTCTCTCTCTCTCCAATTCCCTGGCTTGATCATCCTCTCTCTTCCCACAAGATGGCTTGTGCCATTGAAGTTGATTGCAGAACGCATCAATATGTGAACAAAGTTGTTGGTGGTGGTGGTGATGGGGATGGGGGGGGTTTAGTAGAATTAGCATTCATTTGAAGAGAACCCCCCCTTCTCCAGCTCTGTTATTTATTCTGTAGCTTTTGGCACATTTTCTGGTTCTCCACTCCCAGGAGGAGAGACAGAGGGAGATGGAGCAGGGTGTTTAAGATGTGTGATGGGCTGTAATCGTAACTTTTGCACTTCTTCTTTCTTGTTTGCACTGGAGAGAGTTACACAGCAGCAAATAGAGAAGTGGCTCCGTCGTCCTTGTTGTGGCGGGTGGAGGGTGTAAGCGTGTTCTTGGATCAGATGCTCTGCCCTGCAGATGTCTCTCTTTTCTTTGAAGCAGTGTGACTCCTCTCAGTGGAGCTCCCTGTGACTGTTGGTACTACTACAACTGCTGTGGCGACCACAGAGAAACATTAACCCTTAGAAATTGTCTCAGTGTAGAAAATTATCGTGGCCAAAACAAAATGTAGCTGCAATGACACAGGCTATGGCCGCACAAATACATTTTACTTTTAAAATGTGCCACTCCTGCTATGTTAACGCCTGGTGTCCACACTACTCCGGGGTGTTCAGACGCCCACGTTCGATTCCTGATTGGGTCTTATCAGCCACGGCTACCTGGACTGAAAGCAACATGGATAATAAATCACAAGGGTTACTGACCTTGTTGTCTTTGCTAGCAGCTGTTGTGCAGTTATGTGTCATTTATGTGAGTATAGGTTAAATATTTTCTGAAACTGATCAACACAATTGGCTTCCTCTTTACATTAACTTGCACGTGCCCAGTGTTTGTGAAAGCTGTTGTTGTTGTTGTGAAAGATGTTGATTTGCATTTTAAGTTGTTTGGACAGAGATTATTTCTGATATGGAGATAAAATGCTTGTGTGATTATCTTATGTTCTAAAAAATCTTTTACTGTGAATACTTTACCCAGTCCTCCATGGGAGTATCTCCTGAAATAGTGCCCCTGTGGCAGTACTTTAGTTGTCATAGTTACAATAATAAACATACAGACTGTACTGAGAGTACTTCATTGCTATGGTTACTATAATAATACTGAGAATTATACAAAATAATAATAATATGACAATCATGGATAATAGAAACAACACGAACTATTACTTTCACATGCAAATCACCGTGGGAACTGCTGGGAACACTGCTCTTCTATGTTATATTCCTGTATTTTGTCAAATGGCAATAGACTGATTGAAAAGCATCTGTCTGTGAACAGAAGACCAAAACCTCGCACTGTATCCGCTGGGAAGAGTTCATGGATCACCACTATACACCCTATATCCAAACACTTTTTATCAGGTGACCAGCTGTCCACACTTAAGTGACACCAAGTCCAGATTCATTTGCAAACTGAAGACAGTGAGATGTGGCTAAAGGTTCTGGAAGCAGGGTTTTGACTCGACTAACTTGGACTCGAGAAGTCATAAATCTAATTAATTGATACTGAACCTTAAAAGAAAATGGCTAGTAAATGGCATGCAAAGTTTTGTACTGTTAGCCAGGTCCTGAGACTTTATCAAAATTGATTCCAAAAGGTAGGAAGTGGATCTTTAAGTTCACATACAGAGATACATACACATGGATAGAACATACAATTAAAATCAGTTCTTTAAGGGCCTTTGTTACGCTCCCACCAGTTCATGTGTTACTATCACAACTAATGTGCCCTCTTCTGTTTCCACTGTTACGGATATAACTACTTCTAGTATTACTTTTAGGACTAACATTGATAATACTACTTCTGCTACTATTTCTGATACAACTATAGTACCTCAGTTACTTCAGCCTCAACCACTAATACCACTACTGCTTCTTCAAATAGTACTACTACTTCAAAGACTTAAAGTTGACAGCACTTTTTAAAAGAAAATTTGTCTTTTCTATTTTATTCTGTAGCTTTTGGCACATTTTCTGGTTCTCCACTCCCAGGAGGCGAGATGGAGGGAGATGGAGCAGGGTGTTTAAGCTGCATGACGGGCTGTAATGGTAGCTTCTTCACTTCTTCTCTCTTGTTCACACTGGAGAGAGAGTTAGACAGCGGCGAATAGAGAAGTCACCCTCTCTCCCCCCTCTTTCCTCCTTGCTGTGGTGGTTGGAGGGTGGAGGCACGTGCTTGGATCAGATGCTCTGCCCCGCAGTTGTGTCTTGTTTCTTTGAAGCAGTGTGACTCCTCTCAGCCACCCCAGCAGCTCCCGGCGCTGCCACCGTCTGCAGGGTCCTGCTGCACAGAACCATGCCGCTGTTTGAAGATATGGAGAGAAAGCCTTTTCTGCTCGACCCCAGCTACTGCCACAGGCACCAACACACACACACACACACACACACACACACACACACACACACACACACACACACACACACACACACACACACATACATAAAGAGATACATACACATGAATACTCACACACTAACTCCCACACATACAATCAAAATCAGTCTCAGCTTCTTCTTCTTGTTACCCTTTGATATGTACTCATGCTCTGACTCCCACCCTCTCAGTAACAAGCAGTGCCATTGCTTGTACACTAATAACACCAACAGTTAGATTTTTCTATGCTTGGTGAACACATGCTGCTCACCTGCAAACTTTTAAAGTTCAAAATATGCACTCTCACTGATTTTGGTTAATTGTGAAGTGATCTGAAAAAATGAATAACTTTAGCTGCTCGAAACAGTATTTAAAGTGTAGCATATGTCAACAAAGGGCATTTTAGTTTGTTTCAGTTGATGGTTTTATGGCCTATAACTCAACTGTCTTTTCTATCTCCACTCAAACACATTTTGATTTTAAAATGCATCATTTGTCCCTGGCATCCGAACTAATCTGGAGACTGAGACTTTTGGAAACAACAACAAGACATCTCATTCACTTCCTGAATGGATCATATCCGTCTTGTCATCAAATGGAAAAATTAAATTCCAGAACTCACCTATGCATCTGCCGATATAAGCAAATCATTATTAAAACCTAGATTTCTACAGTGAAAAAAGGATTAATAAAAGAGATATTGTTGGCGTATAGGGTATATATTTATTTTCTCAAAGAACCATTTGCCAAACTATTAATTTGATACCATATACTATGCAGTGTACACGCAGTAATAGAACTCATCTGGCCACAGATGCAACGGAGATCAGAGGAGGTGGTAGTCTCTTACTATCAAACTGGCACTCCATGATTCCTATGGACTCACACACAAAAGACACAGATAGATAGAGGAAGGTGGTAATATATTCAGTCTAGAGATATACATATACAGGTTTGATCATTTCACTTCAAATAAGCTTGTGCAAGTGGGTTAACTTGATTTGTCGAGAGGTGAACATCGTGTATCATGAATCATGTGGTGCCCCATAGGTAATGTAATTAGTTTAGGGCACATTCAAATTGTCTAGAACCAGAAATGGAGAGGGAAAAAAAGAGCACCAATACTTTTTCTTGCATACCAGCAACTTAAGAATTACCAGTACCAGAGAAAAAGTGATAGTAAGCTAAAGAATAAAATAACTTATGCACTTTCTTTATCCACGTTCTTTGAGCACTGGTCACGGCTACCTGGCAGTGGTCAATACAACATGGATATTGACAGATAAGTGTTACTGACCTTGCTGTCTTTGTTAGCAGCTGCTGTGCAGTTCAATTCAGCATTTGCTGTTCATAATATTTAGTGCAATTAAAATAAAAAATTGCATAAAAAATAACTGATGAACAGAGCGGAGGATTTAGCAGCTTAAGAGACATGTGTTTTTCAGGAGCAGGTGGACACCAAAACAGAACTCTGAATGAATGCTAATGTTGTTCAGTAACTGCTGGATATTTAAGTAGGTAACTGTAACTGTTTAGATTTACACAATAATAATATCTAGCCATCAACAGAGTTCTTTCTTTCCTCCAGTGTCCTGTGTGTTTTTTACAATATCTGCATAGAGAGAAGTGGAACTTAGCAATATTGTTGTTTATTCATATTGATTCATATTTAATATCAATATTGGAATGATGCCCAACACTGAGATTCCCACCTGCATGAAATAAAGAGCATTATCCTTTAAATGCATTGTACACTACATCAGGCCCGTTTCAGTATCTGCTCCTGCCTCTGACTCTTGGTGTGGCCTCTCTGGTTGTTCTTCTCTTCCAGCCCCTGGGTTACTGGGTCATTGGGTGGGTAGAGACCCCTGCCCTGCCTCCCTTTTTCCTCTCCCCAGGTATGTGAACCTTCTTTATTCTCTGCCTCCCAAACCCTCTTGCCCCGGTTTGTCATCAGGGACCAGGAGCTGAGATGGATGGTGAGGCAGAGCATAGCCCCCCAGATGGGCTGATTTATAGTGCCTCCTTTCCATCTAGGCAGAGCGGAGGCCCCTGGGGGCCTTGCCGGGAGAGCGCTGGGGACATTTGCCGTCTCAGACCTGATGGCCCCGAGCTCCCGGTCCACCTTGATGCCAAGTACCAAACGGCTACTCCAGAATGGTCACCATCCGTCATATGGGCAGCCAGGGATCTGCCTTAAAGAGTGGAAAAGCAGAGAGAAGGAACAATGAGACTTGCCTCCTTTCTTCGCCTCTTCCCACAGACATTGATCTGCACTGCAACAATTTATTATATCACCTCTGCTATGGCTGCTGTCTAGGGGGACGGTGGGAGACACCTCCATGCTTTTTTTTAACGGCTGGTGCATTCTCTATAAATATAGCACCATCACAGGCAACTCAGTGCAACGTTTTCTGTGCTGTATTGACAGCATGTGGATACTTTCTAATGTATTTAAACAGACCTCTGTGTCTGTTTAAATACAGTAGACAATGAGCTGTTCTAGCAACAGACATACAATGATAATATGGAAAATTGTAATGATGTAAAATATGTGAGCAACGTATATCATACAGGTAATAATTGAACCAACGACCAATACAGAATAAATTGAAATCTGTCATATGTATGTATGTTAGCAGCTAAAAACAGGCACAAAATTGTGCACATTACAATTTATTGCATGTATGTGAAAGAGTATCAGTAGACTGTGTTTGCCACTTGGCAGCCATGGAACAAGCTGAAAACATTACATTCGCATGTTAGCAACATTATAATTGCCAGCCTACACATTCACACGCAGCAACATTAGCATTCATCTGGAATCATCTTTCTTTAAATAAGGCCAATATTCACTCTCTTTAAGTGCTGACCTGGTCTCTATTAACTTTGGAGAAAACATTCGCTTTCTTCACTATAGCCTCTCTTCCTTTAACTGCTGTGTTGGTTTGAACCAGCCAAAAAAACACAGTGGGGTTATTTTAGTAGATTTTGTGACTGAGATATGACTCACAATTTGAGTTGTAATGATTATTTGGGATTGGGATGAAATGGATTTCTTTTTTTGGTCGCATCTAGAGAATAGCATCTCTGTAACACCACAACATTTTATTTATGGTCTGTTGTGACACATTTACATTTTTTTAATACCAAGAACATTGCAACTTCTGCAATTTGGATATAATACATTTTGATTAATTGATTTATTGTTAATTAAAACAGTATGTGTGTCTGAACTTTCTCTGTCAGTGGAAATTGTGGGTGCGATAAACAAAACTGAGTTAAAAGAGGCTGTAGAGGGGAGTGGAAAATGAGTCATGTGCTTCATTGTTACTATAAATGTATTTATTGTTGAAACTTTAAATAGTGGTCTCAAAGTATTAATATGTGAAAAGTGTCTTAATACCATAAACTGTCCAATATACAGTTTATACACAGAGGTCCAATATTTGGCAGATAGATAATACATGGTGATAAATGTTAATTATGAATTAATATTATGATTAATAGCCCTTGCAGGGCATCTGAGCTACACGGAGTGATGTAGCATTAGACTGTTACTGAGTGGATATTACCCCTAGACTAAAAATCAGTCAGTTTTTTACATCTACTATAACAGGTATACTCTGCAGTTTGTTTGAGCAGTTGTATTATGGCTGTACAATTTACCCATTCCATAGTCACGCTGACCTACCACAAAGACTGAGGAAAAAAAAGGAATTATGTCTATGATAATAACAATAGTTAGCATTATTATCAAGTATTTTAAGAATTTAGTGAATTGAAGCTTTTATTTTGAAAAGTTTTGTCTGTTTTTACATTTTACATTACATTTAAATTTAACTGCAAGTCAATTTGTTTATTTCACAAGTCATTTTGAATAATATGCCACATAAAAATCTATGTACACATTGGTAAAATATTTAATATCTATTATGTATTCATATACTATATTAACATTGCTTTGTCTTATCATGTCATGTCTTTATATAATGTCTTCACTGATTTCTTTCCGTCAGCCACAGTGTTTTTTTTATGGCTGTTTCCATCAGCCACCTTCTTCTGAGATGATTGACAGTGGACATTGTGGGCTGTAAAATGAAAACAATGAACTAAAAGAGCCTTTTAGAGCTGAGGAGAGTTGAGAGTTGGCGATAAATCCTCTTTCACATCGCAGATTGCCATTTCATTCTTAATATTAAAAATATTGATTAATGCAACATTAATTTCATTAATAAAACATTTACATGAACCAACCACCAGCAATAGGAAACATCTTGCATCTTGAGCACAGTACTACAGTTCTGTGTTGGGTGAAAGTGTCAGGACTTGGATATGGTGGTGAGGTTACAAGCCAAGGTCTGTGGCTGGAAGCACTGCCAGAAGCTCACTGCCTCAGGCGTCACTGAGCAGAAATGTAAAATAGACTTTTGGATTATATAATCCAATAACGTTTTAAGTGTTGAGAAATATTTATCCTTTCTGACTGATTAGGACACACACACACAAGAAAAAAAAAAACATCAAAACATCAGATGAATCCTCCATGGAGCAGTCAGACAATGTTTCGTCTACAGAGTAAAAAGATTTCTGTCTTTATTAGCTTTTTCCTGATTCCTGTCACCATTGTTTTCCCTGAATCTCAGCGGGCCATTAGTGAGTACACAGACAAAAATTGACAATAGGCGAAAGACTATATGGGAAGGATCAGTGGTGCTGTTCTCTGTGTTATCAGTGATTTTTGAAAGTGTTATTTCAATTAAAAAGCAGATAAACTGCTGATTAATTCAGCACACTTCCCAATTACAGATCAAACGGGCCTCCTGGGGGCTGCAAAGCCCCAAAGATGGCAGATGCTGTGCACACATTCAGGCATATTTCATACGGCTATGAAATATTGAGCTGGTGTGTGGGACTGTGGTACCGCTGGGTGTCTGTGTTGTTGGAGCTGTATGTAAATCCGGCTGTGACACCCCTGTCTGCAGCAGGAGACTGATATCTGGGACATACTACGGGGACAATGATGCAATCTGTAGCTAAGACAGACAAGTTGTGTCTCACATGCTGCTCGCTGTAGCAGAGTAACACTAGTGCAACGTTGATGGCAAATTAATGTGAATGCAAGCATTATGATGAGATATGTACTTGTGTGTATCGCGGGTAATTGGGTATGTCAAGCAGAATTGTGTTTCCTGCAAAAATGTTTAAAAATAGACAGAAAAGGCAAATCCAATTCTTCATCTGCATCCTTCATCTGGGTTACATAATAAACAGATGGGGCATCTTAAATATTCAACCATTCACAAATGGTCTTTTCTGTCAGACCTGGTGTATTGAAAACACTTCATCTTAAAGAGACAGTTGTCATTTCCCAGTCCGGTGCCCAGATTATTTGAATAACAAATATTCTTGGTGTGCACAAGGCAGCAGAAAGAGATTGACCAACAACAACAGTGCTGAATTTCACTAATATTTCAAGGATTTAAGCATTATCAAGGTAGTAATATGTATGTGCGTAGATGGGTCCACAACATGTGTACACTGTTACGTACAAGCGGAAAATGTGCTTCAGAAGTTTCATTACAATAATGCTTCATTGAAGATTTAGTCACACTTCTCATAATATAGTATAAAAGATGCCTTCTCTGCAGAGGTGTTTGCAGAGCACTGTTTGACTCAGTCTTTCCTTTCCCCTCAGGCTCACTGGTCAGGACCGGGCTCACTGGACAGGACTGGGCTCACTGGTCAGTCACAATATGTGATCAACTCACTGCAATTTCAATTTAATTCAATGTCGAACACTGATCTATTATAACAGCAATCCACCAAGGCGCAAGTGTATTTTAAAGGGAATGGGAGATGGTACTCTGGTTGGTCTATTGCATGTTACACCCAGAGTGGATATTTAGGAAATGCTTTTGAACCATGCACCTGGCACAGTGACTGTTCTTTTTGCTGTTAAAATAGCAAGATTGGAAATAGCGATACCACTTGCATGTGGTTTTGACTGCATGCTTTTGACTGTTAAAGTAGAGCCCTTTTAGAAAAATAACAAGACGGATACAAACATTGAGGCAAACTGAACAAGGCAAAATATTCTATATTTATCTTATTGTTAACAAATCTTGTTACATGACCAAATCCAGCAATGATAATCTAACTATATTGTATTTGTATCTACAGCTGATATATATATTTTATTCTTCTGTGTCACACAGTTCACTGGGTGATCTGTTCCTTCATTATCATAAACACACAAACTGAAATTATTTTGACCAGCATACTATCCTGCTGCCCCAAATACTCATAAAAGCACCAAAGTGTATTAATCTGCCACTAGAAATAGTCCCCATCAAACAAAAACAGTCTGAAGAATACCTCTAGCTGTGTGCAGCTGTGGTTAAGGAGTGGGTTGTCCACTAATTGGACAGTTGCTGGTTGAATCCCCAGCTCCTCCAGTCTGCGTGTCAAAGTGTCCTTAGACAAGATACTGAACCCCAAACTGCCCCTGATGTATCATCAGTGTGTGAGTGTACATGTGTTAGAAAGGTGTTAGAAGCACTGTAAGAATGTGTAAATGGGTTAATGTTAGTGTAAAGACACTGAAATTATACTTACTAATTATACTATTAAATTTCAAGTATCTGCAAATTGTGGATGAAATATTTGCTGTTGGTGATTTTTATAAATGCCATGTTTTTATTTCCTAAAATACCATTCACCTCCATCGTTTTGGGTCAGAGGCAGAAAAAGACAAACGGAAAGATCAAACCCAAACAACCAAACCTGATAGACTCTATCAGGTGTGAGTTATACAAATATAACTTTTGTAAAATTGGTGAAACTGCAAACTGACTTTACGCCACAGGGTTTTTTTTTTGTTTGTTTGTTTGTTTTTTCACAATGTGTGGAAAAAAGCAGTGTAAAGTCTTAAGTCTGTCTAGAGGAACTCAGATAAATGTCCTCAAGTGATTACAGCCTCAACCGAGGTAGTAAGAAGTAAACTCTCCAGATCTCTGCAGCTTGCTCATTTTTCATAAACTGCCCGTCTTATTATACTTGCATATTATAAGTGCAATGTTCAGTCTAATTGGTGTTAAACCTTGTTAATGTCCATATGGTGTTTTTATATAACACAAATATATATGTTCATATTTTATTTGAGTGAAATATTCAGTCAACACCATGACAGAGTATTTCCACCTTGAACTTCAGTGAACCAATGACAATCTCATAAAATGTATTCAAACAGTCAGGGGTTGTTCTGTCACAAACCTAAGGAACCAATCCTGTCAATGTGTGGGGATGGGAGCAGGGCTAAATAAACCTCAAACCTTCTCAGTACCAGAGAGCCAGAGTTAGTATTAGCACAACCACCACACTGTGTCAGCCATTGCCAGTTACAAGCTAAGAAACAAAATAAAAAAACTTTTGATACGTCTGCTAGTCTCTGATTCTGGTCGCAACAGACTCCTCATCTGACTCAATATTAAACCAAAAATGAAAAAAAGCTTCAGATGTTAATACCTGGTTCCCAATAAGCCGGTGCACACACACATATCTATATAGTAACCTCACAGATTTAATTACATATGCAGTTTCTCTCAGTATTTATATGTTTTTAGATGCTGCACACAGTCGCCTAATTTTTCTCTCTTAGCTACTAGCTTGTTGGGGCTTAAGCTTCCACTAGTGTCAAACATTCCTAATGATAGCTTCTTACACAGCAAGATTCATGGTGAGCACTGCCAGCCCTCCTCCCTCATAGTGTCCATAACTCATTTGAGTGTAAGAGCAAACAAACTGCTGTAACAGCTCTCTGGACAGGAGTTTGCCTGGTCCAGTTATATGATGCTGCTCCTCTCTTGCTGTGCCGCCTACCAAAAGAGCCCGCGGCACTTTGTAACCACCACTTTATGTCCCAAAAGACGCCGGACCAATAGTTGCGGAAATCCAATGTGACCATAACACATAAATCATCTTTTAAGCACTGAGAAGAGCAGGTGCGGGCATAAACAGTGTCGACGCTGCTTTCTCAATGATGTAAATAATTTATCAAACCTACACACACACAGCACTGTTTATTCCATCCCAGTCAGTGTGTAATCCTCAGACACCATTTTAGTGGAGGGCCTGTCAAGACATGTGCACACATGCACACACACACACACACACGGGCAGTGTTTTAGAGGCGGCCCTGTCTGTCGTCGTAATGAATCCCACTGTGATCACTCTGGCAGTTGTGGTCATCACTCTCTGACCAACACACATTCATACACACACACACACACACACACACACACACACACACACACACAAAGAGATGCATACATGTGCATTCTTCCCCTGCACACACATGCACACACACACACACACACACACACACACACACACACACATATACAGAGGTCCTGCTGACTGTCTGCTCATTCATCATGCGACCCCTCATGGAGTTGCTTGTGGGAGTCTGGGGATACGATGGAGATGGAAGGACTGAGGAGGAGGTGGAGGTGGTGGATGTGGGGGGGGGTTCGGGTGTTGGAGGACGGGGGTGAGGGAGACAGAGGGATGTGAGCGCTCAGACAGAGAGGGATGTGTCTGTACAGGCGAGAGACACTGTCATCGAAGAGGAGGAAGCTCATAGCTTAGTGCCTGGGGACTGACTTATAGGCAGAGTGGGGAGGGGCAGGGAGACCCATGGGAACACACACCCAGAACAACCCCCTTCTTCTGCCCACCGGACTCTGCAGAAGAAACTAGGTTTTACTTAGGCTTAATTTTGCAAATGCAGAGACCTGCAAAGAATTATCCCTTTTGTATTTCCCCGCCGTTATGTTGACAAGTGTTTCCTCTCACTCCACCTGCCAGCAGCGAGATGTTACCTTCCCCAGCAGCGTTAAGTGCATATCTAAATAGTTGATGAGCACTAAGCTGTTGGGGGAAAATGTCGCCGGCGGCGCCTCATTGAACGGCGCCTCAGAGACGCCCAGTGGGACTGCTTTAAACAACCTGGTATCCCGCTGCTCGGCACCCTGGGAGAGGAGATGGTTCCGAGCCCGGCAAGTTCATCACCCCCCCAATCTTTTAAGGTAATTATCAGAGGAGACACCTGTGTTTTATTTCATCCAAGCGATGAAGATGGAGTGAGGATGAAGGAGACAGTCTGAGAAGAGCCTGAAAGGAGGAATCCCCCTCTTCCTTTCTATCACCATCGTCTTAGTGTGTTAATGTCACTACACTGTGAAGTTTTAACGTATTTGTTGGTGATCACATCTCCTGTCATCCTGCTTGGACAGCTTCAGATAGTGATTTTCTACATTTCCCAGAATGCCCGCTGGCCACACTTATTAATTTTTGTCAAATCAAGAAGTGAAAAATTGTTACCTTTTGTCACTAATAGCATTTGACATGTAAAACAACCCTTTTTGTCATTTTTCTTTACTTTTTTTTTTTCTCTTCTAAAAGAAGTGAGACATTTTTACATAATAATAAAAATGTAATATCTGGAGTAACGTCTGAAGTCCATATCATGACATACAGCTCTGGAAAATATTAAGAGACCACTGCAAAATGATCAGTTTCTCTGGTTTTACTCTTTATAGGTATGTGTTTGAGTAAAATGAACATTTTTGTTTTATTCTATAAACTACGGACAACATTTCTCCCAAATTCCAAATAAAAATATTGTCATTTAGAGCATTTATCTGCGGAAAATGACAACTGGTCAAAATAACAGAAAAGATGCAGTGTTTTCGGACCTTGAATAATGAAAAGAAAACAAGTTCAGAATCATTTTTAAACAAAACAATAGTAATGTTTTAACTTAGGAAGAGTTCAGAAATAAGTATTTGGTGGAATAACAGTGATTTTCAATCTCAGCTTTAATGCGTCTTGGTGTGTCCTCCACCAGTCGTTCACATTGCTGTTCAGTGATTTTATGCCACTCCTGGAGCAAAAATTCAGGCAGCTCAGCTTTGTTTGATGGTTTGTGACCATCCATCTTCCTCTTGATCACATTCCAGAGGTTTTCAATGGGGTTAGGTCTGGAGATTGGGCTGGCCATGACAGGGTCTTGATCTGGGGGTCCTTCATCCACACCTGGATTGACCTGGCTGTGTGGCATGGAGCATTGTCCTGCTGGAAGAACCAATCCTCAGAGTTGGGGAACATTGTCAGAGCAGAAGGAAGCAAGTTTTCCTCTGTCCAATCCTTATGGATCCTTATGGACTTTTGGCATCGTCAATAGTTCTTTTTTGATTCCAATTACATTTGAGGTTCTACTAACACTGTTTTTGCCATCCAGCTGGTCTTATTGCAGGAGGACAGTGATGACCACAGCAGTGGTTTTTATACTTTTCCTCATTAAATAAGATTTGGTTCAGGTGATCACCTGATCAGTGCCTCATTGAGTAGAATGAGGTGTGTTTGTGTTGGAATTCAACAGAGACTGGGCTGGAATGGCTGCCACACATGTAGAGATGCTGATTTAAGAAAAAAAAAAAAA
>CM076654.1:23132985-23155189 GCA_038496675.1 Rachycentron canadum
ATATATATATATATATAATACTGGCCTGTGCCCAGCTGAGGTTAATGTTCTAGTGATGTGCCCACAGGACTCATTTCGCCTAGGAGGATGTGCTGCTGTAACAGGACCAAGTCTATAGATTTGTCCATATATGATCTGTGTGCGGCAAAAGGCCCTGTGCTTTGATTCACCTTTGCAGTTTGCTGTTTAATTTATTTTTCAAACTCCATAAAAAACTCACACCATTGTATGTGTGTGAAATATCAATATCAATATTTATCCTTGTAGAAAAAAGAAGTAAACAAAACTACACACCTTGAAACAAAAATGCACAACGAACAACTGTTCGTATAAAAGTATGTTTTAAGATGGATCAGAGGTTAGCATGAATCTGTACACTGTGTAATTTTGGACTTTAAAGCTGTGACTGTTAAGATGAGTCTTTCATGCATTTACACCATGTGCTGTTATGCATAAATAGGGTGTTATTGGTAGACATTGTAAAAGCCTTTGTGATCCTTATTTGAACCTTTGGATCGGTGTATATGTTAATTAATAATTCATTCATCATCATTTTTTTTAATCTTCATTATTATTGTGAAGATGATCAGTTCATGGGTGAGAAGTTGTGAGGGAGCTGGAAAGTTGTTTCAAGGAAGACTTAAAAGATAAAACCAAATGTGCTGTTCAAAATCAATAAAGATCAAAAAGCTCAAAGTAGGGCTGCAACTATTCACTAAAAAATTATCATTAATGCTGATTAGTCTGATCAACATCAAATATTAAAAAATGTATCAAATGTACTATGACATAAGAAAAAAAGCAGGATGTTTTTTACAGTAAAAAATATTAAGCTTGGTGTTGTGTGGCATCTTAACTTGATCCATCTGCTGATTATTTGATAACTTAAACTCTAAATCTGAAACAAGGACACAGTGAGTTTTTTTTTTGTTTTTTGTTTTTGTATTTATCTGGCTGCAGCTCCTGGGGGATACTCTGAAGTCTCAGGTGTGGGGTTTTCCAACAGCACATTAACACATCAACAAGGAAGTGTTTCCACTTGCAAGTTACTGGAGTCATGAATTGGTGACATAACTTTGATAAAATAGTGTTGCCTGTGACAAATTACTTATCATAAGCAGGTGTCAAGCAACAGCTGCCTGTAAAAACGAAGGACTGCTCCTTTAATTGTCTTCTTCTGTTTGCCATCTAGTAGCTCTCCTGCCTCAGTGCTGATGATTATATGAAGCATCCTTGGTCACTGTAGTGTTGTGATGTTCCAAGTTTACACTTTCCAGCTGCTATTATTGCTGTTTGTGTATGTGTTTTGTGTGTGTGCGTGTGTGTGTGTGTGTGTGTGTGCGTGTGTGTGTGTGTGCGTGCGTGTGTGTGTGTGCGTGCGCGTGTCCATAACCGCATGTGTGTCCAAGAGTGTGTTGCTGAGTGCGGTTCATGCTCCTCCAGAGAGCTGGGAGTTGATGCCCACACTGTGGCAGTACAGAGATGGAGGAGCTGGCTTGTCCAGAGTTGATGTCTCTTGAAGGCGTTTTGTTGTTGCTCACCCCTGCACCCGAGGGACCATTAAGCTGAAAATAATTGGGTCTGAATCTCCTCCCTTCATCGATCCTTAAGAGTCAGTGAACTCTCTGAGACACAAACGCTGGCGTATTCAGAGATAGAGAAAGAAACATACACACACACACACTCTCTCTCTCTCTCTCTCTCTCTCTCTCTCACTCACACACACACACACACATATATATATATATATATATATATATATATATATATATACATACACACACACAAACAGAGGGGAAAGAGTGTGTGAGAGAAAAGGGAAAGAGAAAGGCAGGCACAAGAGGGTTTAAACACCAGCAGTCAGCAGCTCAATATGAAGAAGCACATGGCCTTAGAATAGCAGTCACCGGTTCTCAGCGGAGGTTAAATCAAGTGAATTTCTTCATCTCTTTTTCATCTTTTTTTACCTTTTTTGGAATGGTGCAGGAACAGTGGCCCCAACACTTCTGGACCCCCATTTATCTCCGGTGACACTCACACCGGCCCCACATCTTCTCCTTCACCAATGGAGCACAGGCCGGCGACCAACAGAGGGAGCCCATGCTTTTCCACAGACATGGAGCAGCGATGAGGAGAGAAGAGCCACACGTCTCACACCCGTCTGAAGTAGTCGCTGCAAAGAGTCTGAAAATCTTCACATCGACTCAACTAACATTATTTACTACATTATATCTTATTTCATGTGCAGTTTCATTTTATGCTGACCTTAGAACGTAATGATGGAACACAAAGCTGCATTAATTGACTCACTTTGTTACAGAACAAGCTTAAAAACATTACAAGGGCACATTATCACCATGGAAAGCAGTGACATTATGGCTAAAGTGTTAGCAAACAGTTGCCTATTTACACACCCAGCAGCAACAAATAGAGCAACATTAGCTTTCATTTGTTGTGTTCTGTCCAATATTCACTCACTTAGTTTCAACCAACTCCTGAGAAAAAAACATCTGGCTCCTTATTTGCTTCATGCGGGAGATGCTTCAGCAGCTCATCTCAGAGCTTGTCTGTCTGCGCTCTGGTGCTGGGCAGATGGTGAATAGTGAATTTATCAGAGCGGCTGCATGACTGGGGTTGATGAGAGGCCACACTAACTAAACAATGAACTAGAAGAGGCTAAAATGCTCGTGCTGAGGGGTGATGTCGAGTGATAAGCCTCTGCAGGTTTGATACTATGAGTGACACTGTTCACATTAACATCAGGCTTTAATATAAAAATGTGATTTGCAGCTTAACAATGAGCAAATATCCCCCTCTTAATTAGTAACGTCCCTGATTTGAGCTGAAACACTGTGCAATGCAATATTTTTGGACACTGGGTGGCAGTGTAACCAGCTATAAACACACCATTCATTTATTATTACCATATAAAGTTTTTATAGCAAATATGTTAACAAACAGTTGCATATTTATACAAATCAAGGTCTGTAGCCCTGCTAACCAAGCATAGCTCCTCGCTGGTGTCTCATTGGTGCGTGAGAACCTTGACCATGGATGAATCACAAGACCTGAAAGATGGTGCCCACCACTTCAATGAAAAATATTCACCTGCTACATAAGCCCACTGGACCCAGTGGATATGAGCATTTACACTATGATGACATTAGTGTCATAACTTAAAAGTACTTAAAGGTAAAAACTGGGGGTTATAAAACCTCCATGGATAAAAAGTAACACTAATAACTGGCCTTTTCAGAAGTTTGAATCTCGTTAACACTTTTGAAGACATCTCTTTTTGAATGGTGTTAATGTTTCATCAGAATACCATGTGTGGACAGAGGAAAGAAATGGCAGCCAGGCTAAGTGGTGATGGTGTGTTCAGTTTTCTTGATACATCTATGACCATGATCAGTTATGTCTAGCTAGTCTTGGCTCCACACATCCCTCCTCTTTGTCCTTTTTGGATCAGCTGGGAGTTACAGGCTCTGCCAAGATGGCAATGGTAGAGCAGCTCACTCAGAGCTTCAAAACCACTCTTCAGAAACCTGTGGGTGACATCAGAGGCTATGTCCATCTTTATTGACAGGCTGAATCTAAGTTAACCCTCTGAACACAATATTGTGACAAACAACAACACTGAATCAAACAGACAAGAGTTCCAATTACAGAGCCAAATCTTGTTTGTACTCTCTACCACTAGTTAGCAGACAGGCACTACTTTGATTCTAGCTCAAAATTACAAAATTATTACATTCATTTCTGCTTCAATTTACTCAAACAATGGACAGAATTGCTTCTGCGTCAATGCATGTGAGCACATTCAGAGCATCATTCCTCCACTATCTCGTTAAATACTTTGAATAGGAACATGGCGTAATTTTGGGCCATAATCAAAGTAGAGCCTGTCTGCTAACTAGTGGTAGGGAGTACAAATTAAATTTGGCTCTGTAACTGGAACTATCGTCTGTTTTATTCAGTATTGCTGTTTGTTGAAATTTTGCAACTTTGGCGTTCAGAGGGTTAAACATTCAGTCTCCTTCAAGTTCTGGTTTGGTCTCCACCAACTCTTGAGAGAAATATGTGGCTCTTCAGCTGTGAAATGTTCACCAACTAATTTCTAACCTCCTCTGCCGTTTGCTGCAGCAGGGTACAGTAGGTTTACTGTATATGAACTTCTTCCTGATGAAAACGGGAATAAAAAAAGGACTGAAATATAGAATCGATTTCAGATGAGATATTACACATTTTATAGATCCCACACCCAGGGATCAAGTGTTTGCAAACTGAGACAACAAGCTAAAGGTTGTTTGCTACAGTATAATTAAATAATTAAATAAGAGCTAAGGCACTGCAATGCTGGCTGATGTCTGGTGTCTGAGGTTTTGGAGCCAGTTGGCTTTAGAAATGACAAATTATGTCTACACTACTATTATGAAATTTAGTGATTTGAACAACAACTTTGTGCAATTATCACTTAATTCAGGAATGAAAACCGTTTGCTGCGTGTCTATGTGATTGTTAGAAGAAAGTTTCAAACAAGGGGTTGGATTAGCAGCCATGGCGTGGATTCATCTTCAATTACCTCCTTCAATCTTCATATAGTCAGGTTGGGATTTAATTAAATCTATATCCATCTGTCTTCTTTATTTGTGTGGTTGCTGGAGGAGCAGGAGGAATCAGGCGGTCCTGTCATCAATACAGGCGGATGAAGGCCACTCTCGGTGAAGAATTGATGGCCACTGAGGACACAACAGGGGGTGTTCATCTTCAGTATCACTCATTCCCTCCCTGGCCTTTACAATGCAGAGTAGTTCATCACCATGAATATGGAATATATTTACATACCCTGTCCATCCATAACGTGACACCGGGGTAATTAGATCTCTTCATATTCATATTTCAGAGATGACATGAATAATAATCCCGTGTCCCCACCATTGGAAATAGGTCAGGGATAATTGAATTTGTTTATCGTATTTTCTCCCATTAAGAGTGATCAGATAAGTAGTGGGGTACAGCCCTGTGACAGAGTCCTCCACCACTGATGAACCATCACATTAATTGAAGCTAATGGGCAGAGTGGAGTGAGCGCGACGGCAGAAGAGAGAACGAAGGAGGGAGGCAGCATGGATGAGTGCATCGCACGGCAAAGGGAGGACTGAGTTTGTCCTCCTTGTTCTTCCAGGGTAGGGCAGGTCGGCTGTGTATGAACCGGACCAAGCAGGATAAGCAAACACTTAAACTCCCTGCATCAAATATTTACTGAGACTAACTCCTCTTGAGCTCCGCAAAGCACCACAGCTGTGGGAACAGCTTGTTCACTGTGAGCTGTGGCGATGACCACCATAGACATATTAAAATCTTCTTAATGTTGTGCAAAATATCCAGAGAAAATGATTGATTGATGACTGTTGACTGACAACTCCCCATAAAAACACTCAATAAGGCAAATTTATTTCTACAGACAGAGGTCAAAGGATGCATAAAAGTAGAAAGAAAAAAACATCATAAGAAAACTGTGTAAAAACAGATTATAAAATCAATATATCTGTATCTAATGAAATGCATAATTAGCACAGTGGAGAACAGATTAGTGTCTCGCTTCTTTTCAAAGCCATTTATGGTTTGTGCAGATTTGATCCATTGGAAGCTGGTTCCAGCAGAGAGCAGCAAAGTGGCTGAAAGACATTTCACCCTGTTTAGTTCAAACTCTAGGCACCACTGGCTGACCAGCTCCTGTATATCCCAGGGACCTATTAGACTTATGTACATTGAACATTTCAGAAATATATTTCATGCCCAGACCATTCAGTGACTTGTAGACAATAAGTGCAACTTTTCGCTCAATTCTGTGTCTGACTGGAAGCCAAAGCAAATATGAGAGAATGCAGAATGCAGTAATATGCTCTGTTTTATAGTTTTTTAGTTTACGCCGCAACACAGCAGCACCATCCGAATAAGCTGTAGATGTCCAGTGGTGTTATTTGGTAAACTAGTGAGGAGAGAATTACAATACTCAACTCTGGAGGAAATAATGAACAAATAAGAATAAGTCTGAAGTTCATTTAAGCCTTGGTTAGACACAAGCTCTCTGACCCTAACTTTTTAAAATGCCAAAATCTAGCTTGAATCTAGTATGGCCACCGAAGTTAAAATGCCCATCCAAGATTTTTAACATTGTCTGACATTTGTTTAATGCTCTAGACTCCAGGTAGGTGCTAAGATGCAACCTTTGTTCTTGTATTTAAGTCACTGAAGGAAGTTTTGTCGCATCCAATCACACTTTTTGAAGGCTCAGACACAAAGAGTCAATGGGACTGAAACCATTTGGCAATTGGACTTGATATACAGCAGTGGTGCATTGTATATTGAACAGGTGATGAGATTTTGGAAACACACTCATCATTCTGTCTCAGTGTCACACGACATAGTTTTTTTCTTTTTAATCTTTTTAATGTGAAGCATTGCATTGGGGCATGGTGACGTGAAAGCAAGGCCTTCTCTGCTGATGTCTTCTGCCACAGTCTGAATAGTCCAACATTTAATCATGAACCCCAACTATTTTACCATTTCAAATGGCTGACACCTTATTTAACTGTATAACTGTAAGCAGCGCATTGATTCGGTCAACCGGCTCTTTCTCTCTCTCTCTCTCTCTCTCTCGTGCTCTCAATCACACACATAAGCACATAGGCTACACGCAAGCACATCGACAACGGACACGTGTCAGATTGGCTAAAAACAAAATAATAATAACAACAACACATACATATTTATTAGTTTATAAAGCAGGAAAGTAAAATCCAATCACAGGTATTGACTGACTGACACATCTTAAGCAGGTCTCAAGTGATGTACTGAGAGCTGACGCATGTTAATACAGGTCTAAACAGAGCCATGGTTACAATAATAAACACATGACTGTACCAACAGTGCCGTACCTATCTTCATTACCATAGTTACTATAACTATAACAGACATGGCTTGGTTAGGTTTAGGAAAAAATGATGATTCCATAACACTAGATGATCTTTCTTGGCATGGTTGCAGTAATTACATCATGGTCAACTTTGTGGTATGGTCATGGATAATAGAAACAACATGAACTGCTACTGTCACATGAGAATCGAACACTGCTCTCTTGCGTCATATAGCTGCATTTTGTTGACCCATCCATCC
Organism: Rachycentron canadum; assembly: GCA_038496675.1. Taxonomy (NCBI): domain Eukaryota; kingdom Metazoa; phylum Chordata; class Actinopteri; order Carangiformes; family Rachycentridae; genus Rachycentron; species Rachycentron canadum. Next base: position 23,140,165 of record CM076654.1, read on the forward strand.
ACTCCAACCTTTTCCTAATGTGGATGTCACTGCACTTTTCCCATTTACTCCTGTGATAATTACTACGACCACTAGATGTTTGTTTGGCAACAAAACCTAACTGTGGGTCATATTAACCCGCTGCACAGGTGATCTATGGGCTGCTTCTTACGGGACAGCCGCTACAGTCAATGCAGTGGACTATACGGTAGATAGCGAATGATTTGAATAGGTCTTAAGTGGCTTACAACTTTCTTTATAAAAAAATTAAACGCTCTCTTGATCACATCTCGGTTGTTGTCAAGCAGTGTAATTTGCGAGCAGTGTACCGGAGGTGCTCATCATGCCTCCATGATGGTAACTGAATTCATACACTAATTATGATCAAATGTAACAAAAATATCTCTAAGGATAAAATAAAGTGATGACATTTTATAGCCATGTGTCAATATGACATCATAGAGATCTGCAAAAACATTATTCAACACTATAATTCAGGAAGGAGAGATTAAGACCTTAAATCTAAAAAGGGGGTAAATGTAATTTCCTTATTGTTTACATTGCAAATCTTTGCGGCATGCGGGACTGCAGCAGCAGCAAGAAGATGGCCATGTTCATATCTCTAAACAGCACAATCTGTATTTGTGTCCACATAACAATCAGTTTTGTTATTGTGTTATCCTGTGGGACAGTCTTGTATGTGTTTCTATTCGCATGTTCTGCACTGGGTCCCTCTTAATATCCACTGTATAGAAGATGTTTCAGAGTAAACTGCAAACTGAGACACCAACAGTGTTCTCAGGTTTATAATGAAACGTGTCAAATCATTTTCCTTTGTTTCCTTTGTTCGTTTGTTTTTCATAATTTTCATACCAGATCAATTCTCAAACTTGGTCAAAGGACCAACTGAACAAAGAATTTATTTATTTTTTTAATTATTATTATTTTAGCCTGATAATAGCATGTTAGCCTGGGTTAGCTAAACCTTATTTAAAAAGCAAATCTTTAACGTGTCAATATCTGACCCTTCAATGACCTTCAAGGGCCAAGACGGTCACAGGAGGTGCACGTGTGACTGCGCAGATGTGATTGATTTAATGCATCACTGACACACTTGAGTGATGGTTGGATGTGCCTCGCCTGGAGAGCAGTTTAGAGCAGACAGCAGCAGCAGGTAAAGATGACAAAAAGCTGCAGTCAGTTTCCAACAAGCTCCACGGTCTGCGCAGGAAGCCACTGAAATCCTGTTAGATCTGGTCCCGATTCAGTAAAATGTCATCAAACCAATTATCGTCTGCTGTTGACAGGGTAGACTGTTAAAATCTCTTACATCTGTGATCATCAGGCCAGCGTTTCGGGTTTAACTTCCTTATTACTCAATTAATCTACCCATTATTAAACATGAACATCTCGATGTGACTCACAGCAGATGTCATTTCAGGATCCCTCACCATTGGCGGTGATGGATTCTGTGCAGGCCAGGCTCATTTCCAATAAGCCTATTGTTTGAGCAGAGCTCAGAAACCATCTTTAACCATCTTTACCAGGATATAATTTCGACACAACGCGATCAAGGGTGCTGCAGTGGTTAGAGCCTTACTACTACAACTACACAGCAAAGAGCACCACCTACAGAAACTTTGTTGGCAAAAATGGGACAGAAAATAAGCTTCACAGTGAACTGACAAGTGCAGTGCCAAAACTTCAAAGCAACAACCATTTAGAACCAAAGATGGAATCAACAGAACAAAAGTAAAAAAAAAACAAAAAAAACAAATGTGTCTGATGAAGCTTGGGAGCTGAAATCCCAGTCTGCACCGCTGTAGTTATCTGCCAAAGCCAGCCAGAGGAATGCTGCCGCCATAACAAGGCTTGACGGGGATCTCAGGAAGCAGCAGCACACACAACAATCAATAGGCTAGCCTCAGAGGAAGAGCATGGGGGGAGCCAGACTTCACAACCAATCTCCTCTGAATGCATCAGAGCGCCTCGCTTCCACTCTCACTCTCACATGGCTTCATCTAAGTGAGAGACATGCTAAAGAGGAAGAGCGTGGTGACAAGTCATATGAAGAAAGGTAAACCAGTGACAGAGAGAGGCCTTTGTGGAGCTGATCTACGAAGAGAGCTGAAGCTCCTCTCCTCTACTCACAGCAGGCTCTGCTACTCCTCCTGGTGGCTCTGTCACTTCCCCTCAGGATTTGTCTGTGTGTGTCAGTGTGTGTGTGTGTGTGTGTGTGTGTTTCTGTGCTTCTTTGCTTGTGAGACGAAGCAGAGAGAGAGGATGTAAGCTCGTCCGCCATTTTTCAAGGATTCAAGGGCAATTTCAGGAGCAGGATCTCCCACTATGCAGGGAGGGCGTGGGTTAGGGAACTGATGAGATCAAGTGGTGAGAACAGGGGGTAATCAAAATTTGGTCTCATCAAAGTAAGTCCTAATCCATCATGTGTAACAGCCTTCGCAGATACACGTAGAACTGCTGATCTCTATGGTTTGGGTTTGGAGAGGATTTTCAACCTTTTTTTTTTTTTTAACATGTGATACAACGGACAAAACATCAGATTTAACAGATTTTTTCTTCAAACGCACAAACAAGCAGATTCGGTCCAGACGCAGGGCCTTTGGTCCTTAAGATGAGTGTTCCACGATCTCACAGAATATCAGCATCTCTGTGCGTTTGTATTTTTGTTTGTCAGCAGGATTAACGCAAAAGGTACTGAACCAATTTGCATCAACCTTTGTTGGATGGATGGGGCTTGGACCAGTAACAAACCTATTACAGTCTGGTGCTGAGATTTTTTTTTTTTTTTCACTTGTGACTTATTCGTAACATTGCAAGATGCACAATTTTGACACTTTTTTTTTGACACAGGTCGATTTCTGAGGAAGTAATGTTTGCATCTCGACATAAACTTCATCTTCACGATGTTGCCTGCAATGGAGAGGCTGTTCCATATTTCATGTTGTAAATATACTTAAGGCCCCACACCAAAAGATAATTGGGTAGATAGTCACCGCTCATAAAATAAAATCCAGTACAAGGCTTGTCTGAACTTGTTTTTCTGCCTGAATCGTCCCACAGTCCGATGCAGTGAGTGTTCTGGGCGGCTGCAGAACAAGCTTCTCGTACACGTTGTGATATAGAGACGCAGCATCTTGCCAGTTTTTTTATGCGTGACAGTGAAGCGGTTCAGCGTAAATACACAGAGGAATGACCTTTTGACATTATAACAGCAATATTACACAAAACTGACACCTTCCACTATTATCTTTGTGTGTAGGCTGAATCTGATATACGTGATAGCCATGAAAAAATCTAAATACATTTTTGATCATGTTAGCAGCTGCATATGGAGAGACATCTCCTGTCCAAAAAAGGAAATGAATTTAAAATGAAGAGAAATTGAGCATTCGAGTATCTGGCAAACCTATGCAAAGATATGGAGCTGACAGCACCAGCAATGCAGCAGACACGCAGCCAGTGTGAACGCATCGGCTGGTGTGTGCATGTTTCTCCACAGCTGATCAGCAGTGACACAAAGCACCACGCATCCTGTCTCTGTAGTGTGAGACATGTCTGCATGCTGTGTGCTGTTAAATTTTTGTTTATTGCATGACATACCCTTTAGTGGTGATTGGACCTTCAAACCCTTAAAGTTTCTCTTCAGAGAAATATATATATAAAGGAACCAAAACTTCAGAGGGACTCAGCCACATCGAGTCTCAGTCAGACCCAGACTCAGATGAGGAGTCTGTTGAGACCAGAATCAGCGACGACCGAATGTATCAGAATGGTGACCACAGTTAGCATCTTTTATTTGTTTATGCTTGTAACTGTTGTTATGCTGTTGTGGTGCACTCCAGCAGAACTACACCCATGTCAGTCACCCAGAGACTGACACAACAGGGATGCAACGGCACACAGATGTGGCTGTCCACCAGGTTTTGTCCTGATATACTCCTGATAGTGGAGGGTAGCTAGGTAGCGTAGTGTAGTACTTTGCCAGTCAGGGTAAATATCTATACCTAAGAAGAATACAATTCTATGTCTGTTAGTGAAACTCACCTTCTCTCTCTTCTCACACTCTCCCCCTCTCACCTCAGTCGGGGGTTCTTTACCCATCTTTTCAAGTTAGATGCCCTCTGCAGTGTCATGTCTTTGTGGCTTCATGACATTGCAGCAGGAATAATTTTGCCATGCTGAATGTATAGCTGTAGAGGGAACTCTGGTGGAACACTGAATGCATATTTAAATTATTGCATTGTTATCAATAATAATAATAATTGTGGTCCTCATGATGTGACTGTCTTCAAAAACAAGCGGGATCATTTTTTTTTAATGTGCATGAATAAATAGTTTTGTTGAAAAGAAATTTAATGCTGAGAGGGAGACATACTGAAAACTGCTCACTGCCAACACAAACACATATGTTAGCAAAAAATGTTATATATTTTATTTGTCTTTCCTACCTCCCCCACACATAGCAACTAAAACAGATTAACAGTTTTATGTATAATACACAATACTATTATACTATGTAATATTATATTATATATACAATAATACTATCATACTCAGGAATATCAAAGCACTTAGTTATAGTTTGGAGAAGAATGAAAAAATCAACACTGACTTGAAGCACAAGCTATCATTGTTGCTGTTATTTTTAATAACACTGTTGAAAAAAAGAAGTATATAGCCCCCCCTTTCTCCTCTCTCCATCATTTCTCTCCTCTCAACCCAACTTCTCTCTGCTATGGTGGGAACTGTCGGGTTTCCATCATTTTTCACCAAACCTTAATCAAAGTTCCACAGCTGAATGGCTGCAGGACTCTGGCCCCAGATTCAAAAGTGCTGTGCTTTGTATGTCCATATATATCTATATACTGGAAATAAAGCTGGATATAGCCTCTGTGACATCAGCCACAGGTTTCTGAAGATGCTCCACTCCAAAGAATGCTAAGGAAATCGAGTACTATAATATAGATGTATTTTGTGACATACATTCGAACACGAACAGCAAATGTGAAAGAGATGAAACCTACAAACACAAGTTTGGCTATGCAGAGGTGTGGATAAACCGAGGCTGAATAACTTTGATATTGTGTGAAGTCAGATATACATATGATGTGCACCTCTGTATGCTCCCATGCTTGCTGTTGTGTAGCAGAATGTATGTGCAGTGACCTCTCTGTAGCAGGGCAATGCAGAGTTCAGTAGGTTGCTGTCAGTGACATGGGGGGCCGGCGGATCACCAGCAGTGTTGTCTCAGTAACCAGTCACCCCGGGGTGGCCTCTCCTAAGTAATTACCCCTGTCACTCTGTCACTCCACTCTGTCCCCACCCAAACAACATCATCACCGTGACGATGGATTGGTTGATGCTACTAATCACCAGCTGCCCTCTGGACAACATGCCTCCCTGCCTCTCCTTCACAACACCTCCCTGCCTTTTAAAGCCTCTGTGTTCTGCATACTCACGGCAGCTCCTCTAGTTTGTATTTGCATAATTTTCACCCACTAATTGTAGCGGAGGACGACTGTGCATTGGATGGTCATGGCTGTTGGAGGTGATTTTAATGGGGGAGACACCAGATAATGGCGGTGCCCTCTCGCCCTGGTTTGTGCCCAAGCCTCATTAGGGTGATCAGGGAGTGCCAGTCAGGGAGGGCTGCAGCTGGGGTGAGAGGGCACAACACAGTACACTTATTTATCTAAAGATGAGTGTCATGAAAATATTTCATTATGGTCTGTTGGCCTTCCAAAACTTTTTCTTTTTTTTCTTTTTTTTTTAAGAGTAATGATGTTAAGAAATTGTTGCACAGGAATTTTATTTGCTGAAACTGAAAATAGACATTGGCTTATTCAGTGCATTTTCTGCTTTTGTTTGATAATTAACAAAGGCTTTGTTATGTATTTATAGAGCATATATTCATGCCTCTCTCTGACTTGTATGTTAGTTTTGTCAGTAGTGTGCAAATCATGTCTTTTTCCTTAAAATATAAATAACTTTGTATTTGCCTAAATATAATTTCTATCAATTTTAATTCGGAAAAATTCAACAAAACCATGAATCCTTTGGCTTTAGATTTAGTCATTTTATTATCCCAAGTGGGAAACTCCTGATAAAAACAATACAAGGGCAACAAAAGCAGATAACACTTGGAAAAAAAAAAAAAAACAAAAAATATAAAACACGACAATCTTGAACAAGGGACACGGGAGTTTTGAGTCCTCTTGCGCCTGAACTTCTGACTCTCCGGCCTTAGGAAGGGGTTTTAGTCAACAGTTTTTTCCTTAATATTATTAACCCAGACTGAAATATTTCTGTACTGGACAGACTGAGACATCTCCATTGTCATCACTGACTAACTCACCACATGATCTTGTGCTACCAGCAACATTTTAGTTTTTTACTGAAATATTTTGATATCATTGGATATATTCCCATGAAATTCAGTTCAGGTATCTTCCAGGATGCTCACAGGCTAGATCTGACTCTTAACTACTTACTTACCTACCAGCAGGTAAGTATTTTCTCTTTTTCTAAATGATATCTCAAAATATTCTACATGTTGACAGCTAGACTACCCTGAAAATTTTCTGCTTCCTCATGCGATGAGTTGTAACAACATCACATCTCTAGCACCATCACTGAGTCATTTATTTGCCCTGTACTTTGGTTGATGACATCAGAGGTGCAAAGCCACAAATGTTCCCACCAGCCTCCCACCAGATTCATCCATTCCTTATTATACCTACTACACTATTTTCTTGTAGGAAATCCAAATATTCTCTCATATGCATATGCAGGTGCCTGGATTGTCAGAATTGCTGCCATGTAAAATTGCCATAACCCTAAAGACTGAACAGGATTACATGTGCTATTTACTTTTGTTAATCTTCAGCATGGCATACAGAGGGCTCATAAAAATGTTAAAAATTAAAAAAGTGCCAAGCAGTGGGCTGAAAAAAAATGTCTGTGTTACACTACTACAATTAATCTAATGATATTAATGTGTAAAACAATCATTCCACGGATTTAGCTTCTAGCATAACCTAGCATACAAATATATATAATATATAAATAAAATGTATGTCACCAAACCCATGGTACTTATAAAAAAAATGTAAACTTTGCATCAAATACATGAGTGTGAGCAATTCATGGACTCTTTTGCAGCTGCTGTACAAGGTGCCAAGACACCAAATGCTAACAGACACAGATTCTTATACCCAGGATTACATCAAATGTAGACCATGCTGTCATGGACTCGCTCCACTGGCTGTGGATCAGCTTTGGGGGCTCCTGGACCAGCTTTCCCTCATACACAACATGTATAGTGCTCTGATTCCAAATAAAATTTGTGATAATGCTGGGTTCAAGTCTATATGAGCTCACCGAACTATTGTTACTTGAGCTACAGAGAGAAGCTCGAGAAAGAAATGTAAAACTACACTGAGATGGGTTTTGGTTCCTAAAACTACAAATATATGTTCAAATAAAAGAAATCTCACTTTACAATATGGGATCAGTGCATCAGAACAGTAAATTAATATAGTGGCAGTTATATGAAAATGAATAATAAGTCTTGATAAAACTGACTACTAACCACCACTGCATATATTCAGTGTGTGTGTAACATGCTCCCACTTTACCTCAAGATCTGTATTACCTCAGCAAATGAGCCTGATTATTGTTCAATTTAGCAAAAATACTGATGCTTCTACTTTTCAAGATGGCAAGTGTTTCAGTCCAAACAGGACAAAAAAAAAAAAAAATACCCATTAGCCATTCCTCCTCTGCCTGTTTGAAGTTTACAAGTGTCTTCTACATCCTTGAGAGTAAAGAGAAAGTTTCTGATCTCTCTCTCTCTCTCTCTCTCTCTCTCTGCTTGTCTTCTTATGAAATACACTTGAGAGCTGCTGGCTCCGGCTTTGTGTGTGTCTGCATCATGTAGCGTTGTACTACACTATAAATGGAAGGTGACTCTGACACACTGATTTCTACAGTTCCTTCAGCTTAAGGTCAAGTGCTGGAATAAAGAGCAGCTCGTTGTTGAACCTTGTTTTCAGGATTCTGACCTGTTTATAGAACAATGGAAGTGGAGTTCATCACCAACCTATTTAAATTTCAGCATGTCTATGATGGGGTTCTCTGTTGCCCTCTAATAAGCAGGTTGCAAACAGCTTTTACACACAGGTCAAGGGTCAGAAAGCTGTTTATTTTATTAAATAATTTATTGCAGATACGATTGTTGCTGCTTGTGGCGTGTGAGGCTAGCATTACGAGCAGCACTACTTACCCCAGTGTTTTATACATCATTGCCAGTCGCAGTGTACATGAACATTAGCCCTAGTGTTAACATTAGCATTAGCCTTAGGCTGGTAAGCTAGTGTTCCCACAACTTAAGTCACTTCAGTTCAAAGTCATTTATTGAAATATTCTTGGCTTCCCAGGGGGTTTGTTTGTGTTCTGGTAGTGGCTGCATGAAGAGTTTCCTGGCCCGACTGTCAAATAGGAAGTATGTGTGTGTGTGTGACATAAGCCTCCTTGTAATAATTTGTAAAGTATTGTACTTTTTTGTATTAATTTTATTTAATTTTTGTCATTTTGCCACATCTTCACCATACATTTTGCACCTAACTGGTGACTACACAGACACAAAGCACCAGGTGAAGATTGTTGAGTCCTTGCATCCTTCTTCCATCATTGGATCAAACCTTACTCTGTCGTTGTACTGCCCAAAAAGCGAGACTTGAGTACACTGAGGCCCTGCTCACATTGGACTTTACAAGACTGCAAAGTGCGGACTGCTGACCAGTGTAGTGGCAGCAACCATGCTGCTGTTGAACAGACTGTCATCGGGAGGAAGGAGATGAAATTGAAAAGGTTGAACTGAACTTATCACAGCCATGAATGGCACAGTTTGATGAATATCATTGTATCTATCTATTATCATTGTAAACATGGCTGTTTTTCATTCTCAAAAATTCTCAAAAAGTCCCAGCTTCCTTGTTCAAATTTGCTAGCTCATGACCACTAATAAACAAACATTAGAGGTATAATGAGATAAAATGCAATGCTTAATAAAAATGTGAAATGTATTACATATCATAATGTAATACATCTGTATCTCTTATATGTGTTCTCATGTTTAGTAATGCCTTGCCTTTTTATTCACTTCCTTTTTTATTTTGATATCCCAAACTGTCCTCTCATTTCAGATTCACTTCACTGCCCCTGATTGTCTCTTTAACATATTAAGATGTTGCATGTTTATCCCCTTGTCTCCGAACTCCTGGTGTATTTATTTAGTTTGTGTTCTCCCTTCCCCTATTGCCAGTTCGTCTTTGTGTCAAGTTAACCAGCCTTATTTACAAAGTGCAGTGGTTTCTTAGTGTATGAGCTCAGTTCAGTTGTTGTCCTCGTCTCAGCCTGCTCCTTTTGGATTTGTTTGCCTTGACTGAATTGACTACCTGTATACTGAGCTACGCTGGTTAAATACCTTGATTCCTTGTATCATGAGTTGTGCTTTTGAGTCCTCATGTTGTGCTTTCAGTGCATATCATTCCAAAGTATAGTTCTCTTTATTATCACAAGGTTGAAGTTTGTCAATAACAGCCCAGCACGGTCGGCTGGTTTAAGTGATTACCAGGTGAAAAGGTTTCCGGCCATTTGTGAAAACTTAGCTAAATGTATTAAATACAACTTGTTTTCCACAGCTCTCTGTCATTGTGCATTTACTCTATGACATTTTGATGCCCATGCTTTTCATGTGGCGGCCCCATCATATCTGTGACATCCTGGTTTGGAACAGCCACCAAGCAGGCTGCAACAGAATCAGTCCCAATGCCAAACTGCCAAAAATTTTGTTCTGTTCTTTTAAGCCCCCCCTCTGAAACTGTACTCGTCTGCCTGGAAGGTCTACCAACCAAGGAGAGTGAGACAGAAACAGGGACAGTGGGCTCCACCACTTCTGCACTGGACCTGGATGCTAAAACGCTGCAGTCAAACACAATTCTGTCCAATCAGCCGACTCCCAAGGTTCTCAAGACAAGTTCCTAGTTCCACGCCAAAATCACCTGTTCAGCTCATTTCAGCGATTATCAGTAAATTTTACTAAGCTACAGTAGTAGGCTATAATCTGCTTCCTTTGGTTAGCCTGGTTGTGTATCACACAAAAAACTGTCTAAGAAGCGTAAGTGCCTTGAGTTCCAGAAAGAAGCATGGCAGAGATGTAAAACTACAATGAGGTACATAAAATCACAAATATATCTTCTTATGGAAATCAATGCTTCAAATAAATCACAAGAAAAGGGAAAATATGGTTTGTTTAAGGTGTGTTTTCTCCTGGTGTTTAACAGAAAGGAAAGTATAGATGGAAGTATAAGCTATACCACACACAGTTACTCACACACCAAACGGATTTATTAAAAGATAGCAGGGGTGGGGGTGGTGTGTGTGTGTGTGTGTGTGTGTATGTGTGGGGGGATCAATGGCTGTTCCCCCAGCCTCAGTCAGCGGAGAGTTAAAACGCTGTTAAACTCCAGCCGCGCGGACGCTCTCCCTAACCAACCAGCCTCACTCCATTGATTTTTTATTTAGCTTCCAGCAGTGATATGTCTTCCAATGCACAGAGAACACACCAAGCCTCCACAGCTTGTCAGCACATAAATCAGGCCCTACTGAGCCTGGCTTGCCCACTGTGCAGAGAGCAGTCTGTTAACAGAATTAAACTCTTACTTAGTCCAGAGAGGTGAGAAAAGAGGTGCACAATGTGGCTCTGACAGCAAATCCACTATTCTACACTGCCAGGATGAGACTACACCTTGAAATTAGTTTAACTGTTTCTGTGGAGACGGGGGATACAATAACAAAGTGGCTACAACCCTTATAAGACTTGACCATTGTAAATTTGGCATTTAACTGCTGTAGAAGTAGAACAGACACATCTCTTATTTACATCTAAAGTGGCAGAAAGCCCTTGTTCCATCTCCTCCAACAAAAGGATATACTACAACCATCTATATGGAATCACGAGTGCCCTGGGTAGCAGTGACAGGTGGCTTTGCTTTCATCGCTGATACTCATTGCATTGTGAGACAAAAGCCTCTGTTAGACTAACCATTTAAATTTTGAGAAGGCCAAAAGTTCTGAAAGCGCTCACTGTCCACTCCAGAGACCAATTTACAGTCCAGTCCCTGCAGCGTTGCTCCCAGCTTAGTAAGAAGCTCCATCCATCATAACGAGCAGTGTTTGTGGGTGGGAAGACAGTGAGGGATCATGTCCGCGTTGCTATGGGAGTGACTCCAACTGGTATGTCAGGGTACCTATGCTGGGTGATGGGGGATAGTGATCTGGGGTTGCATCTATATAGGCAAGAAAAAATCAGCTGGCAGACAAGAGTGACTTCTCAGTCACTTATGGGTGCAATAAAATAAAATCTGGATCTGGATGAAAGCTCTGAAAGCTTAGTTGTCATTTTGTTGCATTTATTGAATACTTAGAAAATGATCATTGAGTTGACTCAAGATGCTGTTAAAGCAACTTCAACAAAAACTGAATGTTACAGCCTGCATGACGAGGAAAAAACATTGCTGTCCTTATAATAAGATACTAAGAGGTTAAAGTATGTCCTCTGAGCATTGCTGTGTCAGGGCAGATTGGTTGGCTACGGTGAATTGCTAACAAAAAGTGACAAGTCAGGCCAGGGCTAGCTGGTTAGAAAGCTAAAAAAATAAGATAGACACATGCATCAGTGATAGAAAACTTTTGGCCTGTTTGTGTTGGAAAGAGAGCACCCTCACCCCTGCTGTAATGTAATCTATCCGAAAAGTAAAACGTCGAGCATCTTTCTTTGCTGAATGGACAGATGTAGTGCAATATGTGCTCATCCATTCAAATATAGTATTAGAGCATGTCTGCTTGGACATCTGAATATGTGAAAAGTGACTGATGGGAAACAAATGGAAGCTAAAGCTAAAGTAGGAAAAGGAAATGGGAAGCAATAATTTAACCTTGGACATTTTTTTAGGGATTTCTTTATTTTGTCTTGCCTTTTTTTTTTTTTGTATGCTCTCATGACATCAATTAAAAAATATTTTCTATTTCACTGTTTCCTTATTTTCCTTTGTTTATTTGTTCCATTTTATAACCTGGAAACCATGCAGGAAATGTTAATTATTTGTTCATATAAGTAGCAGACATACAGTGAGAGCTGGAGAACAGTAGCAAATGCACAACTCTTTATTACTGCCTATGATTAGTATTTGTTTGCCAATTAAAAATTGAGTTTTCTTTTCTTGGTCATACAGTTTCACAGGAGATAAAAGAGGAGGAAGGCAGATCAAATGAAGCTAATTGTGGCTCTACTTTTCTTGTGGCCTTGGATTCCTGCACAATACACCAAAGCTTCACTGCATTATATTCCTCTTACACAAAGCTAATCACATGCAATTAATTAGCAATGTCTGAAATTTCTCAGGATGCTCAATGGAATGCAAAGACACAAAAACAGAAGCACTGCTAATTACGTCAGGTCTCACAGTGCAGTCTTGGTTAAGATGCAAGGTGATACTTTTATGAATCAGGATGCAGCCACAAAGCCACAAATAGAGTCCAGGTTTCCACAATTAGCTGCTGAGGGAAGATGGAGGGAAGAAACTGAAACATTTCCAAAATGATGTCTCACTTCGGTCACTGACAGCGACTGGTGATAGACACCAATGAGTCAGTGAGCCACAACACTGACGTGTTTTTGCAGAACATTATGATGTCACAATGAATCTGACATAATAATAATGACTCTACCATGCAGAGGCATGAAAACAATAAATGTCAAGTTGGAGGGAACAGTGCAAGGTAAAGGTCAGGTGGACAGCTGATTCATATTCAATTTCATTTCAAACTTAGAACACGACTAATAAGACCAGTCTGATTTGGAGAAAACATTTCAGAGATACCATGTACCCAGCAGTTAGGATTAGTTAGATGTTAAATCCCCAAATTTTCAGCCCTGGCAACAAGCATGGTCACTGGTGTGTTTAACACTATAGCAAACAGTCTGTGAGTAGTTACTACTCTGCCTGAAACACAGCAGAAGAGCAACTAATGGATGTAATGTATCTGTATCAGTGTTACATTTTAATATATGTCAACCATATTTCATGAGTAATTTTCCACACAGAAAAAAGTGGTTGGTTAGCTTGCTGAAGAGTTGGAGGTCTCTTCACAGCTCACTGTGGCTGCTCCTGACTACTCCGTTACACCTGCGATGTTAAAATCGGATCCCAAAATGGCTGTTCTTTTCTTATGTAGATGCTCCTTTAATGAAAACTGTGTTCAGTGCTAACCCCTATGAGAATTACATTTGAGTTTCCTTCACAATAAAAGCCACCCTTTGTTTGTCCTTATATTGATACTAGAGCCAGTACCAGAGTCGGCATTTATTAGGAACACCACACTTACACTGGGTAATTCCTCCTTTTCCTCTCAAAGTGTCAGTTCTGAATGTTATTAATTCCACCAGATGTTGGAAACTTTCCTCTGGAACTCTGCTCCATGTTGACATGACTACATCACATCATTGCCACAGATCTGTCATCAGTACATTCATACTGCCAATCTCCTGTTCTACCACATCTCAATCCAGTCTGGACACTGGGCAACTGAAGTCCACTGAACATTTAGTGTTGCTCACATTGTATAGTCGTATGCTATCTCAGTCTAATTGTGTGTTTTAAGATCCATGGATTATCAAAATTAATAGTTGGTTAGAAACAGGAGGAATTAAAAGCAAGGTGTCAAGACACAATTGGTGAAGTGAGAAGTATTATTCAGCCTCCGCATTGTTACGGGGTTGGCTTTTTAAATTTTGGTTATGTGTTGGAAAGGGATGGGAACCACTGAATTAGAAGATGGTAAACTAAGATGGCAAAGAGATGAACATGGTCAACCACAATACTCAGATGATCAGACTATGGCAGTCAGACCACATTGGTATTAAGGCCCAAAATAAGTCAAGAAAACATCTCTACACCATTACATCATCACTACCAGCAGGGACTGTAAACACAAGGCAGGTTGAGTACGTAGATTCTAACTCAAACCCGACTATCTGCAGAAATCCAGATCAATCAAACCAGATTTTCAACTGTCCGTTGTTGGTGAGCCTGCGTCCACTGCAGCCCCTGGTTTCAGTTCTTGGTGAGAGGATGTGGAGCCTGATGCGGTCTCTGCTGTTGTAGCCCATCCACCTTAGGTTTGGACTTTCTGCTCAGCACAGCTGCAAGAGTGATTATCTGAGTGACAACAGCCTTTCTCTCAGCTCCAACCAGTTCTCTGCTGACCTCTCTCATCAACAAGGTGTTTCCTCCACAGTTTCTGCTCACTGAATTTCTTTAGATCAAGACCTGCTGCTGTTACCTTCTAGAGTTGGGGGCTGTGTTCTGTGTGAGAGACAAAATAAGAAAGATATTCTGTCTCTTTTAACCAACAACTACTCTTTGAGTAATCATGTCTGGTGAGGACGTTGGTTATAAAATAAGGTTTTGACCAGAGGTGGTCTAGGCTTAGACTTTGTCTTCAAACATGATGTTCATTCCATTCTGTTGATATGCTTGGGGCATTCATTCAGAAATGCAGTCCAGTCCCATGCACTGACTTTGCTGAAAATTTTAGGTCCTGCACCTGTGTGTATATTCGCCAATGTGAGAGCACTGATTAGGAATTTGGTTCCCGAAGAGAAAGGAGGTGACTTATGTTTCAATCAGCCATGAGTCTACAGGAGATGGATAGTAACACTGAGAAGACGTAGAGATAAGAAGACAAAATAAAGAGAAGAAATAGCCTGAAAGCACAGACAGGGAAACTGTGTCTAATCACTAAGAGCTTACTGAAGCTCACAACGCTTTCTCCTAATGATTCACTCTCATGGTAGTCAGGCTGTTCTGCAGGGCGGAGGGTCATACGTCGGCTCAGTCCGAGCAAAAGTATGAGCTCCTGTCACCCCAGCAATCACTAATGGAAGTCCCAGCCCCCCCCC
>CM076654.1:23155570-23190345 GCA_038496675.1 Rachycentron canadum
CCACTCTCCCGCCCTTCAGAGCAAGGGCATTGTTAGCACACATGTCAAGTCCAGGATGGAACAAGAAGGACATTCTGGCAGAAGAAAAGAGGGTGGAAAAGGACCAGCGGTCCATTTGCATACGCCTGTGATCCTAATATATACAGGTTGCCAACCTCAGAGGTCAGAGTTCACCGCAGTTGCCGGGGAAACTGGGCTGTTCTCCCCATCACTAGCTCGTTAAAGAGCTGCGGGAATAGGAATAGGTCCACCAACTGTCCTCATTGTGCTGTGGCCATGTCTGTATGCGACCCCACCAAGTAATGAGGACCTGCGCCATGATGCCCATGCACACGCGCACACACGAACACACACACACACACACACACACACACACACACACACCATATCACAAAGAGCAAAATGCAACTAAATGCACATGCACAGACAGATGCACCTATTTGAGCATAAAGTACACAAACCCATGCACACATACACACACAAAAGCCAAGACAACAGCATCAATAAACATGGAAAAATGCAGGCATATGCACACATACACCTTGCAGCCTAGCGACACACACACACACACACACACACACACACACACACACACACACACACCATCATAGCCCAACAGTATCTGGCAACTTTTTCAGCAACTCATCTTTAAACCTTTAACCCTCCCAAAAAACAAGCTTATAGAGTGAGTGTTGCATCCTCTCCGTGGCTTTCTCAGCATCAATTAGCATGTTTTTGTGCAGCTGAGCATTTCCTCTGGTGGGCTGAGGTAAATAAGGAGATGGAAATGAGGTCCAGCGCTCTAATCCAGCCAGGGTGCAGGTCTCACAGTAATCCCCCCAAGAGCTGCTTGGCCTGGGGCATGCAGAGGGGTAATCCAGCCCCCTGAGACCTCATCCACCAGGCTGCTTGCACACACACACACACACACACACACACACACACACACACCCACACACACACTTGTGAAAAAAATGAGAAAGAGAGAGGGAGAATAAAAAACACCTACTGGCTGAAAATGCACAACTTGGGTGACACACCCAAACAGCAATGTATAAAAATACATATTTTTTTTTTTGTTTGCGTTTAAGTAATGATGTGCCACTTTCCATTAGCTGAATGGAAATGGAAAAATTTGAGAAAATGTTTTAATGACCCTTTGGAGTGGAAGTGTTCTGTTCTACATCAGCATCAGATTCTGAAAGATGGTGATGCATTTGTAAAAACAATTAGAATCTATCCCTCTGCCACTCAGACTAGTTTCAAGTTACATCCCTGGGAAGTGAAATTTTGTCAATTTCTGTGTAAAGTCTTGGGTTTTTACCTTGACCCACTGATCACCAAAATCTAATCAGTTCATCCTTGAGTCCCTGTGAACATTGGTGCCAAATGTGAAGTGATTTCATCAAGGTACTGCTGAGATATTATGTTCACAAGGCCAAAACAGTTTTGTGAGCTTTGTGTGACCTTGACCGCTGATCTTTAAGCACCAAACTTATTCTTGAGACCAAATGAATCTTTTTGCCAAATTTGAAGACATTTGCTCAAGGTGTTACTGAGATACCATGTTCACAAGAATGAACAACAGCCTGAAACATATTGTCTCCAGCGCTGGCTGTCGCCACCACGTAAGTATAACAGACATTTATCATGGCCAACCAGAGGGCTATTCTTTTTCCATTACATTAGAATATTCTAAGTTTAAAAAAAAAAAAGGTTTCCGTTGGGTTACTTTTATGATTTCAATTATTCTTTGATACATGCTATACATTATATATGTGTTCATGTTTTTTGTTGTTTTTATTGTATTTTTTTTAATATATATAAATTGTTAAATGTTTCCAAATTATACAACTTCATGTAACATATCACTTACGTCTGCTGTCATGGTTGTCAAGTGGACAGGCCAGCTGGACCCGCCGTCCTACTGTGCAGGATTTGGTTTCTCTGATTTTTTTTACCTGTCTATTATAGACAGGTAAATCTATTATAGGTCCCTAGTAAAAGGTAAATCTATTATATTTTTATTAGATCACTAAGAAAGCAATAGGCCAGGCTCAGAGCCTCTCTTCTGACTGGCTCACTGACCTATTGTTACTGGAACTCCTGAGAGTGGCCTGAGCGAGGAGATGTAAAACCAAACTGAGATGAGCTTTCGGTTCTTAAAATCACAAATATCCTGTATATACCAGCAATTCAGATTAAAACACACAGTAAGTGTAAAATAAGGGAATTTAAGGGCTGTTACACAGTTAGTTATAAAAGATTAATAAAGATCCAGTCAGATTAGAGCAAGTATAATTTGGCCCTATTCTAACTTTACTCTAACAGAGTGGATATATAAAGACCTCTAGATCTAAAAACTCACTGGCTGAAGACATTTAAAATAATACTAATAATCTTGCCTAATCTTAACACATTTCTGTCCTAAAATATACTAAATGGCAAACACTGAATGCTTCACAAGCTTCATGCTCAATTCATAATATTAAACATTATTTGCCTAAAAACATATATGACAATGACAATCAAGCTCTGTAAAACCCTAATTTTATTTATTTGAAGCAATATTTGTAATGCTTTTATAGAATCTGATGAAAACGACATGTTGCATGCCATACAACGCACACACACACACGCACACCTGTGAGTGCACATAAACCTTTGCAATGTTGCAGTAGCTGATGTCCTTTGCCTCTGCCTGTCGACTGTACAGCCGTCTCTTCTGTTTCATATTCATTGACCCACTCTGAGACCTGAGGCTGCTGACAGGTGGACCTGTCTATTGGCAACAGCGTTGGAGGCACAGCGGGCAGGCCTGCGGGGCAAACCCATAGCAGGAGGTGGATGATGTGGCCGAGGGTAGGGCCAGCCTTACCTGTGTGCATTAGTTGAGCGGAGAGCAGGCACGTGCTACCAGGTGGTGTAAACAAACAGCGTAGAAATTTCCATATGGCTCTCACAGGGCCAGCGTGCCGTCTGTCTGCTAAAACACCTCAACAGCATCCGGCAGTGTAAGAACAGTGTGTGACAATCAGTTACACATGCACAAATATTTATAGCGCTTTTCCTCATGTGGGCTTGCTGATCTGCACACACACACACTCACACATCCAAACACCTATTGACTTCTGCACAACCGGCTAGAATGCTGCTCAACATCAAAAGAATTATTCATTTTTGCTGGGAATTTAACCCACTCCTCTCCACCTTTAGAGGCCAATTAGTACCTGTAGTGTAATGAGGCTTGACAGCCTTTGAATGTTCCACATAATTAACACAAATGGCATTAAGCAACTGCATGACACCTAGCTGCATGTGGTGTAGCTTCTCTGTGAAAAACTGATCGCAAGTCTGTCAGGTTGACACAAGTCTGTGTTGTATTGCATTAGCGTAAGCAATTCACAGACTGTGGAGTCGAGACATGGAACGGATCACATTGACTTTTGTCTGACAGGCCGTGGGTGAGTGAGTGCATGTACAGATTTGTCTGGCTACTGAGCGATGTGTGTGACTGTGTACGTTGTTGGCTTCTTGTATGTGTGTGTGTGTGTGTGTGTGTGTTTGAGGTCTGTGGAGAGGTGCTGTGACTGTGCTGACATGTGTCCGACAGCGTGGCTTGCTCCTGGGCCTCTCTTTCACTCTCGACTGACCTGGCTCCCCTGAGCTCCATGTATAATGCAGCAGGCCAGAGACGCCACCCTGCATAATAATGTGCATGCGCATTGCCTGCTGTGTGTGTGTTGTGTGCGACAGCAGGAGAGAACCAGCTGGCATGACTGCTCAGCATAACAGTATGTTAGTGTATGTACAGTCAGCATGCACTCATACAGTCTTACCATGTTTTTTGTTTTTTTTTAAACGTACAGTAATAATGAACTGAAACATATCAGGAAATAGATGCAGAAGTCTGAGCTTTTTATGGATGAATGAATACATGACCGCTGGTTTGAACTACTCGATACAACTGTGAAAAACATGTCCTGCCTTGTAGCTTTGTTTCTCTGTGCTCTGGTGCATCTGACGTTAGTGTGTGTGTGTTTGTGTGTGTGTACCCCAAACACAACAAAAAATTTCCCACACTTAAAGAAGAAGAAATACCACACTCCACTGTGTCTGACACTCAGGCCAGGAATGAGAATGCAGAAGCCCACGGGTCCTCAGTGGAGGCTCCATTGTGTTGGAAACACCTGTAGCTTATACAGGATTTTCTCTGACAGGCTAGAGCCTGTGATCCCAAACTGAGAAACATTATCAACACCTGTAGATACAGTATCCACACCACATGATTGAAACAATACCTGAGCCACTAGCGACAACATCAACGTATTAGCCTACAATGTGGAGATGAATGCGAGCACTATATGGGCATTATGATGTTGTTATTTAACCAGGGAGTAAGATGTATTTTCTGACAATTCCAAATCCTTTTTTTTAAGCCCTTTGAGACAAACTGTTGGTAAAAATGGGCTGTACAAATAAAATTGCCTTGCCTTGCCTTTTTTTAACAACGCCTCTGTCAAATCATCCTGGAGCACGAACGGTTGAAATAATTAGCCAAAAGCTAACTTAGGGTTTAAACAGGAATAAGGCAATGGGTACATTTTGGGGCTGTTGAAATGGTAACTTACCTCCAATCAGGTCTATGCCATGTACTATCTGCATCTGGGTCAGGCTCACATGGAGATGAGGCTTGGCCAGTTAAACAGGTGTCAGTCACATTCAGCCGACCAACCAGCATATTTTTCTCATTTGCAAATTAAGAAACTCTGCATCGCTTCACATTGTAACACACTCTGAATTAATTGATTTG
Organism: Rachycentron canadum; assembly: GCA_038496675.1. Lineage (NCBI taxonomy): Eukaryota > Metazoa > Chordata > Actinopteri > Carangiformes > Rachycentridae > Rachycentron > Rachycentron canadum. Next base: position 23,160,384 of record CM076654.1, read on the forward strand.
CTTTAATTATTAAAAAAAAAGAAAGAAAGAAAATCTGGAACGAGGCCACATTTGGTTTTGGAGGTCGGAGGTCCACTCATTGATAATTCATGCTTGTTGATGGTGCCTGAAATCTTGAAAGTCCACAGTCTAAAAACTGAACAACAGAATCGTCACTACCTTCACTGCTATTTTAAGAAGCAACAGGAACAGACAGCACAATGCTAGTAGCACCAGTGATAGTGGCTAATGCTACTTCCAGAGCACTTAACTCCTCTCCTCCTGGTTGACAGCACTAACTGAAGCCATTAGCCGATGCTCAGAGAAATGTAACCACACAGTGTTGCTAAAAATATGTGGGATGATCATATATGTGGGAACTGAACTAAAGTTTAGTTGGCAGCATTTCAGTGAAAAGTGAATCCCTATCCAGGGTTAGCTAAAAAGGTTATCTAATGACCATGTAGACTTTAGTTTACGTGGGAAATACTGGGAATCCGAGCTGCAACAGTTAAATTGCTGCTGAATTTAATCATATTGCTGATGCTGAACAGCAGCTTGTGCGATTGTTTATCTGGATCATTTGTGTATCAGATCATTAACTATTTACATTGAAACTGCAAAGCATCTGAAACTTGCACACTCTTCCCCAAATGCCAAGACGCTGTACTGCTACAGTAAGCAGAGGTTTAAATGTACTCAACAATCCGAACTCAGCTCCCTGATCACCATGTTGGCATATTCTACCTCCGCAAATAGATGATGGTGAAAAATGGTGCCTCCTCTAAGGAAGAATTATCTGCAATAAAGGCTGCAGACAAACTGAGAAAACACAAATAAGGCTGGAACACCAGTTTTCTTCACTTCACATCCAGCAATGGCAACTGTGATCATTATGGCTATATATAGTTGTGCTGCTTGTGGCCTTCATTAGGCCTCTCATTTTGTGGTAGTAAAGGGCAGCGTGGCTCTTCCACACTGCCCTTTTACTCCGTGGCACCATGGAGCTGTATGCAAAGGAGGATCCAGACTCTCCTAATAAAGGCCCTCATTTGGGCTGGAGGAGAGATGAGCTGCCAGGCCTGATTCATGCCGTGTTATGGCATCATTATGGCATGTCCTTTATACATAGCATGTGATAATTTCATTCTTGGTAAAGGGGTCAGAGGTGAAGGATACTCTGCCCCAATCGAGTCCATGTTTCAAGTCTAGCTGACATGTTCCCAGTGGAAGATTTGACATCTGAAGTACTAAGTAGGCTGGCAAAGTGCCCCTGGCATCAGGGCACCCAGATGGATGTGGCTTGCCCATGATCAAAGCTCAGACACTGTCCTCCATCACCCTGAAGGACACAACACCAGGTCTGCCCCACCCCCCCATACCATGCACCCGCTTTTTTGTCTGGCTCAAAACAGAGCAGCGAAACACAGTTGAAGTTTTAAGCCAAAACAACATCAAAAATCTGATATAAAAGCGAAAGAGGCTAGACTGTGCATTTCAGAGATATCAATAGTCTGGTATTGTCTCAGGCATGAGGAGGAGGAGGGGGAGCAGATCAGAGAGCTGTGCCCAGTGAGGGCTTAGTCTGCTGGGGGCAATGCTTCTGGCAAACCCCCTTACCCCTGCTCTGACCTGGAGGATGCCCCAGCCGCTGCATGCTCCAGACACAGTGGGCAGAGAAGCTGCATTGAATACCAACCAGTTCCTGGCTTCTCAGGAAGCTGCGCACAATAGCTGTGGAAAACAGTACAGGAGCGAACTGTTGTGAATCTGGGATTTTGAACACTATCAAAAAAAGGATGAGATGATTTTAATGCAGGATAGACAGCAGAATTCCTGCAGACCTTACTGGCAGAGGAGACAAGCTTATCCCTCACAGCATTTTAAATTCACTAGCATTCAGCTGGGGGCTGGTGGCTGTTTCCCCACTCACTCTGCCCATGGTGTGAATTATAGGCTACAAGCGGCTCCCTTGTATTGCCATGCTGAGTAACTGCTCATAACATGTCATGTCAATCATTCAGGGTGAGGCTGGGGGAATGGCAGCGACAGTCCTGTACCCAGGTGTCTGAGCCTAACTAGTTCCATTATTAACACGGTCCTGGGCTCTTTTAACAAGACCCCAAGTACAAGCACTCAGCCTGCCCCCACCCCACCTCACCTTCTAACCGCTACCCCTAGGGGCTCAGAGAGCAGCCAGGAGACCCCTGATCTATGGGCTCGACACTTCCTGAAATGCCACATGGCTTTGGAGACCTTTTGACCACACTGACTTGTATAAGGAATCAATCACCTGCTTGCTGCCTGGCCTGCTGGGTCAACTCAGCAGAGCCAGAGCTATTGACAAGCTGACTTACAGTAAGGCAGCTGTAGAGAGGGGGCTTGGCTTTAAACAGCTGTGATTGACCAGCGGTGTCACTGCTGTCGAGTGAAAGAACAACAGTGTTGTTTTTGATTTATACCATTGCAGTTTTAGGATTATTTAATGGACTTTTTGATGGAATTCACTGACCCAAAGGTCAGCAGCAATGCTTAGATTTATATACATATGAATAAATACACACTCAGTTCATCCCAAACAGGCTTCAAACAACACTTTTCTATGTGTTGTGTGAAGAAAAAGGCCAAACTGCACTGCAGCACCAGCACAATTTACTGCATGCACATAACAGACATGCAGAAAGCTGCAATGGCCCTTTGCCCCGCGTCATCCAGACACTTCTGGAGCAGAAGCAAACAAGACTGCCTGACCACACACTGTGTAATGCTCAGGACTCAACGAGGTGCATTGATGGGCGTGAAGTAATCAGCCCCCCCACAAATAGACACTGCACTAGTAAAAATAAAACTACGTTTAAATCCTTCATCTACAGTAATCACACTCTCCGCAACCCTGACTACCACACATAAAGACTCATGAATGCACTCATGCTTAAACTGAGCTCATATGGTACTTCTTACTCCTGACAGTGTATAGTGCCTTCGATAAGATTCTGCAGCTAACATGATACAGAAACATATTTCAAAAATTCATTTGTTTTGTATTTCTTTGTTTTGCACAGGCACTTGAATAGATAAATACCAAGCATCATATTCCAGTCTTAGACCTTCTGGACATGATGAGCAGCAGCATTGTTTGCTACATTGTCTGATCCATAGTGTTCCCATGGAGAGAGCACAAAATTTTGCAACCTAGCAACAGTGAGACCTTGGGTGTTACAGACTGCTTGGATTTTATCTTTACCTCTGTGATCAAAGTTCAATTTTGACCTTGTTTGCCTGTAACCTATCAGAGCTCAACCAATGGGATGACAGCTGTTCGTGACACAACTTCAAAATGACCTGTAACAAAAAATAATGCAAAAGGCACCTGAATCTGTCTTGACTGTCAGTTCTTCCCTTGCTATTTATCCAAAGGAAAATGATTCCCAGTGCCTTCTTTTATTTTAACAATGTCAATGTGCAAGGTTCACAAACATATCTCTGACTAAGAATATGGTTAATTACCCCCCCCCCCCAAAAAAAAAACAACCAAAAAAAAAAAAACAGTAGAACTCTACCAACTCATACGGTGTAATCACTGTAGAAGTGATTAAAGATACACCTAAACAATAGTTCACCCATCCATTATCTACACCACTTATCCATCTGGGTCACGGGGGTGCTGGAGCCAATCCCAGCTGACATGGGGGTGAGGGCGAGGTAGGTCCTGGACAGGTTGCCAGTCTATCACAGAGCCAACATATAGAGATATACAACCATTCATGTTCATACTCGCACCTATGGGCAATTTAGAGCCACCAATTAACCTGAAAGATGCATCTATTTGGACTGTGGGAGGATGCTGGAGTACCTGGAGAAAACCATGCAGGCACAGGGAGAACATTCCAGGCCTGGGGCTCGAACGCTATGTGAGGCGACAGGCTAGCCGCCGTTCTATTGTTTAACAATAGTATTAAAATCAAAATAGAACAATTGAACATTATGACCATTGACAGATATTTAAAGTTGTGTAACTTAACCACACTGCAGAAGGAGTTATTATGTTGATTTCCTAGAGGCAGTGTGTACCACTGTAAACTCAATTTAGTTCTTTTTGCGCCAATGTGCAAGTGACTGTGTCGGAGTGTATAGCTGCTCTGCTGGTATGCTCTGCATGGAAGTCTTGGACCAGACACTCAGCACTCAGTTAGCAGCCAAATGTGATGTGTCTGATATGTGCAACTCATATGGAGTCAGATGCAGTCTACTCAGGGTGGTCCTCCTCACATATGATGGATCTGACAATTATTGTGGACTGAATCAACAGGACATTGGCAGCCTGAGCTAAGTCTACATTTTAATCAAATGGTAGAGAACAGATTTTTGGCTTTTAGACGCTCAAACTGGTCAAATCAAAGGGATTTTAGGTTTAAAATTGGCAAAATGTCAGTTTAGGGATAGGTGGAAGAGACAGTTTGAAAAAATAATAATTCTGCAGACCACTGAATCTTTGGTATTTCTTGCAGAGTTGATTGCTTAGTAGTAGTTTAAATCCAAAACTATCAGTGCAAGTCTTCAGGCCCCCTATTAGTCGAATTCTCTATAGCACCTCTTCATTACCACATCAACTAACTTCACCCCTCTTTTTCTCCTCCCACGTTGCCGCAACCTGAACACCCCCATGTGGCCCAGCTCAGGAGGAGAGCGTCCCACTTCAGCGGTCTTTAGTGAACTCCTCTGCCCCAACTCTTTCCCTCAATCCTCCTTCCCTCCACACCTCCTTTCCTGTCTTCACCTCCTTCCTCCCTCTCCAACTCCCACTCCTGCCCTGCCAGCCGACAGCATCGATTTCATGTTTGGGCTGCCCACATTGATTTTCATGCAGGTTCATGGATCATACCGCTGCTTCCTCCAGTAGTACAGTGGGAGGCAAGGAAAATCGTCTTTGACAGTTGCTGCACAGAGATGCAGCAGAAGGCCCCCACAGCCCCGCTTTCACCCTGGCTCAATCCTCCAGCACCTCTTTTACTGATTTCCTCCCCATGTAAACCTGTTTCCTCTCCCTTAACATTCTGCCCTTCAACACCAGTACCATCTCCAGAGTCCACAGCTTCTCATTGCCATATGGTGGGCATCACTTGTAGTGGAATGATAAGTCTGGGATGCTTTTACTGCAAAGTTGACTTCAGTGCACCCTTTTCTTAGATAAGACTGAAATCTGTCCAACAGACAAAACAACTAATTAAAATATCAAATAATAATAATAATAATAATAATTAGCATCTGTAGAGAAAAAAAAAAGTATGATGGGCCATATGTAAGAAAACGTTTAAGGTCACACTGCCCAGCTCTTGGTGCTGATGAATGAATATCTAATAAACTTAATAGCACCAATATATCTTTTGGATTAAACAACACACTTAATATTTAATTTATTTCATTATATGAGTAGGACTAATCTATCCTGGGAGACCTGATTATTCAATTTATTATTAAAAAGAATGAAAAATACTTGTCAGTCATGAACTTATCCAACATGTAAATGAAGGCACTCATTAACTTGGTAACTCCCTGCAGACCTGCCAACATCATCTAATGTTGAGGAATTACTTACTTTAACCCAAAGCGTGATCTTTTCCTAAACTTGACCGAGTGGTTTAGTACCGAAACCAAACCAAGCATTATTATAGTAACCGTGGCAACGGTAGTAGATACGCCGCTCTTATTCCAGTCGGCTTGTTTATTTTTGTCACCATGACGACCTAAATGCGGTGCACCTGCTGCAGTAGGGATGCTACTTCAGATGACACTGTTATAGGTCGTATGAGAGGATTGAAAAAAACTACCTGTATGGTTGTCTAGGTTTGAGGACTGGTTTGTTGTGACAGCTCTTCAAATGATATGGTTGAGAATTAAAAATTAATGCTCTAAATAGTGTTGTGACTGACAGAATCTCCCCATGGTTGAACAGTAACAGCATAAATGAGATGAAGAGAATCTGCCGGGCAGCTAAGAGAAGGAAGAGGAAACGCAGCTGATTGTATATAATATATATAGGAAGCCATGACTGCATATAAGAAATGTGTAGTTCCATCAGTCCCATTAAAAACTCCACATAATCTCCTCCTGGTAATATACTCACCATATTCCAGTCTTGCTGTCCCAGTTCCCCCACCACTCACCGTGATGTCCCTGATGGCCTTAGATTCTGCAGTCATGCTATCCTGGCCTCGATGCATGCTGGCCCTGTCTTGGTCCAGTGGGCTCCATCGCTCCTGCATTTGACCTGGACACTGCAACAATGTGAATGGTCAACACAACGCTGCCAAGGCTGACAGGGCTCCACAGTGTATAGTGCCTCACAATATCCAGCTCATTTCAGTGCTGACTGATAATTGGCATTTAGCGTGAGCTTTACCAAGCTACAGAGCTATGCCACAGGTTGGCATGGCCGGAGTCCAAGCTTGAGCTCCAGAAAGAAGAGTGAAAGAGGAGATGCTAATCTACATTGGGTTTCTGGTTCTTAAAATGCCCACTTGCCCACCACAGTAAGAAGGGTCAACCTTGACCCTTCAAACCTTGGTTCAAACCCCAGACCTTTCTGAGCGGAATTTGCATTAAACAAGCTGTCATTTATTCTGAAACTTTTTATGCATCCATTCATTATCGATACCCCTTATCCTTATCCTTACAGGGTCATGAGGTGTTGGAACCAATCAGGGCTGACATTAGTTGAGGACAGGATACAGGATAGACACCCATCTATCACAGGGCTGAAACAACCATTCACTCTTTATAGAAAGGCCACAGAAACTGTGAGGCAACAGTGCTAATCACTGCACCATTATGCTACTCTGATCATTTTTAAATATATGTATTTCATGATTTAAAATATACAGGAGAAAGTCTTGCATGTAACTTTAAAGTACCTTAAATCATGTGTTAAAGATAAGACTAACTCGGATTTGCTTCCAGTCAGATACCTGCAAGTAATCTTCACCTTATTATCTTATATCAGTACCAATCAAACATTTGGACTCACTTTCACATTCAAGTGAAGCTGAATTGGTATCGTATGTTATAACCATGACATTTGTCTTCTAATACTTTGTTTGTACAAACAAAATTTGTACAACCTTTGTATTACCTTTTAATTCAAACTGTTACCCAGTCTCAAATTTGATGGTGCGTTTAAGTGTCACAATGTGTAATAATTTAATGACAATTAAGTTAATAATAGTTAATTTCATACTGAAATATCTACAGTGAATCAGTGTGTCATGAAAACCTACCAGCAGAGACCTCTGAAGAGTTTTTAAAGCCTAGCCTCAGTGAACATGTCTCCTTTTGTATTTTTTTATGTTAGATTATTCTCTTAGCTATGATTGTTTTATGTAAGAAAATATTAAACTGATTTTCATACTGGGAAAGACTGGGAACTAGTGACTGCGTGGAAGCTGACAACTATTATGCTTTGATAAGTGGTATTGAATGGAGGTTTATACAGTAAGTAAATACGAATTGAGCCTTCAATTTGAGAATGAAATACAGTTTAAAAACAACACCTGTAGTTCCATAGGTTGTCCTTGGGGTAGCGTACACACTGGCAGATGGGAATGACTTCTTGCCAATCCCTGTTGTTGGTCTCACAAACGTATAAGTGTAGGAGTGTGCGACAGTGACCTGTGAACGTAGCAGAAATGTCATCCACTTCATTTGTGTGGCAGTAAAAAGCCCTGCTGTCTGGGGAGCCATCAATCTGACAAGTTATTACAGAGGAGCAGAGGCAGGAGGAGGTCGTCGGGAGCATGACACTGACAACAGCTGGGGCTCCCTCTCTCTCTCGCTCTCATTCGTTCACTGTCTGCATCTCTCGCTCTACATATCATTTTGCCATCTCCCACTTCCTCTGTCAGCTCTCTTCTTTTTCTCTCCACTTCTGTCTTTCTTCTCACTTTCTACTTCCTTCTCTCTACCTCTGCCAGCAAACACTGACACCTACCTCGCTCTCCTCCTCTGCCTTCCTCTACGTCGTAGTCTTAATCTCGCTCTCTCCTCCTTTCACTCTGCCTTCTTCTCCACCAGCTATGCTCTTATTTCACCTCTACCTCTCAAACTACATCTCAGTCTGCTCATCTCTCTATTAACAACTTTAGCCTCATTGCCTTGAGGTTTTAGATTTTATATTCACATCTTCTGACCCCATCCTTTTACAGGTCAGATTGTATCCCACTCCAAGAGGACAGTCTTGCAGTGATCACGGTTAATACAAGAATGGAGTGAAAATCCAAGCAACTGAACAAAGTAAATGTAGGTAAGTAAAAGGATAAATAATAATAAGAAAAATGCAAATCTCACAGGGTCATTCAATGAAAGGTATATGTTTAGATGAAAAAATGTTTTCATTGAAAATCATCTTAAACAACAAAATGGGACCTTGTTACCCAAAAGCATCATTTGGATGATGTGGATTATATATTATATAAGATGTGGATTCAGCCTCTGTGACTGAAAAATAGACACGGAAGTGTCAAAAACTGCAGTTCATCTAATGACCACTAGAGACTGGCCCCAACAGTGAGTCAATCCCCAAAGACTCCCATGTTAAAATGTTCAACTTTACTTAAATCTGTTTATTGCTGTTTACTGGTCTCTACAACTAATTCCCTCATTCATGACAATTGTATGGGAGTTGACTTTTTATATAACTCTGTTTACACTTTATTTAAGCTTAGAGTTACAGGGTGTGAAGAGTGCAGCTAGCTGTCTGCTTAGCATCAGCTCAGATATTTTGACTCACTGACCACATGACCTCTAGGCCATGTTTGTGCTTTAGGAGGATTTTTTATAGAAATATCAGACAGATAAAATGACTTGTTGATTGACCAGCAGAATGTAAGGAAGTCCCCTGGGTGAGTGGAATTCTAGTATTATTCTATTAATGTAAAGTACTAATTAGTAGGTATTGGTGTCTCTAGCTTAGCTTGTTAACTACATTAATTAGCCAGCAAATAAATTGGGCTTGGTTAAGCCTACGAACAAGATGGCCAGGTGCCCAGCTGTACTCATGATCTTAACAGGAGAGTATACTTCCTACAATTATTAATCCAGAATGCAACGAAGTCTCGGCTCCATATACACCCCACGTCTCTGCCCAGTGTTGGACTAGCTGGAAGTTAGGCGATTAAAACACTGCCAAGATGGCAATGGTGAAGCAGCTCACTCTGAGCTTTAAACCTCTCTTCAGAAAACCTGTGGGTGATGTCTCGTTCATGTTTACATGCAGTCAATGGTCTGACTATGGCAAAGGAGTGCAAGGCTATATTGGTGGGGTCCTCCTTTAATTGCACTCAAAGCAAGAACTTTGTTTGTTTGTTTTCATCCTCAGGTCTTATTTACTGTTGTGGACTTAAAGATCCTAATCATGACTGTAACAGAACATTTCATTGCTTCATACATAGTAAAACAATCTACATCTAATTCTAATTTGTAAGAAATAAGACCTTAAAAACATACATTTCAATAATCAAACAGGGTTCCCATTTAAGGCTGTTTCTCCACGTGGTCTAATAAACCTCCAATGTTCTCTGCTGTGTTGAATGTTCACAAATCAAGCAGAATGCACTTTGGTGTACTGTACATAACACAACAAAAGAAGTTATCTGGTGTGGCAGGACTAACCACTATGGGTTAATGAATGATCACTCTTAAGTCAAAATAAAGGGTGGTTTTCCCATTTTTCCTTTGTGTGCACAGTTGCCTTTGAACATTTTTAGTGGCTTGCCATGATGTATTTACTGTGTAAGTAGAAGTGATGTATGTAATATGTGCAATGTATGGTTTCTCTCAACACAGTGATGAACACAAAGACTTTTCACTGATCTCTTATTGAATAATGCTACTGTGAGTCTGCTGGTCACCAAGAGGCCAACTGTATCAGCTTTGATACAGTGATGATATGTCAGTGTTGTACTTAAGTAAATGTTCCATGTTTAATTCAGTCCTTTGCAGTGTTTCTATAAATGTGTGGTTTTGATTTTATGATTTTTTTTTTGTTCATTAATACTTGTGTATGAGCAGTTGTCAGTATTTTAAAACTGTGTAAGCAGTCATTGTGGAGTGAGGGTCTTCATTCATCTCAGTTGTGGTGCAGTTGGCAGCTCCTTAGCTCTGGCTGGCCTGTACATCCAGCTGTCAGACAAACAGGTAGGAGGAACAGATGAGGTGTGGGGGTTACAGCTCCAGACAGATGAATAGCCCTCTTGATTGATGCTGGCCTTTGTGCACATCTCAGCACTGCTGCCGTTCTGACACGAGTCTGTTGCACAGTAATGTGTGATCAGAAGAAAAGGGCACCGGCGGCTCTGATCATCATTCTGCCCAACTCCCCCGTGACCGCCTCCCCACACTCACGCCAACATCAACTGGACAGAATCAGACTTGACACCAAACACACACTTGACTATGTCAGCTGAGCATGGGATGAGAGGAGAGTAAACTGAGGGCTGGAGGAGAGACGTGTGAGGGGTATGCGTTAAAGATAGGACTAACTCAATGTCAAATTTAGAGCCAGCCTGGCCTTTTGTGATATTATATATGCGACTTGGGGTTTGACTTATATCATTGAATATGTATATTATTGCCATTAAATATATCTTAAAAACACAAACATTTAATGAATAACTTATTAGACATCATAATGTAATTATAAGGAAGTAAAGGTGTTTATTCATGTTTATTTATGACCACCAGCTAATAACGATTTCACAGTGTTATAAACCTTTTATGAGTTTTATATATATATATATATTCATTGCTGACTGACCACAGAAATTTAACATCTTGAAAAGGCTGGTGTAAAATTTACAGCACCGATGCAAACACTGGAGGAGTGAGATCGATAGGATATCAGATCATTTGTATCAGTGTTTACGGAGATAGCTGTAAGAGCAAATATAATAATATGCACAGAAGTGAAGAACTGAAGAAAAACACTGAATGAATGAGTAGAGAGAGACATAATAAATGTTGATGCTTACATACAGGACACAAGAGCTCACAGAATGGTTTGTTGAGTATAAAAATGATGTCAATCATATTCAATGGCCTTCGCAGTCACCAGATCTCAACTCAAATGAACTATTAAAGACTGGAGTGACGTGTTCATCATTAAAACAAATACACTGCTCATACCTCCAGTAGAGCTTTTGATTTATCTGTTGAGCTACATACCTTTTCTCGCCTATGGTCACAAGCTTTCAGATTGTGGATACAAGTCCCCAAAATGAGTTTCCTCCAAACTTGGGTGTCTGGGAAAAAAAGTGACACGTGAAAGGGTGGGAAGCTCTGACATCTGGGGGGAGCTCGGAACAGAGATGCTGCTCCTTTACATCGAAAGCCAGTTGATTTGGATGCCTCCTGGGGGCCTCCCAGCCGAGGTCTTCTGGGCATGCTCAACTGACAGAAGAACCAGACTGGTAGGTCCAGAACATACTTGCTTGGCTGACACATGGAGTGAAGTGGTTGAAAATAGACGGATGAATGGATGGAATCCTATGTGATGTGTATTTCCAGTTTCATCATGATCAATTTAAAAAGAAGAAAAAAAGATTATAAAAAGCTTAACCATCATCATCAAAATCAAACATCAATATTTAATATTGTTTTTTTCTTTTTATTTGTTGCCATTATGTGTAATACTTCAAGACCTGTCCTGTAAAAAAAATACAAGGTTTGGGTAGATAGATCAACAAAACAATTTCACACAGCTTCAGATTCACTAACCTTAAGAAAGTTTTTCCCCTAAACCTAGCCAAGCAGTTTTTGAGTGTAATAGTAACCAAAATGACCATTACACCACCTAAACTGTGTGTTTATTGTTGTTACCACAACAAAGAAGGAATGTTTCCCCCTCATGATATGACTGATGCTTTAACATTTGTATGGGTTGTATCTGAGGTTAGGGACAAACAACCGATTTTTTTTCTTTCACCTCCCACAACATAAAAGAAGGGTCCATCTGTGTAGTAGTTCACAGCAATTGGGCCAATTATTGTCCCGATACTTCACTGCTGTTCAGAAGCTGCTGTTTCAAATGTTATTTTTGGAAACACACCTACCTCCCATGAACAAATACCTGGGGTAAACACAGGTAACATTTTATAGCATTTATTATGTCTCGGTGACTGCATTACAAAAATATAGATGTCACTTGTCCAAAAACTCAAAGTGCTCATCTAATTTTGGAGCTACTTTACAGTATGATTCAAGATTGAACTGAGGGTGGGATACTTCTGTAGACAGCTTACACTGTGGTAGAGCCCAGGCAGGGTAAAACACTTGAGGTAATTAGTGCTGGTCAGGAATAAAGGGGTTACTACATACAATGCAGGGGGGCACAGAGTGACACAGCCCTCTGCAACTCAAGTGCCCATTGATGGCAGCACTTCAGCCACAAGAAGGGGCTCCAATGAAGGACAGCGAACCCTCACATTCTTTCTCTCACTTTCACCACTAGATGGCGCAATTACAGATTGCTTCGATCTGCTGTAATGTAAGCGTTGGAGGCTTGGTCCCTGCAACTCCCAACGGTGTGAGAGATATTGTCATTTTAAGACATGGCGCCCTTATTGAGTCCCACAGACATGAGCAAACACCTTGTGACTCTCCACTGCAGCCACCTTCTCTCTGGGTTTAGTCTGGTCTTAAGTTTGGTATGCCACCTCTACCCCAAGAAGAGCTATTTGACAGCTTTGGCCATATGTTTAAGATTGCTGTCCTGCTGAGTGATGATGTTGTCTGACGGACTAACCGCTCCTGCAGATCTCTGCATTCATCCTGTTGTGTCAGTCAGCAATGAAATCATCAATAAATGCCAGTGAGCCTGTTCCAATGGAGCCACACATGCTTGAGAGAACCACCTTTGCATTGGCTGTTTATTTTTTAATCCTCATTCTCTTCTTTATTTTTGTTATCATCATTTTTTTTTTTCATAAAATTTTGATTAACCTGGCCTTTGTGTTTTTGAGGTTAGTATTTTGTGCTGAATCCTCTGAGGCTTTCGTCCTGAAACCTTCTCTGGTGACGCCTGGGGTCATTTGTGCATGAACTAAGGTTGAAAGAACACAAAGTCGCCAACGAAACATTTAGTAGCCAAATGTCTTTTCAAACACTTGCAATTTTGGCACTGAGCTGGAAGGGCTATATCTGATGCAGCTCTTCAAATACTGACATAAGTCTACTCATGATGATTTGTCAATAAAGTGACTTTGCTGCTGCCTTCATAGCCCCAAGTGGCCAAAAAAAATCAAAAAAATCAAATACTATAAACAAATGCAGCTTTAAGTTTGACTAACATTGAAAACAGTGGGTTGTTTTCTTCACTTGAATGTTAAATACTTCATAGAAAACTATAAACTTGATCTTAAGCACTTTGAATGTTTAAACAGCCACACAAACATTTAATCAGGCTCCAACAGCTCTCAGCAGATATTGTATTGAAAAAGTGATATTTTTGAGGAAAACTAATGGAACATGTTGCCAGTAAAAAACATTTCCTCATTATTGTGCTAACAAACATAATCCAGGCATCTTTACGTTCCCCCGAAGATGTATTTGCTATTGCAAAATTTAATTAGAATTAATAAAGGAGACAGGGTTGGACCTTAGTGATAGAAACATTTAGGCAGCGTACATGGCTGTGGCAGAGTTATAAACATAGCAGAGTTAGTAATAATAACAACAGCTAATAAGACAATCTGTTACAATTATATGCAGAAAATGCACAAGTAACATCTTTTGCCAATAAAATGAAAAAAAAAAAAAACAGCTTGAATGCATAATGATATGACTAGAAGTGAAATTACTGACCAAAGCCATTTGATGATTTGGGATAATGACCAACTTCCTCTAGATTATTTCGTACATGTTGTCATGTAATAAGAACTGCCGTCTTTTCACCTGGAGTATTTCTTTGACAAACAGTAGTTCTAATAAAAACTTTCAGTCAAGCAGAAAAATTGTTTCTGGGCGGACACAATGATTCTCTAAAAGTCATAATGAAATGCAGTGAGCAGCAACGTCGTGTCCACTGAACAGACGTGGAGAGAAGAAACTGAACTTATTCAAATGACTATACCTGGAGTGAATTGAAAAAAGTTCATTTTGGTGGCATTAGGGTGTAGCTGTATTGCACTGACTGATGGGAACTTTGATATTGACACTGCTGGTGATCACACTAATCCCACTTTCCCCACCCCCTCATCAGAGGCCACCCCACTGCGGGATGTGTGTCTATCGCTCCTGTTCACTCGACGTGTTGGAGCTAATGTTGGGTGACACTCAGACACCCTGGCTGATGTGTTTTGGCACTGCGAAGATCCCAGCTGTGCATTTACATATGCAATGACCCAGATTAGCATCCTCCCTCACACTCCATCAACACTGATTAGAGCGGCGCAGTTAAAGGAACGCTTGTCCAGCATGTCCCAGTGACCACAGCAACCTCTCCATGTGAGTGTGCACGCGACTCTCAACTTGATTACTCACTGGCTTGGCAATGACAGCAAAGTAGGTGAAGTTTGAATGAGCATTCATTGAGGACCTCATCCTCCAAAACATTAGAATTATTCAGGATTATTATTAAACAGTCACTTTAAACTTTCATTTCATAATTTGCAGTAGATGGAAATGGAGACAAATGGTTGATGATCCTAAAGGGTCCATTCACCCAAAATAATTTTTTTTTTTTTTTTTTTTTTCACTTCACTTCAGCTTCAGGCAACATAGACAGTTTTAGTTTGTTAAATGTTGAGGTATCTGCCGCTGAGATTTCTCTCACCACCTTGGATAGACAGTATTTTTATTATTAATGCTTTGCAGAGTATCTAGGACACAAGCAGCATCAATCTATCGCAAAACTCAGCCAAAAATAACCATTTCATTTGTGAAGAATTACCACAAAAGGTAAGTGAGAACAGATGATTTGGGTGAACTGAGTGATCCAAAGGAAAGTCATTCAATTCGGCACTCTGTGTGGTTAGAGAGGCACCAGGAGAGTTGACTATGGAAATTAATCTGACTTCACAAACAGCTCATAAAATAGTTTTTCCTAAGCTTTTTTATTTTCTTATTTAGCTTTTCTGCAGCTCAGTAGCTCTTTTATTTCAACTGGGAAGTGGTGTCATCTAAAAAATTTGCTTAATTGATATGCCGAATAACCATAATTTTATAGCCAAGAATCTATTTGAAAAAAAAAGAAATTTAAGGAGATTATTGTTGAAGATAGGTTTGCAAAGAATAGCCATAAAAACCTAAATACAGTGCAGTGCCTAAGAGACTAAAACATGTTAAAATAGGATAAACTTCACTGATCTTGGAACTGAAGTGTCACAGCAGCAGAAAGCAAATGAAAAGAAAAAGTAAACTTTCAAAATAAACCTGAAACCTTGGCAGTATAGAGAACCAGCATTAGCTTTAGCACAACCACTAACAATGTGTCAGTCACTGTTAGGTAGAAGTTAACAAACAAGATAAACAAATGCTAAAAGATGCTAACTGTGCAAACCGTTCCACCTCAAGTAGCTACAAATGCTCTGTACCAACGCTGGTACTAACAACAATGTAATATGTAATAATATATCAGTCACAGGGGCATTTCTCAGCAGAATAAGGGACTTTAAGTGTATTTTATTTATTACTTTTACTTGTAGTTGTGTATTTTTTTTGTCGTTATTGCATTGGCACTTTTACTTAAAAAGCATCAAGCTTCTTCTTCTATGTGAGAGAATGAGGTGGGGTATCAGAGGATGGAGACGGAGGGGTGTGCAGGGGCAAATATGCAGCTAGATTACAGCGTGTCATTAGCAGCATATGCTTCCATTCATTAACTAATTGCACTTTATTATGATGCAATTACAACATCTACAGTGTGTGATGACAAAAACTAAGCTGTAGCTGTGCAGCCGGAGCCACCCCTGCACCACATGCAGTAATTGCCCTCTCAGCTTTGATGAATAAGGAGATGATTAACCTTAATTACCAATCAGCATTCGGGCTTTAGCAGTGAATGGATTACGGGGAAGTGGATGTGACTAAGCGACTTAATATGGTAAATTGGTTGAGCATCTGAAGTGGCTCCAGTGATGCTTTATTAGCTCAAGGCCCTTTTCCCGCTTCTACGGATTCCAGGTCTGAGCCTCTTCAATCAGGCTCCGGCTGTGAGCTGAGATACCGACCGTCCCCGTGCAGTATAAAACTAATCATCCACTTCATGAAGGTAAAGATGCAGCCACTACCTCACATGGGGGAGTCCAATTATGTAATCTAGATAAATTCATCCTGAGAACATGACTCGGGACTATCTGACCTAATATCCAGCTTGTCACAGAAAACACGATCGAAATGAGCAGTGACCGAATGCCAGAGTCCTTATCCCCCCGCACTCCACACCACGTTCACTTTTAATAGGCAAGGGATCTCACCTCCCATTCTCTTAATGTGCCCGCTGCCCAAGAGAAAGGACTGCTTTTTGGCTGCCTAAGCAAAATGTAGATTGTGTGAACAAAAACTCCACTTGCATGGCAGTAAATATGATGACATTGCAAGCTTGTCTTTTGCCGACAAAGTTGTGATCCTTGTTTTTTTTTTTTTTTTTTTTTTTTTTTGTTTTTTGATGAAGCAGTGAAAACAAGCCACTACGAGAGCATCACCAGCTGTGTGGTTAAGGATTGAAGTGCTCCAGCTGCCTTCACCCCCACCTACCCACTGCGCCACTCCCTGCACTAGAAGAACAACAGGGCTTGGAGTGAGAGTGGAGCTCGAGAAGGAATGACAACCCGTGTGTGCGTCACCGTGCAAATGAGCTTGGTAAAGGTGCTAATTGTATGTAGAAAAGCAGCTCATAGTAAGAGTGTGTGTGTGTGTGTGTGCGCGTGCTGCTCTGCGCCGTATGTGTGTACATCTTTTTTGCCTAAAGACGCGAGAGGCTAATTTTGCTTACCAGAACCATTTTTGCTTATCAACAGAAAATGAGGAAAATATGGATCTTAGCTCATTATGGTGTTGTTTATATTTACCCAAGTAACCCATTAAACCTGGGAGAGAGCCTAGTTTAACTGTGAGCATGTTAGTCATGTGGTTTCAGTCATTGGAGGAGGCTACTCATTACTCTTTAATGTGCTGAATAAACATTTCACGGGCTCACTGTTCCCTACTATTGTTCATATTGTTGTGAATGCAGCATTTTCTTATTGTTAGACCAGGCCAACAGATATGCTGTGCCGTGCATGCAAGCTACAAAGCCACAGGGTGCCGGGGGGAAGATGGGGAGTGGGTTAATATACTCTGTGAAAGAGGCCTACTTAAACACTTACAGAAGGCATGATGGTGGTGGTGACACTGTCATGGCTTCATTTTGTTCCTGATCACATGATATTGATGTAGGAATTTGTTTTCACGTTAAACATTTGGGAAAACGTGTTTGCTTTCCAAGAGTGAGCTGAGAGGATCAATATCAGGCTCATGTGAATAATTTAAGTACGGAGATGGGGTCAGGTGCTGTGTCTCAATTCGCATACTTTCTGACTCACACTTGCTGTTTTGAATACGTGTGTGTGTTCACACTGAGTATGGCAACATGCAGTGCACTACAAGTACCAAGACGGTGCACTCAAAATGAAGGATGAAGAAGATGATTGATGCCAAAAGGTAACAAGACATACGATTCTTCCAGAACTGATGAGGGCAGTATAATAGCACTACATGTGCCCAGGTCTGACATCAAACTTGGAGATGAGAAGAAGGCAGCTCGAGGGACAGCAGCAAAGGTACCACAACATCTGCTGAAATCACTAAACTAAACTAAACTAAACTCAAATAAATAAACTCATAAATCACACCATTGATAGTGGCCTGAGACATTCAATATTTGACACAGATCAAGGGATAAGTTATAGAGATCCCACTAGATTCTGGTGGGAAAAGAGAGTCACAGAAGGAAACGGCTCTGACTGACGTAGAGACAGGCATCAGATCTGTACAGGGTTCAGACTGACAGAGGATAGGGTTAGCTTTTTAGGATCATTTTAGCTTCTTTAGGCTAACATGGCAACAGTTAGTAATGCACTGGGGTGTCAACATTAACAGCTACAGTCACTGTTCAGTCTGTCAGAAAAACGCTGACTTTTAAATGAATATTTTCCCACCAATGCGTCTGTTACCACGTTACCAGCTGAATCTGAGGTTTCTGTGTGTGCAAGTGTGTGTGCATGCATGCACACAAGCAGCATTTGTTTTTTTGTTTTTTTTTTTTGTTTTTTTGCTGTGGTTGTCAGGGTTTGTCAAGTTAGATAGTTTGTTTTGTTAGTTTAAGTCTTTGTGTATTATTTCCTGTTTTATTTTGAAAGTCTCTATCTTGTATGGTGTCATTCCCATGTCCTCCCAAGTTTCCCACCTGTGTGATTACTGTTTCCTTCAATAATGTCTTACACCTGTCTTGGTGTCTCCCCTGCTCCATGTGTATATAAGGTGTGTTCCCTCCCTTCCATGTCAGTCCTTACCCCTGTGTGAGCGGTCCAGCCTTTGTCCTTGTGTAGGTCTCTTGTGTTTCTAAGTCTTTTAACCAGTGAGGTTAGGCCAGTGATTGTGATACCATTGCCTGATTGTTTGCCCTCCTGTGTAAAGGACACTGAGCTTTTCGTTTGCGTCAAGTCTGCTTTGTGAGTCCAATCTGTCCATGAGTCTTATAGTGGTTTTGCGGTCGGTGTCAAGAAGTGTAGAATTTCAATAGCATTGGTACCAACTGTCAAAATTCTGTTATCATGATTTCCCTTTTCAAAATGGTCAAATCAAACCTGTGACCTCTGACTGAGTGAGTGCTTAATTTGGAAGAATACTGACATTTTCTAAACACAGTGATAGCTTCACGAGAAAACGTCTTTTAGTGATGTTGCTGTATTCCTAATACTTGCTGTATAGAGTATTATTATTATTGTTGCTACCACTGATAGAATGGTTGGTCAAACTGAGAATAAAATCCAGGTTGTATAAAACAGTAATTTTTCCTTCAGAAACACATAGTGGTTAAACTCTGAAGGAAAGCTCTATTCTGTACAGGTTACAGAGGGCATTTTAAAAACACTGGTGCAATTCAGATCAGGGGACCAAGCATCAAATATGCATAGATGGCAGAGAGTGGTGAGAAGTGAGGGACATCGAGTCATTGGTATTCTAGCGACTGGTGCAGTCAAAGGTGGAGGGTTGGAAAGGGGGGGACTCAGAATCAGCCCAGCAGACCCAGGGCAGCTTATTGGGATAGAGAAGAAGCCCAGTCACTGGGCTTAGACAGGCTCAGTGCAGGGCTCAACTCATCACACGCCTGTCAGACAGACACCTGCCGCAGTGAGAGCAGTCACATACATGCACACACAAACACGCACGCACGCACACACACACACACACACACTAACACACGCACACACACACAGTCACCTTATGCAGACTCTAACCCATTCTTATATCCAACAGTTGCATGAGTTTCATGATACTTTCAGTCACAAGGACACACACACACACACACACACACACATACAAGGGGTGTAATGACACATTTTTACAACGATACCATATATATCCTTTTCCATGGTTCTGATATGATTCAAGAACGATATTTGGCTCATCTTGAACGATACGATTTAATGACTTTGAAATTAATACTTTTTTTTTTTTTTTTGCCAAAAAACTGTGTGACTGTGAAATAAATACCTGGATACTGGACAGTGCAGGTGAGGATTCCTAGAAGTTTTTCTTAAAAGAAAATCAGGGAAAAATTTATTATAGATATAAACAGGTAAACAATGATTAATGGCAAATACATACATGCACCTTTTATTCAAAGTGCAACCAACATTTTTTTAGGTTGATAAACTAAACTTGTTGAAACTGCTGCTATTCTTCTCATTTTTTCTTCAGGTTGAATGAACAGTAGGTCGACCTGCTACTTCTATTCTCACACACTGATCCTCAAATGAAAACCTGCCGCCCTGCTTCCTTTTGTTGTTGTCGTCTTTTGCACTGGTGCATGCCAATTACGTCACACACAGGAAAAGTGAATCGGAGTAACGTTTAACATTTCGTGACTATTAAAAGTGTTAAAAAATACATCCATATAAAGTTTGTAGAGCTTAAACAATGTGAAAATTCTTAGTATTGATACAATCAATTTTAGATAGATATCTGTCTATCGATCGATATACACCCATATGCCTATCAGTGTAGTTGGATTGTAGGAATATAAATCGATACACTACTGTAGTCGATGAATCGTTTCACCCCCTCTCATAGTGTGAAATAAAAAGGAAATGTTTTTGGTTATGTTGTCTCACACTCTCCATTGAGAAAAGAGTTACTTATCTATTAAATTTATATGTAGCCGAGGAGGTTTCTATAAGGAACCATGTCACCAAGGACAGAGAATAGGATTCTACATTATACATAAGTGGGCAGCATGGATCACCCAAGAGGCAAAATTAGGATGCACAAGAAAGACTTGCTGCGTGTGCTTAAAACCGGCCCAGGAAAACGTAAATACTATTAAAAAAAAGTTAAAAGTCAAGTAAAAGAAGCTGCACCAGTCTTTTCCAGCACAAGCCCTTAAAAAAAAACAGCCATCCTGTTCTCTCCCTCTGCACCGTTAGTTCCCTCTCTCTCTCTTTGCCCAATCCCCCTGGTCACCATGACATCCCTCTGCAGCTGATATGCCCTGTGAGGATGTAAAGAACAAGCCGCCACTGGGGAGCCCAACGATATCCTGCTCCTCTTCCACCCTTAACCTCACCCTACTTACACTCTGCCTGGACAGCTCACCCCATTTGTCCAGACTACCTGTTGGCCGCCTGGATGGGTATGCCTTCTGTTTCTGGCTCGTCCGTACAGGGCACTCCCTGTGACTCCAAACATGTCCAACCTCTTTGTTCTCTTTGTTGAGCTCAACCCCCTCCTGTGCTCTTCTGGCGTACCTGTAAGATCTCCCCACTATGTTAATTGCTCCTGCACAGGTGCTGCCATTCAACCAATGACTGGACCACACAAAGGAAAACAACAAGACAGTCCAACACACAAATACATGCAAAAGCTCTACTCATATCGAAACAGCAAACAAATCCTCCTAATCCTAATTGCACACAATGAAAAATATAATACATGCAAATCAAACACCGCAATCCACAATAAGGCAATAACAGGGTCACAACCCCACATGTGCATCTTAAAATTCACCTGGTCACCCTCGACCCAATTACAAGGTTTTCACAAAAGTGTTCTGAAGGTGATTTATTTATTTTTACCAGCATTGTAAACATGCAAAACCTTTAGTCTGTCCTCTCTTTGTAGCACTTCTTTCCACATTTAATCCCTTTCTCTCCATGCTGCATTCGTGGCTGTATCAGCAGGTGTGTTTCTGTTGCTTTCTTTGGCTTCCTGGCAACAAATGGAGGTCTCCCTGCGAAGATCCATTCATATTTCACTCCGGGAGGCCCAGGTGAAGACAGCGTGGGTGCCCAAGCGAACATGAACGAACGATGATGCAGTTCAATCAGTCAGAGACAGCACTGCTATTGGTTGTTCCATCTTAAAGACTGGTGTCTGCCCTGTCATTGAGACCAAACATCGGGGGGTTGGACACTTGCGTTGATCCTGATGGTTGTGAGAGGTATGAAAACAGCTAAGAGGATCCTGTTTTGGATGCGTTAAAAGGTTTTGTCAAGTATAAGAGTGCTTCAGTAAATTCAAACAGCAGGTTTCCACAGGTTTTTCTATCAGAGAGGTTTATTTGCAACAGTTAAAATATAAACTAAGAAATCTATAGCCCGCACGATATTAGGCCCAGACGACTGAAACCTCACACAGCAGATTTTGATGATGTTGAAGGAAGGTTATAATTTTCTTCTTGTATGGTTATCAAATACGACTTTTCTCAGACAAGGCCAAAACATACAAATAAATACCATGCATTAGATGTATGAAGTAGTTTAGTTTAGTCTAAAAACAAGCACATTTCTTAGAAACTAGAAGATGTTGCTTTACTAATGAGGTCTCATAAATGCATTTTGGCCTTTGGTAAAAGTGCAGACCATCACTGACTTTCATTTAACTATTAATGGCGAAATCTCTGTCTGTCTTTATTTTGATTCTCTCGACACCCACTCATCTGCTCAACTTCAGACTTTGTGTTTGTGTTGCTGAGGACCAGAGGAAAAGCAGAGTCAAGTGTTTCTCAAGAAAACTTCAAACATCACTCCTCTACATGTTACCTGATGTGAAGAAAAAGGTCCAATCACATGATGAGTGCTGTGTCGCAACTGAACAATTTACAGGGCGCATATTTGAGGATTTACTTTGATTGTAAATCTTTGCCCCTCCACACAACCAGCATGTTTCTGTAACAGTTCATTTGTGGAAGTTATTTAGGGGGTCTCATGAAAATAGTAAGCTGGATGATGGCATGGCCAGCAATCAGCCCCCGACAGGGACTGCACTAGTTAAAACAGAAAGAGAATGCTTTACCTTTAACAGTCTTAACTTGTGTGCTACATGATGACTTTGTTGACAGGGATGATGAACAAAAATATGTTGTTTACTTGTGTGTATGCGTGTGTTGGTTGTTTCTTTGTTTTGAGGAAGCAGGCACTGGGAGTTTTAGGATAAGGACCCTCAAAGCAGAACACAGAGTGTTGGTGAAAGCAACTTTTATTTGAAATTATGAAGAATGAGGAGGAACTGGGCTGATAATGGTAATAGGGAGAATCCACAGACATGGGCAGGCAAGCAGGAATCCAAATAGGTAAAACTGGACTGGACTGAACATGGCAGGAAGCAGGGTTGCAGATTAGTGAATCTGAAGCATAATGAACACATTTACCAAACAGTCCAGAAAACACTTGACGTGACAGGACGATCTGGCGAAGAATACTGAGTAGAGGAAACTGGTGGGAAAAGGAAGCTCACAGGAGGCCACGCCCAGTTGCACTGACACAAACACACACACAAAGAGGATGACCTGTGGACAAAGAGAAATAACACCAGAGAATGCGATGAAAACTCTGAAGAGATGAGTCTTCAGCAGATTCGTGAAGATAGAGAGGGACACCCCTGCTCTGACAGACTTCAGCAGCTTGTTCCACCATCAAGGAACCACAGACAAAACAGCCAGACTGACTGAGACTGACTCTTGTGTGCAGGGATAGTCAGGACAGACAACATTCATTAGAGGAGCACAGCGACTGAGAGGGAGCATAAGGCTGAACACTGCATTCTCGACCATTAATAAGGGTTTTCTCTGTGCGTGGAGCTGAGGCCTGCCAAGGGCTTTGCTGTGCTGGAGGCAAGCGATAACCATGCCCTGGACCAATAGCAGGGTTGAATACTGAGTCAAATCTGACCTGATTTTTCTGATATTGAATAGAGCAAAGCATCACAACAGGGGACCCGAATGCAACATGGTCAGAAAAGGAGACCTGGTCATTAAACATGACACCTCGGTTTCTCGCAACCTTGGTTGGAATAAGAGATGAAGAGGTGATTCTTATATTGATATTGTGATGGAGAGACTGATAGAGTTTAGTCTTACAGAGGTTTACTCAAAGGTTGCATTCCTTCTTCCATGTGAATATGTCAGAGAGACAAGCTGGGATCCGAACAGAAAAAGTGGGCTCCTCCAGGAGGAACAATTTACTTACGGTTTATCCATTTACTCTATGATTCTTGTAAATGACCACTCTGGGTCAAAGGTTTCTAATGAATCATGCAAAAAAAAAAAATGCATGAATAAAATGTTCTGAAATTGCAATAGAAATTAATTAACTGCATTACACTACATTTACACTGTAACGTGGATAACTAAATTGCAATTTTGCACTCTGGCAAAATTGCAATTTAGTTATTACCGAGAAATCCTATCAGGTGACAATGGTAAACTCCACATTGTGTGCTCATGTTAAATGGTTTCTGGATTTCAGCTAGTTTTGGGTTCATCATTTCCTGCTCTTAGATGCATCCTGACACAGTTTTAATTTGGGAGAACACAGGTGTTTTACTTATTGTTTCAGGCTGAGAAGAAAGGTGTGATTTCACTCTCAGTGCCACTTTAATGACATCTCCACCAATCTGGTTGCACATCTGTGTTGTTGGTGTGTGCATGTTGTAGCAGATCACTGTCAGAGTTGAGTTCTGACTGTGAGAGGCACTGCCACAGCCAAGTGCACACAGCTTGCTTGTGTCACATTCAATTATGACTCCTCCACTTTCCATGACACAGTAATTGAGCCGGGGGCACTCCCTCTATTTAAAACCACAGGAGCTCTGCAGTTCAGTTCATTTTGTGTCCCCCGAAAGCACCATCTCCGCTTATTTCCACCAGCAGAAGCTTCCCCGTGGGACCTGGTGGGGGTATTGCAGAGATGGCCTAAGCTGGGGTTGGGCCAGGGTGCTCCAGGCTTCAGTAAGATTGTTGCAGCAGTCTAACTACTCCCTACCAACACACACACACATACACACCGCCCAACAGCTAGCCACCCACCATTTTCACCAATTAGACACAAGATTAATCAGTCTCCCATCTTCCAGGAAGTCAGGATTCACAGTCAAAGCTTCACTCCAAGTAGGGTGAAGCAAAAAAAAACTCTCTGCCCTACTTTTCTGGTGTCTTGACTCATTTTGGCTGAAGTTTGTGCTGGTTTTGTTGATCCTACTTCCACCTGGCTATCTCCAGACACAAAAACATGTTATTGATGATCAGTTTGTTTAATTCTCACAGAATTTTACTTGTTAGAAAGTTAAGTGCAGAGAAGAAAAAAAGAGAACATATTTTCTTTAGATACACTAGCCAAAGGCCCATTAAGATGGGCCATTTTCACTTTGAAAAAGCTTGTTATACTACTGCTATGTCTCAATACAGGGGCCATATCATTCAGGGGACATGGTTTACTTAATGTTTGGCCCTTCATAGCCATCGTAGGCCATAAAGGTCAAACCAAGATGAGATGGTCTGCTCCACTGAGAATTTGTGCTTTGCGTCATCAGCTGTGCCCACTGTGTCAATAAAGACAGGCTTTGGCGTTTGCAGAAAGTTTGCAGTAACCATATGGTAAATTTTTATACAATTTAAATTTAATCAAAATACTCCCAGTGGTCAACAATAGAGCATTTGTCATGTGTTTAACATAACTGCACCCAGATTCAGACAGAACAAGGAATTGGTGGCAAGAAGTTAATTTAATAATGAAAAAACACAACAACAACTGAAAAAAAAAAAAAAACAAAGCGGAACAATGATAAATAGTCCATAATTCAGGTTCAGCTCAGGAACAACAGAGAAAGCTCGAGCAAACACTGGAGAAACAGGGACATCAGGGAGCACAGACCAAATACACCCAAGGTGAGCAGGTAACAAGACACAGATGAAACACATTAGGGCAGGGCAGACATTCACAATGTATGGAGACTGGAAGACACAAAAGAGAAGTCGTATCAAAGTAAAACAGGAAATCAACAAAAGTGCAAACATAGCAATCAAAAAGTCAAATTAATCTCCTGAAATTCATTGGACATCAGAGGCCAAGGAAGGATGTGTAGGAGAATTAAGCCAATATCCGAGCTGTGGGGAGAATATGACTGCTCTTAAATTAGGATATTGTCTTTTTAATACAGTGACAATCAGTAATCCTTTCCTAACTACTAACACAAAACAAACAGGACTGAAATGTTGAAGACAATATGAAAGGAACATGCAAGTAGAAAGAGCTGACACATTAAAATAATAGAAATAAGAGTTTTTGAAATCATTTTTTGATGCAGTGAGTGGTTTTGAAACAACATCGATCTATGAATTATTGTGATAATGATAAAGATTATGTGTTCTTGTTTTTCTTTATGACTCTTAACTGGATTTTAGTATATGTATTTATGTAGCTCAGACAATCAGAGAAGGATTTCCAATAGTTTTGCATTGTGTCACAAACATAAAACAGATGCTCTAATTTCTGATTTCTACATTTATGTGGGTCCGCAGTGATAAAACTACAATTGCGCGTCGTTTTAAATGCTAAAGCAAGAATGGCATTTTCTCCTTCCCTTTTTATAGGAAAGTCCATTGTTTGCTGAAGGAGATAGGGTAGAAAGCAATGAAACTCCTTTTCTTATCATTTAGAAAATTCAGGCTCTTATCATGGCGGCCACTTAAATACTTCTGGGTAATTTCACTCAGTGGGGGACCTTTCTCACAGACATAAAGTCTCTAATCAGACCAAAAAAAAACTATCCATGATAGCACTACTGGTGTTACTGGGCAGTCCCCAGTATGAATGTGTGAAAGAACAAGAAAGACTCAAAACAACTTTGCACATACTCAACAAAAGCTGTCCTTTCTCATTAACACAAACTGAAACAATAGTACAACTAGCTTACAAACAAACTATTTCCATTGCCACAAATCTGAATGCTGGGGCCCCAATAGCAGAAGCCAGGGCAGAGGTTTATTTGAAATTGCAAGGGCCTCGTCACCCGATTCCCTATAATGACTCCCTCTCTCTTGCTCTGGCACTTAGGAAGATGAAAAGCAGAGATCCAAATCACATTAACACAAGCTGACTTATTCATATTTAGGCTGATTTCAGTCCATAATCTCTCAGCTCAGATGTTCACTGGGCTTATTAATACATGAAAGAAAAGGCCTAAGTCTATAAATCTGACATGAAATTTTAAACACTCCTGCATATCGTGTCTTTCATCTGTGTTAAAGGAACTACCCTTAGCTGGTGGATTAAAACATGGCTGCCACTGAGCACCAGTTAAACGACCAGCACCAGTTAAGGACCACCCTCCCTGTTGATGAAAGTCATATCCACGCAGTACATACTGCTCTTTATAGTGCAAATCCACAGGCGCTCTGATAATTGAAATGATTTGCTTGACATTCTCCACTTTTAGGAGAAATAATGTGCAGACATGATCAGTATACTTCCCATGACCACTAATGGGACAAGTTCTCCTTATGGAGAGAAAGAAATTCCATCTGAAAAAGTTTAATGCAGGTGTATGTAGTTTTAATTTAGGTTAATTAAAAGCAATGATAACACATCTTGGTTTAATTGTAAATCCCTCTATATACACTTTACAAGATTACATTTTTTTATCAAGCACATTTCAAAACCAGCTGACCAAGGTGCTGTATAACACCAGGAAAACACAATCAACAGAGAATCAATTCACAATCTGGGGGCCACGACTGAGAAAGCACGGTCACCGCTGAATAGGGATAACGTGATCTTTCCCACTAAAACAAATCAGAAGCTGAGCCTCAGCATTCTGGACTAGTTGTAGGCAAGACAGGGACGACTGACTGAATTTGAAAATACAGGGAGTTATGCCAGAGATGCATCCACTCCATCATCACCATCTTGGCAGTGTCTGACTCCAAGTACCTCCTGGCTAATTCAAAAAAACGGATGAAAGAGAAGGGCTGTGTTTGGAGCCGAGACTTCAGTGCATGGCACACTGTGGCAAGCATACACCGATTCACCTGCCATTCAAAGAAGCCGCACACTCACTACTTTAACCCCTAATAAAATTGACATTGTTGCTGTTAAAATGATTTATATAAACATTCAGCACCCGTACAGTTGTCATGAATGAAGGAAATTAGCTGTAGAGACCAAAATAGCTTTTGAACCAGGCTGTAAACATGTCTATTTTTGCTGTAAAGTTTGACATTTTAACATGGGAGTCTGGGGACTGAATCACTGTTGGGGCCAGACTCTAGTGGTCATTAGAGGAACTGCAATTTTTGTCACTTCCGTGTAGTGTTCATTTTTCAGCCTTGGAGGTTGCCACTTGTCTCTGACCCTGTACAAAGCTTCTCAACATGTGACTTTAACGTGTAATTGGATCACACTTTCCTGCTCCATATGCAAATAAACATGTATGCTTTCAGATAAGTTAACCTTGCTTGTCTTTCATTTCAGTTTTTGTAAATAGCTGAAATTCATGTTAAAATGAAGCACTTCTGTATTTTTTTTTTTTTGTGAAATGATATAATAATAATATATTATAAATACAAGATGACCCTGTGTTGAGTTTCTTCACTCACACAGAGGAAAATTAAAAAGGCTGGATCAGGTAGAATTAATCTTTGAGAAGAGAAACAGGACAAGATGAGGAAATGAGAGAATCTAAATTTTTTTCTTTTTACCAGGTGGTTTTTATGTTGGAGCATTTCACCCGTTTCAAGCTTATATTAATCTATTCATTATCTATACCACTTATTTTTATAGTGTCACAGAGGAGGCTGCAGCCAATCCCAGATGACATTGGGTAGGAGCAGGGTACAACAAGTTTATATTTTGAAAAACCAAATAAAATTTCCTTTCTGTTGGCAGAAAGGTCTACTTATTTTAAGTAATAATAGTTTTTGCCTTATTTTTGCAGTGGCCATGAAAAGATTAACATTATGTTCCTTTGCTCATTATGTTCCTTTGCTCAACACAAACACAGACTCAACCAATCCCATTCAACAGTGGAGGCCTAATCACTACAGAAATATAAGTTCTTTTTCAGTTACATTGGAAATTATAGGCTCAATATAATATCAAAAACCTAGAATATTTATACCCAGCCAGTACATGACCAACCTTCAATGTTTAAACATTATTTTAGTTATTATTATTATTATTATTTTTGTTTGGTTTTATGGTATAAATATATTATTGTATAGAACAGATTATAAAGCTATTGTTATCCAATTTTTGTCTTGCAAACATGGACGTAAATCAGGGAAATCAAAATCATACCCTCAAATCTGTATGAAAGCGTAACAACTTGAACTTCAGGCTAAATTTGGTATACTGTAGTCAGTGATCAGGTGTTACACAGAACATCTTACCTACCCTGAAAGCCCATCTAAGTAAGCTTCTTTTATCATCTTTGTGTTCATACATTTGTCATACAATCTTCCAATACAAAAGAATGGCTGAATGTCATTTCTTTGGTCTCGTGACCATGTATATATATAAAACGTTTATTAATTAATTCAATCTTCATTAAAGTCATCGGTAAGTAGACCTTAACGCCACTGCTACAAAGGTAAGAATCATTTCTAGTTTAAAAAGAGCCAATGCTAAGAAAAGAGCAACTTCTGCATTTGAAATTCCGCTCACTATTGTGTGGCAAATGTGACCACAGAGAAGTGGAAAACTTAAAACCAAGAAATGACTGTGATCATTTTGAGGCAGAACTTGCCTCCCAGGCATAGTTTAGAGCTTGTTTTGTAATCGATCATGACAGACGTTGTGAAATGTGAGCAAGAACAACATGCTCTTTGAGATCTTTAACAGCCTGGTATCCAAAGTTAAAAGCTACATGTCCAGGGTTAAAAGTTGGCCAAGCTCTCTTCGTCTAAACCCAGCGCTCTGCCAAAAATCTGTTTTGGGTCAGGTCTCCCATCTAGAGTGTGGGCTGTGTTAGTGCACAGAGTCAAGGTTTTACTCAGTGAATCTGCAAGTCAGGGCCTCGGGCCTTGGTAGTCCTGATGGCTGCTGGCTGCTAGTAACCCCTCCTCCTCCTTACTCCTCCTGTTCTTTGTAAATGCATGGCGAGGATCTGGCTGAGTAAAAGGACCGCGATCTTGCAGACTTTGCTTCTTTCTCTTGGTGCTCGCTGCAAACCCCTACCCAACCCCACCACCCCCCACCGCCACTCTCCCCTCCTCCGTCCAACATACCTCCCATCTCCTCTGTTAAAATAATGCTAATGCAGAGGTCAGCAAACCAGCACATGGTTTTCGGAGGCCAACAGCTCCCGAGGAGGTGCTTTTGATTTTCAAGTCCACTGAGCTGCACTTATTCAATATTTACTCTCCAAGACCTCTGCATTAATTTTACACTACACTTCTAAGAGGGCCTATCTAAAAAACCCCTAGAAAGAGCCTTATACAGCACTCCTGACCCCCCCCCCC
>CM076654.1:23190708-23221927 GCA_038496675.1 Rachycentron canadum
TCACCCCCCCCCCCAAAAAAAAAAAAAATGGAATGCACACACACACACATACACACAAACACACATTACTTATTGCCACCACCACCACCACGCAAACACGCACACACACACAAACCTTCCTGTCTTGTGTGCTCCACAGAAAGCTTCATTCTCTGCTCATCTGACTCCTTCCTATCCACCAGTGGGAAGGCCAATCCTTGGCTAGTTATTGTTGGTACGCCGCTCTATCATTACCACTAACCTTGACTCCTGGCTGCTTGCTGTAATCACGTGGAGCCACTAGGGAGAAAGTCTGGCCTGGGGTGAATTATTAATTAGCAAGGCTGGTCCTTCCCCTCAGCACTCCCTGGGAGAGGAGAGGCGTGGGGGGTGGGGGTGTTGGTGTGGAGGTGCACGTACCGCCTGTGTGTGCACTCCACACAGGCGGTAAGGGTTACCCAGCATGCAGATGCTATTAACACACCTATCAAGGTAAAAAGGATCAGCACTCTGGGCTACTCGTGGAATTGTTAAGCAACATGGAATCAATAACCAACAGTGCATCGCTTCCTGCCGCATGATGTGTGCCTCCCACTCTCCATCCCTGTGAAAGGCTGTACAACATGATTGAGGGAGGGGGAAAGTGGGGGAAGGAGGGTTCATTAGGATAAACTTCACAGGCTTCCTCACTGGGGACATTCTGGAGGTTGATGAATTCCAGTTTTCAACTAATGATCAACTTCTATATGAACTGAAAAACAAAGCAAAGCTTCCTAATACTTGTTATCCTTCACTGACCTCTCTACACCTTGCCCCAAGCACATGCACACAATAGAGTCATTGCACACACGCACACACACACATATACAGGATATATCATACAAAATTGAAATAAGTGGCCTTGTACTATTACAACACACCCACAGACGGAGTATGACAGAGAGCAGTAGTACAGACATATAGTTACCTTACAGTATGTTTTTTAAGAGCCTCGGTTCACTTGTTTGGCAGATCCCCTGGGGTCATCCATTTCCCAGCACCCCTGACTCCCTCCCAAACAGTGGAGACGATGGGGACTGGGACCTAGGCTTTGATCTTCACACAACTCCCTTAAATCACAGAGAGGAAGCAGGGATTTTCTCCAAAGGGTGTCTCTGTGCTTCTGTTCCCCAGGAGGACTGAACCAAGTCATCTATGAAAGTGAGTGAATTGCAGAGCAAAACAGTGCTCCCCAGGGTGGAGAAACAGATACTCTTACGAGTCACTTTGCTGCTTTGCTGAGGAAGACTGGTAATGAAAAATGTATCACTGTGTGATGTACTGTACCTGCAGCTACTCTACCTGATGCACAAAGTCACATTTACTCAGTGATATGTGATAATGACAAATTCCTGTGGAAGCTTCACTGTCAAGTTTATTTCTTAATTTTCAGAGGTTCCCACATTATTCATATCATCACTAATGTACTAATTGAGCAAATAAATGAATTCACAGTTGTCACCTCTGAATGTAGAAATGAAATTATTCTGTCTATGATTACTGTATCTGGGGACTTAAGTACTTTTAAAGTGTAAAAGATCTGTTAATTATCTTTATCTTCATTACCTTAATGAAATTGTATTCTTTTTATCATTGTACTTCAAAGAGGTCTCAGTCATGACACATTCTGATGAGTGCCACCCAGCACTGTATTCAGCAACTGAGAGTCCTGTCCAGTGCGATCCTGCCGTCCATCCTGCGGCCTTACAATGTTTAATCTCTCTTGAGTCAGTTACATGGTAACATTGAAGCCATAGTTTATCATCTTCAATTGGATTGGGCAATACCATAAAAAGTTCATGGGATTTTGTCCTGACAACCTTAAGGAAGGATTTAGGGTTCGATAGCCCACTAGATGTTTGGACAGGAGGAAAGCAAGACACGACACGACGAGCAACGACCAGCTGGACAAGCTGGTGAAAAAGACTGGCTCATTGCTTTGCAGTTTTGCTTTGATGTGGGTGTAACTGTAGTGGAAAGTAATAAGGTGCGGGCCATCCTGGACGACAGTAATCACCTCCTCCACAACGTCCTGGCAGGCCAGAGAAGCAGCCACGGCAAACGACTATGATTGCAACCGGACGATAAAGGCCTGATATGCCCGATGCTTCTGTAGTTGTAGATACAGTGGACATGTGGACCCGCTTGTCAGACATATAAAGCGTGTTCATTCTCTTTGACCTGTTGGTTTGTTGATATTTTTTGTCTGACCATTCCCAAGTGTTGTGCGTTCACTGAAGATGCTCATGTTTTTATTGAACAGTGAACTTAATATCTAATGAATGTTAACCAGAAGGTGGCACTAATGCACCAAAAGTTTTTTGCCAACCTGCCAAAAACATCAAAAGAAGAACTGTGGCATACTTTGGTCCAGTCACATGTCCAATGTCCACCCTCTCGGACTCACAGACATGTGTTCCCAGTAAATCCGTGAGTGGTGTTCCCCTGTCAAATCATCATGGCCACGAGGGCCATGTTCCTCCTGAGGGAAAGTTCATAGCGTTGTTACATTAAGCAGTTATGTGGTTATCATGGGACACCCAGAAAAATAAGAAATGAATAACAATCACCATAATATAAAAAAAAAAAAAGTGACAACAGAATAAGAAGAGAAACAAATGAACATGTAAGGAACAAACCACATTAAACATTAATGTTACAAGAAAAAAAAATTGTACAAGTAAATACACCACATAGTTCACTGGTGATTGATAACCAGAACTGTGTAGTTATTTGTCATGACATGATGATAAATTCCAAAACAAGAAGTGAAGGGAAGGAATAAAGGATGTAAAGTCACAAGTCACAAACCCTCAATGTTTTGTTATCTTCAGTGTAACATGATGTGTCACAAAGTGCTGTCCCATTCTATTCTGAGCCCTTCACTCACTCATCAGGTGATGTCACTTAAGTCTGGTGGGACATTGGGATTGTGCCATTTGTATCTGAGACCACAGACTGTATATAAAAGTGAATGTGGACTCCAGGTCTGAAAAGTGAAGCAAATGCACGAGTGCCTTAAAACTGCATTGTTTTATTGGAAGTCTTTGCGAAAATGGCTCTACTTCTCACTTGAAATATAACCCGAGTAAATGTTTTCCTAATAGGTTTATTGTCTCAGTCATGTTCGATGACCATGCTCACGCTCCTCCTCAGCCACTGTGCCACTGTGCCACTTACAACACATCATCACACTCCATCTCAGTCTAGACTGTCCTGTGGTTCCTTGACAGAAGCCACTGAAGTCTATCAGAGCAGACGTGTCCCTCTCTGTCTCTAAGAATCTGTTGAAGACTCATCTCTTCAGAGGTCTCTTCAGAGGAAGTGACCTCTGAAGAGACTCATCTCTTCAGAGGTCACTTCCTCTCCTAACACCTCGAGCAACTAAAAATATTCAAGTATCACTTACTAGGCGCTTGCAGAGCACTTCTATTGAGAAATAGCTAAAAGACAATTTACACAACACTGCATTTTTCTGATATTTACTGCAGTTGTCAATTGCTTTTTTCACTGTAATGGAGACATGGGTGTGGATGGTCTGAAGTCAGGATAATCTGATGATCCAACACATTAAAGCTTCTAAATGTTGATGCATTAATAAGAATGACAAGTTGACAAGGCATTTAAAATGTGCCACTATCTATAAAAGCAGGTAAAAACTGGTTCTCTTTGGCTTGTTGTGTCTTATAGACGTGTTTTTTGCCCTCACGTCCAGCTCCCCTCTATACTTTCTTTCATCTACTACAATTTTCTGCTTCATCCCACAATATTTTTCCTCTTGTCCAACTAATCATCACCTGCATCACCACATCCCAGGGGTTTTTCCTCTTTATTTGAATCCTTCGACTGAATTTTGATCCTGTGCTTTTGATGATAAAACTTAAACTACCTTTATGAGGGTCATTCATCACCTTTATAAATGTGTTCTCCTGCAGAGGCTGAGTGTTTCTGAAAAGAATTATGCCTCAGAAATTAAGAATGTTTGGATGGCTGTGGAGGCAGGTCCACAGGGAGTCGTTTGTGGTCCTACTGTAACTGTGCAGTGCTGCGGTGGCGCAATAAAACACAGGGGTTTTAAGGGTTTCAAAGTGGCCTTCCTGCTCTCGCTTCTGTCAGCCATAAATTGAGAATAAACATAGCTATATATGGAGCACCCATAAATACCTTCATAATTCATACCTTTGGGGAGAAGCTCAGGTAGATTAAGTCGTTTCTGTGACACAATGTTTTCACGTGAATAATATAACCACGCTCATGCTCCTGCGATCCCCTCCCTTAGCTAAAAGCTTGATTTGGACATTATTGGACAATAAAGGGACACATATTGCAGATGATTAGTCTCGTGGGTATATAAGGTGTATAGGTATAACAGCCCCACATAGCAATTTGATGTATTAGAGCAGTGTATGGCATGATGCAGGGGTAAAATAATTACCTATTGGTTGCTTAGTTTTTCTCAAATGTGGTTATCACAATCTTTTTCTCTCCTTCATGTTTGACTTCACTTGTTTATTTCATCTCTGCATGTTGAAATAGAATTAGACTCTCTGTGATTAATCCTACAGCTGAAACCTTTCCCTTTTTGCCTTCCGACATGGTTTTGATCCTTGGTGCACTCTTCGGGATGGCGGGCGACTGGCACATGGCAAAGCCTTAAAATACAACAATACAAACATAAGGCCTGCACAGCTCTGTGGATCTGATGCTCATAAGCCAACAGAAGAGAAAGTCGTTAAAGACATAATACACCTCAGAAAAGAGAATCCAAGAGAGCTGGGTGCCAGATTTCTGATCAAAGCACCTTTTGAAGTTTGCACAGGAGGTTCATGGTTTGTGTGTGTGTGTGTGTGTGTGTGTGTGTGTGTGTGTGTGTGTGTGTGTGTGTGTGAGAGAGAGAGAGAGAGAGAGAGAGAGAGAGAGTAAGAGACAGACTGAGAGAACATGTTTGTGTGTTTTCTCTTGATATCTGCCTGGGTGTCTGTCAGTGTAACAAAATACAGCGTGCAAACATACAACATTACAGTGAAATACAGTATATAACAATAAAGAGTCCATAATAAGAATTTAGATAAGAAAACTTTAGATGATTATTACAATATGGAAAGAACAGTCCACTTGTGAATTTTACATATGTTTGTATCTTCTGAAGTATTTTTCCAATGCTTTATGTACTTGAAAGCATAAAGTTTTTCAGGAATGAAGAGCAGCATTGCTTCCAGGTTTCTGACTTGTACTTTAAGTCCATTCTGTTGGATTCACAAACAAAGGGGTCATAACATTTCATTGATTATGTTTATTAATTCTACCAACCGGTTTGTCCTTTATTTACCCCTAATACAGACACTTAGAAATGAAATGCTTTTCACCCTCAAGACATTTCAATGTAAGGTCTGTGGTTTACACAAGTCTGAGAGTCTGAGCTTTCTAGTCACAAAGTCTAATTTAATTTGATCTACCCAATGTGAATACAAAACGTGGGCGTACTGTATCAGCCAGATTAGCCTCAAGGATTATCAGTATCATGGTCAGTTGCCAAGACGTTTCTATATAGAGTAAAACTAATGCAATAAACTGCAATAAAAACATAATTCTGATGACTTCATTTTTGATTAGGAAATAATATTACTCTACCTTCAGAAAGAAAGCAACAAGAAGTGACCAGAAGTTATCCATTTTCTGTGTGAGCCACCGTCTCTTGGAGACGAACGTCAACATGCCCATTGGAGGAGCATCTGGTGCTGTGTGGGCGTCAGAAAAACACGATTTGACAACTTTGTGGTAATGAGATCTGACGTGTTTCGGTGACCAATCAGCCACTGTTGAGAATGCAAACATGTAAATGAGTCTCTGCTTGCTTTTAGGGACTTAAATAAAACAAAATGACACATGGACAAAGGCGTCTGACACTGTAGTTGTACCAGGTGAGTTGGTCAAATGTGTAGCCTATAACATATTTTGTGAAAATAGGCGGGAATTGCGTGCTAAGTAGCACCATAGGGTGCAAAACAGTGTTGCTTGTCAACTTCAGTCAATCAGTAATTGTACTTCTTGCATCCTACTTGTGGTCAGTTGGCACAAAGACATGTCAGTTTGCTTTGCGGGCCCTTAAATACAGTTTGCAAGACCGAGCGTTCCAAACAAACTTGCTTGTGGTCTATTTCATCCACATCAGAGTGGCTATGAACTTCAACAGCATCCGTGGCAGAGCAGGCAGATATGTCTCAGCCAATACAAGAATTTGCCACATTTAGAGACAGCTTTCGTTTGTGGTTACAGGTCCCATATTTTCCAGTGTTTTACAGTGCCAGGCTACATTCCATACAACTTTACTACTTAGTAATGGCGACAGTTAGTCAGTGCTGAAATTAGCTGAGGGGACATTCAAAGTCAGATGAAAACGCCCTGGCTGGGTTTTATGTAGAGCTGTACACCGGAGCTTGGTTCTGGTGCAAACCACTGGATAAACTTGCGGTTTCAAGGGTGACCGTCCGCAGAGTGGCAAGGTCCCTGCCACCAGCTCACTGTCTTCATCTGCCAGAAATCTCTGGACACCAGGGAGGTGGTGTTTGGGCAGCTGGGATAGCAGGAGTGGAATTTGACGAGTGAATTACCAGAAGAGGGAGCAGGAGCAGTGTGATGGTGACGTATGGGGTAATTATAGCAGAGATGCTTAGCCTGGGCAGCGGTCAGCGACAAAGCCGTCAAGCAGCTTATACTTTTTTTTTACAGTTCTGACTCTAGGTGGTGGATATCCTCCTTTAACTGAGAGTGGGAACACACAGAGATTGAATAGTAGGTTTTCAGTCCAAGTGTAATTCATAAAAAAAACAGAAAAAGGAATCCAACAATTGGTAGAAGAAAAGTATCCTAATGGGTTGTGCCGGGGACATGGCTGAGAGTGTTAACTGCATTGTTGTGACATTACAAAGTTCCAGAGGTCCTGATAGCATGTTTTAAGGCTCCGTTTCTGAATACAGGCTGTGTGCTTTGGACTCTTTGGGCACCTTGACACTTTCACTGTATTAACATAGAACCTAGACCAGCTTTATTATCACAACAAGGAAATCACACTCGCTACGTAATGGGACCTTTCACCTGCGTGCTGTAGTTTTGTAACACATGCAGTAGGAAGTGAACAAAAAGTTTATAGTGCCGGGGACCATGGGAGCACCATGCAGCACACACACACACACACACACACACACAGAGACCTGCACTTAGTGACAATGGCATAGAGAACTAGTGTGTGCTCTTTTGCATGTGCAGTTATCTACTGCTTAGCTCATCGTTCATCCTTTTTTGCGCCTGATGCGTTTAGTATGTGCTAGCAGTCGTGAGTCACACATACTTGGTTGACTAACTTATAGGAACATGGTTAATTATGAAAACTAACCATGAATGAACTGAATCTTAATTCAATCTGAACTGGACAGAGCATCATCTGAAGTGTCAGAAGTTCAGGTTCATTTTCAGGTCACTCAGAAAAGGGGTGGATTGAGTTATGTGGCCACTGGTGGTAAAAATACTGTCAAAGAAAAGTCCTGCAGGGAATCAATGCGTTGGACAGTTCCTCCATTAGAAATCAGTCTAAATTAGTGATTTATTTAAGACAATGCTGCTGAAAAGAGCACCATTAAAGTGCCGCATCGATAGATAGATAGATTTGGTAAAGTAGAAGCACCACTGAAATTTTAATAAATACCCATCGTTGGGATCAGCATTATGTGATGTTCAACACAGTCAAAAAACTGACTGACATTCAAACAATGAAGGCCTAATTACCACAGAAATACCATATAAAAAATAGACCTACTGCTCCAGCATTTCTGTGGCGTGAATAGTTTTTTTTTCCTCGAACAGTTTAATTATTTAATTAAACACTTTCAACATTCATTTTCAGAGCTTTCATGATCATTTTACCCCCCCTCTATATTTCCAGATATCATGACTTCTTCACAGATAATTCCCGATGCTGCACACTCCCCGAGTTAATACAGCATTGCAGCACTTAAATGCTGTAAATAAATGCTTACATTACTGCTGCAACAAAATGTCTTCCCTGGCTCACGCCACGTCCCTCCACCAAGTTTGGTGCAAATCGATTCGGTGCTGTTTGCCTAATCTTGCTTACAACAAACAAACCAACAAACAGAAGAGAGTGAAAACATGACAATAGAGGGTTGAAACTGCCAAAATTACAATAAATAAATTAATGACTCAGTGAGTAAATGAATATATCATTAAATACCGGGGTTAAGTAATTGATAAAATGTGAAATAGTGATATTTCTGTTTTGTTTAATCCTCCTATTTATTTACTTTTCCATTTAAATTTCCATTTTATTTAATATTTATTTACTTCCAAATGATTTATTTATCAATCAATTAATTATTTCCCTGTTGCATTTCTCCTTATTTATTTCCCACAAATGTATTTATTTCTGTATTTTGTTTTTACAATTCTGTATGCATTCTTGTTTCAATGTGCAAATGAGGGGGGAGTCATTCAAAGTGTGTTACTGGGTCAATTACTGGGTGTGTTATTGTTTTCTATCAGCATACATAGTTGGTCACATGGCTTGCTTCGACCTGTGTCTGGGCTCCCAAAAGAAGTGGTTGCCTCCAGTCTCCAGTGAATAAATGGGGTGGGGATTATAAACAGATTGATTTAAAAAATAAATAAAATGGAAATTCAAATGGAAAAGTGAATAAATAGAAAATTAAATCAGCAAATTAAAACAGAAATTAGTGTGTGTGTGTCTTGTTTTGTTATTTGATTATTGTCTGTATTTATTTTTAATATCGTTTTTGTACATTTAATAGAATATGCTTTTTTTTTTTTTTTTTTAATCGAGTCATTTATTTCTTTTAGATTTTGGCAGTGTCAGTCCTCCATACATAACTTCTTTAAGGGAGGTAAGTTTTCTTTAAATTACATATAAATGTGATTTGTCATCATTGGCATAATAGTGAAGATAACTTGGGCTGTTCATTTATAGATAATGTCTAACATTTCACAGCTTTGTATAAAAGTTCAAATCTATTTCTTATTGTTATTGCTGTTTATTTGTCAAACTGGGATCACAGTTCTTCCCCGATGTAAGTTGAAAACGAAAAAGTAACTCAGTGTTTCAGAAATATCTTCTAGCTTCAGCTTTGTGCCTCCTGATGTCACCACTGGTCAAACACATCACTGTACCTGGACATGACAAGAAGCAAATGGACAAATGTAAAACTCTCTTGTGTTATATTAAAAGCTGCAGTAGAGACACCTTTTTCTCTATCAAATGTCTACTGATTACTTGAGAAGAATCATGAGGAACTATAATTTAACAAGCAGACGGAGTCCTTCAGACTTGGAACAAGTACCCTCTGTGGTGCTTGTGCTTAATGGGCCCCGTGAGGACGTTGCCCCCTGCCTCTGTGAGAGGAGCTCTCCTGAGTCAAGTGACTTTGATGGGCTGCCCCTGGAGCCCGATGCTTCTCTGGCATGGGAATGGGAGGCAGAGGCCCTTGTGAGGTGAGGAGAAGGACTTGTGTGCACTCTATTATTCCCATTTTCTCTTCCGGTGCACCAAAGACCTTGAGCCTCCCAATGTGCAGCACAAAGAACAATACAACTCAGTTCTTCCAGTCTGTCTTGGACAAAGGGGATGTTCTGCAGTTTGTTGATATTGTCTGCCTGATGTTTTAATCCCTCCCGATAAACTGGAATACACCTTTATTCCCAACAGGCACACATTTTTGGACTACAAAGTGGGTTAGAGTGCTCTGGGAGTTAATCGGTCAGCCGGTATTGTCAGGCCTTTTTTCTCAAAGTCAGAAAAATCCTTCCAAGAAGCTTAATTTAAAAGGAATCAGAAATGCTATTCAAAGAAGTTAATGTGCTGTTTGAGAACTGGTAAAGTTTTAGAATTAAATATGAACCATTGTGGGTTTAATCAGCGTTTGTGTCCAAACAGAGTCAAATGTGTCAATCTGACATGTTTGTCACAGATAATTGATGTGAAATAACCAAAGGATCAACCAGGAGTTAAATTTTCACTAAACTGAGACTCCTGATAATTGAGACTGAGAATCCTTTTGTTTGCTTTTCCCCTGGTAAAACACAAAAGATTGATCACACGCATAGTAGTCCCTCTATATCTGTGTGTCTTTTTTTTTTCTGAGTGAACAGATAATGTGCTGCAGAAATCTCACTTAGTAAACATGTGCATCATTATCCATTCATCGGGATGTATTGTTTGTTTACTGTGGCCCCATTTCCAGAGAATCCAAAAGCAGGCCAGTGGAGTGGGAAGCTCCAAACAAAGGCCTTTCTTCCCCACCCGCCTGGGCCTCAGAAATACTCACCACTCAGCCGGCACAGAGCCTTTCACCAGGCTTTTGGCCGCCCATGAGTGACAGATGAATCACCAAGAACCTTTCCAGAGTACAGGAGCTGGTGTGACTACACTGTAAAAATATTCCTTTGCAACTCAAACACATTGATTGCTGGGAAGACCTTTTGAAAAGTAACCAAGTGCTTGTCCTTGCGGTTAAAGGATGTCAAATATTTAGTAAGTACTACATAGCAATATTTTAAACAAGTTAAATCTTTCACTAAAGTAGGTTTATAAAAATGTATTATAATAATATGCTTTAGTATGCTTTAAAGCCACTATATGGATTTGAAGATTTCCCACTGTATGGTGTCCCCTAAGGACAAAATAGAAGCAAGAATGAAAGCACAACCATTAAAGGAAACACTCTCCAAATCCACAAATGCAACAAATTCCCAAAAACACAAACAGGGTAAACAGCTACAGCAGGGAGATGTCACTGGGAGACCAGAGCTAATTAACAGTGAGTGTAGAAAAGACACATCTGTAATTAATATAGTTTATTAAAAAATAAAGCAGGACTTGCGGCACTTGATATTGTCCACACCTGACATTGATCAGCCAGCCGTGTTGGGAGCTGGACTAGTCTCACCTGGCAGGTAGAAAAACATCAGAGCCAATTTCTCTCCTGAAAAAATGGCAGCACTTAAGCAAATAAACATTGCCGTTTGTCCACATTTCTTGTTGCGTGTGTTTTTAAGTGTATTTGTTGAAATACACCATGGAAATGAAGGCAAAATTAGATAAATAATCCACCTGCACACAGATCACCGACTAGTCGCCAGACATCCCTAAGTGTGACACGTCAGGTCCTCCATCATGAGGATCAAGTGTCATTCTCTTTATCACATAAAGCTCCAAAGTGTTGACCTTTCCAATATGCTGAGATTTGACTTATTCAAATGTTTTTAATGAACATTCAATTGCACTCAATATTATCTCTGTCAGACATATTTTAATGACATAGCTTCACATATACTGTAGAAAGTGCTACATTGTCATTCTCAGACAATGGATGAGATGATGTAAGATGTTATATGGCACCACCATATTTTAAATAAATTGGCACATCCCATCATATATATATATATATATATATACACACACACACACACACACACACACACACACACACACACACACACACACACACACACACTAGATAAGCCTTGCCGTGCTCAAACAGCACTGGACGCATCAAACTTATTTTATTTTGTTTGTTTCATCAGGACAACATTTGGTCCAAGAGTCCAAGAATCTGTATTTCTCTATAATCTGTTGCAGTTATGATTAACAGGGGGTAAATATTTTTTTTGCTGCAATAACAGATATGTTCTCAGTTTGATCAGTGCTCCAAAAGGGGGAAAAAAAAAACTGTGCTTCAGAACAAACTTCAGAACAAACTTGAAATCCAAAATATTGTTAGTTCTGTCAGTCTCTATGACTCTGGTTGAGGTGTGTAATGCCCCGCAGCTTCCAGGACCTTCCTGTTGGAAAGAGGAACCACTGAAACATAACATCTAACCAAGCCCCACTTGGCTGCAGACCAAAGCACACGTAAAGAATTTGATGAGTATGCTCGACTAGGGCAAAGTTTTACAGTGCAGGGACGAGTGCTGTTGTATGGAGGGCCAGGTCCAGCTGCATTGCTGGGAGGTCTGCCTATTGTCTGGGCCACATAAAGGCAGGACGAG
The DNA here is from genome assembly GCA_038496675.1 of Rachycentron canadum. Lineage (NCBI taxonomy): Eukaryota > Metazoa > Chordata > Actinopteri > Carangiformes > Rachycentridae > Rachycentron > Rachycentron canadum. The sequence continues at coordinate 23,202,802 of CM076654.1, forward strand.
CCGGGGACAAGGCTTTACAACTCAGCGCAACAAGCTGCTGCAGAGCACACACACTCACTGACCATGTCATTGATGCATCAAGAGATGTGGTGTGATGCTCTTCACGTAAATGAGACAAAGGCACACGCACGCACACACACACACACACACACACACACACACACACACACAAACACACACACACACACATATTGTCATAGGTCACTTTTGGGGACAATACATAGATTTGCTGTAATAAACCCGTCCTAACCACTGACCCAAACATTGTGCTTTTCCCAAACATAGATCCTGTCCTCAATTTGACAATTAACTGGTCTTCGGTATGAAACTTGTCCCCAAATGTAGCCAATGACATAACACACGCGGGTGCGCGCGCGCGCGCGCACACACACACACACACTCACACAGAACATCCACATGTTGAATTAAAACAAACATTAACTCACCCAAGCATCATTAATGACAGCTTAACAATAGTGATGCACGCTTTTACATGATAACCCTGCGTGGGCTGAGGAAGGCTCTGACATGCAGCTTCATCAGGTGGGGCTCATGTTGGTTTCTGAGTGAATGGGAGAGCTGTCAATCATCCATTGAACAGTCTTGTAATGATGCCCGTCCCAAACAAGCGACTAATGAGCCCAGCCAGGACACAATGAATGGAGTGAAGCCTGTGGCTCTGCAATACGCTGCCCATCTATGGGTTCAGAAAGAGCGTCTCAGTGGTGCTAAAGCCCAACAGAACTGCATGCATAAACTCAGATATCTTCCATTCAGCTTTTTCTCCATTCAGAAAAGGGACTAAAGGAAAGATGATGTCAACGGTACCGACACCCAGCAGGGGCTGCACGTAAATGTTTGTGAACTTCTGAACACAAATTGGCAATTTTTGCTCTCGCATTACGTAATGTGTGCACTGACCCTGTCACATGCAGCAGAAATACCATTTCAATATTTATATTAACAATTTTACCAGCAAATATTGTCTGTGTCCAAAGGCCGATAGAAATGACTCTGTTCTGTATAATTCATAACACAATGCGCTGCACTGTTTCACTGGATGACATGTTTATTAATCTCCATGAAAACACACATTGGAGTTTATTTTGACTCACTCCTACACAAACTGTCCCGCTGCCCCAATTACTCACCACAGTACTAAGTATAGATTAATCCTCCAGTGAAAATAGTCCCCACCAAATGCATCATTCCTCCTGTTTGTTAGTGAACAGTTCTCTTCTCAAATCTGGTTTTAAAGAGTTCCAGTTTCAGTAGGAATCATTGGTTTGGAGCAGTGTTGTTGGGGCGTAGATAGGTCATCAATTATCAGAAACGACTAACCATGTCAAATATATTAATATTAAAGAATAACTCAAATTAATTAACTAAAATGAATTCAAGTTATCCTCCGAGGCACCTGTCTAATGACAAAAGACAGCCAATATTTATACAGTCTCACACTGATGAATCGAATTGAGTTCACTCTTGGCACCGGGGTCGCTGCTGCTGAAAGAGTGAAGTGAAGCCGTCCGCTGTGAGCCACCCTGCAGTGAGCTGATGTTCCAGGTAGCAGCAGTGATAATCTGGTGCTGAGAGCCTTGCTGCTCTCTCCTGGAGAACTGAGGAGAAAGATGGAGGACAAAGAGAGAGAACAAAGGGCAACAGCTGGTTTTGTTATCTGTTCACACCTTAGGTCACATGTTACGTGACCCTCACTCGCTGGTCAGTGAGGTCTTGTGGGGCACCTCACGCTGAGTCGTGATGAGCGGGTTTATTGTGGGAGATGATGTTCTCCATAGCCTTCCCTTGTCTTGGGAACAAAGGAATATGTAGTCTTCCCCATGCAGAATGAGCTGGTCCCAACAGTGTCATGGATGAGGCAGAAAGTCTTTTCATAGTGTTTGTTGACAAAAGGAAAAATATCCAACTTATAAACTTATAATTCAGGCTTTTACGTTGCTTATTTAGGAATTTCCGAGCATCCAGGATGTTACAGGTCACTGGTTACAATTAGGGAGGGCAGACTTTATTCTTGACTGTTTGAGATTTATTTCAGTTATCTTTGCCTTTTCCAGTGCAAAATAAACATGAAGACAGAGGCCAAGAACTGCATCACTCTTTGCCTGGGTAATGAAGGATCCAATGGCTGTATCCTTTGTGGCCCAACCTATCCCAAGGCTGCTAGGTGACAGGAGTGGTGCTTTGTGACATATCGGTAAGGGCAGACATAGCTAGTAAAGCAATGCGGAAATCCTTCGTAGGCCAGACCATCTCATTGCAGTTCTGTCTTTACAGTCTTTGGTGGCTACGGCTCCCGTGAATTGGGACAGAGCCGAGGTGAAATTTGTCAGACCACCACCATGCGGTGGTCAATCTTTTGATACACAGTCACTGTCCTCATCACACCAGATGCATTGTCGCTATCACTGTTATTGCATGACCAATCGTCATCTCATAAAGGCAGATGTTCTCCTTCAGGATCAGAATCACATCCATGACTTCATCACTTCATCATGAGTGAGCTTTTTTTTTTCTGCTTCAATTTACTTGAACACAATGGACAGAATTGGTTCCGCGTCACGTTCACGATGCACGTTCAGAGCATCTTTTCTCCGCCGTCTCCTCGAATACTTTGAATAGGAAGCTGGCGTAATTTTTGGCTAGAATCAAAGTAGAGGATGTCCGCTAACTTGTGGTAGAGAGCACAAACGAGATTTGGCTCTGTTTTCCCTTTCTGTAATTACTCTCACTGCCAGAAGGGGGAGTTCTGCAATGCAGACTTAAATTAAATATTTCTGTGTTTTTTATTCATCTGTCTACAGGTAGACAAATTGTCCGTAGATGGAAATTCAATTGTGTGGCTACTCTCCCTGGAAGAGGGCGTCGTGCCAAGACAACTCCAAAGGCTCAATGCGGAATTTTCAATGAGCTAAAGAAGAAACAGTGAAAGAAATTTATTTCTTCTGCTTTTTGTTTTGTGCTATTCCAATGAGCAACGTTTTTTTTTTTTTTTTTTTTTATCAAAAAAAAATCTAACAGTGCAGAGAAACACTGTAAACAAATCATATTTTATGTGGAAGTAAACGCATTCAGTATCTCAAGGATTCATGAGTCTTGGTGAGTAACTTGATGTAAATAACTTATATATGCCTATTAGAGGGCAGAAATGAGTGATTTGCACAGATGTCATTTTAGAATAAGAATCAGTAATCCCACATTAAAGACCACACATAGGTTTTGTTCTAGACTTGAAATGTTCAGCATTTAATCACAAACCGATGCAAAACAACACAGAGCCCACAAAATATGTGTATCTAATACATTTTTCATAGTTGTATCACTTTTTCAACTGGCAGCGATGATGTTGTTTTGTTTCAGTTTCCTATATAATACTAGAAACCTAATATGTGGAAATATATGACTGAATACAACCATGATATGAAGCTGTATTTCCTTGTCTTTACAACATATTCTGAATTTTCAGGGAGATTAAAAAAAAAACAAACTCTCTGTGGTTTAGGGTTAGGGTATCATTCATCCTTTATGCTCTTTTCTCCCTTGTCACATTATTGTTGCTGCACTCACAAAGCTCAGGTGATGCATGCAGCATGTATCCCATGCCCTGCTTTCTGACCTGAATGCACACACAATGGATCAGCCCGCTGCTAATAGCGTGAGCCTGTGCCTGTGGCCTTTACAGTGTGTGCAGAATAAAGTTCAGGTGTCAGTAGTTCAACTGATTTATAATGGTGAACGGGCCGTGATTAAGTGCTGATGTCGAGGGATTCCTCACCACTCATTTGGGGAATCAAGTAGTTTGTATCCAAACAAGACAAATGGGGCACTGGCTGGTTGTAACCTTTCTCATGTGCATGTTCCCTCCAATCATATGCCACTGCTCCTTGGCTCCATGAGCTGACTTTATTTATAGCCATGCTCCTCCTGCGTGTGTTTGTGCATTTTGTGCACTCCTTTGTGTCTGCGTTATGTAGCACGAAAACACAGTTCTTTCTTAATTGTTTTTTTTTTTTTTTGCACAGTTCTCTGTGCACAGCATATACTCTTATTTCATATCGTCCTATCCCTTATCTCTTTATCCAGCAGAACTTGTGCCAGACAATTAATTTAGATTTATTATTTATTTATCTTCACGGGCTTTTCCAGCTGCACAATTTTTTTTATGTAGTTATGGAGCTGAGAAAAGAACTGCAGCTCCATTAAATGAGATGGTGTACATTTGAGGGAAATATTCAAAACATCGAAACATCACAGCAAGTGTGAATTGTCCAGAAAGAGCTGGACTCGTCAGCTTCCTCTCTCGTGCCTTCGCTGCACCAATTAACAAATGCCACCTCGAAAGGATCTGAAATAGTATTATTGAAACATAGGTCACCTTCATACAGCTAAAATCAAATGTAAATCTGCTTTTATGCTATATTTATATCAAAATAAAAGACTTGTATACTCATCCGTCCAAAGTCAGAGCAGGATGATGATCAAGCAAACAAGAGGAAGAGAGAAAACCTGCACACAAAGGCTACTTCTAGTATTTATTCTCAGATGAATAACACTGCTTTAATCTCACTGCTCTATATTTAAATGTTGTACCATGTGACATAAATAATCTGCTGTCAATCTGCACAGTGTACGGCCAACATTCGATGAGCTGCCTGTCGATGTAACAGTAAATACACAGTTTGGGTATTTTGGTTTAATCTTTGGTTCTTACAAAACATCTCACTCGCCTCCTGGGGGCTGGCTGCAAAGGACACAAATTCATTTTTCCCAAAAATGCTTTCAATCATTTTAGAAGCGATCATTTTTCTGATTGTCCAATTAGTAATATCATGATTGACAGCTGTGATTGACTCGTGATTGGGTCCAGCAGGTGTGGACCCTGATACCGTGATTCCACTTCCTGGTCACTGCTGTACTAAATAACGTGCTCCTACTTTGGCTCAATTTTTGTCCAGTAGGAGGAAGTTGAGATGCGTTGTCCATCTTTATATATAGTTGTTCATGCAGGCCGAAGAAAAAACATTACAATGCAAAATGGAAAATTATAAGTGGGCTGTGTTGAAGGCACTGATTGTGAGTCAAACCAGGCAAATCTGATCAGTTTACTCAATAAGCCAATTGCTAAGATCTGCAAACATCTCGTTGTGCGTTGTAAACAAAACTCTAAGTCCTTTGTTGCCTCCAAGTGGCAAACCTCCGTGACGTCATCCATTGGTTTGTGAACTCTGAAGCCTCCAGTTTGTAATTTGGTTGTTGCCATCTTGGTTTTTTAAAACCAGAAGAAAGCATATTTGGAGGAGGAGGTGGATATGAGAAGGATCTGACCTGCTCTGTACTCTATCCTGATTGTCAGGCAGGCAGCAGTATGTGGTACAGTCTGTCAATCACGTTGTAGCCACATCCTAATTCATAGCCTGCTTTATGGCCTGTTTTCCTCCTCTTCTTTTCATAAGAAGTCATCCTCTGATGCAGATTCAATGGACTTCTGCACTGGATTCACTTGACAGCCTACATCCACTTCTATATACAATCTGTCAGATTTTACAGATCTACTTTGTGTTTAACCTTTGACTTGATAATCTCATTGCAAATGTTCTTATATTCGGTTTGACCTCCAAATAAAATGGTTTAGATTAATGACGCCATCACGCTCCCATATCTCGACAGCTGATTTGGTGAATGCAATAGAAATGACAAAAGAATAGAAATAAATCCCATAAATTGGAATACACTAATTTATGAAGGTAATTAAACTATTGGATAATGTCCTCTTTTGGTTAACATGGGAGGGCCATTGAACCTGCTGCATATTCTACATATGAGCAGGAGGGAAAACCCGTATGGCTTTACCCTGCACTATATTTATCTGCCGAAACTTAAATCTCGCACATTCTCATTGACTGCCATGATAATTTTATCTGACACTGACAGGTGTAAGACAGGCCGGGTGAGTATGTGGGTATTTTATTTCCAGGATATGATGCATTTATGATATCTTCAGCTTTTATAAAGAAAATTTTGGTTTCTGCTTCGTGTTTTTTGGGGCAGCAAATCTGGGACAGATTTTACACTGAATGTGTGGGTGGAACAATGTGAGAAAATGTGTTCTCTTTCTCTCTGCTATGCATGTCTCTGTGTGTGTGTGTGTGTGTGTATGTGTGTGTGTGTGTGTCCATGTGTGTTAGTTCCATGCTAGCTCCTCACACAGCCGGGTGGCGGAGATGATGGGGCCCACGCACGTTGGAACCCCTCAATTATTCTGGTTATGTGTACTCTACAAAGACTTCATCACACGGTGTTTCAGGGAAGTTTTCACATTGCTAGGTGAATCAAAATGCCAGTGACACCCATCCCCGGCCCTGGATGTCATCTCTGAATAAACAGGGTGTCAGTCTGGCTGTGCTCCTGCTGCCTGCAGACAGCCTCTGTCAGCGTCAGACCAGGAAATTCCACCTCTCTGCTGACAGCTGCCTGCGTCGCGCTCACACCAGCACCCGCGGGGAGATCCCAGCAGCTCCCCACTCAGCTCCATGCACCACCAGGCTAAGTGCAGATCCTCAAACCTGCTGCACACCGCCCTGACAGCACTTCACTGTATATCTAAATAGAGCAGGAGCCCGGTGTGTCCCAGGGAAACTTTTACATTCTGCTCCATTCAGAGAGGATTTGTCACCTGGGAAGGAGGATAATGAAGCAGTGTTTCTTCTCTGGTTGTTCAAGGCAGCCCTTTCCTGTAGACATGGTAATGGCTGGATTGGATTAAATGAGCTCTCCTCCTTGTCTGTCAAGGTGAGGATGGTTGAGATCTGTGGAAATGCTTGGATTTTGTTTTAAGCTGCGAAGGTATTAAATGAATATGATTAAGGCACAAAATGAAAAAAGTGAGGTGTCTGACTGAAGACACTGGCTATAGATAGTTTAAGTCATAGCCAATCCCACTGCCCAGGCAAATCCTGAAAGGAGCACGTGACAGGCAAAGTCTGGCGGAATTTTGTCAGCGGTAAAGTTAACTTTTCCCCTGTTTGGTATGATGTCCTGAATCCCAATGGAAATTAATGTGTATAGATAACACTGTCTGATAAATCGAAATTAAATTGATAAAATTGTGCGCTTAACAAATGACACACTTGTTTAGCACTTGCCCTAAATTACTTTTAAATTTGTTACATCCAACAAAAAGACACACTTTAAAGGTGACAGATGTTTGTGAGCAGCGGAAATGAGTATGAGTTTAAGATGAACTTTGGAAGCACCTAAAGTAAGCTCTTTTTTTTTTTTTTTTTTTATGAGACACTGGAGAGTGACAGGAAATTTGACTACTGAATATGATAATGACATGCAGCAGTGAGTCAAACTGTTTAGAGGATTTGCACACACATGGTATGCATGCTAAACAGTTGGCACAGGAAATTTGACACCTATGGAAACAATTCCAGAAATATTGGAATTCTGTGTCTCAGTACCAAATTCAATATATGGAGGTAGCTGAACTTACATTAGCTTACTAATAGCAAATCACAGCAGAGTTGCAATATGTTATTTCTTTATTAGGGGCAATATTATAGTGACAGTGAGACAGAGACAGGAAAGTCCGAGAGAGAGAGGACATGACAAGCAGCAAACTGACCTTTATCACTTGTAATAGAATGTCTTTCTAATTCATTTATTGTATTTTTTCACAGTGTTTCATATAACACATTTACACACACATTGCCAATCTCTTCACACAAGTAATGTTGAGACAATTATTACCACCACAAAGGGATGAAAACAACAGAGGTTGATATACAAGTGTGTACACACATTGGAATGGGGCTACATCCAATTTTTTTGGATAGCAGTAGCGTTATTGATTCCCAGGTCATTTCCTATCACTACAACTTTGCCAACTTGCAAATGCTTCACATGCAGACTATGGTGGACAGTACAATTTACGTATGTTCCCTAAACACCTCGCGTACAGATTATCAGCAATAACTAGCTACGTGGCCGTACACAGAACACAGTAAAGCACACTCCGTTACTGCAGCACGTGCATCTCATCTGGCTAAAAGTGAAATAGTTTGAAAAGAGTGAAATGAAGCGTACTGATGTAAGATTTGCTGAAGCTGAAACTTGGGCAGCCTGCCAAGTGGAGCCTATGTCTGGGAAATGCTGCATGACAACTAACACTGTTAGTTATGAAATGACGCCACAGTCTGGACCATTTCTGCTTGTTCTCTGTGACTCCTTGTTGCAAGTTTGCAGCAGCGCTTTTCTCTTTTGCAGCATTGATAAAAGGGCTGAAGACAGTGACTAAAAACGTGATCGATGGGCTGAAGGGTGATGACGTAGCCAGCAAATGTTGTTAGTACCTGCCTATGTTCGCCTAAACCAGCTAGTTAGCATTTGTGAATATTGTGTGTTGCACAACAGAACGGCTCTCGCAATTTCCAAACAACAGTGGTTACATTTCATAATAGGAACATGTTGACGGCATGTTGTGCTCAGATAACATCTCTTTACAACTGCAGTGCGCAGAAGAGCATCAGAATAAACTACACGTCCAAACATGAGGTGGATGGACTACAAAAGCAGAGACCACCTAGGGGTCCTCTTCCTATCACCAGGAGCAGGAAACTGGAGGCCGCAGTGGGGGGTTTGGATTCAAAAACATGAACCCATGGACCAAACCAGCCTTGTGTCAACAGTCCAGGCTGGTGGTGGTACCGTAATGGTGTGGGAAATGTTTTCTTCTCACCCTTTATTAATACTAGATTATATATACTACATATAATATATACTTCATTAACACCAAACAATTCTGGTCTGAATGCAACAATGTATTGTCAAGTATTGTTGCATGTTCATCTTTTAAAGGCCACATTTACCATCTTCTAATGGTTATTTTTTCAGCAGGGTAATGCTCCATGTCACAAAGATAATGTTGTCTCAAATTGGTTTCATCAACATGATAATGAGTTCAGTGAACTTCAGTGGCCTCCACAGTCTTCAGACCTAGATCCAGTAGAGGAGCTCTGGGATGTGGTAGATTGTCTGCGTGAATGTGCGGCTGACAAATCTACAAAAATGATGCAGTCGTGTCAACATGGAGCAGAGTCTTTTCGGAGCATTTCCAACATATGGTGGATCCATGACATGAAAAACCGAGGAAAGGGAGGAGCTGCGCAATGCTTCTAATAAGTTGCATGAGGTTATATTTTCAATGTTCCACACAGCCACAATAAATTTCCAAGTAATTTGTTCCAGTTAGAGTTAGAGAGAGACACAGTCATCTTAGTGGATTACTTTGATAAAACCTTGTAAGTGCTCTGTCATGTGTTTATATATGTCTTCCCATTGGAGGGCTGCTCTAACTAATTGGTCTTAATTGTTGGTAATACCCCCACGTCGTTTTCCTTTCGGTTACCCCAGCCCGCAACTGAGGAGATGCCTTTTTTATTGATGTGACAGTGCTAAATTGAGAACCTTTGGCGGAGTGTCAAAGCCTAATTAATCACTCTAATTTCATCTCTCCGTGCGTCTGTGGTCATCGAGTGAATATGATCAGAGGGAGAGCCGTCTCTGCGTTAGCTAATTAGCTGCTAGCCCTGAGATGGAGAGGCCCTCAGGGTGAGAGGCAAAGGGCTAAAGCCGTCCTAAATTGCCACATAATGACCAAGGGAAGGAGGATTGGAACCCAGCTCATTTTCATTTTATGTTGCATTCAAGTTCTCCAGCCCCGTGTCACCCCCCAGCCTGTAAAGTAAGTAACTGTAAAGTACTGTAAAGTGAGCAAAGACATGACCACAATGTACCTAAACCAAGATAAGTGACTCTAACCTGAACCCCAGCCACAGGGTGTAGACAGAAATGATGTGGTTGAATGTTTAATTGTATTAAAGAAGCAGAACCTCCGCTGTAGGTGGATGACACATAACAGGAATGTTGACTGTTTTATCCACTCTCTATTGCTTTATCTCAATTACCTGGTTTACAGAAATGTCTGACGCTAAATTTGATTTATTATTGGTATATAAAAGGTTTATTTAACCCATTTTACGTAACTGCACTTTCTGTTACGTTACAATAAAAAGCAAGCAATATAAAGATGGGAAAAAATGACACGCTCTGTGATGAAATAACATTCGTGATGTCGTCTTTGTATTTTATATTAAAATTGTTCTGTTAATTTCAAATGGATTGTGATGGGCACTATCAAACCCAGATACAGAGACAGGACTGTTTTCTTTTCACACACTTTATTGATGAAAAAAGAAAAGTGAAAAAGAAAAAGGAAAGATCTTTATATCACTAATATCACAAGTGAAGGCTGAAATAAAATATCAAATACATAAGGAAAAAGGGATAAAATATCCCACTTTTTCTTAATACTTTTCTGACTCTCCCTATTAACTTAAGCTCCTACCTGCCGACATTTGGGTTTTACAATTCAGTTGGGTGTCAGTGGGGGAGCACAGTTTTTAAAGTTTGATTTTTTACAGGGTGGTGGTTTATACTAAATAATAAATACATAAATAATAAACACATAACACAATTTATTGAAACTTTTTAATTTAAATTCCATCACGTTACTTTATTAACTTTAATCAATCAATAAACATTACTTGAACACAAAATTATTCTTAAAGCAGCTTTTTTCATAACAACTTCAATGGGGTTGTCGGTTGCTGGGTTAAAATTGTACTATATTTGGCTTGTGTGACTATCGTGTGTTTCATGCCAAATCTAGCAACTTTCATAACCTAAGACAAAATAAAATGTATACATCCATGTGTCATAATAACTGACATTGTTATATGTTATATGTGTTGGCATGTATGGCAATTCAATTCTATTCCTAACTGAACTGAAATATGTGTGGCAGCATTTTTTTGGCATTTAATGAAATTGCATTCATAGTAAAATACAAAAAATGTGGACCATCTCTTATCAGAGGAGAAATATGAAGAAAACAGAATTTTTGTTCATTGGAGTTACATGATGTCAAGATGAATTTAGAGAATACCAGTGTTCAGTGTCGTAGCCAGGAGATTCCATGTATTTCATTTTGACATAAAAATATTCCATACACTTCATGTCAGTGCCAGGGTTTGTAAAATCTTGAAAGTTAATCATAACTCCAACATGTCAACCACACGAGCTGTATGTGAACGTAAATGGATGACAAGTTAATTGGACAGCTGTTAATTAGTTGTTATTAATCATCATTAATCACACAGGACAGTCTTCATTTCTCTCTCTCTCTCTCTCTCTCTCTCTCACACACACACACACACACACACGTTCTTCCTCTTCAAAAGTTGAATCTTTTGAAAACTGCTCCAATGCCGAGATTTGGCTCCGTTCCTGCATATTAAACTTTACAGGACCCAGTGTTTCTATATTGCCTGTCATGTGTTGTTAAAACTGGCCTCACTCTATTAAAGTCTTCATCACACCACTTTATAGGAGTGTGTGGGTACATCTGGCCAATGTATTTGGCATCCTCTGTAGATTCTGGCTCAGACACCTAACATGAGACCTAAAAGCCCTCGGCACCCAGCCCGCCTGGCACCCACTCCTCTGGGAAAGCTGGGCTGGGAGAACAGGACATGAATCAGGACAGACTGGAGAGCCCTGTGTGTGTGTGTGTGTGTGTGTGTGCGTGTGTGTGTGCGTGTGCGTGTCTGAGAGACGTTGACCCTTGCTCTTCTTGCTGTTGGTTGCTTGTAATGTCGGTGATCCAGGATTTTAAGCCTCTTCTGCTGCAGCTGAAAGTGGCTGTGTGTCACTCTGCAGAAGCGTGCCACGTAAAAGCTTGAAATGCAAATCTGAATGGGGCTTATAGTGAACACAACGGATCCTGCAGACCAGACGGACAGGGTCAGTTTAACCCATAGTAATGTAGTAATGACTGGTTCTGGTTAATAACTATTAGCTTTAATGACACCAACAGATCCTAAACTCCAGAATGTTTTTCTTTTCCCTCACAGCTCCATCATAATGTATTAGATGTCTTGGAAGCCATTGTCTCCATTACTTTGACTTGGCCATCATGCTGCTTTTAATTTATTTAAATTTACATCACCAATCCACAATTATTATTGTACATTTGAATTCAAATTTCTGGGAAGTCTTTGTGGTAATCTAACTCGTACAAAAGTAAAACCACTTTTTTACAGTATTATATTATTTTTTGAAACTTCCAACAAATCCCATTAAGTGACCAAAACCAACTATATGTTAGTCTCAAAAATTTTCCCCAGGCCCTGGCCTCGTTCCTACATTTTTTCAAACAAGTCTCAAATGCAAATCGACAAATGTTGTCTTCCATCCAACCACCAACCAAAAACCTTAAGATTATATTAAAGAAAGGAAAGCATTAAATTACCACTTTTTTTTTTTTTTTTTTTTTTCTTACATCTCCTCTCTCAGGCTTCCCTCTGGACCTCTAGTAACAACAGGTCAGTGAGCTCATTGGAACAATGGATCTGAGCCTCTCTTCTGATTCGGATCCAGTTGGCGTGGGCTTGGGGTGTGGCTGAGGATGGTGATGCTTTGTTGTGACATCACAAAGTTACCGAAGTCCTTATGGCTGGATTGGAGGCTCAGGTTCTGTATACAGGCTGTGTGCATTACTCTGTGGACTGAGACCTTGCACTTTGATACTTCCACAGTATTAACCCTTTAAGCACCAGGGTTTTATTTGAAAAGGTGCTGGATTTTCACATCAAGATTTCAAAAGGCTGTGGCTTGAAAGTGGTTAGAGATAAAGGCCTACTGTAAATGAGAAAAAGATTGCATTGAGATTGCATACTCAATGCAAACCATCACTACCACCATCGCACCGGACGCACCGTCGCTATCAGTTATCAGATATTCTCCTCCATAATTAGAATCGGTTCATAGATCCATAACTTCATCAAGAGTGAGCTTTTTTTTCTGCTCAATTTACTCAAACACAATGGACAGAGTTGCTTCTTTGCCAATGCAAGTGAGCACGTTCAGAGCATCTTTCTTCTCCCGTCTCCTCGAACACTTTGAATAGGAACATGATGTAATTTTGGGCCAGAATTAAAGTAGAGCCTGTCTGCTAACTAGTGGTAGAGAGTACAAACGAGATTTGGCTCTGTCATGAGAACTAACGTCTGTTTTGTTCTGTATTGCCGTTTGTCGCAATTTTGCGACTTTGGCATTTAGAGGGTTAATATAAAACCAAGACCTGCTTTCTTATCAAAAAAGACATGGGTATCTACCTTTATATGTATGGTACCTTTCAGAATCTGGAATGAGAAAATTTGTCAAATTAGTTGATTGATTATAAACAACAATACAACAATAACTATATAATGACTTAATGGGTTTTCATGATAATATACACACGCACATACGCAAACATACACACATATGTAAAAAAAAAAAACACGAAAAAAATCTAAAACACATCAGTAAAGTATGAAATAAAATTTTTAAGAATGGTGTGTGTGATCCTTTAAAAGTCATATCTCCTGCGTTCATTTTAACAACAGGAAGTGAAAAGGTCAAATTCAGGTCACTGCTCTGTCCTATACTAAACTGACAGACAGGCCACAGACAGTAAACAAAGCCGACTACTTTATAAACTGAAGTAGATAGAGTTGGTTTTTAAAACCATTAGATTCCATGAAGCCACTGAACCCTCCCCAAGTGCTCGGGAAAATCCTTATAGTTTATCTTCCTTAGAATAACAGTTTCTGGGAAAATAAAAAAACAGGCCTCCATTAACACACAGTAAATTTTCAGTTATGAGCCTGTTGTATTATTTCTCTGTGATGCCCGCCAAGGCTTTTCCTTCCCCTATAATTACTGGATCAAATTCATATCACACATTAACGTGAAGCAGGTGGCCAAATATGTCCCTCATTTTTTTCCATCAGTGGGGATTTATAGGCTGAACTATGTTTTGTCTTTATATTGCACTGAGAAGCAGTTTTAGCCAAGACATCCATATGTTTGTTTGACCTGATAGATTTCCTGGAGTGAGGGCTCCAAACACACACACACACACACACACGCGGCTTATATTTTTGTCTAATGGGTATTCATGCAGACCTGTAGAGATGTGGTCGTGATCACCTCCTCAAACTCCTCACACCAGATAATTACCACGTCTGGACATTGCGAGGACTTCTCTCTCTCTCTCTCTCTCTCTCTCTTTTTATCTACACTCATTTCTAATTATGCTCTGCAGGGGAGGCTGAGGTCTGTTTTTCAGATTTCATGTTTTGCTTACAAAGTGTGAAGCCTGCTTTTCTCCCAACCTCTCCCTCCACCTCCCCCTTGTTAAGGCTCACATTATAAACTGATATTTTTAAGTGGAAAAATCTTCCCACCTTTATGATCAGCTCAAGTCCCCGCTGCTGGATCAGGCCATGAGAAAACTGAACACATTTTGCTCCAGCAGAGTGAGGAAAAGCTGCTCATGAAAACAGATTTTTTATGATTGCGCTTCCGGGACGTTTGCCAGCTACTATCACTCTCAGCTTTGGCACAGATGCTTATTTAAAGTTTTTTTTTTTTTTTTTTTTTTTTTTTTTCTTTAGTGCCACATTTGGTGAAAGCGGTTGTATGTAACGGTCCTTATAAAACAGGATAATCAAACATAATGTGCACAGACAGCAGGTTGCAGCCACATACACACATACACACATATGTTATATACAAACACACACTTCCTGTTGTGATGCATGACGTAGTTACCTCTCACTGAATAATGAGTTATTCACATGTTTTTCAAAGTTTTAAAGTGTGGTTCACCTGCAGAGGTCAGATCTACAGAAATTCCAGTTTGTGTTTTACAGTTGTTGTCTTAATAAAATAAAATCATCTTTTTACACCATCAACCTGTCATCAAACATCTCCTGTGTTGTTTTCTTTTTAAACACATATTTATTTCCTACATTTCTCATAATTCTCTGCACCAATAAAGCATGGATGAATTATTAGACAATTGGCGCCTGGGCAGTGACATGTGGAAGGCTCCTGTAACTACCAAGATGTATTTCAATGATATTTTGGAATAGGAATAAAGGCAGAAGTGGAAGTGAAGAACAGGGTGAAGAAGAAGAAATTGAAGCATATTTCTATCTGTTTCCATCCGGTTGCAAGTAATTTAACAGCCTCAACGTGCATTAAACATTGCAGGAGTTTCGACTGAAATGCGTTGACATTAATCTGTATATATGAGCACCAAGATAAGGCTGAGCTTCCTAATTCCTGGAGGTTTGCTGTCGTGGCTGTACCACAATGACCAATCAGGAATACACATACAGCCTGTACAAAACAACCCCTTGTTCATCCCTACTCTCAGATACTAGCCACAGCACTGAAACAGTGGCCGGCATACCGGACCTCCATCACCACGATAACAACACTACAAAACACGTATGACAATTTAGTTATGTTCAGGCATAAGGATGATTTGGTTTGGTTTAGAGATTAGAGGAACTTTGTCTCCGTGGTAACAATATTAAATGCTGTTGAAGTTGCAGAAGTGGTTAAAAGAAACATGTACATGGCTGCACGGCAGTTGATGACAAACACTTGCACTTGGAATCTCAAAGGATCTTGGAAAAGAAAAGCATTAGTTTGTGTTTTATCCAGAGCCGAGAACAACAGGATGTGCAAAAGCATCTGTCAGGACTCTGGCTCAGCAGCAGCTCTGCCCATTCACACTCAAACATCAACCTTAGCAAGTCTGTTTATCTCAAATCAGAAACAAACCTACCATTAATGTGTAATGTAATTCCACACATTTTCACTCCCCCGCAGAGGAATTTTCTGCCTCATCTCCAGAGACATAAATAATAGCACAACAGATATTTCTTTTTTTATATGAACAGGGAAGAATCGTAAAGTTTGTCTGATTTTAATGTCACATGTTTTGATACAAACTGAGGCAGAAGCTTTCTCATTTACCTTAAAGCTAAAAATCAGTCACCTCATCAGCGCTGTGACGCCCTTCATAACACAGACACACAGACAGGACATTGGGTCTTATTGGAAATATTTCTTTACAACATGTAAATCACGTCCTACCTGTAGTTCAAATCAGATCGAGAGATTTTTACAAATACTTTGCTGATTCACACATTAGACAATTCATGCTAAAGTGTATAGATTTACGTAAACATCTGTGATATCCTGCAGTGGTAAACACCGTCTTTTTCATGTTAAAGTCAACAGTGTCTTAAACTAAAACAGCAAGTTTCATGTTTCTGTCCAAACAGAATCACAAAGTGAGGAAGAGGATGTTTTTTCTTTTCTTAAACTGAAGAAGACGACGGCACTTTCTTCTTTTAGTTTAGTTTAGTTTACTCTCAACAGGCTCTAAAGGGACCATTGGCCTTACACACTGTGTATCACTGCCTGTACAATACACATGTGCAGACACACAATCACAAATGAGAGCTAACCATAACACACACACGCACTCATGCACACGAGCAGTAGAGGTCACAGTCTCAGTCTGATGGTGGTCGACGTCTGAGTGGAGCAGTGAGGATGTGATGGATTGTAAGGCACATGGTAGTCGGTGGATATTGTAACCTGTGTTTAATCTCAGTTGTTCAAAAAAGAAT
This sequence comes from Rachycentron canadum, assembly GCA_038496675.1. Classification (NCBI taxonomy): domain Eukaryota; kingdom Metazoa; phylum Chordata; class Actinopteri; order Carangiformes; family Rachycentridae; genus Rachycentron; species Rachycentron canadum. The sequence goes on from CM076654.1 coordinate 23,219,421, forward strand.
TTTTTACAATCCTTCTAACAGTGACTCTTGTACAACAACATAAATACTGTGCTGGAAAAAATGAATTTCCAAAAATTAAGCAGTTTTTTCCCTCGCAGTCTCTTTCTGTAAACATTGAAAAATGCAAATCAAGTCTCAGTTCTCCACAAGACAACAACATCAAAATAACAACAACTGTTCCATTTGTAAGGCTTGGCCGCCTCACTATGCAAATAGTCTCTAATGGGCTCAGAGCAAAATGAAAAAATTTTTTTTTTCTTTTTTTCCGTTACCTTCTCTTTTCTAATCCATTTAATGTTGGAAAGAGTCAACAGTGCTCAGTTTAGATCCAGGAGGGTGGGGCAGAGGTGGTGCTGCAGGGCTACGTCCATCAGAAGAGGCTGGTCAGCGTGGTCTGTGACGGGCTCCGGCACTCATGACCGTCCATGCCGCCCGGCACCGAGGTGAGCACAGAGGTGACGGTGGGCATGGTGGGGTTGGTCAAGTCTGTCAGGGTGGTGGGGGTGCTAGAGGGGCTCATGGAGGCATTAGAGATCTCTGACGCCGGGCCCGATGGCGTCCCGCCCTGCAGTGCAGAACCGTCCGACGCCTTGTCCACCCCAGTGCTTTCCTGCCGCAACAGGTTCCTCCTGAACTTGGCCCGAGCGTTTTGGAACCAGACCTGCAGGAAAATATGATAAAATAGGATGAACATCATTAATCCTCGTTAACACACATGACTGAAATCTAAGAAATTTCAAAATTTATTTTTGGGGCATTTTGTCTTTATTTATGGGACAGTGGACAGTGAAAGGAAACAGGGCAGAGAGCAAGGGAATGAGTGCAGCTGGCAGCCAGACCGGGGCCTCGGAGCATTTGGACTCATATGGCATGAGCCCTAACCCTTCAGCTATCGAGACAGTCCATCTCTGCTCCATCTCAGCAAACTAATATGCAAAGTGTTGCATCGAAGTATTTACCTGGGGGTCATTAAAGCACGTTTTCTCACTCACCTGTATATCTAAACACGCAGAGAGTTGAGCATTAATCTGTCGGTGGAAAAAACTCACAAAAATTGCAAAGGTGTGTGGGTGTCAGAGCAGCCGAGACACCGTTTCTGGACAGACAGCTATCATTTATAATGCTTCTGTGCTGTGAGCTTCTTTTGCTTTGGGATGGAGGCAGAAATGTCACATATGCGTTTTTCAAAACCTGGAAAGAAGCAAAAATTGTCCCCATGGCTGATTCCAGCTAGAGGTTAGTGAACTCACAGATACCATCGCCCGACCTGCTATGTTCAGTAGGTGACACACCTCTGCTGCTCCATATTTCAACCCAGTCAGTACAGTAAAAATGAATTAAATAGCATTTAGAGTTTCTTCCTTCCACATTGACTTTCATTCCATTTCCATCATGATTAACACATGGAGCAGGTAACAGGCGTTTACACCAAAATAAAAGTGACACAAATAAAAAAAAAAAACGCCATGATACTTGCTGTATCTGAGGCACGTTCTCTGTAAATTCACTCTGGTCCTTTGGTAAAATAAACGGCTGCCTGAGTGATATTCAGACTGTCCTTTCAAAATAAATGTCTAAATTATATTTGACTTTGTGTTTTCCTGACAAGGACCTTTAGCATGTTAAAAGAGTCATGAAAGTGGAGAACTGAGTGGATGGATGGATAGACTGCGAGACTGACTGTAGCATCGGCACCTTTCAACCAAGACCACAGTGATCCCTCATCTTAAAGCTGCACAAATCAATGCTTTTATACGAACAATGTCTCAAAGGTTAATGTTATATGAAAGGGGGGACTCAGAGGAAGAAACCTGCCGCTTTGTGAAACACTTTTGGGTTTCTTAGCTCATTGTTTAGTTTTTTTTTTTTTTTTTTTTTTTTTTTTGGTCTGGCACTTAATTTGTGGTTCAGTTTCATCAAGGTTTGCTTTGAGCATCATGAACCCGGTCCTCACTGTGTTCCATACACGCCACACAGCTTAGGTGACATGTCAGCTGTTTTGTTAATGTCCGTGAGCAGCTGAGTGCAGACGCAGTGAAGGTTTTTGACGTTTCTCCGCTGCGCCACATATCAAGGTAAAGCTGTTCACCTGAACCGCTAATTAATTTCTTCTGAAGCCTTTCCTACAACTTTTCCACGATAAAATGGTCTTTTTAATGTGAAGAAACAGCAGAAAGTGCTCAGTTTGACTGTTAACGCTGTTAACAATAAGTACAGAATGGCATCAGATCCATGGTAGATGATAGAACACAGATCTTTCTCTTTTGTCTCGTGCACATGAGTTTAGTCGGCGAAGGCACAGCTCAGGGGAAAGACAAACTATAAGCGTCCGATGAACAGGACGATTTTTAAAAAAGATGAGAAAAATGTGCATTTTGTCATGGGGGAAAAAAGCAAAATTATGGAAAATAAATTGATAAAAACTGATACTGATATGGTCGTTGAAACATTGGGATGTCACTCCAGCACCAGTCACCACCACCCACCCCCACCCCCACCCCACCCCA
>CM076654.1:23231916-23328312 GCA_038496675.1 Rachycentron canadum
TATATATATATATATATATATAAACGTTCCTCTCAAAAATACCTGTCCCCCCCCTCCCCCACACATAACTGTCCGCATTTAGTCTATTGTGAAATTTTATTGCACAAATATGATGTTAAGCTCCTAAATCCTTATGCAAATCACCCCTCTGTAATACCCTTAATTGAATACATGCATATTTATCACCCGCGCTCTCTGGCTGCTATAAGGCTGGCTTTATACATTAAACATAGCGACAGCGGGGCATGTCTGCGGGCGTGTATGAAATATGATATTAGGCGGTAATGTAAGATTAAGGAAAACACATCAGTTTGTATCTGTTTGTATCAGGCGACGGCCCCGTTTCACTGGTTGGATTTAAGTCACTGGTCAGGAGGAAGAAAACGCGCGATTTTGGAGGTGGTCCGTGTAAATGTCTGCACTGGGCTATATGCTGGGATATTCTCAGTAATGTAATGTGTGTCCGCAAATATTCACAGCAGAGGAGGGGGGGAAAAAAAAAAAAAAAAAAAAAAAAAAAGTCACAATATGATAATTAACAGCAGTATCAAGCGTGTTAAGGCAGAGCTGGTTAAAAAAAAAAAAAGTCCAATATTTAATTCATCCATGGTACATCTATTTAAAAAGGTAAAACTGAATTAATTCTTTCTCTCTCTCTCTCTCTCTCTCTCTCTCTCTCTCACACACACACACCTGCACACACACAATCATTTTTCTTTTCTGACACAGGGCCAGTCCTGGGAGATAAAGAGATGGAACTCAAGGGGCAGAACTATCACACTCACCGGCCAATTGTCACTATTTACGCTTTAGACAAACGCCCTCCATCACTGGGTTGATGTTCAGCAGGGAAAAAAAAGTTGGGCAACTCTGACTAAAAAGGTCAAAGCTGAAGAGATTTCAGGCTGAAACAGCTGATTTCACTAAAGAGCGCCTTGATCCTTTCAAAACAAATGCTAATGATGAAATTAGGAGCAAGCACAACACTGTATGAGCCTGTTCTCAAGCAAATGGCTGGATATATTTCAAATTAGAAGGTTTGTCTGAGATTTGTCTGAAACAAGTGAAGTTTGGGTTCTTCATTTGGTATCATTCTTTTATTTTGTTTTGTTTTGGGTTTTTTTTAATTTGTTTTATGTTTTGGACTGTTTCGTGGCAATGTTTGAATTATATACAGCTTCAGTACAAATATGAGCAAATAGTTTTTAATTCATTTGTTCATTAGTTTTTAAAAAATATATTTTAAATATTTCTCTCATTCCACATCTTCAGGGGTGGAACTGTAATTTGGAAGGACCAAGGTAATGAATCCCCCCCACCCCCCAATACACACAAACACATGCACACGCACACACACACACACACACACACACACACACACACACACACACACACACACACACACCTCTCGCAAACTATATTAAATTGTATTTTTGCATATTTGGTTTATTGAATTAACAACTTAAGCACATTTTTCCTGCATTATTCACTAAGATCAACATTTCAAAGCTCCACACTACCCTGAACATAGCACTGCACAGGAAATACCACACTGTTTTCTTCATATATTTGTTTTCTGGCCTAAAACGGTCAGACCTACATATAACAAGAACATCAGATATCCACCATGCGTTTGACATTTTTTTAAATTGTAGAAAGTAAACTCCCTTTCAGGTTTTTCTGAAACCTACAATTTCTTAATAGAGATAAATGATCTCGGTGTCTTGAATGGTCATAGTAAATCTGATTACTACATAAAACTGCATATACTAGGATGATGTGTTTTATCTATATCAGCAACCCCTCACACAAATGATGTGGACAACATTTATCAAATATTAGAGCCCGAGAATTAAAGAAGTTTTCAGCATCTTTTCTCCACTGAAGGTGAAAAAAGTCAAAAATAAAAAGTTTGAAGACAATGAAACTGAGACTAATGAGACTTTTAGATTTGGGGATCTGGTTTAGTCCTGTCGGCCTTTACTGACAGAACAATTGAATATTTAATGGAGATTTATAATAAATGTGTCAGGCTCATGTTAGTGTAAAGCTGTTGTTTAATTGGGTAAAAGCAACAACAAGTTTAGAGTGCACTAATCCTAATAAGCTCTATGGAACTAATAAATTACCAGTGTGAGCAGCTAACTTCAAGACTTTGTAGAAGGCATATGCTGTGTGTGTGTGTGTGTGTGTGTGTGTGTGTGCGCGCGTGTGTTAGGGGGTGGTGTTGCTGCTTGTCGACGACTAAGATGCTGATGCAGCTCCACTGATTACTCCTTGTCCCATAATGATTTCCAAACGGGGCAGCCATCAATAACACAAATCTGCATTTCTCAGGAAAACATCACCCTCGTCAGGCTTCTGGCATCTTTTTGATCTCTCCCCGTTCTTTTTTTTTTAATTGTATTCAGCATAAAGGTAGGAGGGGAGGCGCTGGGTGCGTGGCTTTAATGGGATGCTGCTGTGGAAGTGGGGAGTGGGTTACACGCTCTCTGAGGAGAGCTCGACTGTAATTAAGAAAAGGGGGAACAAAGCATAGGAGACTAAAAACACATGAAAAGGGAGGAAGCAGATCACCTAATCACTGAACGTGCACCATCCACGCCGTCGTCGCATGTGTAGCCTGCACTTGCTTTTAACGGCAGGAAGAATCACAGAGGAGCGTAAACACAGAGCCTCAGACAGCAGCACACCTGAGCCTCCGCTCCAGTCACAGCAGTGCTGTTGTCTTATGGGAGTACACTGTGTGCACAGCACATATAATGAAACCATCAAATCAATTCTTATCTAAATAAATAGCATTTAAAAGACTCTATACTACTGTTGACCTTGAAAACACTTGAATTACTATCACATAGTAATAGAATCATGATAATAACTAATAATATGAATTTATTTCTGAGATTAAAGCGCTGGGTTTATCTGAAAAAAAAATCATCATTTGGATCATCATTCATTTGGAGATAAGGAATGGATTTCACACTTTTTTTATAATGAATTGCTGATTTAAAAAAAATGTGAGAATGGAAAGTCCCTCTTTGTTTTGTAGTGATACACTAACAGTGGCGGGGGTGGGGGGTGTGGGGGGGGGTTGTAGGGTAGTAGGGCACACAAAGCCACATAGCTCCATACAAACACCGCTCTGGCATAATGAGCCAAACTGGATCCAGATTATTTTCATTGCTACGTTTCCTGTGCACCCGTTCTGTCTCTTCATTCCTCTCAGGAAGTGACCTGGAGAAAGAGAATTGGGACACTTGCTCCTGATGGTGAAGCATCCATACAGTCTATTGTATTGTAAATTAAAAGTGCAGAGAAATGACAAAGAAACTGATAGAAGATAAAGGCTGTATTTTGGCAAATTCCCAAAATTGCCAACCCTCTGCCTTAACCATGCACATATTAAATATATGAGGCTTTCTCTTTACGTTTCCTGTAAAAAAAAACAAAGCTCCAACATCAATTTGAAGAAATGCTTGCTGAGCAATTTGATTTGTTTAGAATGTGGTTGTGTTTCATCAGCTTCACAGGACATGAGATTTTATGATTTTTACGTGAGCCCGCAGACGCTTCACTAACTGGGGAAGGGGGAAGAGATGTCATAGTATCATATCCTTTGATTGACACACGATCTACACTGTGGAAAAAAACGACATGACTGAAAGGATATGAAAATAGACAGCAGATAGTGATGTTGGGGAAGACCCAACAGGAACATCACCTTAATGACCTGTCCAAAATTACAGGCACTCACATTAATGGCAGGAGGAGAGACCAGTGAACGTATTAGGGAAGCAGTGGAGGAAGTCAAATCGCCTTGATGCTTCCTTATTCTCCATTTTCTGTACAACATGAGTGCAGGAGTCATTGCTTACACTGAGGCAGCATATGTTCACTCTGGCACGATGCTGGAAGAGACAGAGAGAAGCTTCATGCTCCAGATTTATGGATAAAGGCCTACACTCAATGCATACACAGCTCAGATGTTATTTTGATTACAACATGTTCAAGATTATTCATAGTTTTTAAGTAAATTTGGACAAATCTGGGTAAAAAGGCTGTGAAAACACATATTCACATTGTGATTGTTTAGACAAGCATATGTCCCTTATAAAGGCGACAGTCAGGCCACATTAAAGAAAGACTTTTGAGACAGTTAGTTTGTTAATATTTAATAAGTTTAAATATGGGTTTCAGAATAAAGATTTTTCTTAATTCTAGCTGAAAGTGTGTGTGTGAGAGCTCAACAAAGAGAGGAAAGATCTGTTAAATGGACGACTGTGAGGGAAATAAATGACAGCATCCTGCAACCATATGATAATAGATGACGTTTCAGTTAGTTTAATAATATTAATATTAATAGTCCCACATATTCTTCACATGTAGTGCCAAAAAAGTGGCTGACATTAACTTGTCATTGATGTTCCAATCACTGAGTGATCAATAGATAAAAATATTATTTCCCTGCAGCTGTTCTTATCATATTCATATTCTGATCTACTGAGACATAATTGAACATATTATTCATCAGAATAACTTCATAAAGTCTCAAGACCCCGTCACCTTTATTTGTGTTGTAGATTTAATTTTAAGTGGTTAAAATTATCATTTTGACAAAGTGAAAATATGTTCTTAGATATTTTTGCAAGTTTATAAAAAATCAAGAAATCAATGGAAAGCTAAAATCATTCAGGTTATTGTACAGTACCGTATACCGTTTAGACCTGATCTCTCAGCGGGCGAGCTTCAGCTGATTCTGAACCACCTCACATAAACTGTACATCTGATCAGTGCAACTTTCAATAGCAGTAGGGAAGCAGTGATAGACACTGTGGTCAGAATAAAAAAGAGAACCAGCTCATGTGTTATGTCATGTAACCTTTTAATTCCGGTGAAAGAAAAATATTTTTAATCTTTAAAATGACAAGATTAGGAGGTTTTCCCTGAGAACACTTGTATCCTGGTTGGAGATAATCAATAATTAGCATTGTCTGTTTGTCGTCTTTCTCAGTGTGGAGTTGGGTTCTGTTTTTCTCTTGGTTTTGTGCAGCACCACGCTCCCACCCCAGCCCCTGTCAATCAGCCCCAGACTGCGAGGATTACAAAAGAAGCTCATTCTGCCACAGGAGCCCCTCTTTGGAGAGCAATTCTAAAACTTACATGCTTCTTATTTGTTGGGTCAAAGGTTAAATTGCTGACCCTCCCCTCCATTCCTCCCTCTCACCCTCCCCACCGTGAACAAGCTGTACTCAGAGTCTTATATTTACATGGATTAGAGTCCTTTCACGCTGAAGAAAAGAGCTGGTTCACAGTCAAAGCCCGAGGAGCAGTCCATGCTGCCCGAGTGGCCACATTATTCACTGGCAGACAATGACCATATTGTAGTTATGTGGAAAAGGAGGGGGCAGGAGGAAAGAGAAATCCCCCCTTTGCCATGGCAAAGTCCTACACTTGTGCCACAGAGAGGGGAGGGCCGAGCCCCATCCGCTTTTTCAAGCAGAGCAAACAAAGCCTGCCTACTGTGAACAAGATGAAGATGTCAAAAGCTTTTAGGCAGGGGGGTGAGACGGGGTTTAGGGGATAAAACAACAAAACAAGTGAAAAGGTCTTTTCTCAAATGGATAAATCCTACTAAGTCTACATTTCCACATCAGATTTACTCTCTCCTTTAACATCCTCTCTCCTCCCCCCTCAATAACCTTTCCAAATCATACAATTTAGAAAAACAAGAAGGAAGGAAGTTTCACTTTGAGAAAAGAAGGGAGGACCGTTGCTTGTTAACACAGCTTCTTGTATTGATAACGTGAAATTTATAAGCTCACGTTTTGAAATATTATCTCATAATGTGAATCTTTTCTTAGACTCTTTAAGCTGCAGTATTATACAGCAAGCATGCTGCTATTAAAAAAGGGGACTAACTGCAAACGAAAAAAGGAACAACAGGTGACACGATTTTGTGAAACCATTTTAAACTGGCATCACAATCCCAAGTTCCTGACTGCATAAACACACATAAACGCACAAAAGAATTTCTTCGGCACAGACTGTTGAGTAAAACACTTTTCTAAGTTATTCGGGCTGTATTAATGGCGGACTTCCTCGTAATATATAAGGGCCTACACAACATCTCCCCAGCATGCACCTACGGCAGTGTGATGTCTCAGAGGACAGAGGCCCGAGGCACTGTGGAGTAAATGACATAAAGAGGCCTGGTATACAGCCACAGCCAATTCACATGCAAATGGACAGCCTTGCACTGACTCTGATTAACTCCCTGTGAGTTCATAGTTTCCCTGTTAACAAAGATTTAGCCGCTTTTGAGTGAAGCAGTACATTAAGTGGTGAGAGAGAGAGAACTGGTGGTGGACCTTACAGTAAAGCCCCCCCCGGGACACAATGCAACCTTCATCTTGTCGGCCTAATCCGCTTCGCAGATGCAGGACAGAGCCGACGCTGGTAAGGAGACAAAAGAAAGCGGCACTCTTGTTTCTCATTCCATCCCAGTAGCAAAAGTCCTCCAAAACCCCATGAGTGAACAGAGTGAATGACTTGAGATTGAGCCAGTCAAGAGCTGTGTGCCCAGTGTACCCTATGAATGAGAATGGGTCATGCTGCTCTATAGTATTGCCTGTATTTGCTTTTCACCAATGTTCATACAGCATTGCAAGCCTCACTAATTGCATGTTAACCCAAAGAGTCATGATCCAGTGAAAGTTTGTGTTACAACAAACAGTGTCTTTAAATGAAAATTATTCATACAAAGTCAGACTAACACCACCAAACTAACATACAACTAGAAACAAGGAATCACTGGTCATTTCAAAAGTGTAGTGGAACTAAGCGCTGAAGCCAATTTGGAAGTGCTGCAGTTACTATTTACGAGGTGGGGGCTTCGAGAAAACTCTGTAATAAATTACTGTAATAAATTTAGTGAAAAAATACTTTAAGTTCTTTCTCGAAATGCACTGAATATTTATATATTACATTTGTGCAGTTCCAAATATATGTCACTAAAGGCCTAGACAACTGCGTTGACCAAGTCTCAGTGTGCAAAATTAGCCATTACAGAGACGTACTGAATATGCTGCTACAGAGCCCCAGCAGGAAAAAAATTAGATCCATGTGTAAATAGTTAGGCTCTAGGTTTACAAATCTGTGCACACAGTTTGTTAGGCTTGCTCTCAGATTCATAGTTTTCACCCACAGATTTGTAAGCACAGCAAATACAACATTACACATCGAAGGGCATGAAGTGTTCAATTCAGTGAGCAGTAGAGTTCTTAAAACCCAAATATGTATGCATGGAAAATTGCCCTCATCGAGTAGTTCTGCTTTTATTTCAAGTCAAGTACCTTTCAGAAAAGCAATGTTTGAAGATGTCTGTATTTCAGAACCACTCAAGCAAAAAAACGTCAATCATCATTGCACTTTATTTGGTCTTTAACAATAGCTGTAGAGTTCAAATACACACGTGTGACAAATTAAAGGAAAATCCTAAATAAATAGGCGAAATAGGAGAAACGTAAATGCAGATGCTTCCACATAAGTGCACTTAGTGGTACAGTTAAACAATCAACATCCAATCACATTCTGTGGTGTGAGTGAAAGTACTAAGCAGACCCATTGTTGGGGCATGGACAGCAAGAGCTTCAGTCCCAAAGACTGCTCAACTGGATAGCGTTTCAATAGTAACAGTAACTAAAATGGAATCTGCTCCACCTCCTTGGGTCCAATTGTCCACTCGCATTGCTTCTCATATGACCCAACGAACAACAAACCTGTTGTTCTTGCCAGACAACACCACCACGGAACCACCTCTTAGTCGCTCATCTGATCTCCATTCAGTCTGTCCATCATGACATCAATATCAAAATCATCTCTTAATTTCTTATCCCATTCTTTTCCCATGGCCGCCCGAATCAAACTGAAGTCACTAATGCTGCCTTCGGAGAGATTTCTGGGCCTGGATCCACTGGGTGCACTGGGTGTCTGAGAACACGTATGTATGTATTAAGTATATAAATCACAAACACAATTATTAATATCAAAGCACACGAAAAGTTAGCTAATAGGCTAACAGACTAACAAGTGGTCTACTGTCTGATTCTTACCTCTGCATACATATTGTAGTTTGGGTGTCGAGTCTAACTGAGTGCAGTTAAAGTGGTTGTTCATTTTGGCCTATCACCAGCTGGGGTGCTTGGCAGGTGTCCATATTGCACAATTGTCACCAAATCGTCTTGCTGTTTTGGAGAAGGGATGTGTTTTTGGTTCAATCCAGTTGTGTCAGTCAACTTTTTTAGTGTTAAATCAGACCAAATTGTTCCCTGACCTGACCCAAAGAGCTGTTAGACTCTGAACAGAACCATAAAACTTTTTATTAATTTATCCCTGCTGCCACTTTCTGTGTTGAGAATTAAACATAACAGCCTCCGATGTGGTTTAGTCTACAGCTGCATGCGTCAGCTTAAAACTGAGAAAACCATTAGCCTTAGAGAGGGGAAGGTTTTGGAGAAGGTGCGTTTGATTGACAGTCTTCTCTGCCACTCACAACCTGGTCACTGTCAGTTCATTCCTTGAGGGTTACATGCAACCAGAGCTTAGATATTTCTGGTAGCCAAGAAGGTGAGGAGAGATAACAAAATTCAAGCTTCTGACATACCATTAAGTTGTTTTACTTACAAAACCATTAGTAAACTCATGTTATTATCTTAGGTCGTGCCACAAAGTGGAAATCCTGGTTGGGGAATGTAATTTTTATATTATATGAAATGTTGTGATACCAAAAATGCATCCCAGTCATGTGTGCTGCACTTCAAAGAATGTTTTGCACTGTTAAGGATGAGCGGAAGAGAACCGAGTGACTTTGTGTGACTTTTTTGTGCAGCTTTGATTCATATAGGCTGGTTGCTGTGCACCCCAAGCCTCAGCAGCAGCACCCTGCACAGTACTTCTCTGCTGGTGTGAAACCAAGAGAATAGCCTTTGTCAAGGTGTACTCGCTTCAATTCTCACTCATCTCCCCTGGCACACGGGTGTTAAATTATATGCTCCAGAGGACTCCACATTCATATTTTTACAAGACCCAGGTTATTAGGCAAACAGGCTCTGCACATGTCCCCCGCATGACAGTTTTCACAGTCAAGGATTTCGACCTTTATTTCCATCCAAGTACCGCCTGCACTCCCCTTCACACCCTCAGTGACACACACACTCACACACATACCCACATGTACAATCCTTACCACCCCTCACCAATTCCCGCTCCCTCTCCCTCTAACTAGGCGAGAGCCTCTAAGTCTGTAGAGGGTGTGATCACAGTATAGTTGCTCTGGGTGTAAGACTCCAGGCAGAACGGCTGTGGAGCTGAACCTCCCAATCTACCCCATGGATTGATAACAGCCCTCAGCCCCCTCCCCTATCTTTTTGCAGCTTTATTTATAGTCCCCCACTGCATAGTTCATAGGGGAAAAAAACGGTGTTTCTGATGACCATTTGTTCCTGAAGAGGAGACAAATTACAAATGTGAATTTTGCCTTTGTACTTTGAAAATGCCTTTTTCATAACCAAAAACGGGCCTGATGAAAAGACCAAGAAACATCAAAGTGGTTCGCCCTCCAACAGAAAGGTTAAAAGTTGAGCTTAAACACTGATTCTCTTGTATTCTTCCTGGCTCGATTCTCATTAGCCACTCATTTTAATCAGATGCACCATCAATTAGTATGACTTTTCTATGTGTTTGATGCTTAAAAGTTGGATCTCAAGGACGCAGAACTTTCAGAACACTCAGATGGGAGGCATGGTTGGTGAAGCATCTAATGCCTGAAACACTCGTGGCTGGGTTTATTTTATTGCCTCCATGGAGGAAGTGGTTAACTCTGAGACCCCCAGGGTCCAAGTGTGCAGGACCAAGACAATAGACACGCGCAAGTACTGTATGTGTTTTTGGAGGGCAGCTTAAGCACGGGAAATGGGACTAGTGAGGTTTAGGGCTGGACCGTTCTTTTGATTATAGGTCATGAGTGCTCCATCAGACAGATTTGTGAATCTATAACAATGTATCTTTAGGTGATTCCCTTGAGATTTCTTTGGTTTCTTGTCATAAAAGCAACCCAATTTGTAAATAATTTGCTATTGGCAATAAATAACGCTATCTGCTCTGACCTACAAACACTTAAGAGCTCAGCCGTGGTATCAGTCAACGTATGTATGTAAAACTGTAAATAGATATTGTCCATTTGGGGGTTTACACTAGGCTACGCCAACAGCTGAGACATCTGTACGTGTGTAAGCTGATATGGCTTTTACATGCAAGCAAGGGATAGAATGTGGATGATTTGCAACAGCCAAAACTGCAGCTTTATAATTTTGAGAGTTTAGCTTTTCTCTGTTCTGTTGTACGGCAGCTTTTGCTGCTATGTTACAAGCTCATGAAATTTTCCTGTTGCACAAGTATTTTGGTCCATTGTATCAATTAAGGGAGGTTAATTCTATACTTATATACCACTTATAAAAACGTGCTCAGCAAAATATTATAACAATTCCTCAAGTCTATTGAATTGTACATGTTTTTCTTTCACAGAGAAACACTGGAGCATGAAAATTGGACTCCACCTGTGTCCACCAGAATCCAGGCTTGATTTGCAGAATAAAGGACATAGAAATACACAGAGATTTATAGCAGAGGCTGAGGCAGACAGACCAAAGCAGTGAGGATACAGGTCAGAGCTAAATGACACCCAGTCTATCACTTTCTGCCTCAACAGTGCTGAGGAAGAGGAGGGAGAAATACAGCAGAGAGGTTCTGAGAACAAGCAAAGCCAACATCAAAGCTGTTTAAAGGCTGACACGAACATATGGGGCCAGTAAAACCCGGCTACTGGCTGTTAGTTCGTCTGCTCTGACTTGATGGTTAAGATACGGTTGGACTAAATACTGAATAAATGAATTTCAGTATTGATTAATATTACTTATCAGGAGAACATAGCAGAAAAAATTGTAAGGAACGTAACAATTTGTATACATTTAAATGTATGGAGATAATAGCATGAAATAACAAGCACGACAAGGATCACGATCAACCAAAGCACTTGGTTGTCCGCACGAAAAATGTCATGAAGGCTGAAAAAAGAGCATAACATAACAAGCACACTGATGATGTCCACAGGACGTAGACATTGCATTCTGCTATGAAGACTAAAGAAGAATTGCAGGTAAAATACATCATCAAGACAATATATAACATATAAAACTAAAAATGTTTTTTGCAGCAAGCAGGGTTTCCTTGAGGCAATTTCTAATGAAACTGATTCCATAGAGCACAACTGCATGTTAATATTGATCATTTGGTTTGGCAATTTCCAGGTTAAAAAAAAAAAAAAAAAAAACATAAATAAAAACATTTTTCTAGAAACAAAAACATTTGCCTATATTACAGTGCATGTAACTTTTGATACAACAGTATTTCGACAACAATTTTTCAACATGTCACAAATTATGCAGGATTGTGCTTTTAATCAAAAATTGAACAAAAGTGGTTAAATCTTTTGGATCTTTTACAAAAAGACAGTTGTTGACAAATTTCGGGAGTGAATGAAATAAAAAAAGAGTTCATCCTCTGGGGAGCACAAATATGTTGAAAATATATTTTTGGCCTGGTTGTGTCACTGAAGAAATATTAGGGTTCCTCCTTGGGTTTTACGCTTTGCAGATAATGGCTGGGTCACAATGATTTGGTCTTTGATGAATTTCCTATTTATCCTCAGTTTTTATTTGTGAAGTTTGCTGTATTCTCTGTTTGAAACAAGTGGCAACCCACTGTAACGTCACCCACTGGTTTGCAAGCTGCAGTATGGAAGCCTTGAGTTTGTAATTGGGACGTTGTTTTGTTCTATTTTTCTCTAAATTGGACCATAATTTTTAAAAATGAATGTTGTATTGAGGAAGACTTGAAACTAGAGAGTGAGACCATAAACTAATTTGGGAAATGTTTACTGAGCTAATAAATCAAGTGAGAAGTAGAGTCATTTTCCCATAGATTTCAATGAAATCTGATTTCTTTTTATGACCAGTGTAATTGCCCAGTGATGGTCATTGGATAGAATACAGTCACAATCCTCATTGGCTTCACTTTTTGGCCTGGCGTTGGCCTGGCATTGACATTTATCAATATGGATATTGATATACAGCTGACGGTTTGAAAAGTGACTCCTCCTTGCCACACAATGAACCTGGTTGTGGGATCCTTAGTTGCACGGGAAATGAAGGATACATTTTTTGGACACATTTCAAGCCTTCAAAATGGAGCAGCTATCTATCTCCAGATGCAGCCTTTGAAAGACCCAGCTCCTGAAGTGGTACAAAGCTCATGAATGTCCGCAGCAAATTCCGTGGACATCCGGTTAGTTGTCGACAGTGTGACCTCCATTTGCCATCAACATTAAAAACAGCACCAATTCACTTCAGTACACCTGCACACTGTAGGTAGGTTGTTTCTGCATCTTGGAGAACATGCCATAGTTCTGCTGTGGGTTTAATCTATCTCAGTGATGATTTGATTCCAAAGTTGTTGGTATCTTTGGGATTGTCCAGTCACAGAGCGGCTGCGGTGGCACATTTCAATTTGAGCACGAGAAATAAGATGATGGTGGCAGCGGGAGTCGTGACAGAAGTGCTACAACAGAGATCTGCTGGTGAGAGGCAGGTAGCTGAGCAGAGTTGAAGGAGTTAACACTGGACTGTGGTTAATCTCCTCAGGGGGACTTTGGGGCAATATCCAGTTAGACTGGAATGTGAATGTGTGTGATTCTGACCAGGGGCTGGCACAACTGTCTCTCACTCCTCCTGCAGAGAGCCCTATGGTTGCTCCTCTCAGCAGTGTTATTTCTCCCCAGCACCCTATTAAAACTGCTCTCAACACATGGAACTAGCTTCAACCACGGTAGACGAGCAACTCCCTGGAGCCTAACCACTGACGCTTGAATCCAAACCACACAAGACCTCAGAGTACACAAGCGCTATACTGAAAAATTACCCCTGCTCTCTACAGATGTTGGGTCAAGCCAGTCAAATTCAAACTTTGTAAGAGGAAAATAACTTTTTTTTTTTTTTTTACATTTTAGTTTCAAGATGTAAAATGATGTGATAGTAATACATCAAACATCTCCCTAGACATATTGAGATAAGACATAAATGTATAAATAAATATTTTAAAGGAGCTATTTGTAAGTTTTAGATCAGCATTACCAGCTGTTTACTCTTTATATCGCTCTCTTTTACTGAAGTTGCGCTCTGGCTAGCCTTGTCTCATCAGTTTTAGATAGTGAATCACTGTAGTCTCCAGTCTGCCCTGAGGATGTAGCGCTGGTCAGAGAGCATATTGTAACTTCTTGTATTAAAGTAAAAAAGTGGTGGAAGCGCTTGTCAAGCATCAACCATCACCACTCGCTCAAGAAACCACATTCTTTCAAATAGCCCCACTAAATGTAAAGTTGCATCTAGTTGCTAACAATAAGCTAAAACAGGTAAACAATACTGAAAAACCAATGGTTTGGTATGGTACAGTTTCTCATAATTATTACTTTTCAGTCATGCTATCTGGCTTAAAACAACAATAAAATCTGAAGCTGAAAAACTTGGAGGTGGTGTGTTGCTGTTTTAAATTAAGGGAATATGCATAATGACATGTCCCGTTTGCTTGTCCCACCTGAATGCCACATGTTGCCCAAGATGGAAATGGGATGACTGCTGTGAAGTGGTGTGTTTATTAATGGAATGCATTTTTTTTTTCCTATCGTCAATTGAGTAAAGTCTGTGACCCAAATTCACCAATCTTTAGTCGCAATGCATTGATGGATTTTTATTCATAGCAAATGCAATATATATACATGTATTGAATTTCAATATGAAATCTATGTACATATAAAATAAATCCATATGAAAGAAATATATATGAAACAATGTCATAATTTGGACATATGCTTTGCTCAAGTGTATGCATACAGATATGTATACATACATACATATGGTTATGTAAGTATTCTTTGATTGTGGATAAAAGTTAGATATTCACAACATGTAATATATAATAATACACACTTTACGATGGGTACATTTTAAACACTTATCTACATATACAGTACTGTGCACAAGGCCACCACTGGCTTTGTTGTCTTGCCTTTATAATATTCGGGTCTGGACTCTCTGGAGGTCAGTCCATGACTGTCAGTGTTTTATCAGCTGTTTTTCTCTCCAAATATGATTTCACTGCATTAGCAGTGAGCTCGGGATCATTGCTGAAAAATAAAACCATTCCCATTGAGGCTCTTTCCAGAAGGAATCGCATGATGAGTTAAAACCTGTCTGTACTTTTCAGCATCATGATCCCATCAATTCAGACAATATCACCAACACCACTGACTGAAATGCAGCCGCAAACCAGGACAGAGCCTCCACCTTGTTTCACTGAAGGTCACAAGCGCTCATTCTTCAATGTTTCTCCAACTCCTCTTCTCACATATTGACAATTGGACCCAAAAATGTCAAACATGGATTCTTCACTCCATAGTTTTCTTAGTTATTACTCCAATCTTTGTGAGCTTTATCATATCTTAGCCTTTTCACCCTGTTCCCCTTCTGAAAAAGTGGTTTCTTGGCTGCTGCCCATCCACAAAGCTCATTCCTGATCCAGCTTCTTCAGACTGTAGAAGGTCAACTTGGCTTCGTCCTGATGAAGCTGCCAGATGCTGAGCCAGGTCCTTGCTGGAATTCTTCCTCTCTCAAAGAAGAAACTCTGAGACACTTCTCATCAGATTTTGAATGTTTTCTTGTCCTTCCAGTCCCTTTTTTGTCCTTGATCTCTCCTGATTCTTCAAATTTCTTTATAACAGCTTGAACACCACATCTTGAGTATCCAGTTTGTTTGATTGATTTCCCTTTGACAGTGGCCTTGATGCTAAATGATGATTTTATGTCTGTCAGACTCTGTGATCTTTGTCATTTTGAATGAAATGATGATGAAAGTTGGTCTTATACATATCAGCAGCTTCCAATGAGTTCAACTCATACAACATGTGTCTGTAAAGCTCAGTCATGTCCTGCACAAACCTGGTGTAATGGACCTTTTTCACAGCATCATTTGGACATGAAATAGTCAAATACAGGTGTTAACAATGACATTAAATATGGCTCCATCCATTTAGGTTTCAGAGCCAGGTTCCTGCTGTTGCTCAAGGATAAGGGGAGGTCACACTGAATACTTGATACTTTAGCCTATAGAAGCTTTTTTTTTTCTATTTTTTTTTTTTTAGTTTATTAATACTGCATACACATTTCCACAAGAGACCTAGAAATAATTATACATGGTCATTATAGCATTGCTAAAGCAAGAAATCTAAAAAAAAAAAAAAAAAAAAAACTTACCTCAAACTGCTACAATGCTAAGGAATTCATGAGTTGAGGTAGCACCAGTATTTTCCATCTTAAGAACAAATCCTCTCAACACAAGGATCCTAAAACAAGCACAAGCAATACATTAAAATGGCTCTGAAGAAAAGTTTTAAGCAAAATGGCCCCTCGTCTGAAATGCAGTGGTTTTACACGGTAGTTTACTCCAGAGGGTTCCTCTCAGTAAACTTCAGGGGGTGTGTCTCCATTTCCGTTGTGAATTATGCTAACGTTAGCAGATGGTAGTAATTTACAGAAAACTACTCTTTGTGTTAAAGGCAGAGCTAACACTGTACTGGTATTTTTGTGTCAATAGAGTTTAATGCACAAATACTTTAAAGTTTTATTGAGAAGCCTTTCAGGTCATCGTTTAGTGACTGGAGAAAATTGTGTTAGTTTATTATGAGAGAATGCAACTGAATCAGAGTTTCATATTCTCATGTTAGATTTAGCAAATAGTAGTTTTGCTGTTTGGTAAATGGGGGCAATAAGGCACCTTATACTGCCAAGCTCAGGGGTAACAATGTAATTGGATTTCCCATGCTACAAATTAAACCAATGATCTATTAATTCGCTGCATGAAACCCACGGTAGACATCAAAATCAAACTACCAAATTAAAGTGGAGAATATGAAGCCGTGGTTCAGTTGTAAGTCTTGTTTTTATGCCTTCTACTCTATGAGGCCATGAATCCCCAGGGTTTGTTTACCCTCTTGTATAAGCATGCGGAGCGTTATGTCGAGCGAATGTGCAACACAGAGAGCATTCCCCTGCAGTTTACTGTGGGCTTGGCTGGGTATGGCAGATGTCTGCAACAGTGCTGTGCTCCAAGTTGAGGGCTCCATTTCAAAGGCCTGTTTACTGGCAAGCCTTAATAGGAAGTGATCTTAAAGTGTTCCTTTAAACATGTCGGAGGCTAATGGTTTAATTTGCTCTGGGTATTACTCTGTCTAATGAGATTTAGCATGTGCTCCCAACTGCACAGCTCATACACTCATCTTTTAGAAAGAGAGACATAATTTCCTCTGTTCATTTATATCACTGCATTTTAACAGAATGGATTTTCCTTATCATAATGATTTTGGCTTCCTGATAAAGTGTTTGTCTGTGCAGATAACACACATGCGTGTGCTTTTAGATTAGTCTTGGCAGTTTCCAGGTGAAAAACATGTGTGAGATTTGGGTTAAAGTATATGAAATATTAGCAGCATAGAACATGTGTGTTAGTGTGTGTGTGTGTACACTACAGCAGAGCTTGGTGCAGGACTGAACAGTGATAGATTGGGTCCCAGGGGCCTCTGGTGTGTTCATTTCTAGAGTCCAGCGGGTGGCGCAGGTCATCCCAGGGATCAAAGGCTACGACTGGATCACAGCAGCATCCTTCCCCCTGGTCCACGGACATACCCACCACTTCTCTCTGGACGAAGACAGATAGAAAGTTATGTTCTCCTGTATGGCAGCTCCTTCATCCACCTCTCTCTGATCGGGGGGTGCCCTGATTTGTGCTGATTTCACTTACTGATGTTGTATACTTACCACCAAGCTGCCTAACATGATTGAAAGTGTATGGTTTTGCATTTGTTTCATGTTTGTCTGCATTCATTTGACAAAATTGTAAAAAAAGCAACCTGAAAAACCTAACCCTCCACCTCAAACCTCCACAGAACAAATATCATACAATACCATTTCAAAGAGCTTAACCAATGCCGGTTCAACATTACCAGTTTTACAGACCAACACCAGTCGGCCACACTGAGTCTCAGTGAGTATCACTGTCAAGATGACAGCAAAACAAAGTTTAAGAGATGTAGTAATAATAATGATGGAAAATCTTAATGGGAGTTATATATTTATTTTATGTTAACATATTTGTTATTACACTTTGTTAAACTATTCACTCTGTTAGGTATATATTGTGTTTAACAAAGCCTGTTTGCTTGCACACATCTCCTGCCTGGCTGGATAAGGTTAAATTGTCCTGCTGCGAAAGATGATCCACAATCAACCGTTTACTGAAGAAAAGTGCATTTTCCTGCGGCAGCACTTCTGCTATGCCAAAGCGAGGAACAACATCCCGCCAAAAAAAGAGGGGCTCACTATGATTCTAATAAAGAAAAACATTGGCATCGTCCATTAAGATTAATTGTGGTGTCGTTTCAGAAGCTAAAAGTTCTTTCTGTTACAATTTTGAAATCAGACTTAATATCAATACTCAATTCATCACTCAATGAATTTGGTGTCTACATTTAGGAAAAGGCCATTATTGTGTACATCCTCAGTCTTTTCTCAGTCAAACATTAATTATTATCTAAATACTTTCACATATACTCACATATACATATGTACTCAACTAAACAATCATAAACATCTACTGGGATAAGCAAATTAGACTTGGCATGTAGGCCCCTAGATATGTGCTGAAGTGTAAGGTAAGCTCTCCAAAACACATCCCATTTGATACTTTCATTTTGAAAGTTGATTAATTTTAAATCAGGAGACTTTTAAATCTTTTAATAAGAGAGCTTCATGGAACTCAACAGTCCTCCTCAGGAGCTTTCCCATCAGCGCCTTGCATTTTCTCAGTGTGGTTCCCATCTCACTAAACAGGGTATGTGAGGGGTTAGATGCTGGGGATAAGCTCTTCTGGGTAAAGCTCCATGAAATGGAGCAATGGGATTACGGGGTCCATATACAAGTCTCAGCAATCCTCTCTGAAATGGGTCGCCCTTATTCACGTCTGTGTTTCATGTCTTTGTGTTCTGATATTTCTTCTCCTAAATCCAATAGTTTAGCTTCTCGCTTGTCAACGGAGACTCCAGTAGTGACGACCAACGGTGGTTTACAGGTAGAATGACTCACCTGTGCAGGGCTTCAGTATACAACACATTTACAGCACAATTGCTGTCATAGTCTGAGTCAAAAACTCATTCATTCGGTAATGAATGGATATCTAATTGATAAAAATCATACAGATTTTGTTCAGATTATCATATTATCATTACATTTTAGATAACAGAAAAAGCTAAAGGAAAAAAAACAGTGTCCCTCCAGGGCTGCTGTAGGTCAATCAGCATATAACAGTGGCTTTCATGATATCCTGCAGTAGTAAAGTGCAAAGTATATTCACAATTAAAATGTGCAAAGCTATATTCCCTCCACAAAGATTAAGATGTGTCATGAACACCAGGAATTTGCCCTACGAGTCATTATATGAGTCAGTAGGATTATACATTAACATTTTATATACAAATTGTGATTTAGAGATGAAACCCACTTTGATGTCACCATCGGCAGGTAATGGCCATAATAGGTACAATGCTTTCCTGCTGCAGTACTCACAATTGCTACTGAAGGAGGCCAAAGCTAATGTTGCCTAGTCCAGTCAGAAGCTCAACTAAGGGGCTGCATAAATAGACCCTTTGAAATAAATGAGGATATTTTTGAACTGTGAATCATGCAAAGCTGCTGAAGTGGAGTCCCACAATAAAAATATGGCGATGGAAATGAGCATGATAGGGTTCCTTTAAGTGTATCTGTTTACAGGGACACCTGCCTTAAGGTCACTGGCATTTACGGGTAGCGATTTTTTAATTAATTTATTTGCATGATTTTTTTTTTTTTTTTTCAATTGCTCCCAATGAGGATAGAGTGTATGCAGTGATTCTAGAGGCTTATGATTTGTCAGAGAGAAACAAGCAGAAAGTCCTCAGCACAGTCAGTTGTTTCCAACTTGTGGACCCAACTGCAAGCGCACTGGACCTTGGTTATTACGACAATATTGGGAATTGGCTTGGTTAGGTTTGGAGATAGAGATAAAATGGTCTGGGTGAAGATAAGTATTTCCTTTGACAGTCTTGATAAAAATAAAAACAACACGGTTAAGTTTGTGGAATGGACATGGATGGCAGATACAACTTAATAAGGTGTTAATTTCACATGGGAATTAAACACCACTTTCCTATGTTATATACCTGTTTTTTGGTGACCTATCCATCCCTCCCAACCTCCTCCAGATGTGAACCTTTTTACTCTATAAATCACGTTTTGTTTTCCCTTTGCTCCTATTATAATTACTACTGCCATTAGGAATAAAATCTTACAATGTGTCATAATAACCTGCTGGCAAACAATCTCTGGGCTCATTTATCATTGATCCATTATGAAACTAAAAAGAATAAATGAACTGGCTGGAGTGACTCTGTGTAAAATGAGATCAGATCAGATACAATACTGGAATAAAATAGACATTCATGTGGAAATAGATGAAAATTACATCTCTATATCAGAACAGAAATTAACCTGAAATCAGGAAACGTGACAGAAACCTCTCCTGTCAGCAGGTAAATCAAAGCCCACTTTGAATGTGTGCAGCGACAGGCAGAGTAGTTTTGACCGGGGTCTTCTGCTAATATTAAGCAGTCATTTGTGTCAGGAAATGATCTATACCTTGTCCTATCAGTGGCCTCTTCACAGCATGATGCAAAAACAATCTCCAAGCCAAACTAGCCCTTCTCTCTCTCAGCTGCTATCTTTAAATTGAAATATTGTGATTATTCCCCTGGTTCAGGGGAGGCTAGCCGTAATCGCCAGACAAATGATGTGGAAAAGCAATAAAAAGCTTCTCCCGGGAGACTCTTCTAGCTGGCCGAGTGACACGGGCCATGAGGAATACGAACTGCCGATGTGTCTATAGAGAGTGATCCAAGTTGTAGCAAAGCACTGCCTCAGAGCCATAGATCTGCACTGCTTAAAGGGGATTTGACTAAACAAATGGCAGCATATGGTAGATGAGAGAGAGGAGGCGAGTGGAGAAAGGGAGAGGTGGCATTGTTTTCAGAAAGGAAGGGGGGTCTGTAGTGAGCAGGGGTCCCGTATCTCTCCTCCCCTCTTCAATCTTTCATTATGTTGTCACACTCTAGCTGCATGCTTCCAGTAACACTTTAATTAGCCTCCATGAGTTTAATTGTGCATGTATGTCTGCCAGCTTGTTTTGCTGCGTAAATCTGTCTTGTTTGTTTTTTCCCCACTCTGAGTATCACTGCCGCTGCCTCCGCGGCAGGAAGCACTGTGCACCTTGAGGTTCAGCCCTCATTTTTTATGTTTTACTTGAACAAGGTTTACACATCATACTGTAAGGAGAGGATATCTCAGGTTACTATTATACCACCCATGTAAGTGTTGGCCAAGAATGCATGACAACATTTTTGATCTTATGTCAACAACAGATCATTTCGAAAGAAGGTTAAATTAATAGAAAATAATACTGAATATTTTCTTATAGTATCATCTGATCTATTGGTTTTACCTTTTTTTTTGTGTAAAACTGTCCTGTAAACATCGAGCACATATGTCGTCTGTGCATCCGGTTATCTTGACCCACCATTGGGTTTTGTTGCTAGGCGACATCTAGTGGCAGTAGCCGTAATCATGACAGAAGTAAAGAGAAAAGTGCGGCGACGTAGTTTATAGAGTGACCAAGTCCACGTCAAGAGACGGTTGGGTTGGATAGATGGGTCAACAAATCCCGGGAACATGACACAAAAGAGCTGTAGCAGTTAATGTTGTTTCTAATATGACTGATTCACAAAGTTAATTTTTGGAACCGTGACAACAAAGATCGTCTCGCGAAGGCAGTGCTTATTTATCTTTTCTTAAATCTAACCAAGCCGTGACTTGTGCGTGTGTACAATGTATGTGTGTATTATGTACGTGCATGTGAGTTGCTGTCAGTACAGTGTTTATTATTTAACCACGACAACCAAGGTTGTGTACACCTGCTGCCAAAAGGGGCTTATATGGGTCATATCAGAAGTTTAAAAGAAAATGACCTGTGTGGTTGTTCAGGTCAGAGGACCTTTTATGTCTCTATTTTAGAAAATAAAGGAAGAAAAAAATAATCAATAAATCAAGGAAATAAATAATAAATAGACCTGGCAATACTATACCAGGTACTGTACTGTGTCATAATGTGTTGGTGTCTGCAGGTGTCATTAACACTGTAAAGCCTGAGTTAAATTTAGTAAAAAATAAGCTTTACGAGCATATTACACAATATAACAATAAATATACAAAAATGCAAAAATCCCTGATAGATCAAAAATATTTTTCTTGTGTCATTATTCCTGTGAGTCAGCATTTCAACCAAGACTGACTAAAGATTGACAATGTGCTACTTTGGCCAATACAGTAGTTAAAACACCATAATGCTCCTCACTGATGACCAGACCACACTCAAACATCCGGATGAAAACAAGCAATCAGAGCAGCTCTGGAAGTCCTCCTCTGTTTTTCCTCTTTCCATATTCTTTGTGGCGAAACAAGGAGCGGGCGGTTTTCTGGCTGGAGGAGGTTTAGCAGCCTGGAGCTAACGGGAGCATCAAACCACGGCTGTGTGTTTCGAGCTAGTGTGTGTGTGTGTGTGTGTGTGTGTGTGTGTCTGGAGCCGCTGTGTTGCTGTTGGTGCTGCTACCACTTGCCTCCGTCTCCTCCCTTCTCTGGCCTAATCAGCAAAACAGCCTCAGCTGCCCCTTCGGATCCCCTGCCAGGGTCCCTATCATCCTCTGATCAAATATTAATGTGTGATACTGAGGTTGCTCACTAATCCAAAGCCAATTAATATTATCTGTCAATTATTTACAGATCCTGAGGTGCGGAGGCAGATCCCCGAGGACTATATCGACCAGGTTCAGAATACGTAATTGACTTCCTCTTTACCCCCCCTCCCATGAACACTCACACACACACACACAAACACACACCAGCCAGGGCCTCCCTTCATTCTTTCTTCCTCTCCCCGTCTTGTGCTTTCTTTCATTTTTTTTTCTCTCTCTTTTCATCTCCTCCTTCCTTTTTTGTTTATGTGTGTCTTTTAAAGCCTAAATGCTTGTCTTTTCAGTGTTTCAGGGTGAGCGGCGCAGGATGCTGCCTGGGCATTAGCATTGCTGATATATCTGACATTGCGGGATAGGGGGTTGGCGGGCTGGTAGGTGGGTGGGGGGCTGTGCTTTGCCAGGGCTTTGTGTCTGACTCTCATACATTGCAGTCAGGGAATACTGTTATTAGTTTTTATCAGTGATGCGCAACAACATGACATATGTTTCAGATCCCCGCGCCTAGTGATTTGGGTTGTTAGCTCCAATTACTTCCATTGTTATTCCAATAGATGCTGAATTTGCTTTTGGCATGCATTTTCCCTCATGGAGGTGGCCTTGCAAGGTAGCTTGGTTGAGTAATGCATATTACCACACACCTACACACACACACACACACACTACAGTAATCATTCATCGCTGTTTGTCACTGACCGTTTTTGTCCTTTTCTTTCTTTCACACTCATTTGATGGCTGAGGGAAGCAGCAGCTCGCTGGTAATGGAGTTTTCACCCTCAGAAGTCTTTATTTCACATGGTAAAGAGACTCCGCTGCAGCCTCTGCCTCTTTTAGCTTACATAGCTGTCCGCACAGGGTGTGTGTGTGTGTGTGTGCGCGTGTGTGCATGCATGCGTGTGTGGGAGGGGGGTCAGGGAGAGCCCAGCAGTGGTGATGGTGTAGTGGTGATGGTGTTTGGGGCAGGGATGGAAGGGAGACTGGCATCTGAGAGGGAATAATGATGGACCACCATTTGGATCCCTTGAGCTGTAAAGCCAGCTCTTCTGCCTCTACGGAGGAGAAGAAAGGCCGCGGAAGAAAGGCGGGGATGAAAGACGGGGGAGTCATCTCTGACAGTGTATTTGTGCTGTTACTAAACTGCCATCACCTCCCATCATGCACTTTGACCTGCCAGGGCTTCTAATTGGCTGGCTTAGTGAGGAGTCACAAAATGTTGAGGTCTCAGTCCACTCCTCTGTTTTCCAGTTTTCCAACAACGTCCACGTTGTGATGTCATGTGCGACTTGTTTTTGTCGTGCAGCACATGTTGCACTAACTAGCTCCTCTGTCTTCATCAGGTCTTTGTATCCTTCTCTTTCTAATAAGTATAGCTGAGTTGTTTTGCCAGTGTTTTACCCCACAACCCCCCCGCCTGTTAAATATGAGCAAGAAGATGGCTTCCTCTCGTTAGCCGTGCCTTCACCGCTCAGATCTCACCGTTTGTGGGAGCGGTTTAATCTGATATGTAAATATAGCGTTTGATCCAAAGCGATAGTCTAACGAGCAAAAATCTCAGCTTTTCTCCGCCTTTCCTGCGCTGGTAATTAAAACAAAGCCTGTTTGGGCTTTTCTCTTCCATCTCTTGTCGTCTCTGTCTGTCTCTTCCTTGTCTTTCTGCCTCCTTTCCTCTTCTCTAACTCTCTTGTTCCCTGCATCTCTGTGTCTCTTTGACACGAGTGCAGCGCAGTCTTGATTTTTACACATTTCATCCTTTACGGCAGGCAGCTGCTGCATATTTTGTCAGAGCTGTTGCTGTGAAGTACGTTTGTCATATTGGAAACG
This sequence comes from Rachycentron canadum, assembly GCA_038496675.1. NCBI lineage: Eukaryota > Metazoa > Chordata > Actinopteri > Carangiformes > Rachycentridae > Rachycentron > Rachycentron canadum. Next base: position 23,255,789 of record CM076654.1, read on the forward strand.
CGATGTTTGAAGCCAGGCTCTTTTGAAGTGGCTGATGTGAGGTTGTTTTAACTGGAAGGCAAAGGGACGGCAGTAGCCTGTAATGGGGGAGTATTCAAATGACTGACCTCTAGATGACAGACCCAACCAACTGCGCTATGAATAAACAGCAGCTTGATGTGGCGCTTTACGCTGCGCTTTGTTCAGGTGTTGATATTATGTTCCTATCATACTGCCTGCTAAATGACTGAAGGTCACTGGTGTCTGTGGGATGGCGCTGGGATCCATTTAGCTGAGAGCTGAACAGTGAAAAGACTACGAGTGAGTGCACAGAGCTAGACCTCCTGGTGTGTGGTAGTGTGTGTGTTTGTGTGTGAATGGTGATGAACGTGTTGGTGGTGAACCTTCAAATCCATATGAAGATGTGTTCACCTCGCACATAATAAAGAACATGATATGGTTTTTTCAGTCAAATAGCACAGTTAGTTGAAGTGGTGGGAAACCCATCAAATAAAATCACTGACCATAGCTCTCTTTGTTGCACTACTGTGTGACCATTTACATCTGCCCTGATAAGTAAAGCTGCCCTGATATCTAGTCAGAGTGGCAGTCATGTTGCCACCCAATATCAAATCTTGGGATATGAAAACAGGATATAAAAACAGGTTGTAAATGTGAATATATATTTGTGTGTGTGTTTGTAAAATAGAGATAAAACTCCTGGTATATACATAGACTGTATATAAAGGTGGACATGGGTTCTGGGCTGTGAAGAGCCTTAAACCTGCATTCTGTCGAATAACCAACAGGGGCAATTCCACTGGTTGCACAAAGAAGTGGAAGTATAGTAGAAGAGAAAATGTCCACACTTCCCACTTGATTTATTACCTCAGTAAACATTTTCCTGATCAGGTTATGCTCCGAATCACTGGTTTCAAGTCTTACTCAATACAACATGGTGTTCATTTTTTAAATAATGGTCCCATTGAGATGAAAATAGATCAAAAAGAAGGGGGTGCATTAGGGCGTGTCAATCCTGTGATTGGCAGACTGTACCAGAAATGGAGACCTGCTGGAGAAAGTACAACGCCGGTCAGATCCACTCCTCCTCAGCTTCACTTTGTTGTCCAAATACTTCTGATTTAAAAATAAAACAAGATGGTGACGTCCACATAAATACTATATACTGTACAACTATTTACAACAAAAAAGCGTCCAAAGTTCAGTCCAAAATTTTTGTTTGAATTTAGTAAAGAAAAGCCCCCTGAAATAACACCTCCACAGCAGCAGGTGGACCTGACCTTGGATGTCAATATATGGTTGTACGGTTTCAATTCAAGTAGTTTTTCTAAGCACAAAAGCACAAAAACTACTAGGTTAGGTATAGAAAAACATGGTACTTTAAGGTTTAAAGAAACACTTCCTCAACATGAGATACACTACAATAATTACAATAACAACAACATGGTTAACTTTGTCGAACGGTCACTCATTAGAAACAACAAAAAATACTATTTTCACTTGGGAATCAAACACCGCTCTCCTATTTCATATATTGCTGTATTTTGGAGATGCATCCATCTATCCCAGCTTCCTCCTAACATGGTCTTTGGCACTCCATAAACTACATCACTACACTTTTTCCTTTGTCCTTGCTGCTGTCATAATCAGTACAGTCGCTCGAATCATAATAACCTGCTGCACAGACAACAAGATATTCACCTGTGGTGTTTTGAAGATGGTGGTGGGGAGCACGGTCTAACATGTCACTCCAAAATCAGTTGCACCATACATTCAGTTGGGTTGGGATCCGGTGTCTGTGAAGACCACAGCATACGATCCACATCATTTTCATACTCATCAAACCATCAGTGACCCCTCCTGTCATTGTGGAAGAGAACACTCCTATCACGGGAGAAATGTTTCGTCATAAGATAATGGTGATCACTCACAACAGTGACTCCTCCCTCTAATGAGACAAGGACCCATACCTTGCCGGCAATATGTCCCACAGGTCCTCTCACTGTAAAGGCCCAGCATTCGTGCTTGGCTACACTGGCAACAAATCTGAAACAAGACTTTCAAGCATCCATTGAGTTCTCTGAAGTATCTGTGGGTGAATGAGGATCACGCAAAATAATTCAGAAAGGGTTAGACAATGAGTCAGCAGCTACAAAGTTCCTCCACCTTAGTCAAACATCATATACGCACAAACATAAACTCACATTAGTTCTTGGCTTTTTAAAGTAATCTTTGTCTCTCATGCTATAGTAGCATACAACAATTCATTTAGCTTGTGAGGTTTTGATGATTGGGGGCTGGGGTCAGATGGGTAGGAAGAAAAAGAGTTAAAGGTCCAAAGTTACAGAAATACTGATAGCTTGTTTTCAGGCTCAGTTTCTGGATACAAGCTTGGTGTATTCCTCTATGGACTGAGCACTTTGATATTTCTGTATTAATACAGAATTTATAATCTAAAAGGACAATCTCGCTTTGTAAGATATGGGACCTTTAAACGTAAAGAAAAACTGAAGAAATTTATGTGAACTTGTTAATTTGAATGTGTGTGATGTTGTGAACTGAACTTCTGTTCTGGTGAAGTGCTTTCACAACACTGGTCTTCCGAAACATTTCCGAAACACAAGTGTTTCAATTAATCAACACATCTACTGTATATCTGACGTGTATAAAAAAAAACAAAAAAAAAAAAAAACACAGCTGTACCTGCTGAGTCTTCTTGCTGTTTAATTCCACTGGCTGACTGAATTATTTACAGTGACTTTGTAATTGGTTGGATCAGTCCTCCTGCAAAGATAAAAGTATCTTTGTTAACCTGAATCCAATACCACTAATTGATGAGTCGCCCACTAGTCATTCTTCACTCTGTCTTTGTTGGACTGGATTTTTGTCTCACAGCTGAAAAGAATTTGAAAAGGTCTTGTCAGGCTCCTTCAGTGACCATTCACTAGTTTATTGTGTCAGGAAGATAAAAATGTTCAATTCGCACCCAACGTAGATTGATTTTTATTGTTTCTAATGTATTAACTGGGTAAGTTTCCAGTCAATATGATGTTTAAAATACTTGGGCTTTTTCTACTTCACTAAGATTAACACACCCCAGGAAAATCACACAAGCTACGGGCAGACATTTATCTTGGATAAACTCTGAGCACATATATCTTTTTAGGCAAAAGGGTTAATAATGGAAAATAGTATATCAGACCAGGGAACAATTTAATTTCTGATCATTTCAAAAACCTTAAATAACTCTGGAGAAAAGTTAAAAATGACAATGTCAATTATGTTCTGTAAATGTTTTGCCAGTCACCTGAGACTTGCTGGTACAGTATTCTGTGGTCCTCTACTTGATGTGTGTGTCATCAAACTTTCTCTTTTGCTTTTTCTTTCATTTCTAATTTTGTTAACAAGACTTATTATTCATTGTGCCTTGTCATAGCTATTTTTATTTTAACAACATTTCTCCTGTTGAGGTCTGGAATGCCATTGCTGAAGTTAGTTGGTCCGGGAAATGATGGGGCTCCATACTAAAAATAAAAAATAATTATAACCAATGATTACAATTTTCGTTTTATAGGTTTCGACAACTTTTGCTTTCTTAAAATTCACGTAATGTTTTTTCTGCATCTGAAAGTGCAGATCTCTCAGGAGCCAAATGTAATGACTTCGCTAAAAGCTGTTGGTCACCATTTACATTTAAATATAATTTGTGTTGTTGTATGTATCTATGTTGTTCTCAACAAGCATTGCTTAAATTAAATTCATATCTAAGATGTGACAATGGGTTGTTTTACATGGGTATCATACAGAGCTCAGGTATTCCTCAAGGCTGCACTTTAGGACCACTTATATTTTCCTTTTTTATTTTACATATTTACATCTGCATATTTTACATGCAGATGATATAGTTTGGCTTTCACATTTTACAAACTTGATTTAAACTCTCTGTCCGTCACACCTCAGATGACTCACTACGATGCTCTACACAGCTCCTCTTCATTAGAGGAAACGAAAAAAAAAATTCCTGGCACATATTTAAAACTGTTTTACTCTTCTATTTTAAAACAAGTATATGGTTTATCAATAACACTTGTCCATCCTCAGGTTGAAGGTCCAGAACCATAATGGCAATGTTATTAAGATGTATAGATAATACAGAAAAAATACATGTAAAGGAAGGGGTGACCCTATTGATCATAAACAGCTCTGAGGCAGTTAATTGTGGCTTTCATGCCATTTTGACTCCTGCTATAGGACATCTTGCAGGCTTTAATAGTGCAGCAGGTGAGTACTCATTCAGAGGTGAAAGGACAAATCAACATGAAAAAAAACAATATATATGAGACAGAAAACTGATAGTGTGAATAGTATTAAAAAACATATTTACAGATAGAGCCTGTTTCGCCACGTACATTGCTACCTAGCTAATAGATTTTCTTTTTTCCTCTGAAGACATATTATAATATCATGATTGTTGCTATTTTTTAATTATGATTATAACAACAATAACAAGACCAACAATAATAATATCGTTACTGACCCTGGAACACGTGGAATATGCATTGGCCGCAGATGTACAAACAAAGAGTGTACAAACAACAGCACATTGGACCTTTGTTGCCAATGGTTAAAATAATAATGGTCATGGCTTGGTTAGGTTTAGGAACAAAAATGACTACTTCTTTAAGATTAGTGTTGATTTTTACAGGGCAGTTTTAATTCATCTCAAGGAATTTATCCTTACACAATAATAAATTTCATATAAAGTGTTATACTTTTTCTTGTTTGTCATTGGTAAATATGCTCAAGGTAGTGATAAAATAATCCATCCATTTTGTCTTTAGCTTGGGGGACTTGTGGGGCTCCACACTGTATTTTTTCAGTTTGCTTTTCTGTTAACAGTTACAAAAAAAAGTGACATGAGGAAAACTGACAGGTTTCTAAAGCATTCAACACTTCACAAACAGAAAATCTGCTGCCCAGAGTTAGAAGGGAGGGAGGGGGTAGAGGAGATTTCATAGGGGGACAAGTAAAGGAAGGGACAGAAGCCAAGAAATCTGGCTCTTTGCTTTTGATACACCACCTTCAACTTCTGGGCCCAGCTCTGTTGACTTGATATTCTCCTAATTAATTTGTCTGTAGTCGGGTTACCTTGATGAAAGATTGCGTTTGGAGGGAGAGAACACCTGGTAGCATATGCTGCAGGGACTGATAGCACGGCAACAGAGTGCCAGGTGCAGATAACAGACAGGACGATTCAGCAGATTGTGTATATGTTTGGGAGACACACACACACACACACAAACACACACACACAAGCATATATATATATATATATATATATATATATATATATATATATATGCTTGTGTGTGTGTGTTTGTGTGTGTGTGTGTGTGTCTCCCAAACATATACACAATCTGCTGAATCGTCCTGTCTGTTATCTGCACCTGGCACTCTGTTGCCGTGCTATCAGTCCCTGCAGCATATGCTACCAGGTGTTCTCTCCCTCCAAACGCAATCTTTCATCAAGGTAACCCGACTACAGACAAATTAATTAGGAGAATATCAAGTCAACAGAGCTGGGCCCAGAAGTTGAAGGTGGTGTATCAAAAGCAAAGAGCCAGATTTCTTGGCTTCTGTCCCTTCCTTTACTTGTCCCCCTATGAAATCTCCTCTACCCCCTCCCTCCCNTCAAGACAGTAGTTATTTTTTGACAAATATAATGAATAAATAATATAAATTATTATTATTATTATTGTTGTTGTTGTTGTTATTAATAATATAATTATTATTATTAATAATAATAATAATTTTTATTATTATTATTACCAGGTAAGACAAAATGTTGAATGAATATGGGACCTACAGCTTTTGAAATGTTCTGTCCCAGTGGTTTTAGGCCCCATGCTTTTACAATATTTCCATTGTTTCCCATCATGGTTTTCTTTTTTTTTTAACAGGGCCTGCCTGGGGAAGTCAGACGCCCATCCAAGAAGTCTTCTCTGGCTACAGGGCTGGTCCAGTGCCAATATTTTGCCCTCCTTGTAAAAAGGCAAAAAATATGGGTGTGGAGGACAGGCTGGTGGATGGGCATGTAGCGTATTGGACTTAATGCAGAACATTGGAGCTGTTGTAGAGTCACAAACCTCCAACGTCCATAAAATGCTGCAAACATAATCTTTCTCTTCTCCTTTTGGCCTCCTAATCACAAAACTGGTCACAAAAGCCGGATCAGTTGCCTGAACAATCAGTACAACTGGTTGTGTTTCTGGGAGGTCTGAAGTTTTGGTCAGCTGCCTGCAGTTTGGACAAACAAATTCTTTCATATTATTATTTTTCATTTTGTGGCTGTAGTCCTGACACTGCTGTGACATAAAACAGATCACACTGTGGTGTTTGCATCTTCAAGGCATCTGTGGCTCCATATTTGCCTTTTTATTTTTACCAGTCGTTCACAATAAAACTCTTCTTTTGTCTTTTTGCAAACACTTTTCAGGAGTCAGAATAAACTTTGTTGGAACTGTCAATGGACAAAACTGACCTGAGTTAAAGTTTAATTAGATATTTGGTCTTGAAAACAGTAAAGTGTGAACTCTCCACTGGCAGTTCCCTTCCAAAAATATCAACCGTGGCATCAGCCTGGAATAACCCTTCATCAGCTGGAGCCCGCAGCTCAACATTCAGCATCAGGTTTCTGTTGGGGTGGCGTGGAGCGGTGAGATGGAGCTCGGCTGGGTTTTGAAGATCGGCAGGTCCGCTGCTGAATACCACCTTGTGTTTTGGGTCCTGAGAGGAGTGCCCCAGCAGCTGCCCTCCTTCACGCCTGTTTGTCAGGAGCTGTCGATAAGTCCCACACTCACTCTGCTTTAAAGGGGAGGGGAAGAAAAGGCTGAAATAGGATGCTTCCTGCCCTTTAACATGCCAGAGGCTTCGTTAAGGGAACCTGTGAAATCAGTTTAATAGGCTGACATCACCCCTGGGCCTCCGTGACCCGGCCCTCTAGAGACCCTCCTCTCCTCTCTGATTCCTCTCTTTTTTTTCTCTCACTTTCTTCTTCCTCTTTCCACTCCTCCATTACCTCTCCTTTCCCCCACTCCTCTGTTTTTTCTTGTTATTGATTTTCTCATCTTCATTCCTCTTCTCCTAACAGCTCTTGTTTTTCCTGTTTTGCTTTCCATTTTCTTCTCTTACTTTCTTCCACCTATTCTCTCCATGTTTTCCTTAACCTCTAATTCCACTTTCACGTTGCTCTTATCTTCCATTTCCTCTCATCCCATTTATGATTTTCTGCTTTTATATTTTTACCTTTTGTGTTCTCTTTCTTCACTTCTCTTTCCCTCCCTCTCTTATCCTCCTCTTAAATCTTCCTCTCTGTGCATTTTGCCTCAGCAGCAGTGTTTTGTAGTCTGACTAAAGGCAGATAGCTCTATTTTTCATCCAACTGACCTTGATGAAAACAGGGGAGCAGGTCGGTCTGAGAATGACCCTGAGTCTGCCTGAACCCACCTGACATTAGTGAATAAAATATAGCGTGGGCCTCCTGTTGGGGATGGCTGCTAAAAGGGAGATCACTCCACCTCCTCTTATTTATTCTCTTTGTCTCCTTCTTCAGACGCTAACGCCGGGAATGTGACGTTAATGTGCATACCGGCTGTTTGAACCACCGACCACAGGTCAGCCACTTTAATAGAGAGGTTCAAGCCTCTCTCAAAGGGATAGCAGCCCGACGCCTCCATTAATGTAGAGCAGGAATGTAGCCATAAAACAGCACTTCCTCGTGTAAGGCTTCCCTGGGTAGTGCCGGGACCCTCGTGTTTTATCCTCTCTCCTGCCAGAACACCGCAGCCACAACAGCAGACTCCCAAAAATCGTTATCTGTTCATTGTGTGTCAGACAGTCTCCTGGTTGTTTTGGATTTTTAGTTGCTGACTTGGAACGTCGAACAGCTATTGCTGTATTACCAGGTTACATAGCAGGAGGCTTGTGGTGGTGGGTTGTATTTCTCTTCTTTTCTCAGGGTTTTGTTTGACTATTTATGTGCTGTGAATATTTTGTCTTCTAGATGGTATGAGGATTGTGTGCATGTCCGTGTTTGTGTGTAAAAAGTGTTATTGTGCTCTTCTGTGCTGTGTGTGTGTGTGTGTGTGTGTGTGTGTGTGTGTGTGTGTGTGTGTGTGTGTGTGTGTGTGTGTGTGTGTGCGTGTGTGTGTGTGTGTGTGTGTGTGTGTGTGTGCGCGCAGTATGGGTCCTGACACTGCCTGGATGGTTATGGCTGCCCATGGCTGTAGGCAGGCCTTGGGGGGTGCAGGCCCTCTCCTGGTGGGGATAAAAGCAGGAGGCATCTGGCTCCAGCGGAGCTCCAAAAACTCAAAGTAGCCTAAGATCCCCCTCTCCTAGTTTAGCCAAACAAGCTGGACTAATCCCAACTATCAGGGGATGCTCTGTCAAAACAAGCAGCAGGGCCCTAAGGCAAGCCTATCCACCGAGTGGTGAAGGGCCGCAGAGAGAGAGAGAGAGAGAGAGAGAGAGAGGGAAGGAGGCCCTCCCATTAGCATAATGCCTCTCGGTAGCGAGCTGGTGTGCTGGCCTGACAGCCTGAGCACAGGGGCACAGCGTCTCACAGGGGGTTTGCACTCAGAGACGGGGCAGTAGGGGCAGAGGGGGCAGCAGTGGAGATGTGGGAGCTTTCTGGCTTAAATCAGCAAGGGGCAAAACCCGGCCCAGCCTGCTGATGGCAGCTCCTCCTCTTTCTTCCTCTTCTGATTTCTGCTCCTCTGGCTTATTTTTAGCAGCCTTCATCCTCCAAAAGCAGGTTGAGTCCTCTTCTCTATGAATATGTAGGCCTATGCCCTGGGCTCGCCGTCATTCACCCAGTTCACAAGATACATCCCTACCTCACAAAGCTATTCTGGTGCTGCTGATCTTCTGTTGTGGCTACCTGCTGGAAAGCAGCAAAGAATTTGTGTCGGGGAAAAAAAAAAAAAAAAGAACTGCTTGACACACAATGCACTATAAATCTCACTCTTCCCATATGAAATATTGATTTAGCATCCTCATTATCCTCCATACATGTCTTTTGATATTCAAATGACTCTCTTTTCTCTTAAAACCTTTGAAACAGCTTCACAAGTTGAAAATATGCACAAATCAAGTGAAACCGTTCCATCTCCTTTTGTCATCATTCAGTGTCATTTAATTTTGTATGTGCAGAAAGGCTAAACAAAACAAATAAGTTAGCTGTACATGTCATTAGCCCTAATGGGAACATAATGGGGTTAGTTCAGGCCATGTAATAATGAATATCAATATCAGCAGCCTGGCCTTTTATTAAAGCCTTACATCATCTCTCAGACACTCAATTTGAGCAGGGACCCAATGTCCAGGGGGAGGATGGTTTTGGTGTCCCAGCACCCCACACTTCAGTATTTAAATCCTACCCATGTTATTACTTTGTTATGTATAGTCACAGACTGTTTGGAGTTTATCTTTTTCTTAGTGATTCTTGGTCATGTTGTCATATGATGTGATGGAAGCAGCTTTTCAACACCATATAGATACAGTATTTATGATTCCTGAATGGCTTTTGGATGTTGCAGCTGAAGATCCTTTTAAAATAGGAAACCCTGCCGTCTGCCTCGAGTCCAGCCAGTCCTGCTGGGATTGTACTTGGACTGGATCCAGTTGATTATCATTTCAGCCCACTGTCACTCATAAGGAGGCAGGTTCCCGGGCCCAATTATCTTTGAAAACCCAACCATGGAGGCTGGATGTGATCAATGAGGCCGATGCCAGCGTCGATATGCTCCGAGTCAAGCCTATTGATCAGTGGACACGTAGAGACAGACGTTTTGAGCTGTATAATGTCAGCAGGGCCGGCGGGTGCGGGGCTGGAGGGGAAGAGGGCCGGGGGCGGGTGGGGTGGGGGTGGAGGAGAAGAGGTGGGTGGAAGGTGGGGGGTGTTGCGGCGGCAGCGCTGGGAGCCTCAGGTGTGCGGCGTCAGAAGGAAGAGGTGACAGTTTGCTGGGGCCCTGGGGCCCCTAGGGAGGGGATCAGGACCTGCCCTGACTCCCAGCCTCCCAGCTCACGGCAGCAGGGTGACGAGCCGCCCCAACAGCCCCTCCCACTGCCGCTACTGCAATTAAAAGTCTGGCTCAGTTGCAGGCTGGAGCGCAATAAAACACAGAGCACAACAACCCTCTCACCTTACGCTCAGGGACTGGGACACACACACACACACAAGCTGGGACTCTCTTCTTCTTTTCTCACAAACACAACATCTCCTGCTCCAGATTGACATTTTTACCAAACTTCAGTCAGAGCTTCCTCTGCTTTTTTGGACTCTGAATTTCTTTGTATACCTCATTGTTTTGAATATCTGTTTTGGGACATAGATCCCAATTACAAATTTTACATTTTTTAAAAAAAAATTTTCTGATGTCTGTTGAATTGTCACTGCACATACAGTAGAGTTCAGATTGGGGAAGATCCTGCTTATTAAGCTTGATGGGCTCCTGATACCTCTGTCATTTCTATATGGTAAATATTAAACTACAGCCAGGAGACCAGATTATAAAGCCAGGCGATGGGGAACAAACTTCATTAACTAACATGCTATCTTGTTTAATTCATACAAAAACCAATGTCAGTGTCAATGTCACCAATATCTGCACATTTTTATGTTAGTGTTTCTCACATTTTAATGACTAAGCTACTGAACAATTAAAATGTCTGTACTGTGTATTTCTTTTAGCATGTATTTTTTACTTTAAAATTAGTCAAATCATAACCAATAGAGGGCCAAGGAAATATCAGCTTCAGCTCTGTAAAACATTAAGCAGTTGTGTCATGACCTCATTGTCCTCAGTGGCAGCTATGGTCCAGGTTCCACGCTGAGACACAGAAATAACAGCTGCTTCAGGTGAGATTTACTTTGTCACCAGTGAGGCTCCAGGATCTAGATCTGGTTGTTGTTTGTACAGCAAATGTGGTTCAAACTGGATGAAAAGCAAAGCAGTCTTGCAGCTAGCTATAATTCTTCCACTCACATGGCCTCCAACATCTCTGCTCCAATCTAAAGGATTAAGCAACAACGGCATCATCGTCGTCTCAGCGATGAAGAGAAATGGTCTTCAGACCGTTTTTCGATGAATGTACTGGTTAAGAGTAAGGGGCCAGTCGTTTTCCCTGAAGTAACCTTTCTGTACATCATTTTCAGCATTAAACTAATAATGGCCGTTTCATGTGACACACTGGAAACAGAGACATACTCAAATATCTATTGATGAGGAGGAAGTGCATTCACCACATCATATTTCAAGTCAAGTGATGGACGCTGGGCTGTGATGCAATGACCATAAAGCTATTAAGCAGTGGCATAATGAGAACGATTGCCACATCAGATTTTAAAAGTGCACATAAATACTCCTTTTGGTCTGGCAACTTCTGCATGGTAATTTTCTTTTCCACACAAATAGTCTCTAATTCAACAGGTAAAGCAACAATTCATTCTATAGGTAATAAAGGCTTAAGCCATGTTCCTGCTTTATCATCATGTTATTTTACTTCTTAATTCTTATGAATATAATGGATTTAACATGAATTTTAATGAGCGCGATGTATGCATTTTGTTTTATATTGATGTATGAGGCCATTGGAGAGGGAGAGTGCCAAAGGCTAAAGTTGAGGAAGCTACATAGAAGGATGGGGGGAATGTGAATTAGAGGCGTGTGTGCGCGCATGTGTGTGCGCGCGAGGGTGTGCGCGCGTGTGTGTGCGCGCGCGTGTGTGTGTGTGTGTCTGCGTAAAGGTAGACAGAGAGGACAGCCTATAGTGGAGTCCACAACCACAACACCTCATACAAATAATACCAGGAGAAGAAAAAATAGCTTCATGAATTAATCTCTCCTCTTCTTTTTTGCTAAAGGCAGTCTTCCTCCCCGGCTCGAGTCTTGCTTCTCCCGGCATCAGGGAAATTAATTAGCTGTTTGTCATCCCGAGCTGAACTGCGGGAATTGGGAGAAGACTTGAGAACCAACAGCAGACAGCCAACACAAAGACTGGGATGGATAGGAGGCTGGTTGGTTGGTTGGTTGGTTGACAGACAAGCTAGGCTGTGACACTGCAGGTGCTACAGCTGATTTCTTCCTCCCCCCTTTCTCCCTCCTCCTCCTCCTCTTCTTCCTCAGCCTGAAGGAGGGCTTGCCCATCAGCCCAACCTCAATGCACACTGTAAAAGAGGCTGTGGTTCATTGTCTTTGTGAAGATGGAAGACAGAGAGGAGGGAAAGCTACTTTTTGTGTTATTAGAGGAGGACAGGTGGTACTCTGTTTCACTGAGCCCTAGGAAATGCAGCCTAATGTTAGCCAAGGCTGCTTTCATGGCCTCGGGCTACAGGAGGGACTGAGATAGTAGGCAGCAGGTACTCACTGCCATGGGGTAGATTTAGCAGCGGTGTGAAGCTTCCGATTTGGTCCCACACACACACACACACGCACACACGCACACACACACACACGCACACACACACACACACACACGCACACTTGATTGAGGCAGGTAACTTTCACCAGCTTGATCACAGGGTGCAGTTTTAGGGAAGAGCAGATTAAGTTGAAAGTTTAGTTGTTGGCTTGACAGCAACCTAGCAGGTGTCTTTAAAAGCATCTTTTCTATGGTTGTTTCACACCATATGAAGTTATACACTGTGCTTAGGCCCAATTTATCCTTTAAGGAATGAATACATGGCCTGTGTGGTTGCTGACATCCAATGCCACTGGGTCCATCATGCGTGTAAAAGTATAAAGCCTCTGTCTGACGTTTCTGGATTATCAGATATAAAATACCCCCCCCCCCGATGCTTTACTGGAAAACCAAACAGTGAGATTTCACTAAATCAATACTCAAAATAGCTTTATTTGACAAATAGTTGATTCTGAGACAGGGACACAAGAAAACAACTTGTAAAATGTATCACTGTACAAGTGGGGGGGGGGGGGGGTGGCGGCGGCATTCCAGACACATCCCCTCCATATTTCTCACTTTATTTCATTTCTAGGACAACATGAAAATAATCTTCAGAAGCATGTGTGGTCATGGTAGCTAGAACAGTGAGGTGTTTGGATGCAACTTGGAAAAACCATTTGCGGTGTTTTGATTTTGCTACGCAGCCAAGGTTAAGCATTACCAGTTTTTTACTCACCAGTCCATATTATAAATTCTTGTCTTCTTGTTAACACAATGGTGGCTGAAACTCTTGTCAGGAAACCATCCCCACCACCACTAGTTCCTAACAAATAACCACATTCTGCAATAGAGAAAAATTACAAATAGCCCTTTTCTCCCACGTTTCCTGCCTTGTGCTCACCACAGCTCCAGACTAACTAAGTCTAAGCTATCCAATCAAATATACAACATTGACTATATAAATACCATTGCTTTGAATTTGTCTACCATACACTTCTTGTTCACATTGTGTTTGTGACATACCATGGTGCACATTTGTGTATAAGATTTCAGTGCAGCGCAGGTTTTTTTTGGACATTTAGTAGCAGTGGATACAAGTTGTGAACACAACACTGGCAATTTGTTACTATTTAAAAGACAACTTGTAGGATTTAATCAATCAATTTGATATAATACTCATAAGTGTTTTCACTTGTGTACAATCAATCGAAATTTATGAATTGTGTTTACATTCATATCTGCACAGGAAGCCCGTTAGGTTGCACTGCCATGTTTCAAACCAAACACTGGCTCTAGAGATGACCTTTGGCGTTGTTACATCACCTGTAGGCCACTACAGGTTTTTTTTTTTTATTTTATTTTTGGCCATTACCAAAATCTGAAGAAAAATGCTTGTGTCTTTTGTTGCTAAATATTCTACTATGTTGATGAGCTGCGCTCCAACTGTGTCTGTCTGCTGATTTGCGCAAAGCAAGTTTTGTACAGTGGATTTTTAGAGCCTTTTCTCTAAAAAGCTAAAAACAACACAATGAGTGCAGTGAGACTTGGCAGGTAGACAGCTGAACAATGAGCTAAAACTTGCTCTATAAAGCTCTGCGACAAGCAGAGCAACAGAGTCGGCTGATTATTTTCTGCAGGTTCATCACTATGAGAGGTGACACCTTTCACAATTGATATTTTAAAAATATGATCACATTTCTCCATGTGTATTCTAATCCTCTCAGACATATGAGGATCATTCTGATTTATTACAATTGTGTTCTTAATTTCACACCTGCATTCACATCAGTGTCTAACTAAGACTAAGATTATATTATATTATATATGTACTATTTAATCAGGCTAATAGCCAAAACGTGGCTGAGACAACAATGCAGAATGAGACAAAGTTTAAACAAAGCAACCAGTTTCTCCAAATTAATTAGAAGAGCGAACCATGCCAGACTGTACACCCAGACAGTCTGTTATAAATAGGCAACATGGTTTAAAGACCAGCAGCCTGCTTCCACTCACCATAGTCAGCGTCTCAGGTGCTGTCACTTTCAGTGTGACCTTCAAAATAAAGTGCTTTCGATAATCTGGATAAACTGTTGGTTTGTTTACAGCCTGTCTGACAGTTGTCATGACTTCTGTTTGTGATTTCACCATGTTCCCATATCTCGACAATTAAACCTGGTGATTGCACTGTTATCATGATGATGATATCCCAAACCGGAGCAATCCTAAATCATTCAGTCATTATGTGTGTGTGTGTGTGTGTGTGTGTGTGTGTGTGTGTGTGTGTGTGTGTGTGTGTGTGTGTGCGCGTGCATTGGCTTGCTGCTCCCTAATCCACCTGCCGGTTGTGTGTTTTCTGTACCTTTGTGTGGCACCCATCATTTAGACCATAAGTGGATTGAATTTGGCCTTGCCACTTTCATCTGATCTGCTGTGTGTATGCGTGTGTTGTTCAATGTTGTCTTTTTTGCACACATAAGTGGATGGACACTGAGCTTTCTGCTTTATCCTCTGCCTTAGTACAGTGAGAGTTTGTGTGTGTGTGTGTGTGTGTGTGTGTGTGTGTGTGTGTGAGTGAGTGAGTGTGTGTGCCAGTGTGTACCTGTCTTTGTTGTACCATGAGTAAAAGGACCCCCTTCCATAACGTCCATCCTGTGTGCGTGTGTGTGTGTGTGTGTGTGTGTGTGTGTGCATGTTTGCTATGTGTGTATGGTGTCCTGAATGTGTTGTCTTTGTTATGTGCGTCTAATCCCCAGGTCCCCAGGGCTCCCGGGGAACAGCTGAAGCAGGGGCAGCGGTGGCTTGTCAGCCTGAGGCTCCCGCTGCTCCTCTCCCTTTCACTGCTCCCCATATGGTCCTGCAGCGCTGGGTCCCCAGGGGCCTGTTAGCGCCACACCACCCAGGCCTGGGCCCTGCCACTAGGCCCCTCTCACCTCCTGTCTCACCCCTATACCAGGGGCTGCCGTCACCCCTTAGTCTCCTCTACCCTCTCTCCCTTTGTGGTGCCCCCCGCCCCTTTTTTTTGATTGTCCAGATCATGTCTTGCTATGAACCCAGCTCTTTCCTTTTTGTTTTATTGTCTTCTTTTACCCACACACACCTCCCTCACCCCCGCCACTCATCCCCTATCCTTTAATTGATGATTCTTTTCTTCCCTGCCCTCATCTGTCTCTTATTTCTCTGGGCCGTGCCCTCATATGCGACATGGTGAAGTTAATACTGGGATTTATGGCTCCCATTAGATGTGTGACTTATCTCCCGTTCTTTCCTGCTGGAAAACTTTTTCGGAGAAACTCTCTGTCCACCAACATCATATCGCAGACAGCTCTTAGTATATGAAGCTATAGAGGTGCAGGCCCGGCCAGTGACCCCGCAACACCTGTGGCCCCTTGTGACACAATAGCTCCCTGTCTCTTTAAAGAGTGATTTAAACTCTGCGGGCCCTCGGCAGACCTTGCCGCTAGAAAGTACCTCAGTTTATCTTCACTGATGGAGCCCCAAGCGTCTCTAAATCAGCTGTCACTACCTCTCGGGGATTAGCAGGGATTTATAAATGAACAGGGAGTGCTGTTTCACATAAGTTATCAAACAGATCATAAAACACCATCTCTGGGATTTGACTGTTTGGTTACACATGTTGGAGCTGCGCCTTATGGTAATGCTGCTGGTTCACTGAGTGTTTGCACTAGTGAGAGGATGTCTGTGATCTGTTTTTTTTTTTCTTCTTCTTTTTTTCCCCCTTTTTTTATTTGGCTGCACATGAGCAACTGGATCACCCTCACACAAGCACATGACTGATCCACCTTAAGTGAACCTAAGAAGATATGATGCCACTGTGTAGATGTTACACATGTGGAAATACAAACATACACATTTTTGAATTGATTTCAAAGCACTGGATGTAACACACACATGTTTTGTCATGTGATTTTGTGAGGCACCCATGTCTTTCTGGTGGACCTTTTCCTAAAAAACAGACTTTTCTGCCTCAATTATACTGAGTCCACATATTGAGTCCTAGCGCCCTCTGTTGATAACAGGGGGACAGTGTCCTGAACAGGCCACATCAAGCCTCCTCTGAGTCCTCAGAACCAATAGGCCGACTGTACATGTTGATGTGATGTGGAATCTCAACCAAGTCTATTATTGCAAAAAAACAAGCTGGTTTCAGTAATTAGACATGAAGGATAATCAGTATTCACTCAATAGAAAACAAAAGGATAGAAAACTTTCTCACTTTCACTGTTTCCTTATATAAATTACTTCTAAAATATTAGCTTTTTTTTGTTCTTTTTTCAAAAACTAAATATTAGAGGATCTTATTATATCTTCATATTATCTACACATACACTTGTGTGATCTTTTGGTTCATGTGTCAAGGTAAATCCTCCTGGACATGGATTAGTTTCTTTGGTTGATGACTAATAATAAATAATTTATTGACTAGTTTAATTAATTATTTATTTATTTTACAATCTACAGCCTCTTTATAAATGCGGTGTTAATAGAGCGTGCTAGGCTTCCACAGTACACTGAGGTTTAGATTGGATTTGTCATTCACTGTGCTACTGTGTCAGTTTTCTCCACTGCTCCACTGCTGTGGACCAGTTCTGGACGGTCTAAGCTGCGGAAGTGGACTGGGCCGGGAACCGTCTCACTCTTTCTCTCGTTTGAAACTCAATCTCTCCGAGTCCCCCGTGTTGTGTCTTTGAGTGCAATATCCTCTGCTGTGCTCACGCTGTCATCGGCTACCTCTCTTGGCTTCTTTTTCTCTCTGTGCCTCTTGCTTCCACCCCCACCCACCCCCCACCCCACCATCTCCTTTTCTGTGCACAGGGCTCCACTGAAGCCTGCAGCTGGCCGAGGCCTCCCCTCCTCTGGGCTAAAGACTCGGCAGGGGGGCAGGGCTCTGGATCCAGCTTAAAGAAAAGCAGGCAGATCAAGGACAAGAAATACTGGGGGAGAAAAAAGTAATGTATGATCCTCTCTGTGAACAACCCCCATCAACCATCCCCACCTCCTCACCAGCCTCACCCTCATCCCTGTTTCTATATATCTCTTTTCTCTCACTCCTTCTGTCCTGCGTCAGAGTTTCCCCCCTGTCCAGTTTGGTTTACCGCTTCTGTTTTGGCTAACTGGTTTCAGATGCAGGACAGAGCAGACACCCGTCCCCTAAGAAAAGGAATAAAAAGTGACTTTTTCACATTTCAGGTAGAGAACATGGACAGAGTCCTGTCAGTTTGGCCTTTAGGTGTTAAGCTGACATAGAAAAGAAAACTTCCATAACTGTGTCACCAAAACATAATGAGCAAACGACAAGAAGTTCAAAGGTCAATGCCAACTGGAATAATATTCCTGTAACCATAGGAACCATGAGTGAATGTCAGAAAAAGACACAGATGATACGATACTATAAGAAGCAATATGACAGTAACAAAACTGCAACAGTAAATATATTATTTTATATATATATATATATATATACTATATTTATATAATTATTATAAATATAGTCATTCACAATAAGTCATTTGTAAGGGCAGTCTTTGGTCGGGTCATAGGTTTGGTATTACCTGCAGCCAAACATGTTATGAAGTCATTATTAAACAGTACAGTAATCCATCAAATATCCAGCTGTAAATATTAAGTTGTTAAAAAATGGATTTGGGTCCAGATGTTTTTCAGCTCTTTTAAAAGGTCATGAATTAAAGTGCTAAATACAGACAGGGAATTTTCACATGTTCTTATAGCTATTATTTATTTCATATAGTAAATTATTTATTAATTGACTTGTTACTTATAACCACAAAATGTGCCTTAGAGTGGTGCAATAATATCTGGAGCTGCAGTTTAGCTTAAATACAAATCATATACATGGAACATTTTTGCTGACATGCAGATTTTTTTTTCCCCCCTATCATTTCAGGCAGCCATTGCTTTCCATTTTCTTCCTTCACGATATGAAATTAGCAGAAAGTTGTCTCTTTACACATCCAGAAGCTACAAAGCAACAGTAGCAACAGTTTGAGTCATGTTTCTGGACGCTGATCCCGATTCACAAATATCTTCAGCTGCTAAATTCTCCACTATGCACAGGCTAGCTGCTAACTTGTCTGTTGTTTGATGCTGGGAAGACACACTGAAGAGTGTAGTCCTCTTTTCAGAGATTTTTTTAATCTGTCTTGCTGCAGATGGAAATGAAACTGAGTCACAGACGCGGAACATAAAGGTTTTGCTCCTCAAAACTAAAACCATGGGCTGAAAGATGATGAAACAGCAGCAAAGAGCTGCTATGGGTTCTTCACTAAGAGAAGGCATTAAATAATAAGTAGATAAATCAGAGTGGCTAAAGGGAGAGTGTGACAGATGAGCACACACAGAGACACAGGCAGGAGAGCAGACCGTCTCTGTAGGTCATCAGGGTGACAGTCCTTTAACTTCATTGTTGCAGAAGAAACACTCCGCTTCTCTAGGACATAAGAAAACTCTTTATGAGAATCTCAGGGTTCCCAAACCTTCCTACATCCCAACTTAACCTCCCATTATGATGGACACCTTCCACATAGCGTGTTGTCCTATAACCCACTGATGATATAAAAATATTATGTAACGTATATTATGTTTTGTTTAAGTCAAACACTGTAAACAGCTCCCTGTGATATTTCAATTTCTCGCATTTAAATTTAAATGTATTGATTTTCTGTGTCTAGAGTGAATTACCATAATTATAAAATAGCATGGGTTAAATTGTGCTCACTGAGATGGACTGCACATGTAATTTAAGCAAATTCCAAATGTCTGTAACTTATATTAGACAAATCCATTGACTACCACCAAATCATATGCTCTTGAATATCATAATGCTGCAGTGGTCCTGAAGAAATACACATCTCACCTCACACCTCATAGTGTCAGCTGAAGAATTGAGCAGGTGTGTGTCAGTCTGCACTTACACATTATGTGCTGCATATATGTGTTGCCTTTACCTCCATGCCAGTCATGTGTCTCTCATCAACTATTGAGCTTTTGCCTCTGGTGTTTAATCAAGTGTGCAGACTCATGTGTTAGTACCTTACATGAGCAGATTAATAATTCCATTATCCTCTCTCTCGTTCACTCTACGTGTTCCATTCACTTGCTTTTCTCACTTTCTGTCTCTCCTCCGGTTCATCCTTGCAGTTGCACTCGCTCCAGCTTCCTTCTCTTTCTCTCCGTTCCATTTGCAAGGTGTGATATTGCTTTAATTGAGCAGAAACATGTGGAGAGATCAGACATATCTCGAGGGATTAGAGGAAAAGCTGAGAGTTTGTGCAACTGGCAGCCTGTGTTTGGAGCAAGGGGTCTGCTGGGAATGAATGTAGTTAGTGTGACCCCTGACCCTGCGAGCTGTTGACGTGGAAGCTGGCCAAGAGGGGTCCAACAGAACGCTTTTGTTAATCTTATTCAGGGCTCCCTGTGAACTGTGAGCAGGGGGAAAGCTGGCAGCTCAGACCTGTGGAATGCAGAGCTCTTTATTCCCATGCTTTGGAAACAGAGGTGGGCCCTGGAACTAGCAAGACTCCTTTAGCAAGACCTCCTCCACTCAGCTCAATCGACACTGACAGTTTCCTGGCTTAGGCTTGCCAACTGGCAGGGCAGTGGTGCAGGGGAGACAAATGTGCCCCACCAAGGCCGCAAAGGCCACAGGCAGCAGGACAGAACTTCTAACAGGCCACTACAGTAGTGTGCCACTGTTTGGAAAGTCTCACTGCTCTTACTGTAGCTACTGAGATCCTTTCCTAGTTTAGATGTTTGCCTGCACAAAAACAGAACAGACACATACAAGACAACTGACCAGTCTATCTAAGTATTATATGCAAAAGAAGCAAGTAAAACTTATTTTTGCTTCATTCTTCATTCATTGCTTTTTTCTCACTGTCCCCCAAAATGACCCGGTGACGTAAGGTTTGGTCAAGTTTAAAGGTCCCATTCAGTCAAACCATTTTTGATTATAAAGCAGGTCTAGCCTTCTATATTAATACTGTGAAAGTGTGAAAATGCACACAGCCTGTATTCAGTCTTAAAATGAGCTGCCAGGACCTCTGGAACAGCCCACCAGGACCCACCATACAGCCTTACAGGATTTGGTTTCTCTGAGTGTTTACCTGAAATCTACTATATTATCACTCAGAAATCCAAGAGTCAGTCAGTCTATTGATTGGCTGACCAATTCATTGATTGGCTGATTGTCGATTGGCTCACAGGCTAGTTGTTACTGGGGAGAAGCCTGAGAGATATATAAAACTACACAGATAGTTTTTGTTTCTTTAAATCGCCATCAACACTTGAAATAAAACAAAGGGGAAGAACAAATATGAGACCTTTAAGTGAAAAATTGAAAATTAGGTAATGCTCAGGGTTACAGTTCAAAGAAGCCAACCACAGCCGGTTGATAGGAGATGAGATGTATACTGCATCAAAGTCATAGTCATCTACCCTGTCATCCGGGGCCAACACACACCAGTCTTATATAATGCCCCCCAAAACCAAAACGCGACAAATGACGCAACAGTGTACTGTCAAAACTCCCAGACGTGGCCTGTTGTTAGTTGCACATTCAAGAAACCAACAACTCAATGGGCGCTCTGACGTACACAGCTGGCAAGCTCCCTGTCAACATGGACAGGTCATGTAGGACTGAAAACTACCCGCTGCTGTGCATTTGGGAAGAAATGTTTGATAGGAACTCCAATGTTCTCTTGTGTTGTCTACAGTGGAGCACTTTTATGTTCCAACTGGTTGCCTCCAAACTCGCCATTGCTAATCACCATAGAGCTGTATTGGACTTTTTTTGACTTCCACCCTGCCCAAGATGCTCCACCAACAGGCATGTTGCTGCTGGACACCAAGAAACGCTGGCGCACCAAGGAAATGAATGCAATTTTTGGCGCTTTCATTTTGAATGTACAGTAATTTGGAAGCGAAAACAGTAAAATTATTGACCATTATTGACTGTTTTTGTATATAAAAAATATATATGTATATTTTTTTTTTTTACTATTTTAGCAGCTGCCTGTTTTAGAGACATCAAATAAATTAGAAATGAATTCAAACTGAAGGGAAATTGAACATTATCTATGTATAGATATAGAGCTGGCAGAAGCTACAACGTGGCAGACACACAGCCAGACGCACATGCCACGCATCCAGCGCGTCTCTGGCATAAACATTTAGACGTCATCATTCTCATAGGAGAATATGTAAACACTGGAGCATTTTGATGAGCAATGTAATTTTCTTCTGGTAGTTCATAGTGAAACTGTTGAGGAACTGTTGGAACACACTCAAGGACCCTTAGGAGCCCGCCAACCTCACTTGGGAAACTTCTTTTCTAAAGGGTGCAACTGTGGGGTTCAGATGAGGCCTCCACTACACACACACACACACACACACACACACACACAGGATGTTAACCACTCACTGGTTAGGCCAGATCATTCAAGATTAAATAAGTGTACCCCTCCACTGGTCTGAATGGAAAGCTGCTGGAGACTAAGTGGTAATCTGTGGCTGATAGAAGGCTGGGAATTCAACAGCAAAAACATCTAAACTCACATAAACACTCTGGAATAGCATGCAACCGGATCGGTACGACAAAAAGCTTTGTCTTTATTATTCAAGAAGAGCCAGTCTGACAGACAGGAAGTAAGGAGGTTAGGCTTTGAAGAGGAGGAGGACTCCTGCTCCCACAGCACCACCAGTCAGCTGAGTCCGCTGCTCAGCGGCGGGGGAAATACCTGCCAGTCCACACAATGGTGCTGCTGGGATTACAGGCCCTCCTGCTGGTGAGCAGCCCGGCAACTGAGGAGGAGGGAGAGAGGGAGGGAGGGAGCAGATGGGGGGGGGGGATGTGCAAGCTACAGCTTCCTAAATTTGACCTGAACAAACATTAAGAGTCCTAACCTTTCATCCATAGCAACTGTACATTCAAATAAAAAGAACAAAACTTTAAAAATCACACTGTATTTCTGCAAATATGCAGCTAAACCAGTGCATAGTGAAGTAATACAACCATCATTGAATAAGCTCATTTTAGCCTTTTAGCCTTTATCTGTATCTGGAATCTTACTGGACAGGCTGAGCATCACTTTGTGATGTTTTACATAAAATGAATGGAAACCAACAGTTTCCTAGAAGATTATAACCATGTAAAACAACAGGGTATGTCTTCATGAATCATATAAACTACATGTAAATTGTTGTAAATGGGCTGAAACATTGAGCTGAAATTCCCTGTACATTTGCTTATGACATCCCATCAGAAAATTAACATTACCCAGAAACTGGGTTAAATAATGTTGTGGCTTGGTTTTACAACCCAAGAAAGCTGGGTTTGTTCATAGTTGACCCAAAAAAACTCATGGTGGGTAATTTTCAATTCAACATTTTTAAGTTCACAGAATAAACAAAAATCCATATTTATTTCCTCCTTTAGCTCCTTGCACTTATTGAATAGATAGCTTTCGTGTTCTCCCTTTGGATAAACAGTCAAAGTGCAAATGTAAATGTGTTATATAAGGTCTCAGGTAATCCTACCAACATCTGTGTGCCCACATTTACCCTGCTAGTAAACACAGCTTCTGTCCACTCGACATTCGATTTTCTCGACCACCACTCATCCGACTGACTTTATACTTGCCGTGTTTTGATGAGGGCCTAGTCAGGCTCACTGGATGCAGGCTGTGAGTGTAACTCTGCCATTGGCGTCCCTTCCAGGCAGAAGGTTTGGATTATGTGCAATAACACACATAACATTTATTGTTGCTGTTTTTGTGGCATTTTCTTTGCGGGGACTCAGCCGTTGCTCGCCTCTGCATGTGTAAATCTTCCACCTAAACAAGTTCCCCTCCAATGCTATCTGCAGGGGCCATCGCTGCATCCCAAAGGGCAGCACCACCAAAGATGATTGTGATTGGTCTAAAGAAATGCAAACAAAACGTTGTGTTTTTTCCCATTAACAAAATGATGATGCCGCAGCAAGACTATTCTGCAGCTCTGACAGAGAGTGGTTTGGCACTACTGAGGACCCGAGGAAGAGCCGTGGGGACTTTTTCAGATGCTCTCATTAAAGCTTCAAACAACACTGTTCTACTTGACGTAACAAAAAAAAAAAAAAAAAAACGAACACACATGACTTCTATAAATAATGATGTCACATAAACTAGATCCCCAACCAGCCTCAATATCATAATCTCATACCTTGTGCCAACCAACAAACAGAATTACACATACGGCTCTTTGATTCTGTCTCTCTCTCTCTCTCTCTCTCTCTGTGTGTGTGTCTTTTTCTCTCCTGCACACACACAACACATGCAAACTTGAGGCCACCTCCTCCTCTGGTCTGCTGGTTGTAGCGTGTGCGAGGCACAGGCCTGTGATTTACCTGCTGTCCCAAGCTTTAACGCGCCCCATATGGTGAACAATGACCCATAAAGACGCCTCTAAATTAGACAGGAGTTATAAAGGCAGCCCAGACCTCTGTTTATTGCAGAGTCTCACTCTGCTGGCTTCAGTGTGTGTACTGCCCACTGCTCCGACTGCAGTCACATCATTAGATTTAGGATTAGATCACAGCATAACAAACTTTAACTCCCATTTGTTGTTAACGGTGGAGTTCAGACAACAGGTACCAAATCTATGTAGTGTGTGGTGCTGAAAGTGTGTGTTAGTGGGGATTTGCATGCAATGAGTGGATGTGTGTGTGTGGTTTTGCTGAGCTGTAGTTGGCAGCTCTCTGTGCTGAGCAGATGGAGTGGAGAGGGATTCTGGCTGCAGCTCTTTGTGTGATATAAAGATTTGCTTTCTCTCCGAGCTGCTTCTTCTACTTTGTGTCTAGACGAAATCAGTCAGTGTTTAACAGACTTATTTTGCCAGTTCAGTAATCCAGTCATTGTTGCAATGGGCTCGTCTAGACGTGTAAAGGGTCAGTTAAAACAAATGACCAGAAACATATTTTTTCTGTGGCAAGTGTTTAAATATAACATTTAGAAAATCAACAGTAATAGATCTTTCGGGATAATCAGTGGGACTGTTTTTTGTGCAATTGTGGCTCAGGAGGTAGGGTGGGTCGTCCACTAATTGGAAGGTCGGTGGTTCGATCCCGGCTTCTCCAGTCCACATGTCGAAGTGTCATCGGGCAAGATGCTGAATCCTGATTTACCCTGATGCATCAGTGCAGAATTCGTAGAAAAAACACTGCATGGATGTCTGTGTCTGTGAAAAGCACCATATAAGACAAATTCAAAAGCTGCCTTTCCGTAGGCTGAAGGGAGCAATGGTTTCAATTTACAACAACAACCGAGATTATTAGTATGATGGAGGGTTAGGGTTAGGTCTCGACCATTGCTCTCCCAAAAAACACTACACTTACTCCGAAAGACACAGTTTGAAGAAAATCGAATGGATGTTGGAAACTTGTCACTGAAATCCCATTTAATTTTCATGACACCTTTTTGCCTCTTGGACAAATTTATAGAAGAATAATTTTTCTGTGTTTTTTATCCCTTGTTTCCAACATCTACTCAATAGATTTCTATGACTTTCAGTGAGCAGTCACACTCCCCAGGGGATAATCATGGATGGGGACACAGGCATGTGCATTTTCCATACTATTAATACTACAATCATAGAGTTCTAGGGCTATAAGAGTATCAACAGATTTCTAAAATTGTATTTTAAAGATGGACAGATCTCCATCCTAATGATTAAAAGTCATTGTATTGTAGGGATATGCTACATCCCAGAATGGCTAAGTACATAATAAATATAGGAATCTATTGTATGTCTGTTCTTCTGCAACCGCTTTTTTTGATCAACTTCAAACTTTACAGGTGTGCTGCTGAGAACTCAAGAAAGAAGGTTTCAGCTGTGCAGTTCTAATCCCCTCACGTTGTGAATTGCAGATTTTTTTTTTTTTTTTTTTTTTTCATAACAGCCACAGAATCCAGTTTTGATGTCCAGCTTGTTCTGCTTTGGACACGATGATCTGGGCTTTATGAAAGGGATGAGCAGTGAGCGCCGCAGGACATTCACACTAAATAAACTTATATGTTTATACACCACTGCAAAGATGTGGAGAGCTAGTGGGGCGTGTAACTATGTTTAGGCCCGCCTCTCAGGGGGTTTATGGCCAAAGGGGCAGTAAAGATGTCATGGCCATAACCCGGAGGGCTCCTTGTGTAAGAGGATCTAGCACTTTATGTTAGAATGCAAACGTCTCTGATTCCATCTCGATGTCTAAGTTCTTTGCATTGGCCTAGACATGCTGGCAGAAATTACAGCTAAACCTTTAACCTTGACGTGTCCCTCAGTTTGATCTGCCCTGGCTTCGAAGGTGGAGGTGACCCTGACACCCTCCCAGCATCAGCCCTTCAACTAGCCAGACCTGTGTTTCCTTTGTTTAACCCCTGACCTGAGAAAACAAGACGTGTCCCGGAGTTCTGAGGAAACTGAGGGGAAGAGGAAGTGTTTGGTTACAAATTAAATATATGCGTGTCAGCGGGCCTGCTAGCAGCACCGCTACTGAAATGGCATGTGGTACCAAGGCTCTCACTATAAAGTTTTAAGGCCTCACTTCCATCTGCGCTTTTTCAAAGGGGATCTGGATGGTGACTGGACCCAAAGCAAGACTGATCCCATTTGTCAGGAAAGGAAAGGAAAGACAGTTTGCACAGAAGACGGCCTAAAAAGAGTGTCACATTGATGGTTTGAGAGAAAAAACGTTGGAGAATTTTACAGTGGATAGAGGATATGAGGGGCAAAAAATATGCTCCAAAAATAAGTTCCCTTAAACGTTAAATTACTGAAAAAACCATGATACAACTGGTTTAGCATCAAAAATACCCTTTTTACTGTACAAATGTCCATGTAACATGGATATCCCTACAATCTGAATTCCTAAAAATGTTGTGAGGCTTTTGTGTTAGAGGTTCTTTTTTTTTTTTTGCAACATAATATCCATTTATACTGACTACACATAACCTTAACACCAACCACCACCTGGCATCTATTCATTAATTTATCATTTAAAAACTGTTGCCTCTGAATATTATCCGGCCAGAGATTATGTTTAGTTGTATAGAAATTTAATTTCATTCAGGAGAATCTAAGAAGAGATATTTCAGACAATGAGAAATTTCAGGTAAAATGGAATTTGTTGTCAATAGAAGGGTTAGATTGGACCCCAACAGGAAATGGATCACTGTGTAAAGCTGTCAATGAGAGTAAGGTGCTTCCAATTACAGGAAACTTCACCCAGAGCTACGACACTGGTGGTGGTGACGGCAAGTGGAGTTCTAGGACAGGATTGAAATCATGACAGCTTTTAAGCATTTAAAATCTTTGATCGGATGTTTTGATTGATTGAAGGTGAGACATGAGCTGGAGATAGCAGTACAAGTACAAGGACAGTACAAGGTCCTAGTACAAGGACAAGTACAACACTGTACGACAACAGTTTACTCTGTTATCATGAGCCAGTTAGGTTAGTGTTAATCCTGGAAAGTCTCTAGAACTAGATAGTATATGTTACTATCTAGATAGCAGCAGAATCTAGACTTGGGCAGAAAACAGAATTAATTAATTACATTCCCACAAGTGTGAAATGGTCAGTGTATGGATGGCTGGACGAAGGTCTTGTAGTTTCCAAAGTCTCCTATAGGGTCTGCCCACCCGCAGGACTACATAGGACAGGTGCAGAGTCCTGGTAGATATTAACAACCCTGGACATGAAATACCTAACAAATTAAACAGTTAAACAACTGCTAATACAGCCACATATCCTGCCAAGGTGTCTTAGAAGTAAAAACATGTTTTCTGCTCTGACTGACAGTCTTCAGCTCCTGTTTAATCCCAGGGCTTCAGGCCAATCAAGGTGTTGACAGCTAGACAACACAGCCTGTGCCGTGCTCGAAGGAATGTGATAAATGATACACATGTAATTTCTGCATACATCCGCCAGATGTAACTCAATCTTTTACATTTTCTTTCATTTGTTTTCTTTGTATTTTGTGATATTTTACTATCAAAATGAACAGCACATTTATTACAAATTAGAAAAAAATGAGGATGTATTTGAATCAGAATCTTTCAAGTGGACATTTATTTGGACCATTATTTGCTCTGTCATGTTATGTGTGTTGTTATCACACTTTTCAGTACGGTGATGTTTATCAAATCCACTGGAAACGTAAATAGATACATCATGCCAGAACTTCCTGAACATGTCAGAGGAGCTCAAGAACATCACAAACAAACTTCTCCGGTTTGTTTCGCTGGTTCCAACGGTTTGGGTCATTGTGTGTGCATGTGCTGCTTGTGCTGAGTGATCCAGGTCAGGTGTGGACTATCCAGGCTGTAATGTGTTTGTGTGATGCAAGGGAAAGGGGGGAGGGGGGGCTGAGGGAAACAAGGTCATTCCTGTGTTGATATAGCAGACTCAGTCTCCCCTGTGGGACCTGCAGCCAGTGGAGAAGTGATACACTCCAGCTTGGATTGCTCAGCACTCAACTCTTAGGGCACAGCGAGAATCACACCAGTGATTCAGATGCATTTTGCAACGATGATATTTAACCCTCTGAGGTAATCATGATATGAATTTTTAACTTATTCAAATCCACTACAGGCTGCATTCTCTGGGAATCAGTGACAGCAGCTTTCTATGTTTCTTTCAGGACAAAAATTCCCTGAAGCTGAAATCAAATAAAATAATATCCATTTTCCCTTCAAATGTATTTTTGACTATTTTTCGGAATCAAAAGTAATACAAAATAGATAGCAAAATGAAACCTGGTATGCCTGGATATTCAGCCCGAATCCGGCCCATATACTTTAACATTTGGGCAGATTCTGGTTCTTTCCCTCCATTAATTAAAAGCTGGAAGATTTTCTGTATGTGTGCCAGAATTAGTCTATATGGTTCCAACTATCCAGTCACTCCCACTCCCATTAAAAGGCGTTTTAATAATGCACAAATAGAGGCAAAAACATATGTAGCCAACAGCTACAATGCAGTGCTCATGTCACATTTGATGGTGGAGATGGGAAAGACTGGTTGTGTAAGGTAAAATAACTTTATATATTCATTGAGTTTGGGTTAAATTAGGAAAATGTCTTAGAAAAATAATTAATATTAGAACTCGCCTTCCTGATGTGATTCTGTCTTGGTGTCTAAAAGTCATTGATATTCTCAAATAATAATAAAATAGAAAGTAAAACTAATGAAAAGTAAACTTGTAAATAATCACAAAGTTTGAGGAGTCAGAGAGAGAAGTCACAAGATGTCATTTAAAACAAAGAAGAAAGATTCAAGGTGATCTACATCAGTAACCAAATTAATTTTACACTACATTCCTTTGTAATGTGTTCAGGTGACACTCAGGTGGATCTAATCCACCCATCAGAGGGGCACTTGGGTGGGTCACCATGCAGCCAGTGTTCCCCTGTGCCTCAAGTTTCCAGCAGATCATTACTCAATAAATGACATTGTGATGGAGGGTAAAAAATGGAGCCAGACCTAAGTCAAAATGTCACAAGTCAAATTGTTTTTTAGGAAAAGAGGGTCAGATCATTGCTGGACTAAAGAGTTCTATCGCAGCACTGCTGGAGCTCTAAAACACTTCAGAAGCTGGATCAGTAGGCAGACCAGACATGGCCACACTATCAGAAGATCAATCAACAAGTGTAGTTCAGAGAGAGACACAAAAGTAACTTCATAACCGATAGAGAATTTGCTAATAAAGCAAAACTTCAATCAGAAAAAGTCAGAAGGGGAGAGTAACAGTTGAGAGACTGATACCACAGTGTATCAGACCCACAGAGAAACAGAGAGAAGGTAGGGGGAAGTCTGGGAGTGTTTTTACTCTGGAGTTGGACATCTGCACCAAACTGACTCCACCCTGACCAAGGAGAAGGGCCTACTCCACCCTCTGGGTTGTATACCCCTAGGTGTAACATCTGATGTGTAACGTACGCCTAGGTAGAACTGAGTGATATGACCAGCGTCAAGTCATGTCTAATGTACCAATTAACATGACCGTGGTCACTGAGGCTTGGTGAACTTGGTGTAAACTCAAATCACTAAGTCAGAGATAACTAAGAACAGCAAAAGACCTCCTCATCGGTTCCCAGCTGCTGCACTCCAACCCTGGAGTTCATCCTGCAGACCCTGTACTCCTCTGTCCCCCACAGATTTCTGAGGAGTGGTTTCAAAGGTCAGAATAATCTGCCCCACTGTCACCATCTTGGCAGTGTTTGACCCTGCCCTTAACTACTAGCTAATCCAAAAATGGTCAAGGAGGTGGCACATGTGCATGTGAGACTTGCAGGTTTTTGCTCACCCACCTGTAAGTCGAAGCTGCCACTCCAATAACGCATGTCGTGCAACGCAATGACTGTCATGAAGGAGGATATTAGCGTTTGAGGCCAAAACCAATTTTTCTACCAGGCATTAAACATGTTTATTTCTTGTGTGGGATCAACTCACTTTTAGAGCTTTCCTCAAGTAGCAATTCGAAGCAGCTGTGCTGCTGTTGAACACAGGGGGTACGCATGTGGCGCGTTTCGCTAAGATGTGGGGCTATAATGTGTAAAGCTGTGGTTTTGAAAGGGTTCATCTTAAATTTGACAGTGCATACCTTTAGTAAAAACAGATGCAGCAAAGTGACCTGTCATTGTTCACTTTCAACAGTGTCTCACAATGGCTCTAAATCCACTGGCAAGCAAAGATTTATTCGGTGTGGACTAAAGTCTAAATCTTTTGTCAAGCTCATTTTCTTCTTGTCATTTAAAACTTGTAATCCCCGTCCCGTCGCATTGTTTACAGTGCTTCCCCTTATTTTTCCATGAAGCACATCCTTCAAAAATTCCATGCTTCACAGAGCTTCTCCTTTTGAATATGTGGCAGATGAAAGTAAAAACAGGATTACAGTCTAATCCCTCTCGATTGTTTGTGTCTTTTGGCCACTGGGAGACCTCTGATGTGGTCCTGCCCTGCTGGAGAGGGAGAGAGGGAGAGCGATTGAGACAGAGACTTTCCTCAGCGCCGTCCAGTAATGAGAACCAGTAATAAAGTGGATGTATTCATGGACAACTGAAGCCAGCAATTAAGGAAAGAGGTAGCTAGTTTCAGACAGCCACTTTGGATCTTTTAAATGTAAATACAGCCGCTTCTCTCAAAGTGCTTGGTGAGATATTCCAAATGAAATCCCCTCTCACTAATGAGGGAGCTGTGATATTTCTACACCAAGTCTCTCTAAGGCGCTACCACAGTAGGCAGCTCAGGCTCTTGTTGAAATGTTTTAATCAGGCTGAAGGAACAGGGATTATGATATAACAGAGTTGGTGGAGACTAGTCTTCCTCTGTTTCCCATATCAACACAGTACTGTTTGATCTGCCCTGAAATCTACACTGCTGTGACTGTCTTAATTAGCTAAGTGGATGTAGACAACACATCCTACATAGTAAATTGCAGGAGTTGACATGTCACTGAGTAATGTTCTGTGTTCCACTTAATAAAGAACAATACTTGGGGAAATAAAAGACAGTCACTGTTGGTACATCCATAGAGGAGATAATAGGACAAAGAAACCGCTCATATAGATCCTGTCACAAGACAAATTATAGTAATTTTAAAAGCAAAGCTCAGTTATTTGGTAACATTTGGTGTTTGCAAGATCTCCTCTCATCGCCAGTAAGTTGCTGTTGCCTTGATCAGCTGGTGCAGCCTGTCACAGACGCGCTGCATTTTGCCATTGTTTCATCCCATCTGCCTGGGTTTGATGTCTCCTTCCCCATCTCCCACCATCCTCACACACTCCCTCAGCGGCAGGTCAGGTCACTACACACTGGTTTGTGATGCCGGAGTCACAGAGCCGCCGTCATCTCGCTGCCCAGTAACAAACAACAGCTTGACTCACAATATTGTCATCATGTTTGTTTTTTAAGAGGGAGAGAGACTCACTTGGCAGCAAACCAATTCAAATGAGCTGTTTAAGATGTGCAAGTGCACTATGAATAGGAATGAAGACAGTTATATGTTGCAGCGCTGCCTCGCAGTGTCGACACAAGCCATTTTCTCAATTTCCAGTTGGTGGTGATTTCTTGGTGGCCTGGAGTGAAAGTGGCAATTAGCCTTTATTTGCAGTGACACAGAAATTCCTCCAATTACCAGCATTTAAGTGTGTGCTATTGACATGCATTGGCTAAATGGATTATTACTGTCTATTATTTTATAGACAGGACAATGATACACGTATATCCACAGTCACCTGGAAATTTGCTGTTTCTCAAACATTTTTCATTGATTAGTGATGATAGCATGTTCTAATTTCATCCATATCAGCTTCAAATGGAACTGACTCAGGTGCCATAATATGAAGAAATATAATGAGTGATATAACATAACACAACATAATATACAGCCATACAGTACAGTACAGTACAGTACTACTGTTTTTCTCGTGTTTTAGATTCATATTTTGAATTTGATTATCAAGTAGAGAGAGAAACAGAGAAGAAAGAAGGAGAAAAAAAAAAGTTCCCAATTGGATTTTTTTTAGGTACAATCAGAAAACAGGAGGAACTGGCAGGGGTAGAGATGGTAGTAGTAGCTATCCACCAATGGGAGAGACATGTGGTACTTGTGTCACATCTTAAGAAACAAAAAGATCATACATGGGGAAGATGATTGTGTTTAAAATGACACAACTTCTAAATATCCTATTTAATCATCAGTCATAATATGCCTGTGTGATATGTCAGGTGTAATAAATGACAAGAGTGGGATGATCTCAGACCTGCAGAGAGTGAAACAAGTGAAACAAGTGAAGCTTTAATGTAAGTTTATATGTATTGAATTCAGTAATGTAATAGAAGAGAAATTTGTTCTGGGGAGAAAAAGAGCACTGGATCCATCATCTGGCAGTGATTTGCATATTACAAGGAAGATGCTCAGCAAACAACGGTCATCTGCATAACAGGTATCAGCACCACCAATTAGTTTCATTATTTGAATGCCACCCACTACAAAACAAAGAGTGTCTGTGACCCTCAGCCAAAGAAAATGCCAAAGCAACCAATCCAGATGTTGCTTTGAGCTCTGTTTATGGAGGCCTACACCACACACACGTTACATTATATATATATATAGTGGTGGATAACCAGGAAGGTGAGTTGAGAAGCAGGTAGGTAAACAGGATCAAACTACAGGAGTTGTTTGACAGAGGGAAACGTGACCAGGAACAAAAGCAGACACTCTGATGAAGACTGTGAACAAAAGGCTGGAATAAGCAATATAAGGCTGATTGGGAATAGGAGCAGGTGTGTGGATGGGTGGGGCAGACAGGTGAGTTGCAGCGAGGAAGAAAAGCTAAAGATATCTGGTGGGTAAGTGGGAAGAAGGGAGGTTTGGGGAGATGAGGGGAGAAACAGACTGGAGACAGGTTGTCACAGTAACCCCCATCAGGGGACAGGTTCAAGACATCCACAGAAAAAAAAACACTGATCATGTCCAGCAGGACAGGTTGACAAGGTCTGGGGTGGTGGCCTGGAGCCCATGCAGATGGGTCTAGCAAAGCCAGGTCCTCTCTGGAGGCCAAGCAGCAACGCAATGGCAAAGGCAATCATCAGAGGATTAAAGAGGTGCTTTAGAGGAGACTTCAAAATGTCAATTATATATAATCTATCTATATATCTATATATAGATATATAGATATATAGCCTAAAAATAGTGCAATATTATTTTTGGTCATGTCACCCATAGTACACAACTCTGATCATGTGATGAGCAAGATATGCTGTGTTTCCACACTTTGATCACAGAGATTTCTGAAAGTGATTTTAAAGCCTCATTATTATCTTTTTAATCACATGAGGGCAGTGGTTCAAGCTGCAGGACTACACCATGATGTGGTGAATGTGTCAGCAGCCTGTTACCCAGTTACACATCCAGCTGACACAGAGCAACGGTTGCATTCGTTTGGAATATTTGTGTCCACCTGACGACTTAAAAGTGATTGTGGACTTGTGAGGTTCTCATAGTCAGTGTATTCGCTTGCAGTCCATTCAGATCAGTGTGCAGCCAATTTGGAGAAACAGCAGCAGCACAAAGGCTGAGTAATGCTGCTGTGGGCAGGAACTACATTTTTCTAACTATTAACAAGCATATTCCTACACACAAGTCTCTGACTCAAAAAGTTCAGTACTACAGTCTGCACCATGGTTGCACTAAGTTGCAAAGTACTACATGTTCTGTGCCGACCCTGTCCACAGCGGCTCATCAGGTGCCAGTGCTCCTGCTGTTTCTCTAAACTGGCAGCTGATCTGAATCAACTGCAGCTAATACACTGACTATAAATAAGTATCCCACACAAACCCATGTCCAATAACATGAACTATAACTGTGGTCACCTGCTGGTCACTAACTGTCTGTCTGCTCTGTTTGGTGCTGGGCAGGTAGTGTACAGTAGCTTTACCAGAGCGTTAGAAACAAGAAACACTTACTTAAAAAACACTACAATCCTGAGTTGAGCTGAGGGTAAATGCAGAGTTTATGAATAATTTGATGTCACTATAAGCAGCAGCCTCGTGACACAGTCATTTGCTTTAGTGTTGATATAAAATGTTGATGTTTCACCTTCAGACCTCGGAGTCAGCCAGTGCAATGACAACAGTCCACATGGGGCATCAGTGTCTTTCCCAGGAGCAGTCCCAGCCCTGTTTGTTGAGGACCTCTCATTTTCTCAGCTCAGATTCATCCAGAATGTCCAGGCAAGAGAAGAAACCTTATGTTACTTTTCTCATCCATAGGGATTAAACATTCGGACTGTCCATGAAATTATTTCTATTTATGCAACCTAACTTGCCTGTGATCGGGTCCAATTCACACAGAAGCAGATTTTGATCTTCCACTGCACTCTTAATTTGAGTTTTTAATCCTCTAAAAACTCTCATCCCCACCTGGCTGGGGGAAGTAAATTCCTTAATCCCTGTCTCTTTCTGACACCGGGTTTTGGTTTACTTCAGTTCTAAAGTGATGCAAGCTCAGTGCATTTGAGTGCAACAATGAGTCGGCGTCCCAGAGGAGCGTGGCGAGGCGGAGGCAGTGTTCGCGCTCTGTGCACCCCGTGGCATTAGGTGTTGGAGACAGTACATATGCAGCCTGTTCCTGAACCTCCAGAGAGTTACACCCAGGTGGCTTCACTCTATTGCTGATGCCATAGATACTGCAATCACCAACACCGTCTGCACTGCCAGCGCAGTCAGCTCTGTCACATGGAGCTGACATTGCTGACACTGCAGGTGCCATCCTAACTAACACTGCCTTCTACAATTTGTCAAATCATTTAGAATATTCTGGGAGCTCACAGACTCTTACGCTGTCAGCTTTTAATTTTTTCCAAGTTCAGATCATTCTGAAGTGCAAAGCTCAGGTGTTTAATTGTAAACAGTACATTTAGCTTCAGTCTGTTTAAGGTAAAGCAAAAAAAAAAAATCACTTCATTTGTATAGCACCAAATCATTTATCTGCATCATCTGGAGATATTATATTATTATTATTATTATTTTATTTTTATTATTATTATTTATCGTTATTTTTATTATCTTATAACAGGAAGACACCTCCAACAGATCCAGACTCAGGGTGCCTCTTCATTGACTGGTTGGGTTTGGGAAAGAGAGGGTGGGGTAAGGAGAGAGAAAGAGAGAGAGAGAACGAGAGAGAGAGAGAGAGATCAGGAAGCGTTGTACATCTCGCATGCATCTCAACCAAGGTTTTCACTTCTGTAATTTTATCAATGAAGCGCACACCCAGTCTACATCTGCCACCCTTCACAAAAGAAGCGAGCTCCAAACCTTTTGCGCGTGTCTTAAAAATGAGTTTTGTTCCACTAGTTTAGAGCTTTTTCCTCGTGCTGTAACTGATTTGATGGTTTTTCAGCTGGGTCAGTAACATAGGTGCAGTGTTGCCAGAGTGCACTGGAACTCTGCCACTTTTTTTCCTCCAGTGATTAGGTTAAATATCCACAGTTGACATCTTCAACATAATCCAGTTAAAGATCCAATCATCACTGAAGCATGTGTCAAGCAAAACAAATGATCAAAGATGTCATATTGACATTTAAGGTGTATTAATTGTTTCCAAACCTCAACCATGCATTGAGCAACGCACAACAAAAGGTTCTATCTTAAAGGCCTGCCTCTGAAAAGCCTCTGAGCTGCTTAGTGAACCAAATTGATAATTGGTAAAGATGAAAAGGCAGAAAACCCAGAAACATGACAGAGTCAACCTGTTACACTTGGGCAGCCTGTGCTGCTTCAGCAGAGCTGCTGGAGATGAAAGCTAGCTCAGCTAGGTTTCCATAGCCTAGCCTGTTAACTTAGCTTGATCTCCGCCTGCACTGCAGCTTCTCTTCTGGATAAATGGATGTGTCAATGTGGCTTCATGTGCTTGACATGAAGTCAGTAAATGAACTCACATGCTACACTGATCACTGATACATCCATGTATCATTTGACATTACTCAGACCATACATAGACTGTATATAAAAGGTAACGTAAACTGTACAAATACCATACCGTGAAGCCAATGAGGAAATACCTTAAACCTTCAAGTCTGATTGTGTTGAATTCTATGTGAAAATGTCTCCAATTTTCACTTAATATTTCTTGGATTTAGAATGAATTTATGGTGTCTAGTCCCTCTTGTCCCTAGTTTTAAATCTTCCTCAATACAACATGATGTTCACTTTGAAAAATTATGGAGGAAAATAGAGGATAAAGTAGGGTATGCATTGGGACGTGGCTACCCCATGATAGACTGACTGTATCAGAAACAACAACCTGCCAGATTTAAAATGACAAGTTAATACCATGTTTTTCTCCCTTATTTGATGTCACAGTTTAATTCATTAGGTCACAGCTAACCTTTTAGTCTGGAAATACATTAGACATGTGAAACTAACTTCCATTACGCTAAACTAAAACAACTGACCAGTCTAAAACATAGATGTGAAACCAGCTTCAAAGAACAGTTTTATTTGACCCTGTCATCCATATTCTTCTGACTCTGTCTGCAGTTTATCAATCTTTCCTGCAGATACTGTATTTTTAGCATCATCTGGGTTTATCTCTACAGACGATCTGGTGACTAGACTAGTAACACAGAGCTTTTCCTAAAAACAAGTTGAGATTTAATCCTCTCTTTCTGGTTGGTCTTAAAGTGGCCTGTAGCACTCCAGTGTCTGTGCTGACTGAACGGTTCGACTGTAGTTGCTGTTGTTGACACACATTTTGGGGTTCTAGTCAGACACTGAGCCAGGTAGTGGACTGTAGCCGGATCAGTGCGCCGTGGCCCCGTAGTGCAGTCAGCTTATCCTCACTGCTGCCCACACTAATCCCAGCAGACAGGAAGCAGTTGTTTGCTCCCGCCGGGTCAGCAGTGGTTTCGGCTGATGACCCAACTCTATCAGCCGAGAGGCCGAGGAGGCGGAGTGAACATCACACCTCCCTACCCCACCCCCCATCTCTTCCCTTCCAAAGGCCAATGCAGCTCCTCTGGGCTTTTGTTGCATGATGGGATATATTCAGCTGCTCCATTTGGCTGGTTTGGAGGAATGCTGTGGGTGCACCCCCTCCCATTGGTTGGTCAGTGAAGCGAGGAGGGATATCAAAGCTCTGTCAAGGAGGGGGCGGGAGGGGGCCGAGAGGGTCATGTCTCATTGGGCAGAGCAGGGGTGCACTGAGCCTGTCACATGGCTGATGGCTGATTTAGCACTCCACTGGAGAGGTGAGGCCTTGTAGGCCACCTCTCCCTTCCCAGCGCACACAGACACACACACACACACACACACACACGCACACACACACACACACATTTCATTGACAGATAGCCCTTACTGCTCACCATCTCTACAGTGTTTTAACACCCTTGAACATCAATGTGTTCCCTCTGCAGCGCAGCCATCTCTTTAGACAAGCCTCAGCTGAAGCACCTGTATTGATTCCTGCTCCAGCCAGTTCAGCTGCAGCCTTTCATGGGCCTCTGTAACTGACTGTCTTTGTTCGTGTTTCTCTAACATGTTCATTTTTTTTTTCTCCACCATTTTTGTCATCTGCACTCATTTCCTGCACTCACCAGGGCTCTCTCTTCCCCCTCCCCTGCCCTCTCCCTCCCCACCCCTGCTC
This sequence comes from Rachycentron canadum, assembly GCA_038496675.1. Lineage (NCBI taxonomy): Eukaryota > Metazoa > Chordata > Actinopteri > Carangiformes > Rachycentridae > Rachycentron > Rachycentron canadum. The sequence goes on from CM076654.1 coordinate 23,293,471, forward strand.
ACACGCTCTTCACATTTTGTCTGTTTTAGTTATATTGTGATGGAAAATCCATTCCGTTCACTTTGCTGTTGTTATTTGCAGTAGCTTGTGTGTTGTTAGACATCTCCTCATCTCAGACGTCTCATATAAAAGACGCTTGGCAAAATGTTCTGTCCGTCTTTCAATACTCACTAACACATCGATAAATAACACACATCTTGCTAACATGGACAGTTTCACATGGTCCCGTGGAAAAAGCACAAGCTGTCCCTTATTTAATAATATTGCCACATTAAGCATAAAACATGCTCCTTGTTGTCTCTCTTAACCAGCTAATGTGTATTGATCTGTTTTTAGATGATTCCTGAAAAGAACAACATCTGTCTTGTAATCTAACAACAAAACCTGCTGTTGACAGTTGAAACACACACTCCGATACCCTTAAACAAGCAACCCATGCATTTGTATACAGTACAGAGGGTTTAGATTTGTTATCGAATCTCTGTAAAAACTGTATGAAATATTTAATGTGTACAGTATAAATGAATTCAGCCACACGCAACACGAATGAGACACCGCTTTGCCTCTATTCTACTGTCTGACTTGTTAGCTATAGAGCAATACATGGTGTAACATCCCTGGACCTTGTAGACTCAGACCAGGAAACCTCCAGCTATCTCAAGAGCTACGACTTCAGCTACGTCACCAAACCTTTTCCACCAATAAGCAAGCAAAAGTAACTCAAACCTCACAATCACCTACTCTTAACAAGGATTTCCCCAGCTAATGTCTTTGTTTAGCCTGCCCTCCAGCTTCCTCCAACCATGCCGTCCACTACACAGTCATCCAGAGAGTCCTACACTACAGGCCCGAACTCTTTACTGGGGATTGAGAGAAGTGCTGTGGGTTCCTTCTACAATGTACCTGAACTATACATTCTGAGCCGTTTGAGGTACCTTCAATTATGGGATTGTTTTGATGGATTGTTTCCAAGATGAAAGCTGAAACTTGATCATTAACTGGCTATTAAATCTCCGACCGGGATCCACAAGTCTGGTAGATTGTTCTGTGAATTTCTGGACATTAACAGTGGCTTCACAGTGGAGTGAAGACTTTACAGGAGGTGTTGATGAAGGGTTTGAGGATGAATTGGCTTTTCAGGACAATCCCACTAAACTGTTTTCTCTTGTCTCTCCAGCCATTGCGATAAGCAATCACCTGTGAGTATGGTGCTGGGAGAGGGCTGGCCATTCACAGTCTCCAGCCTCTTGTGTTTAGATTCCAACTCTTGCGAGAACAAAAGCCATCTTCACTCTCCTGGACCAAATTTTCATTCTCCTGCATTCCCTGATGAATAAAATGAAGGCATCCCAACTGCATTGGCTAATGCAGTTGGGATGCCTTCATTTCATTATTCATTGCAGAATTTGGGCTGGTGAGTGCCTATACTGTGGTCAGGCTGCACATTTTCTTCCCACCTGTCCCAAGTGGCCAAAACACAGGTCAATCAATCCCCCCTCTTTGACCCCACTAAGACCCGGGCCACCATTTGTCATAATCAGGTATATCTTGCCACTAGCTTTAGTTGTTTGTGGGGCAGAGGGCAGTTTTTTAGACCTGGATTTAGCTGTGCATTCTGGTATTTCAAACCCACGCAATCTTGAATCTTGAACCACATCATCAGTGTTTACCACAGTTACCATCTAAGTATGATGTTATCATCTAACGTTTGCTAATTAGCATTAAGGCAAAGAACAGCTGAGGCAGAGCTGTTGAGTTATATGTTTGGCAGGTCATTTGTTTATTTCATCATAAACCAAAGTATTGGTAATGTTTTTGGTAAACCATCCAACAGCTGTCAAGACATCAATCTGAGCCATCATTAGGATTCACTATCTGGAGAACATGAATAACAATAACATTGCCATAACAATATCTTATGGTTCAATATCTTTTGAGATTTTTAAGTAGTGGCAATCATCAGATTTGCATTGTCCTCCAGAGAGCCATGCTGCTGGCACAGCTAAAAAACAGGCTGTAGCCTTCACTGTGTTAGAAGAGCATAGAACACATGTAAATGAAGATGGATGTAGCCTCTGTGACGTCACCCATACCATTCTGAAGAGTGGGCAGCAGAGTGGTCACCATATCGCCGGTGCCTGACTCCACAAGTTCAAATATGGACAAACAGGAGGGGCGTGTGTGGAGCAAGACAGCATACACTCACTCACTCTTAACTCAAAGCGTCATGCCCACAATTGGGCAGAATTTTAATCCTTAATAGCATGTCAACATGTAAATTACATAAAAATTCACTCCATGTACAGTAGTCATGGAGGAGGAATTTAGCTATAGAGACCAAAACATTTCCGAATCAAGTTGTAAAGTTGGACATCTTAACATGGGAGTCTGTAGGGATTCACTTGCTTTTGGAGCCAGGTTTAATCGGCCATTTGAATAACTTTTTGGCACTTCCATGTTAGGTTTGCTTTTTGGCCTCAAAGGGTTGCTGCTTGGTTCAAATTGAAATGTTTTAAAGCCTTTAGACCAGTCAAGAGCAGGAAGCCAGTTCAGAGCCTGTTTTGACCAGTAGGGTGGGTAGTAATTTATGGTCAGGCTTTGGCTTCATTAGACCTTCTTTTATTCATAATAAGCTTATAATTAGCATAAATATGATAGACTTACCTTAGTAAATCTATTTGAGCATGTGCTTTTTATTTATTTTACATCTACACATGGGCCAAAAAAGGATTAGACTGAATTGGATACAAAAAGCACAATTCTATTTTGCCTATACTCATATTACAGAGCTTTACAATAGACCAATAGGACAGATATTTTCCCACTGCTATAATAAATACCTCTTGATCCATCCTCTGCTATGCTGCATATGTTTTGAGTTTGGCATCGGAGTCTGGGCTGTCTAAGAAAAAAACGAGACCATTCAGAGATAAGAGAACACTCCTCTTTCTCTCTGTCAACATGCAAGTCTAAAGTGAAGCTGAGTGGTAGCTGGGATTCCTGTCTGGTATCCTGTCTGACATGAAAGGCTGCTCGCTGGGACTGAGGAAGGAGCTCAGAGAGAATTATTCCCGCTGGACCCTCCAGCAGATGGAACAAGAACACCTTGAAGGATGGGAGTGTCGCTGAGCCCGAGTGCTCGCTTTCTCCCCTGCAGATGAAACGTAACGCAAGGCTGTCTCAAATCTCCAGCAATCTGCGGATGTGAGCGACGCAGAGAGAGCACCTGGCTCTTCAAGGGAAGCAGCCGTTTGAGATGTGACAGAACGCCTTGTCAGATAGAATCACTGTAATGGAGAGATAATCCCACAGTCATCACTCAGAAAGGCATGTCTGCGGGGCATCTTGGAGGAATAGCCAGATATGTTTTGCAACATTTTAGATGGTAAATGTCACTGAAGTCGTTGTATTTAACACAACCTGAAATCAAAATAGATAGAGGGAGGAATTTGGATAAGAAAAACTAGCACTTTGAATTTTGGTTAAGGTAATGAGGGATTCAGAAGCTCTAAATGTAGATCAATAAGCAATGCTCGACTGAGTCTCTTGGTTGGGGAATAGTCTCTGAGTAGAACAGGATTGGTCCTTGTTGGCTTGTCAGATGACAGAGACAAGCCAGACAGGAGCGTTTGCAGCCTCTGCTGTGTATGCTGAGCTGTGCCTTTCGTCTCTTGTCACTCAAAAGCCCTTGGAAGAGTTTTGCTGCTCAGCCACCTTCCTTGACCTGTCACTCAGTCCTCTGACAGCTGGTAGGCTGCCCTCCTCCTACCCACCCCCCCACCCCCCTCCCCGTCTCACTCCTTCGCCCTCCCGGTCCCTCCCAGTTTTCCTTCTCTATCCCAGCATGCGGATTGGGGGTCTCATTTTCATGTGTCAGGCGCCCCCGTCAGTGTGACAGCTCCCTGTCCTCCTGTCTCATTAGAAACAGCCAGCTTGGTCTGGGAAGCAGCAGGAGAGGCGATTGGCGTTCGGCTCTCCCCAACCTGAGAACTGTGAGATCAGCTCTGCTAACACCAGTCAACCAGATCATCATCTGGCTTGATCTAACATCCACACATAGACTGATTCACACACCCGGACTCCAGCTGATACATGTACGCAGTAATGGATATGCAATCTTTTTCTCCTTCTTCCCAAGTTCAGAGCACTTTCATTTTATGCGCAAGTTTTTTATCAAATCTACCATAAACTAAAACATTTTATCAATGAACAATAGGGATAAAAAAACAAGCCTGCTTTTGATTGCAAATATTGCTTCCACTCTCTCATCACCTTGTTAATTTGTGTTCACTGCCCCTTTTTCATATTTGTCATCATCAAATTTAAGAATAGCGTTTGACTTTTGAAAGAGTTCAGCGTGTATTGTTTTGCATCTGTCATTTTGAATGTTTGTGTGATTTTTCCGCTACAGTGTTTCAGTGTAATTTCAGCAAACGCTCCAGCAGGTCTGCACCATCGTATCCCAGTTATCTTCTCTTAAGGGACAACTATTGATAGAGGGAAACAAAGGTGTTTGCTTTTTAGACCTGCACATCTAATGGCCTTGAAGGAATAAAAAAAAAACTAAAAAAAAACTAAACATCAGACAACTATGATTCCCACTCCTTTATTGTTTGTCCTTGAGTGTTAATTGTGCAATGTAGAAAGACATCCATTAGGCAGACTCGCGTTTGATGTTTTTTGATGTCAGACCTAGATGTGAGGACAGTGAATAGTTAAATTCTAATTGCTTGAGGAATTTGTATCGTTATAATTTGAGGAGGCTTTGTATTCCTCCTTTTTAATGAATGTAGCATGGCCATCTAGGATAAGAAGGAGCAGAGATTTTGTGAGTTTATAATGAACTGTGAAAGGCATTTGAATATGTATGAGGATGCGAGACCCTAGGCAAGATGTACACAAGCTCCCCTGATGGGTGTGAAGTTGATCATATCATTTCCTTCCAAAGAGCAATCCTCATTTGGAACAGAGTTTAATCCAGGGCTCACTAACATGGCACAGCTTTGTAAGAAGTGGAGCACGAGGAAGAGTTGTGGCATGAAGAGGAGAAATGCATTCAATTTCTGCTTTTGCTGCTTTAAATTAAGAGTTGTCTCTCAATTCATCTAAAAATAAAAATAATTATAATGGTAACTTTTAAACTAGTTTTTTTTGGGAATGTGGATCCACAGTTAGCTTTTCCCAGCTGTTTTGATCGGTCTAGCTTGTGGGTACAAAAAGGGAAAGAAAGATATGAGGTTGGACTGGCTGCCATTTAATGAATATATTACAGTTGCAGGTCAAAAGAAAGGTATTTTATGCAAAGTATGCTAGCTGAAGCACTACAAACATAGTTGCCATGCTTGATGTTTATATTCTACTGTGATCACAGTGGGTACTTAAATACTCACAACAAAAATCTAAAACTACAAAGTCATGTAATGACAAAAAAGGGTTTATGAACCAATAATTCTGGGCAGAGGTTTGCTCTAAAATTTTTTTATTAGGTTACAACAACTGGAAATGAACAATGAGCTATAGGCCTTTGCAGAGAAATGATAAAAATTGAGAGTTAATTACATTCTCACGAGTAGTTCAAAGATCACGAATGTACTGAAGAAAGCTTTCGTACCACACATTTATGCATGCATGTGCACATGTAAGCACCATGCACACACCGCTGGTGTTTTCATCAGGATGTGGAGCAGTTGTTTTAGTGCTTAACACACCTACCCAGTGTACCTTTCAGCACCATGGACGCCATGAACACGGCATTTTTGTACTGAACAAAGGAAAGTGTGAGCCTCCTGTAGCTCTATAGAAAAGACAGACTGTACCCTGGCATCACAGGTAACTGTTAGCTAATGTTAGCATGCTGACGTGTTTTATTAGAAAGAGCAACTATTGTCAGTCTTGTTGCTTGCCTATGATTTGTGGGCTAGCAACAACACACTGATTGATTGACACACATACGGACCAATCAGTTGAATTAAGACACACAATACATTGTTTGTTTTTTAATGAGTTATACAAAAGTGGGACAGAGCGTGAGAAATGTCTCTGTAAGTGCCAAAAACAACTATAATATTATAATTATTAATTGAATTTTGGCAAAAATGGGGGAATTTTTGTGTTTTACACCAAGATTGACAATTATGATTAGTTATGATTAGTTTATGGTTTTGATTTGGGCTGGAGGGTTAGCGTTCATTTTAGAATGAGGTTTAGGATTGTCAGAGAATATTTTCAGGTATAATACAAATCTGTGAGTCTGTTCGTGCCAGCTTTGTGTACATGTGTGTGAGCACACTTCATAGGACACCATTTGATCTCAGTGTCTCTTCATCTGCAACACCTTTATACCGCCACCCTGACCTGACTGCTGAGTGCTCTAAGTGATGACCCTTCAACCTGGAACATTTCAATTTCAACCTGCGATGGCTCCCCAGAGAATGATTTGAATGTTAAGTGCACCCTCCAATCCAGGCGCCGTATGAAAATGTAATCAGAGCGCCATCATCTCCCCAGCAGAGAGAGGACTCACTTGACTCTATGCAGCAGGCGTTGGCGCTGGCCTCATTTCCCCTGCCAGCAGGTGTCCTCTCTGGATATAATAGGCTTTACATGTGTAATTAACACATGGCTCTGCTGCCTGTGCTGGCCACAGCCTCAGCCCTGCTCCTGTCACCATGACTTTCTTTCTCTTTATTTTTCTTGATTTATTTCTCCACCCTTTCCTCTTCCTCTTCATTATGAAACATAATGGCTCCTTGGCCAACTCACGCTGTGGTGAAAGTGGGTGCAGAAGACAAAGACAACACCTTGACGAAGAAAGCCAAGTGCTTGGTAATGCAAGGATGGATCGGTGGTGTACAGGAAGGTTCTGTTGCGTGGAGGGACGCGGATGGAGTTAACAGCTTGCTGTGTGGGCTGGCTAATGCCTTAAAACCCCCTCTCATGAAATCTGTAATTACCAGGGCTCCGTTAATCAAGAATGAAACAGAAGAAAAGCAGTGGGCTAATTGGGGCCGACGTGCTCTGTAATTAGAGTAATAGTCACACATTGGGATTTTATGAATGAATGACTTTGCCAGCTTTTGTTACAGGGCTTCATTACATTGGACAGAGCCACCAGCACTATTTGCATGCGTGTATATAAAAGAGACAATATGTTACTGGTCATTTTTTTGTCCAAACAGCAGATTTTATCTTCAGGCCCCCTGACTAGGCCAGTGTTAATTATGTCTGTGGCTAAAGATTGTGGGGGTGGGGGTGGGGGTGGGGAGGTCCAATTATTTTTCTCTCCTTCGTTCTTTTGCCCCAAACCTTTATACACCCATGTGCTGCGAGTTATTGGGGCAAGGATGTGGATTTCTGTTTGTGGAGCTTCATTTGTGAGGAAGTGAGGAAGGAATTCATCATTTGGTTTCTCATAAACACAAACTCTGACCTATTTATGATATGACAACAGCCCCACAATGAGCTTAACTAATAAGAAAATCTGTTCCCACATGTTTTAGATTGCATGAGATCATTTTTCATGTTTCATAAAGTAGTTCTCACAAAGTGTTGCAGGTCAGGCAGCTGTCCAGATTGGGAGACAGGGTCTTGTTACTTGGTGGTCAGCCTCTTACACATATTTTATATTTTATGTATAATTACATATTTCACATATTTATATAATATAATATAATATAATATAATATAATATAATATAATATAATATAATATAATTATAAGATCTATAACCACAGTAAAAATGTTATGTTATGTTATGTTTTGTTAAAAAGAAATTAGAAAAAAAGAATTTATGAAAAAAAAAAAAAAAAAGTTCTCAACTGAACTAAACTGAATCTAGTTTACTGTCAGGCCCTCAGCCACCGCTGGCTTAACTCTGTCATTGGAAAAGTTATACACTATTAGTCAACCTGACATTGTCTTTGTTTGAAACCTGCCAAGCTGCTATTCATTGTAATGATTTTTACACCAGTTCTTATCTACCTGTTCACTGTTCACTCTGTAACAGCTGGATTAAGTTACTGCAAATATTAACCTGACATGTCCTACTACAGCTACGCCACATTTAAAGCTTTCGACTGGCAAAACTGTGGAGGCTTTCATTGTGAAGCTGTCATAGGGCAGCTAATGCATTTGTCCTGCATAGTTAGTGGTAAGCATGCTCATTCATCAAAGCTGCATTTACAAAACATGACAATTGGGCATTGACGAGTCTTAAAGAATGTAAGGAGTAATAGAGCAAGGATCAAGGATATCCCTCAGTGCTGTTAAATGAAGACACATCCAGAAACCATCTGAACTCTGTCCTGCTGTCATTTTGAAAAATACAAGCAACAAGTTCTTCTTCTGTTGTATTCCTGAAAAATTCAGAATTTACTGTTACCACTAACAATAGGTATTACCAAATTAAGGACAACTGGAATCATAAAGATGAATTAACACTAAACATCAAATGTGCATTATGGAGGAAAGGTGTTTAAAAACTTATATGGTAATATTTAACATATTTACCACTTACCGATGATGGCACAATAAGAATGTAGAATCTATTTTCTTGTCTCTGTGCTGTTAACCATTCCTGGCTCGCAGTCTGGACTGTCGTCAGAGGAACTTGGGTCTAATGGAGTTGTAGCATTTATTTACTGACAAATAGCCATAGACAAAGTGCATTGCACTGCTATGTTGACAGCTATATTACTAACTTCTAAATCTCTGCCCCTGGTCACCAGCCTCACTCTTCTCTCTCTCCTGCCTGCTGCACACATAAAAAATGGCCTGAAAGGAGCTGCTCTCATCCTGTAACAATATTCTCTCCACAAACCTACTGCAGAAAGAGATGATAAATTCTAGCATAATTTGACTGTTTACTTGCTACTGCTCCCTCTTAGGAACAAACTGTGGAAGTAATGTTTGCGCGTGTGTGATGCTGCGATATCATAACTGATCTCAAAGCTGAATCACAGACAGCTTGACAAGGACACTTTGGCTACTGCTAGTCACCCATCAAAAACCCCTGGATTATCCTTAATGCACAAATGTCCAACAGATGCAGCTCCCCCTTCTGCTTAACAAGCTCCAGACTCTGTCAGCCAGACAGGTCACACCCATAAAAATGACTATTAATACAACAACTCTTAGTAAAGCTAACTTCGAGAGACAATAGCCAGCTGCAGCCAAAAATGGTCGAAAAACTATATGATGAGTCCAAACAGGCATCAGATCAAGAGGTTCCCTAACCCAAAAGTCTCTAGCAACATACTAAACCCCCAAATTCCTATGATCATGCTCTCTGATGGCATTGTTCTATCAGTGTATGAGTGTGGGTCTATAACAGCTATGTGAGTAGTAGAAAGCTCTATATGGATATATATGTGTGCATGGGTGAAGGTGGCTTCCATTGTAACACACTTTGGTTAATAAGACTAGAAAAGTTCCATATAAGTGCAGTCCATTTATGGGACAGGAAGCTGCTCTGAGATTATATCACTTCCACTTCACTCTCATTCTAATTTATGTCTTTTTATTTTTAGCTTGAACTGCTTGCCCTGGTGGCACATCACTGGTGGCATGTCATGTGTGACTGTACCATCAGCTCTATGGCTACAGTTCATTATATATATATATATATATATATGTTCCAGACTCATCCACCAAAGTTTTGCAGTTACATTCTTCTGCAGGTCTGGGAAGCTCTGCTGCAGCTTCTTTGCTCACAATGATTCATTTCTTATGAAAAAGCTGAGCGTTGGCTTCTCTCCGCAGTTCAGATGCTGTCCTGTTGAAATGGGACAGGCCACACCAGTGATTTATGGACGTTATGCAGGTCCACTACCTGTGGCTGATATCTTCTTCTCTATCTCATCTCTCGTTTCCTCATTTGTCATGGCGTGACGCTTTGCAACACTGTCTCCCATAAACCGACTTCAAAAGGGCACTTGGTGGATCGAGTTCCTGCCTCATCTTTCCTGTGATGGACTCAGACAGGAGCCATAATCCCAGTGGTAGTGAGCCATTGATCTCCACAGGACTGGCTGACTGTAGACACAGGATCGTGTGTTTTGGTCGTAAAAGTCAACACAGTAAAGAGTTACCAGGAGGATAACTCAGTACAGGAAGTGCGTGTTCAGCAGACGCTTCCAAGTAACAGTCCGATGTGACAGCCACTGAAACCTCTGGATTCTGACTGGGTGAAATGTGGATTAACTGTTGGTAATTGGATGTTTTATTAAGAGACACTTGAAACAATTATTTGTTTACCTCTCTAAATTAACGCACCAGATATAAGATGCAGGTAAAGACAGAATCCTTTGGATGACAGATTTATGACAGTGAGGGGGTCAAACAGAGAAGGTCATGTGACTCCTGGTGCTTTGAATATTTCCATGCAGGTGATTGAGATCATTGTTTTCCATGGGCTACAGCAGGAATCACGAGCAAACAACGACTTAATGACTTGAACAGCCTTGTAAACTGATTCTATATATTATAAATCAATGATTGACGTTTGACATTAAATATTTGTAGTATTGCATTATTGACTATAGAGTGAAACGTTACCATAGGCTACTCCATCCTCTTTGATGGCTGGTATCATATTTTGTGATTCTTCAAGATACAGACCTTAAAATTGATCCATCCACTAAATTAAAGTAAGTAGTTATGAATATACCTGACATTTTTATGTTTTTAAAACACTATTGTAACTTTTGACCGCACTGTTTTGTGAATGTGGATTTTATATTGAAGGGTTGATGATCTACGTAGAGAACAAAACATGTCCAGTTACTTGGAGTCACAATAGTTTAGTTCAGTTTATTTGTCTTATTTTCCTCAGTGAATACTCCCCAAATAAGTTTTTTACATGAAATGTGCAGAAAGTTTCTACTTTGTGAAAATGGCTTATTCTATTGAGATCCATTTTTTTTTGCACAAAATCAGAGCACAGCACAGCTCATTCTCAAAAAAAACAGTGAAAGTGTTTAAGTTGTAATAATTAACCAAACATTGAGTAAAATTCATTGCGCAGCAAATACAGATACAGTAGTGTGACAGTGCAAGTCAAACAGTACATCAGTTGGTTCTTTAATATTAATGGAAGTTGCTTTTCATCTTCATCATTTTTAAGAATAAAAGTAAACATCTTCACTTCTTCAACCAGTCTCAACCTCTTATACATAAAAGCAATGAGAGAAAGTGAGAAAGAAACTGAAAATTGGTATAAAGACAGTGTTTGTTGTTTTTTGAATACAAACCTTCTAATTTAAACCCAGATCGAGGAATTCTGTTACGTATCCTCTTTTCTATGAACCCTCAAGCTTTTAAAAGAATATTTTAAAATATTATTTTGGTCTATGTTCTTAGTTCAGTCTTCTCTTCATAGGTACACCTGAAGTATTCAAGAAAAGCCATGTTTGAAGCTTTTTTAACTTGGCAGTCGACACTGCTCATTCATGGATCCTCAGCAATACACCTCAGCAGATACATGTCCACACAATAAATACAGGACTACACAATAAAACCTTACCCTGGTGTGCAGGTGCTACATTTTCATCATAGCACAGTTCTGCCACTTTACATGATTGTTATAAACATGATCTGAGAAGGTTTTGACAGGTATTGGATACATACATACACAATTTACAACATTTGTGATGATACATTTATATGAGGAAATTAATGGTACAGGATTATATGAGGAATGATGTGAGAATGTGTGAGAAAGATTGTGTGTGATCATATTTCAAAATCTGAAATATAAGATAAGTGAATATAATATAGTAATAATAATACATATCTAATGATGACATAAGCCCAAAGCAACAGAAACCTCTGAGTGGGTCTAAATGAAATTTGATGTAATTATTATTCATTATTAATTATGATATAATTAAATGATATATGCTGTGACCAAAACAAATCAAAAAGTTTTGACTCATCATATGTTGACATGTTGCTCTCAGCAAAACTTTATATCCATATGTGGGCAATTTTACCTATACCATGTATATTTTTTTAAAGCCATCGCAGGAAGTATTGTGCTCTTTAAACAGTGAGGCCGAATAACAGAAGTGGTGGATGTGAATGTCTGACTGGTGTTGGTGTCCCATCTACAACCTGTAATCGGGACCCACCTTTTTATTCATCTGACCCCAGCCTGTCTCTAACCATAGCCAGGTGTCCAACTCTAACCATTATCATCCTTACACATAGATCATTTGCTATAAAGCGCAGCTTTTGCTAACCTGCCACTTCTCAGTACCATAGCTTCCATGTGCAGGTGAAGCAAAACATTTTTAAAACATTGGCACTGGACATAATGTGGGGTGGTCTGGTAATTCAAGGTAATTCACAAATTCATTCACAGCATGCTGTTCCTCTGTGTCTGTTCCATACTGTAGGTGGCCTGAAACACTCCCCTGAGTTGTGGTTTCATGCCTCTCAATCAGACACATCTTTAAAGCCGGTGTAATGACACATATCACTGTTTCATGTTGCTCTGTGGCCAACAAAACAACACTGATCTGTCTTTTCACATACATCTCTGGAGCCCAGTAGATCCAATAATGGACAAGGATCGCCTCCTATTCTCCCACAATCCCCTCTATCTCACCTTGTTTTCTGTTTCCTCTCCATGCTCTCAGCAGTCAACATCCTCCATCAGGCTCAGACTATTATGACTTTCATCTTTGCCTTGCCATTTACTGGAGTGGCTTGTGCTATTTACACGTAGCTAGCTAGTGTTTTAGGTTTACTTTGAATGGACAGGCTGGACTTTATTTATCCGAGTGCCGTTGTGTATCTGCTCTCGTACAGCAGGGCATTGGCAGTGTATGCACTCTGCTGTTAGTTTAGCTGTACACTTATCAGTGCCACCTGCTTTTGGAGTAGCCTCTTAATTATCAGATCAAAGGCAGTGAAAAGGTGCTAAGTAGTTAGGAGCTGCAGCAGCACGCTGCTGGCCTTTGATCCACTCTGGCCCAGCCTCCCCAACAGCAGCCTGACTTAAATTAAATATAGACAGACATCTCTCTTTGAGTTCAGCCCTTTTCCCTCATAAGCTATTGCATTTTTTTTTTTTTTTTTTGTTCATTGCCTTGTGTTTGATGTGAGTGACTGCTTAGCCTGACAATGGACGGCAGTGTGCATGAGGAGGAGTGGCTGGCTAATCGAGGGCCAGAGCCTCCTGCTGAGTTACCAGGAAAGGTCTCAACTCTCTCTGGACTAATCAAGCAGGCTGTTCGGCGTTGTCTATAATAAGACTGTGGCAGTGTATTTGGCCCAGTCTGTTTGATGTATTATTTGTGTGCTGATTTATCTGATGTTAGAGTAAACACCAGACCTCGGGCTTCCTGGTCTGTAGACGCCGAACACCGTCTCCTGTACGCAAGCACCGCATCTGGTCTGGTCTTGCCCTAGAGTGTCACGCACCTCTGTCTTGCATTAGACCAGAGACTGTTTACGAGTATGGTGGGCAGACTTAGTTGAAACAGTCGAGGTCTTGTGTCACCAGATGTTTTATAGGGCAGGCCGCATGGTGGAGGCAAGCAGTAAGCAAGGAGGCGAAAGGGGGGGCAGCACTGGCTGGGCCAGCAGTCAGGTGCTCTGGGTGCCTCTTTATGGGGCAGTCCACTAATGAAAGTGCAGTTCCGGGACCACTGTGGAACATCAGAAGCCACTCCACTCTAACAGACCCCCACCTCCACCTACACAGGAATGTCATAAAGCTTTAAAAGAGCCCCCCCCCTTCCTTTTAATTATTCACTTCCGCCTCCCCTTTCACTCCACTGTCCCATCCGCTGATTGATTGGTTTTCATTTGTTGTCATGCTTTCAGGTGGCTGCTGAGCTGTCGCCTTCACTTCATTTGGGGCGGCACAGGGCGGGAATGATAAGTTATTATTAGGCAGATGGAGTGTGAGATGTTTCCTTGAAGAATTAGAGTCATAAGTGAATGTGATAGCTGTGATAGAGCCCGACATGTGGAAGTCTGGAGGACTAGCCACATATGGAACAGATAAAGAGAGCATTGCTGTGGTCAACTGTGATACTGACATATTTAGCTGCTACAAAGAGAATCTTGACACACTATCTCTATCATTCTGGCTCCATCTACTCAATGGTCCATTTATCCTTAGCTGAATTCAAATGTTCATCAGCTAGACCTGCAGGCTGGACCCTCTTTTTTCTTCTTCTTTTTTTTTTTTTTTTTTTTTAACAATTCTGAAGAGAATTCACTCTGATGTCTTTTGTGCAATTTCAAAACTTGCATCTTAACTTCTTGGTAATTTGTAGAGGTTGGATAAAGTCATTGCTTTGTAAGTCCCAATAGGTTTTATGACGTTCTGAGACGATTAAGCCCCAAGTCAATTCAAAGTCAGAGTCCTGAAATTTACATTTCGAGTTTAACAAGTCAAAGTGTGTCTTTCAGGTATTTTGTCTCCTGACATAGCAGCCCTACAGCAGCCAGGACCAACAGACCAGCCTTGATCACTGTGGTTACTAAAAAATGGAAAAGATGGACATTTGGGATAAGTACTACATCAATAATCTTTGTTGTCATGCTTACTATGATAAAAATGTGTTTAACTTTGTGAATGATTATGGATAATGGAAAAAAACAGCACAACAGCTGCTTTCACATGAGAATTGAACACTGCTCTCTTGTGTCATATTCTTGTGTTTTGTTGAACCATCCATCCACCCCGACCTCCTCCTAATGTGGACGTTGTTTTTCCATATATTATATCACTGCACTTTTCCCTTTGCATCTGTCAGAATTGCTACAGCCACTAGATGTCACCTGGCAACAAAATGTTACTATGGGTCATGATTACCTGCCGTACAGGCCCGTGGACTCGCTTCGTTTGGGAGGACAGTCACCTTTCTGCTGGTGTAACCTGGCATTTATACCTTTTCCTGCTTTTATAAAATTGGGTTTTGGTCTTTTGAAACACAATTTCATGCAACTTATTTTAATATTTCCCATGCCATTGTGAAGCACTTTGAGCCTCAGTCTGTTGCAATGTAAATTGCCTTGTCTCTCCTTGGGGAAGAGATCAGTCAGTCATTGTTAAGGTTAAAGTCATTAAAAGTCAAAGGACAAAGTCCAAGTAAAATCATTGGTGTTTAAGTCAACGTCAAGTTGACTTTTGATTTCTTCAACTAGAATCTAAATAAGTCAAAATAACCGCTTTCACTCCATCCACCTATCTACTCCTCCCATCCTCAGGCCCATATCCACACACACCACCTCCCTCCCACACATTTCAGCCTTGTGCATCACACAGCTTAACTCCCATGTAAATCAGCAGGTTAGAAATACATTCTGTGCCAGGTGCATATACTTATCCAGTGTTGCCTGACTGGTCTTCAGGAAAAGAGGGCATGTGGTGAAAGAGAGAGAGAGAGAGAGAGAGAGACAGAGAATGTATATACGTGCATATTTGTCTTTGCTCCCCTTCCTCATGGGAGCGTAGTTACTGTGATCTCCCCCCGACAGGCATTCACAGGATCTGACTGGATTACAGCCTAAGCCCTGCTTGCACATTTTAGCCACAGTACAACATGCATGAGTGAAAGAAGATGGAGAAAAAACAAGGGGGGAGATGAAGAGGAGAAGGGGGGCAAAAAAAGGAGGAGGAGGCTGCCGGGCTACAGAGGGACTGTGTATTGTGTAGCCATGTGGAATAATGTCCCTGTTTACTTTCTGGGTTGTTGTCGTGTTAAACAGCACTGGGCGCTAGGAGGAGGAAGGACTTGATGTCAGGGTAGTGGGGTTGGGGGTCACTGATACATACACAGGAGAGGGAAGAGAAGAGGTTGCAGAGGAGGTCGACCTGCGTCACCAAAGATACAATGTCTCTGCAGACCTATGTGGAGAAGGGTATTATGGGTAAGTTTTATAGGCTCACATGCACAAATCTAAACAATGCCATATCCTGCACAATGAAAAAGTTCATTGGTTGCACACTGGTTTCAACTGGAGATTAAAACAAATATAAATACAAATAAAACTGTGTAAATATCACCTGGACCAAGACTCTCTGGAAGAACAGATACTGAGTTTCAATGGGGTTTTTCTGACCAAATAACAAGATTAATAAAAATAAAATAAAATGCATCTGAGCAACCAGTGAGAAATATAATATTTTATCTTAAGGATGACAATAAAAATGAAAAAGTTTTCAAAGTCATTTTATACACAACCAAACTCACATGCAAGATTTTATCCAAGATTTTAACATGTTTTTCAAGCTTTTCACCTTGGTGGCCTAAATGAAATCTAGTGTTGTATGCTTACTTCTCCAATACTTCCAAGATGTGTAATGAAGGCAAATGAGGAGCAAAATTGTAGTGCAATAGCTTCTCTACAAAGGAGGAGTTTCAGGTGCTGTTTTAGGCTTACCTTCCACAAAACAGATACTGTCTACACAATCGAATGTGTTTCACCGTCACCTCACATGACTGGAGGCATATTTTTGCACTTCAGATCTGTTTTCTGAGCCCTGAACCTAACTGAATGCTTCCTGTGCAGACACTGTGTAGACTGAGAGGACTGTGCTGGTAAATATCCCATAACCACACTGTAAAGAACAACTTCATTGTGAAGGAAACAGTGGCAGCGCACACAGCCTCAAATCCTGAGCACCAAAGCTGACTCAACAAAATAAAATAAGTGCCAGCACTCACAGTTAAATAGTCTTATATTTAATATGGGGCAGTCAACAAATGTGTTTCAGCTGTAGGCCATCATCAACATTCTTGTGACAAACAAATGCACACAGATGCAAATTCACTCCAGTGGTAAACTGATGGGTAATCTGTGCCACGTGAAGAGGTTTCACGTTGAGCAAAAAAGAATACTTTCTGCATATTTCTGCAGAAAATTGTTAATTTTTCTCCATCAAAACTGATCTAAAGTCTTGTAGAGGTTCAAAAGTGTAACCTTCCTGTGAGTTATTGCACGTTTTCCATTTCCCTATGTTCGGTCTCATCTATCTCTGGCCACTCCCACCTCCCCTCCCCACTTTCTCTTCACGTCTCTTGTCCCAGAACTGCCCTGTGTAAGTGTGCTTGAGGCTGGGGGGTTGCAGAGAAAATGGCAGAAGGGAGTGGGTCAGCAGCGCTAGGTCGATCATGCAAGATTAGCCTGAATGCTTGTGGTCATTATCAGAGCAGAGTATCAACGTTGCTGCACCAATTAGTTTCGACCCAGAAGGAATAGACTGCATACCGGGGACAGGCATCACTCCATCCACCACAGACTTCAGAAGGATGCACACATACACATGCATCAGCCTGACACACATACACACTCAGACTGGCCTGCACGAGGGGCATCGCTTCCATTTGTACTGCATCAGTGTGCATCACTGTCTCTCTCCCTCTCTTGTCCCATATTCTGTTGTCTTTGTCCATGACTGTTCATTCCAGGCTTTCTGACAGACAGGGTATGTCCTCAGCGACAAACATTATATGAACCTGGGTGAACATGTTGAGTTGTGGATGTCCACAGGGACTGGAGTCAATTTTGTTTTTTTCACACCTGAGGGATAAAAATGCACCAATGCCAATTTGAATTTTTTTATATGAGCACCGCTTCTTCATGTAATTGGCCAGTGTGGAGTAAACACGGAGAATAAAAAACACATAAACTACAGGAAGTTTAACGTCGTTCTTGATTTTGTATTTATCTAATGGTCGGTCACTATGTGAGTCTCCAGAAATCTCGGACCATTCATTCATTTCAGGAATAAAAATACTTGTGTATCATGCCTGCTGACTCAGTTCTTTGCAGTTCAGATAATGTTTTGATACAAGTCTTTTCTGCAAGACATCTCTGTAAACTGAGTTCACACAGTAGACCACTTGTCCAAATGTACAGTCGGTTGTATATATCAACCACATCATGACTCAGATCAGTTTGTTCAGACTGAAATCTTTACATTTACATTTAGATTTACATTTATTCATCTGTCAGGTGATTTTATCTGCTAGATTCACAGTGAGGGACATCAGTGAAGTTTCAGTGCAGTAGGAGACCTTGGTCTTCAGTAACACATCTACTCAGGAAGTGAAGGAGATCGATTGAAGAAGTCAACTGACAGTCATAGTGAAAGCAAGTCAGACATGTTAGAGTGTTAGAGGTGTTAGGAGAGGAGGTGCGCTGAGATTCTTGAGGACAGAGACAGATGCCCCTGCTCTTATAGACTTCAGTAGCTTGTTCCACCATCAGGGAACCACAAACCAGAACAGTCTAGACCAAGATTTTCTTGGTGAAGGCCATCCATCACATTCTGGAGCATCTGTCAGAGTTTGACTGTACGTGAAGGGAGGCCCACTAGAAGAATAAGATAACTGTGGCCTGGACTAAGAGCTGGGTGGCATGAGGCCTGATTTTTCTGATATTGTACAGAGCAAAGCAGCACAATGGCTGTAACATCGTCAGAGAAGGAGAGCTGGTCTTTTCTGACCTTGGTTGGGATGAGCAATGAAGAGGTGAGTTTGATATTGATATGTTGATGATGAGACTGATAGTTTCAGGTCTTTGGTTTTGTTGGTGTGTCGACTGAATATCTTATCATCCCTTTTCTAGAGTGCAGTTTAGAGGCTCCAGTGTAGCTAAAAGGAAGTGCTGTGTTCAGTCATACAAAGGTCTTAAATCAACCCTTGAGAAGGTGTCAAGGAGATGGTGTCAGAGATTTCAGAGATGCAGAATAATCCATGATGAAAACATGGATGTTCACATTCCACAATGACCTATAGAAAATGAAATAAGCAAGATATAATAAACCATATTGATTCCTTAATAAGGTCTCCCACTCAGTGAATAAGCCTGGTTACAGCCTACATACTGTACATACTGCACATTGACCCAGCCATATTCCATGCGTTGTCCCTCCGTACAAACTCTGGCGGTCTCTTCCTCTTCCTCTCTCTGTGTTCCTCCTGGCTGCCAGGTTGGCCCAGGCAGACTCCTCTCTGATTTGTTAAGGTAATGATCTAATCTGCGGCCATTAGGGAGAACAGCCTTTAGTGTTTAATGTGTGGCCAGGTGGTCCAGCTGCCAAGCTCCACGTATTAAAGGGCCCGGGCTCGGCAGTAATGAGTAATGAGCTGTATTTAAAAGCTGCCATACCTGAGCCCGCTTGGCCAGGCCTCAATATGGCCCGGTTCAAATGAACAACTTGACTGCTTTTTCAATTCCCCAGATGCTCAGATGAGCTCAGACTACTGAGCACAGTGTAGCTACACACACACACACACACACTAAGAAACACCTGAGCTATAATACACACACACACATCCTAAATTTTAGACTTTTTGGTTACTATTCAATAAAGGAAATGGAAATAACAAGTACATAAAGCCAAAGTGACTTTTTAAAACAAATACAATCCAGATGTAACAAATAAATAAGATGTATTAGTTGGGAGTCCTGTTGATTGGCTCAGTTTCTCTAAGTCTGTCTTAAACCAAAATTCAAATACCCATATGAACTCTAAAACAGTTTACACTTGCTGTAATGAGTCCTGTGACGACGAGCTGGATCCAGTCCTTGCTTTGTGTCAAAATATATTCCAAACTTTATTCAGTGTTTGTCTGATAATTCTTGTAGCAGAGTTTGACATTAATGAGTGAATTTCTCTCTTCATGTTTCCCTGGACAGTATTCCTGTGCTGAGCTGTGGCTCTGGAAGAGAAACACAAGTAGGGATTCAGCACCTAAAGACCTCGAAGCCGTGAGCTGAGCCATTAATGAAGGTTTGTGCTTTCCGGTAGAGTGGACCTCGATCTCTGGCCCAGTGACAATCATAAACATTTCAGTTAAGTCAAAGTGATGCAACTGAGCCCGCACACAGCCCCCTCTAAAGTCAGATCCCATTAGGAATGCCATGAAGAAGACCCTGCGTCTGGAATGGCATGACGTGTGACACAAGGGCATTGGTGTCTGTCCTACCATGCTCTCACTTAAAGACAACAACAAGGCCACTCCCCATTTTACAAAACACTGATTCAGATTAAAAGTTAACCTGCATAAAGGGGGCTTGTGAATATTTTTCATTTCACTGATGTTATAAAAATCTATTACAAGACTACACCATTTGCAGTGAATCTTTAATCATGCAGGTTATTTATACAGTATATAAGTGTGATATTTGTGTGTATTTAATGAGCTCAGGCCACAGGGCTAATGTTGTAAGGGTGCAGTGACTGTTATATAAGTGACCAACATAATACATGCTTTCTAGTACTGTAAAGATACAGTATGGTCAGGGGTGGAGCCTGGCTACAGTCTGGCCGCTGCTTAATAATCAGGTTGTGTGTGATGCTATGGTGATCGCACTGTGGCGTTTGGCAGCTGTCAATCATATTGAATTTGACAGCATCTCTGGATGGATCACTGGTGTTGACCTGTTGTTGAGCTGCAGCAGTAGTTGATTTGTTGAAGAGCAGTGGTTAAACCTCCACCTTACCTTGAGTAGATCAAGAGCAGAGTTCAAACTGTATAAGGATCATGACATGAATATTATTTATAAAGTAAATTAGCTTGTCCATTTATTTGTTAATTTCAGGCACCCTGAGCAGCACAGACGGTCCTGTGAGCTGAAGGCTGTTGTGAACAAATAGCCATAACTTCAGGATCTGAATGAAAAATAATAAAACACCGTTTAAAGATGAGACTGAGTCTCAGTAATAAAATTTAAAAAAAATGAGTTGTTGAACAAATCAACTAGAGAACAGAGCTATAGAATCTCAGGTGAGTCACAGGAGACATTTCAGTAATGCACCATCTACAGGGTTTCATTTTATCCCAGCATCTTCTGAAAGTTTTATCACATCAACATGTCTATTCATTTAAAATGTAAAATATTGAAAATGAGAGGAAAAAAAGTCACAATTCACCAGCTTGAGGCATGTTATATCAGGAGTAAGTTCAGCCTCTTCAGAGTCTTGTAAATGTGCAGAAGTGTGGACATGAATGAGAGAACAGAGACAGAGAAGAACTAAGCAAATTATTTTGCATCTGACAAGAAAGATGAATTCAGACATATGCTCTCATCTCAGGGAAACTATCAGATTCAGAGAAAACCAGTTCAAATCAATTTGTCATCATATGGAGAAAGGAAGCATCAAATTTAAGTCTTATACAACTTCAACTTTTTTACAATATATATATATATATAATTTTAAGTGAATTGGATGGAAATTGAAAACCATGCATGAAAGTGTTTTCACATGCAGCAAACATTTCCATAAGACAATGTTTGTTTCATGTGAGGTCAATCAATTATCAATTATTAGGCGCATTAGATTTTGCAGATGTTACTAAGATACACAAACACATCTAAGCATGACAGGAATAGAAAAAACAGCACTGACTCATGCAGAATTCCCAACTCTGAATTGTGTATACACTCAAAATACACTCACACACAGACACACACACACACTCACACACACACACACACACACTGAGTAGTGACCAGATTTTAATCAGTGTGTGTGACAGTGTGGGGTGAATGCATGAAGCCTGCCATGTCACATCATATTCACTGACCACATAAACACACACACACACACACACACACACACACACACACACACACACACACACACACGTGCTTCTATCTTTATGGGGACCATCATTACTAATCCTAACCCTAATGCATTTCCAAGTCCCTTACTGTAAACGTGACCATCACAACCGAATTCCTTACCATAACCCTAAACTACGTGTTACTTACCCGAATATTAAAACCTAACTTAACCCTCAAGCAGCCCTTTGATGGTGAGTCAGAAAGGACCAGCAAAAAGTGGTCTTCACTGTGTAGCATTTACAAGCACACATGATCTGCCCCACACTGTGTTTTTCCATCACTAGAAAGGACATTACACTGACTAACATTCATTTCCAGACACACACTAACAATAACCGTAACCTAACCTTAAGTCTTCACTATGTAAGGAAGCTGAGTCTACACAATGTGATGGTGCAGATTTATGTCCCCACAACACACACATACACTGATATATTTCATTATAGTTATTATGGTACTATTTTCATCTGTATGTTTCTTTTTAACCATATATCCACATCTATCCCTCTGTTTCTACCTCTATTGTTTTATTTGTTATCTTGTTGTGTATGTTATTTGCACTCTTTACCACATTCAATAAATATGTTAAATCTGAATCTGATAAAATAATAAAGAAAGAAGAGAAAGAGCTCTGGGGTTCAACATGGGTTGACATCAAAGTTTCAAACTCATCATTATTATATTGATGTACATTTGAAATCTGTCATAATTACTATCTGAACCCTCTAAACAAAAAATACAAAAAGAGCTGAAGTCAGATTCACGTGACAGTTTGACATAACTGACACAAACTATGGGGGCTGAGAAAAAGAAATCCTACAAAACAAAAGGTTCCCACATGTGTATACAATATATATATATACACATTTTACTGTGATTGTTAATTAGATTTCTCTCAATCAGCAGTGTCAGTGTAACCATGACAGACCATGTTCTTTGCAGAACCTTAGTTGTACACAGTTATAAGCCAATTTGGAACCACTATATGACAACTACAGTAGATTTCACTTCTTCAGCTTCTCTGAAAACTAACGAGATTTTTGAGAGCAGTTTTGAATGCAGGCCCTTTGTCTGGGTCAGCCTGTCCAGGCGCCTTGTCGGCGGTGATTGACCGCTACTTCAATTTCATGCATGCATGGTGGAGAGCTGTCATTAAGCAATGTAATTTGAATATTCAGATGACTGTTTTAATTGAAGAGAACAAGTGTTCACACATGGCGGGGCTGGCGGTGTTGTCGAGCGCCTGAGGCCGAGTCCCTGAGCGGCCCAGACCCATCTGATCATGGCTCAGTGGAGACCGCGAGCCCACCAACACTACGGCAAAACCCTGGCTTCTTTTAATGCCCCCAGGCTTCCATCACATCCACATCACACTGCACACACACACACACACACACACAGACACACACACACACACAGGCCTGCACAGCACAGGAGAGGAAGGGAAAGAAAGGAAAGAGTAAGGGAGGAGAGAAGGAGAGAAAATGTAGGAGATGAATGAAGTGAGTGACAGCATAATTTTAAACAGCAAACACATTAAGATGCACAGCAAATGGGATTCCAACAATGTCAGCGAGATATAAACACAAACTGAATATGCTATGAGGGATTTTGCTTCAGTCAGCGTGAGCAGTGTAACAGCAGTAACCTGCAGAGTGCATTCGTTTCTCTGGCATTCATAAACATGAATCAGCATGAGTGAATCAGAGTGAAGCTCATGTAGAAGCATGAAAACACAAATAGAAATGCACATATGCTATTTATTATTATGTATATTCATCTGGCTAATAATATTGAATAATGACATTAACCATAACAAAAGAATTAGAATTAGTTATTTACTAATGCATACACTTACTACCCTTTAGCTTCATTGATATACTTTGGACTTTACTTATATCTTTCAACCTGGAATCAAAAAAATAAAGCACAGCATTCAAAAATTGAAAAATATCTTCTAGATCTTTATCCCAGGAGCATGTTGCTTTGCTACATTATCTGTGGGAGAATAACAACGCTGTAAATTCAAATATAATATATGAAATATAATATTTGTGAGGGGGGGGGCTCCAAAAGCCTGCAGAGGAGTTTGAAATGGTGCTCTTGGTCCAAAGCAGTGTCTGCGCCCTAACAAACTGCTCCACCCGTTAGGGGTTTTGGGAAACTTGGGGGAAAATGCTTCCCACTTCTCAGAAAGCAGAATAGTTGAGTGAACGCAGCACTTGCTGTGTTATAATATATAAACTTGTTATGTTATAATAATAACCACACTGCAATGCTAAACTTTCATAAGCGCTTCAATATTTTTATCATCTTCTCTCCTCTAAAATAAAGACAGTAGGAGGACACGCTAGCCCTCAAACTCTGCAATAACTGTGCAGTGTAAAACTGTAAAAGTGAGGGGGCATTGGGCAGTGGGGTGTGGGATTGATACCTGCCCCCCACCTGCAGTGAAATTTTTTCCAAAGTAAAAAAAAAAAAAAATTAACAAACAAACTAAAAAAAAAGGTGGAAGCAATATTGGCTGTATATAATGCAATTCTTTTGGCACATATTTGAAACCATTAAACAAAATCTGTCACGTGCCAACATTTTAGGATGAACATGTAACAGAAGTTCTGTCACTAATTTACAAAATAAGACAACAGAAAATTTTTTTAAAACAAACAAAAAGTACATTTGACAACTAAATGTAGAATGCTGGTTTGAATTTTTATAAGATTAAAAGTCACTTTTTAATTTTTAAAACTCAATGTATCATTGTATAGCTATAACTGTCTTGTAAGTTATATATTATATTATATTATATATATATTGGCCTGGTAATATATTGGTTTGGTGTTTCAAGTGTTCGAGTATAATGCTTTCTATTTTATTTTTAGTTTTTTTTATGTCCATCTCATTGTTTTCAACATTAAAAATTACAGAGAAGAAATTAGGAATAGCACAATGGAAACACAGGTAGAGAGGTTGAAAACCTGTTCATGTGGTGAGAGGATTTACACAGAACACACAGATATTACCCTCCTTTTTTAACAATAAGACAAGTCTAACGTTAAATTGTGAAATTTAGCATGAAAGATCTTGGCTTGGCTGCACTCTGCTTTAGCGGAGCACAAAATATCTTCTGCTATGGATTCAGAGACTAAATGCGTTGTGTTGCCAGGATCTCTGTGGAGAATGAATTGGTTGAGTGATGTTGGGGTCTGCTAGCCCTTCACCCCCTCACGCCTGGTCCTCCTACCGTGCTCAGGCACCTCCTGTCCTGCCCAGATCACCCACTCTTCTGCCGCATTAATTGGCTGTCAAAAATGTGCTGAATTAACGGATTAATGAGCGTGGATTTGAATCCTAAGTTTGGCAAAGGGGCGATGTTTCCCTGCCGTGGCTCAGGCTCCCCCTGCCTCCCCTCTCGTGTGCGCAGGCCTGTTACAGATATGCATCCAGGACATTTGAGCGGATTGCATTTCATTAGTTTGATTTGAGCGGACAGCACTAAGCTGCTGAGGGCTCTGCGCTGACAGCTAATTACAGGAATCAGCCTTGTCCACTGATAGAGAACAATGGGCTGGGATGAGCCCGCCTCGCCAGGGGGACCGGCCCTGTATACAGCCTCAGTATTTGGCTCCCATATAGTCCCCAGTATGGAGAGCCATTACTTGTGTTAAAGGATATGGAAAGCCTAATTGAGTGCTACCTTTCTCCTCAGCTCCCAACTCTATTTCTAGACAGAAACAGAGAGATTGATAGAAAGATAGGAAGAATGGTCTTCTCGACAACCTGAAGCAACCCCCTCCTCCCAACACACACCTCTCTGCCAATTACACCCACCTCCCCACCCATCCCCACTGCTACCCTCCAACCCACAGCATCCTCCATCCCCTTGCCCAAGCCAGCCGGCCGACTGCGTGCGTGGATCTGTCCGCTTCCATAACTCCGTCCATCTTTAAATCATAAACATTAAAACACGCCGTTCACTCATGTGAACACTTTCCCCCTTAAAAGAGAATTAAATGGATTAGTGCAAACGTCAGTAAATTTAGCGGTGCATTACCCTTGCAACATTCCAAATGGCAGATTGTAGTCAGACAACTGGATTAGCTGAGTTCCTGCTTCCTGCCCGCCGTAATCTTTTGTCAGAAGTCCTGTTTTTCTCTCTCTCGCTCTCTGTTCTTCCGCCAACCACGCAAATACATTTTCTTTTATTTCCATCTCTAATGATCAACTTTGTTTGTAAAGCCAAACAAAACTAGTTTGGATTATCTGTCATCTTTTAAGCCTCAGTACTGAGGGTAGAGGCAATTTTGGACAGGATCTCTATTTTGTGCTTCTCTGTCTTGTTTGGGAGGCACTGATATGGCCAGTGGCTAGTGGCCAGGTGCGCTGACACAGACTATTATTTTGGGAGTGAGTATCACCATCTCTCAGCTTTTTGTGCCATTTTCAGGTCAGGCCTTTAGGTCATTTTCCCCTACAGATTCTACCAGTCTATTTTCTGGTCGGCTGATGGAAGGTAATGACTGAGAAGCTGATGGTGGTGCTGGCTGTGACTGCACGTGACCATATCTCAGCTCAGTGACAGGGCCTGCGGTGGCCAGCGTCTGCCAGGGGAGCGCAGAGGAACAGGCAGATCTCGATGCCTGGTCCGGGGGGTCAATGTGAGGTGGCCCCTGTGCTGACTGACAGAACACAAGGGTTTGTTAGGGAGATTTGTCCCTGCTGCGGATCTCCTGTCGGCCCGGTTGTGGCACTCGTGTCAATTTGCACCCCACGCACGTCGCCAGTCTAGCTGACAGGTGAGCAGTGGTATGGCGTCCTGTCCGCCTAATTGTACCCCGCAGTCCTGCCTGTGTGTGGGTGCAGAGAGGATGGCTGAGGCCCGGGCCTGTTAGCTCCCTGCTTGCCCTGGCGGCCAGGCCCAGAGCAGCCTCCTCAGCACGGGAGTAATCCAAGGTGAGGGCCTGTCGCTCTGTCAGCTGGTTGTCTGGCGGCTGCAGAGGGTGATGGACATGCCGCCCTTCACAAATACACACGCAAACACCCAGTCAAAACCCACGCAAACCATAAATCAAACTACATTTACATGAAATCCAGGGAGAGGTAGATAGATACACATGCATTTATGCCATGCATGCTGTATTCTTCAGGGAATCCAAGGCTTTCAGTGTAGAGGTGGAGAAAGGGGGAGGGGAGAGGTTGTGCTTGTCAAATTGTCCATCTTTGAATTCCCCAAAGAACTTTTTATGTAAATATGTTGAACACAATTCTTATGCAATTTGTATGTTGTATGTTTTTCAGCTATGGTCTATGATAAATGAGCATGAATTAATGTCACAAGACTCAAAACATAAACTCAATGTAACACAAACTTCTGCAATGTAAACTGTCTCCCTGAATATTTAAAAAAAACTGTCCAAAGTGTGTGTCAGACAAACAACAACTCAGACCCCTCCCACTCATCAGATTACTGTTTCCTCCCACCGTTATTTTTTTTTTTTTCCAAAAGGAATTGATGATGTTTGCTCTTCTGATGAATAGTGTGAAGAGTGTGTGTGTGTGTGTGTGTGTGTGTGTGTGTGTATTTGTGGATTGAGGGTTGGGGCGGAGGGAAGTGTGGGGGGGCGGGGGTCCTGTCGGGGAGGTGTGCCATTTCCTGGCTCATGAAGGCCTCAGTGCCAGCTGCGCAGGACTGGTGCTGCTTCCTGGGGGCAGATGCCTGCAGTGCTGCCTCCATGATCCCAGCTCTGTTCCTGCACCAGCCCCTGCAGTCTGCTTCACACCCTAGGGGGGTGGGGGTGGGGGTTGGTGGAGGTGGTGGTGGTGGTGGTGGTGTGTGTGTGTGTGTGTGTGTGTGTGTGTGTGTGTTGGGGGGAGTACACACACATAAACACACACACCCCTGCTTGTGCACGCACAGTCACACAGAGTACATACGACTGGAAGTGCAAATACACACACTCACATACACACCTCCTAGGCTCTGGAGCATTAATTAGGCAGCCTACAAGTCTGCCACACCATGGTCTACCTCCATCACATGCTGGAAAACAGGCAGAGAGAACGACAAGTACTATTCAACACACACACGCTGCAGAATTCGACGAAACTGGGAGGTGCGACCAGAGCCCAACAACAGAGAAATGAAGAAAAGAGATTCCAGTTGCTTTTTCGCCTCTGAACACAAGCTCCTCCTCGCCTTCAACCAGCTCGTCCATCGCTTTCATCACCCATTCCCTCTGTCTCCCCTCTCCTCTTCTCTCATCTCCAGGCACATTGTTACTGACACCACACTGGCATCCAGAGGCCCCATTGGGTACTGCAGCCTCCTTTCCATAAGGTTACCCCCACACCACCACCACCACCACCACCCAGTCTATAAATAGCCTCTAATTAACACAGCACTGTACCTTTGGAGATGTTGTTTGGAATGGGAGAGTGTGTTTGTTGTCTTGTATCTATAGAAGTCACTCCTCTCTGGGACTGAAGCAGGACTGAAGGTCTCTGCATTTTGACAATAACACACGAGATGTAGGCTGGTTTTCAACCAGCATGTGACAAAAACATGGAGGTGAAAACAAGAACTTACCTGGGTCAGGCTGATACATGATTCTGATTGTGAATTTGAAATGAAAACACCTCCAGTCTTTCAACCTGACAGACAATGTAATCTGCCTGATTCTGCTTAAGAAACATAAAACTATTGAAAAAAACACACACAACAATGAAACCATTGCTTAAATCTGGATTTCAGAGGAAAGTGAAGCGAAAACAGCTAATCTTATTTAATGGAGAGATTGTGAAAATGTCACATTTAAACATATGGCCACAAAACATCAGCTGATTCAGCTCAAAAACATCTGTATGTAATTCACTAACTATGGGAGCAGGAACCAAGTTTTGCCTGAAGCTAAATGACTGTTTTTATTTACAGATCACAAAGGCATTCATGGCACTGCTAACATTTCTGAAACTCCTCCCATTTTTGGTCTGATTTTTATCATCTTTTAAAGTTCCTCTCCAGACATTAATATTTAGTTTAACATGGTTAAACACATAAACATAAAGTGAAAAAAAGAGGAAACATCAGAGAGACTCAGCCACATGTTTGAGTCAAATCCAGCCAGCAGACGTATCACAATGGTTAGCGCAGTTAGCATCTTTTATTTGATTATGCTGTTTGTTAGTCCACTGGCAGTGGTTGACACAGTGTTAGTGGTTGTGCCAATACAAACTCTTTGTTTGTATTAGCTCTTGTTTAGAGCTAATACATTGTGCTAATTTATTTAGCCCCGCCCCCTATCCCCACAATTTAACAGGACTGGTTTCTTAGGTTTGTGACGTATGAATTCCTGGCTGTCTGAATGAACGTTTCTTAGAACCACTGTTCAATGCAGTTCAGGCTGGAAATACTCAGTCGTGGTGCTGATTATTTCACATTTTCACTTGAATTTTAACTTATCATATGTCTCATCATATATTATATCCAAACATCAGGTCGACGTTAACTTGATTAAAAAGATTGTTTGGTATATAGACATACTATATATATTTATACTCTCACATGGTTTGGAAAATGGTCTAAAGTAGTTAAACTGTGTGGGTAATTGTCATGATTATGAATGTATTTTCTCTCCTAATTGAAGGAGCCAAAGAGAAGAGGGCAGGAACAGAGTCCTGACAGTGTGGACACTGCACAGTTAACATTCTCTCTTTCTCTCTGCGTGCGATGGGCCCGGCTGCAGAAGGCTGTGGCAGCTGTCTGAGCGTGTGTTTTGCCCATATGGGGCAGAAATGCTCATGGTGCACTGATTTCCGATAGGTCTTCACCTCCTATGCTGCTCATGGCCTGCGGCTCCTTCCTCCTTCTCCTGCTCCTCCTCTGCACTCAATCAATTGACTGACGCCGCTGACCAGCTCCCACAGCACGCTGCCGGAGGAGGGAAGTTATTGGAGTCGTGTGTGTGTGTGGGTGTGTGTCTGAATCAGATACCTCCAGTCGGCTTGTGCATGCAGTAATGTTTGCATAATCTGCAAATAATCTGCAGAAATCTGAAGTGTCAGATGATACAAATTCTCCACAGCCCACTTCCCTGGAAGGTTTGGTGTGTTAAAGATGTTCAAACAAGTTTATTTATTTATTTTGAATTATTATCTTTTTGAAGGAGGCTTTTTTTTTTCCATTCCTGGGATGTAAATTCACTTCAATCACTAGAATTTCACTTTATTTACTTTCTAATTTTACTTAATTCTCAACATTAAGGTGAATAGTGCTGCTTAATATGTAATTTGAAATTTTCAGTAAAGACACTGGTGTGAACATTAAATCCCACATCAGATTTAAATTGTTTCAGATTCTAAATCTGAATCTAAAAAGGTTTTGCAAAGTTGTTTCATAGTTAAAAGAATATTTTCATAAACAGTGTAGATGTTTTCAATTACAATTGGATCCAGGTTTTCCTCATGCAGAACAAAAATATCAAAATATTTTATTTTTATTATTATTATTATTATTATTGTTATTTGCCCAGTTGTTTTTACTGACCGTTGTTATGAGGTATGGATGTATTTCACTTATCATAGATAGATAGATAGATAGATAGATAGATAGATAGATAGATAGATAGATAGATAGATAGATAAAAACACAATTCATTCATCACAAATAAAGTTCATTATTACTGAGGATCAAAAATTTGTAGACATTGCAAAAATGTGAACTTGATATACAGATCAAATGTCTCCAGAGCCATTTAGGGATCAGTTTTCATTTTCCCACAATCACAGCTGTGAGTCCAAAACCTTTACATGAAACACACACACACACACACACACACACACACACACACACACACACTGCTAGTCTGTTCAACTGTTTTTGTGTTGTGAGATTTCACCTTTGAGACAGGGGAGCTGTAGATACCAGGTGTGTGATAGAAAGTAAATTCCTTGGGGAGCGCAAGGTTCCTGCTGTCATAGCCACCAGCCACCAGTGTGTGTGTGTGTGTGTGTGTGTGTGTGTGTGTGTGTACGTGTGTGGCCACCACCCCAGGGAGCTGGTCAGCTGTTGTTTCATGCAGGAGATTACACAGCTTAATCAGGCAGCCGGATCAGGTGCAGCTGATGCTGTAGTTTCTTAACACACACACACACACACACACACGCCCAACCACATCACGTATACAGAACCTCCACCCTTTACACCCAATTAGCCCCGTTACCAGGCCCTTCATGCCAGGGGACTGCAGACACACCCACTACATACAGGTGAGCACAGCTTCACTCATGTGCAGGCCTGTGCATGTAACATAATAGTCCACACACACACACACACACACACATATATACACACACACATAAACAGGTGACATGTAATTTGAAGTAGACCAGTACTATGTATTATTACAATACCGCTGTGCTTTAGAGGAAAATAGGCGAATATTTACTGTAAGATAAGGATTTATCCTATAAATTGTTGGCAGTACCTGAGTAGCATATACATGGTTGGTCCCACAAACCAAACTGGTCTAGACAAAGCACTTGTCACTTGCTCTTTAGATTACTAAGTGCACAGTTACTACAGAAAGAGACTCAGATTATTGTTTAAATTAAAGTGATACATTTTTATTATATTGGTGAAATAGTGTGACAGGCCATTAGAAAACACAAACATATAAGATAGATAAAACAACAACATGACACAGCTGAAAAGTTAAGAGAGAGGGAAGAAGTTGCTCCACACATCGTTTGGACAGTGGGCTGCTGACCGGGGACAAAGTCCTGGGCCCAGTCCGCCCCTGAATTAATAACACATCGATCCAGCGATGAGGAGTGAGGTCAGACCAGGCTACAGAAGAGGTGAGTGACAGGTACCCCATCCAGCATCCAACACATCTGGAGGCAGGGGACGTCACGACGGTTCAGGGAATATTACATTTAGATTTATTTTTTTGAGTTTGGGAGGCCCTGAGGAGGGCGTTGGCTCATAGAAGCACATAATAATATTGATGATGGTTCAGTTTCAAGAAAGAGAGAAAGAAAAGAGAAAAAGGGATTGGTGTTATTGGACGAAGTGTTGTGGAATAAATGATGATAATTTGGTGATTGTATGATGTGTACACTACTGTGTGTGTGTCTGACTATGGCTGGTCATTTGGTGGTATTTGTTAACATTAAGATTGATGAATTATGACATTTGATTGCTTATAGAGTTCGTCAGAAAATATGCATCATGAGAGGAAGGAGGTAATTGCTCAAGAGCTGTTGAGAATTTCTATGTTACCTTAAACAGAGCTGTACGTGTGGACATAAGGAACGGAGGTTGTCATGTCTGTGGTGAGTGCAGCAGCGAGCATTTATCTGCCCTGCTAAAGCCTTGTTTTGTACATTTTCTTTTGAGTGATGTGTAAAAACCCTTAGGAAGAACAGCCGATTTTGACCAGTTCATGGTGTAGTCTGAGATTTGGATCATGAAGAATAAGTCCTTTACAGATAACCTTTTGTGCTACTTGTTTGTTGGTTTAAATTCCTTAGATTTTATGTTTTTCTCAGGTGGCACATGTGAGAGTGGCGACAGTGGCTAACTCAAAATCAAAGGACATCATGGTTAGCAAAAATCAGAATAGAATTAAGTCTCCTGCATGTTAACTGTAAATATGTAAATTGAAATATGTTTCCTTGCAGGAGTCATTAAAAGGAGCCCTACCTCCTTGTCACATGTTGACTGAAGTGGTTAGTACAACAACCTAATTTTACTTCTTTACTCTTACGAAGAGTTAATGTTGAAGCTATTTTCTAATGAGCAACCTTAGTTACCGCACTAATCTGGGCACAGTTATAATAATATATGTAATATCAAAACTGACCTCAGAACAGTGGGAGTCAAGGCGGACAGTCAGACTCGTCTGCAGCTAGCTATAGCTAGTCACCGTCAAAGAGGCCAGGATTAACCACAAAGCACAAAAATGCTGCTTTCCCCTCTGCTAAATGAGCTCCAGCCTTTGTCAACAGAACCGAGCCACACACACACACACACACAAAAAAAAAAAAAAAAACAACATTACAGATGCCAAGCTAGCTTCAGAGACAACAGCCTGCCGTGGCCAAGAGAGGGCGGCAAATTACAAACAGGCATCAGATGCTTTATGGGACAGAACTCTGCTCTGAGATGAAAGGAGAGATATCGCTGCCACTTCTGTATCGTTCTTATTGATGACTATTTTTAGTAGCTGATGAAGCTCTGCTTACCTTTCTTGTCCTCATGGTACAGTTTCTGCTTCAGTTACATAAGAACATAAGTACACAATAGTTTATAATAGATCTGGTGACGGAAGTCAACAGCTAAGAAAAGTCAGGAGCCGTTCCCGCCATGTGTCGGCCAGATCGCCGATTGTTCAGGCAACAGTTGAGCCAGATCCTAAAATTTGTTGGGGCACGATCAAGGCTTGATGCAGTGTCTGCCCGCCTCAGTGTGCACGTGTACATTCTCATATGGCGTTTTGTTTTTGAGACTGAATGATTCAAGGGCTGCACAATCAACCCTCATTTTAGTCATGCTGGTTCGTTCTGTCATTCAGAAAAGCGCACCGTGTGCTCCATCGTGCTGACGAGAGAGGTGGTGTGGCAGCAGAAGGTCACCAGAATAGTGTTGTGAATATAACAGTTAACATACATTATTACCAGCAGCTGAACGCAGTAGCTAAGTTAGCAAAACATTTAGCCATAAGCAGTTAGTGTTCTGTTCTGGTCTAGTCCACTTATGTGACTGTGACAGTGTAAAGAAACGCTTTCCATATAATACAGAGAGGAGCGATGAAGTGACACGTGATGTATTTATTGTTCTTTTCTCTTCGCGGCACACCACCATGGCTGTGACCAGAGCTGCGGCTGCTTTTATCATGAGGCACCTCAAAAGATATTACTATTAAGTCTTGTGACAGAACACAAAACAATTTCAAAGTAAAAAAAAATGATCCACTATATTTACACTAAATGATATAATACGCAATATTCACGGGCTCAGTATCACTGTGATACTTAATAATTATTATTTACATATGTATAATAGGGAGCACATTATATATAAAAAAAATAACAACACTTTTGTGTACTGCATATATTATACTTCAAAGAATAATTTTCTGTTTATAGTTCAGTGTAAAGAAGATTTGTCCGCGGGTATATTTGATAATGTATCAAATAATTAATAATGATTTTAGGTGATATCAATCATGTTCTAGACTTTCATCACATCTAACATCAAAACGACAAACAAACTAAGCGCCTTTTCATCATTTGGACCAATCCCTCCGCCCTCCTCCCAACTTAGTGCACAGCCATGCAGCCACACCCCAAACTTCAACCCATCCCTCTATTCGTCCGTGTTCTATAAACTGAGACCTGCGAGGGTTCCACTGAACCAGCCACGAGCCTCTGAGATTCAGCGTGTCACAGATTTTCTGGCGACTCCTGCGGTGCCTTCTCATGTGTCCTGAGGGCTGACAGGAAGACAGACACAGCCTCTCTGTGGCTGTCGCTGCTTCTGTCTCTGTCTTTATTTCCCTTATGCGCTCTCTCCCTTCCTCTAAGTCTCTCTCTCTCAGTCTCTCCCTCTCTCTGATGCCACTGTCTGTCTGGAGATTAATTAAACGGCTACCCAGCCAGCCAGCGCCACATCAGCCATCATCAGCTTCTCCTCGCCATCAGCTCCCTGCTACAGCAGGGCTGGAGAGAGTGCACGTCTGTCTGTGTGCGTGCAGCCAAACATGCTATTAAATTTATCTCTTTATCTGTGTTTTGAGTGTGTTATGTTTGGTGTGTATTTTCATGCGTGAGTTGTACAGAGCCTTCTTCTTACAGTGTGTTAATCGTTGCATGTTCTCTCCCTGTAACTGAGTGTGCATGTGTGTATACACGTGTGTGTTTGTGAGCAAGAAATTAATTTCATGGTGTGTTTGTGTGCGTGTTTGCGTGTACAGTTGTTGTGTTAAGTCATTTCTGTGAAGATGTGTCCACAGTTTGCCTATACACTGTACCTAAACTGTGTGCATAGTCTGTGTGTGTGTGTGTGTGTGTGTGTGTGTGTGTGCCGGTTTTTCTGGTGTCTTCTCTGTGTGTGTGTGTTGTGCTGGATAAACAACACTCCGCTGGAGAGTTTTTCCACAGTAGCCATCAAACCTGGCAGTGGTGATTGTGTGGTGGTTGCATGGTAGGTGCGTACGTGTGTGTGTGTGTGTGTGTGTGTGTGTG
>CM076654.1:23328709-23372111 GCA_038496675.1 Rachycentron canadum
TGGTGGGGGGGGGGGGGGGGGGTGGTCGGCTATGAGTGTTTATTGTTTGCCATTATTGTTGTCATTACGGCTAGCTTTGGCATCAGTGGCGTGTGTGCTCCAGCCGGTCTTATCATTACCATCCCGCCTCACTGTAGTTCTCCGCTTGTCAATTTACTGTACAGACTCCTCTCAAGAATTTCCCCCGCTGTCACACTGCTGAAGGCTTCCTCTTTCCCCTTCCCTTCAGTTTCCCCTCTTTCGTCTTTGTTCTTTTCAGTTCTTCACTGCGCTTTAAGGAAAGTGTGTGGACATACTGTGTGTGCGCATGTTTTAGGGGGGTGGGGGGGGTCAGTGAAGCTGGCAGCTCAGACCGGCTCTGCTCGGCTTTTCGGGCCTTAATTGAGACATACTGTCAGAGTGACAAACACATTTGCATGCGGTGTGTTTTTCAGGATGTGCTTTTTTTTTCCCCCGACTGCTCACCACTCTGTTAATCAGCTCTCCATCACTCACATGAAGAAATGTGTGTGCACGCACAAACACTGTACATACAGCTTAAGGAGCAGTCGGGATGGTCGTTACTCCCTATCCCGGCGGTAATGAGAAGAAAAAGAGACAGTTGAAGGAGAAGATGTGGACTGGAACATTTAGTTAATATAAAGCTGATACTGTCCCTGTTTTAACAAGACTAAGAGTCTTCAGCCATGTTAGCAGGCTCACAATGAAAACAATGTTCTGCAGGTATAATGTTTACCATGTTCGTCGCTTGCTCTGTTAGCATGCTAACATTATTAAGCACAAACCACATGTGAGGCTGATAGCAATGCCATTAGTTTATTTAGAAAAAGAGATGTCACGTCACGTCATGGATCGCAGTCATTAGGATTCATCCTCTGGGGAACGTGATTGCCTCTACTATGTTGAATAGTTGTTGAGACATTTCAGTCTGGACTGATGTGGAACAGAGTGTGATTGAAACCATCTACATTTTTTAGCGTTTTCAGCAAAGCTTTTGAGTTTCCAAATCTGTCTCTTTAAGTGAATGCAGTGACTTTGATGCCAGTTACGTCCACTCTCGACTGATGGTATATTGCACTCTTGGTTCGTTTTATGTTAAGTGATCCTTGGTCTGAAAACAAGAGCATTTTTGTAGTCTCAGAGGTTTTTGTATGATTAGATGAGTTTTCGAAAGGTCAAGGTCAAGGATCTTTGTGTCATTCTTTCTTTCAAATTCTTAGGGCTTTTAACAAGCTCTCTGGCATTGACAGGAAATCAGTGCTTAAACCAAAAGCCAAAGTATAACTCTACGAGAATTGTATGCTACATTAATACTGTAGATCTTTTTTTTTTTAATCTACTGGAAACTGTGAACATAGAACAGTAAAAGAAAAGGCTTCCATGAACCAGCTGTGGGCCAGATGTTCAATCCATTAAATCAGTCACTGAGGGAAAAAACTGTGGTGGCTCCATTCACAATCTGCATGCCTTCTCCTTTGTCATCTGACCTTATCTATTTGCCTACTGAAAAAATCCTCCCTGATGCCAAATGCATTATGCCTTGCATGTATAATCACAATATATCTGGGCCACATAGCTTTATTCCTCAAACCCTATTCTACATCCAATCTAAGCAAAAGTGGGAGAATGTATTGTAATGAATGCCACAGCTGAGCACTAAGAGGTATTTTGTTCTTGGGGCTCTTAAGGAATATGGATTATGAATGAGGGTGGGATCAGACCTGCTGTGGTTTCAATATGTATGAATCTTTTCATATGCACCGACCCCACTCCTTTATCTGTCACAGCAGGTGAGGATCAGGTAGCACTTCTGACACTGGTGAAAAGCAGCCACATGAGTTTGAATTTTTGTTCCTGTGCTGGGTTAAAAAATATAATGTATTCCCTGTTACTCATTTGAGAAGTCATGCTTTAGTTGGTATTTCTGTTAATGATCACTAGTAATCACACATTATATCCATTTCCTTATACATAGATCAGCCACAAAATTATGACCACCTGTCAAATATTGTGTAGGTCCCCTTTTTGCCACCAAAACAGCCCTGACCTGAACTCCGCTAGAACTCTGAAGGTGTGCTAGTGTGGACATCCCAGGGATGACGATTGGATTGAGATCTGGGGAATTTGAAGGCCAAGCTAACATCTTGAACTTGCTATTATTGATTCCTTAAATCATTCCTAAACCATTTTGCAGTGTGGCAGGGAGCATTATGCTGCAGAAAGAGGTCTCTGACATTAGGTAATAATGTTTTCATGAAGGGGTGGACTTGGTCTGTTTAGGTAGGTGGTACCTGTCAAAGTAACATCCACACGAATGGCAGGACATTAAAGTTTCCCAGCAGAACATTGTCCAAAGCATCACACTACCTCCACCAGCTTATCTTCTTCCCTTAGTGCATCCTGGTGCCGTGTCCTCCCCAGGTTAGAGTAGCACATGATGCACATGATGTAAAAAAAAAAAAACACGATTCATCAGACCAGGAGTCTTTCTGCCATTACTCTGTGGTCTACTTCTGAGCTACAGTAGCTCTTCTGTTGAATCAAACCACACGTCATTCTTCGCTCCACCCGTCCGCATCAATGAGCCTGGGCCACCCATGACCCTGTTGCCAGTTCACTGGTTTTCCTTCTTTGGACCACTTTTGGTAGGTACTGACCACTGCATGCATCCCACAGAGCTGCAGTGTTGGAGATACTCTGACCCAGTTGTCTATCCATCACAAATTTGCTCCTGTCAAAGTCATTCACGTCCTTACACTTGCCTATTTTTTTTTTCTGTTCCAACACAGCCAACACGTCTAGAACAAAATGTTCCATAGCTGCCTCATATATCCCACTGACAGGTGCCGTTGTAACCAGATAATCAGTGTTATTCACTTCACCTGTCTGTGGTCTTAATGTTTTGGCTGATTGGCATATAGCAAATTCGGTGATTGTATCCACTGAGCATTCGGCAGACAAAACAGAGTTAATGCACAGTGTTGACTGTTGCTGAGACCATCACAAACACTTGGGTTTAATTTCAAGAACTGGCACTTCTGGCTTGGCTAGGTGCTTCATTAAACACCACAAGTTTTGCCAGTGAGTGATCATGTCCTTGTTACTGCGGCTCATATGGTAGCCTATGGCGCCTGTGGGACCAGGGGCACAGCATAATACTTTGCATACATTACATCCCACAAGCAAATCCCCTTACTGACAGGTGAAAACAAGTGGTTTGCAACCCACTGTGTAGGCAATCAGAGGAAACATTTCCCAGGCTGCACCCTGCAGTAACGAGTTGTTCCGAAATGAAAACGCGTGAGCTGTTTTCCTACTTCTCTTTAGGTAAAGCCTTATCTGTGTTAGTATGACAGAAAAAGTAACAATTCCTATCAGTAGCTTTAATGTTAAAAATGTAAACATACCTCAAACTGTGGGGAATTGGGGAATTAGCCATCATTAAGTAATACAACAATATGATGTTGACTCTGCAGGTTTTTAATAAAAAAAACTATTGGACTGTCTGCCATTATTAGTTCACATTTTCATGTCGCACAAGAAAGAAAATCTAAAAAAAATCTTAAACCATTATCAAATATTCCCACTACTCTAAACTGTACTTTCTGGAGTTTCTTGAATCTTCTTGAATCTAGTGCCAATTAGCTGATGTTAGCATGCTAACGTAACAATCCATGCTAAACTAGGGAGGTGAACCTGTCTTGGTCTCAGCCATGGTCACATACCCCCTTGTGTTTCTTGTTTGTGTGTGTGTGTCTCTCTCTCTCTCTCTCCCTGTGTCTGTGGGTGTGGTGCTTCCCTGCTGGAGGAACTCAGCTGCACACCAGTTCATCATCAGCTCATCGACTTCCTTCTACTCACTGCCAGATCATTCTGTCGCTCTGGCCTCTTACTGATCTTTTGAATCTCAATCTTTTACTTTACTGTTTTTCCCTGTGCTCCAGGTTCCTGTTTTTTTTTTTTTTTCCTCTGCCTGCCGGCCCCGCCCGCCCCGTCCCAACTCCAGACTCCAGTCCAGGCCTCTGCTTCTGTTTTCAGAATCCTGCTTCTCCCTTTGTTGACACATTCCCATTTATTGCAATAAAAAAAAACACCTTTTCCACCTTCACACTGAGTCCATATTCTGCTTTTGGGTCCTTGTGTTCTTCTCTGGTTATCTGTCTTCTCTGGTTATAACAGAACCCGGTAGTACCTGACTTTACGTGCATAGTGGACAGATCACTGGTAAAAATAGTGATTTTCCTGGTGCAGAATAGCAAAGTGTTATTTCTCTGGATGATAGCCTGACGTGTGCCGTGGGCAAGTGTTTTTATACTGTATTTGGTGTGTAACCTGTCCTATCCAGCTCCACTTGGCTCTGTCTTCACCTTTTTTAAGTACATATTCAGAAGTACTGGAGCTGATGTGCTTTTCACACCTTAAGGCTTGCAAGTAATGCAAACTGTCTAATGTCTGCGTTCAAGGGGGCGAGAAACCTCATTTGGTATCTCTGTGAAACAGTTTATACATGAACAAAACCTCCTCAGCAAAAAACAAACTGTCTCAGTTTTAACCCATTGACCAAATCATTTAAATGAAACTGATGTCTCAGTGGTTTTGGAGCTTTCCAGTGATGTTATAGATGTAACATCTGTGTCAAGAAAACTCTCCCATGGCACAAATGTATGTGTCACCAAATGTGACTTACAGTTGTGATATGAAGTATAAAATGTGCAAAGGAGATGCTTGAGAAAATTGTGGACAGTAAGCAATGGCCGTAGCTTAGTTTTTTTGAGTAGTTTGGATGTACCACACAAAGTGTGGCTGCTCAAGCATTAATAAAGGAGTTTAAAAGTCTCCCACACATTTTAAGACACAATATACACTGGATAAATATTGGAAAACAGAAGTTTTTCCTAGTTAACACACATTTTCTGATAGTGATACTGCAGGGAAGCGTGGCAAAATGAAACAGGTTCTGGAAGCAGATATCATGTCAGCTCATATCGATCATGAAAGATTTCTTTCAAGTGTGAGGAAATGAGAGGAAAAGAACATCATCTTTCCTCAGAATAAGAGCATCAAGAATAAAATGTGTGATTAATGTCCTGCCTCTCAGGTCTCCTCACAAAAACACGTAAGATAGGAGCTGTTATTTTACACTGCAAAATTTGTGGGCTGGCTTTGTGGCTCCCCTAGTAGAGCAAAAACAATTTAGACTACGCCCACACTACTACACTTTCATTTTAAAACACATCTCTTGTCCACATTACCCCTGAGAGTTTTGAAAATATTGTTGTCCCTGTTTTAATTTGAAAATGTTGGGGTTGCTTTGTAGTCTGAACAGACAGAGACTTTGGAAATGATGACATTGACCCCCACAACTGGTTCTAATCAGCCCCGACAACCAGTGGTGAAAAGGAATATGGAGAGATAATTACTTGTGTTACTGAGCTTGTTGTTTTTGCTAGTAGCTGTTGTACAGTTGAATTCTGTATGTTAACGCTAGAAGGGCCACAGTCAGGGAGATGACCAGGAACCCAACAGTCCCTTCAATAGAAGCCCCCTGCAGAGATGAGAGAACCTGCTGGAAGAATGACCAGGGCCAGGTCTCTAAGGAGAGACTATACAGGAGCCACTTTGAGTAAAAGACACATAGGTTGGAATTGACAAAACATTTCAAGGAAAAGATTCTCTGGCCTGATGAGATAAAAGAAATTAACACTTTGTCACAACTAAATACACTATGTGTGGTGAACACTGGGTTCTCTTGATCACCTGGCTAATACCGACCTTATAGTGAACTATGGTGGCGCTTTACAGCAGTAGGGACAGTGAGAATGGTCAGGAATGAGGGAAAGATGAATGCAGCCAAACACAGCGAGAAGTAGACCTGCTTGTGTCCTGAGACTGGGGCAACAGTTCATATTTCAGCACGATGGTACAACACAGAGTAGTTTCAGGAGATGTCTCTGGCTCTCCGTGAGTGACCAAACCTACAGAAGATCTACAGACAGACCAGTTCACATAGAGCTGCCCAACTCCTAAACTGCCAAACTCTAGGTTTATAGAAGCTTTCAGAATTTTCTAAAACAAAAAAAAGCATATTTTCAATTAGTCATATCAGTTATTGAGTGTAGATTAATGGCAGTTCAATCTGTTTCTTAAAGTAAATCTTCAACACATTAAAGTGTGTAAAAAGTTAGGGGGTCGGACTACTTTCTGAAGCCACTGCATGCGTGTAACCCTGACGTCAATGCCCTCACCACCGCCTCCCCCTCCCTGACTGGCTCCGAGCCACTTGGCTGGGCACTGTCAGCTCCTCTTGACTAATTAGCTCTGTTGTTCTCCTCCCCAGATTCCCTCTGTTTCAAGTACAGACAAACAGCAGCAGGCTTTCATGTTCACCTCCCCAGCTCCTCCACAGTACTGCTGTGAACAAAGCCAGACGAAATCTAGGCCCCCTGCACCCCAGCCAGCGCTCCTGACCCCTCTGCTGCTCTGCTCCGCTCTGAGTGTGTAGTGTCCACCAGACTCAAGGGAAACTTAAGCTGTGATTTGTCATTATCATCCAAGTTGACTGGATTTTGGTACAGCTGACACAGGTTGTGCTGAGGGAACTAGGTTGTTGATCTTCGACTTAAATACAGAAATAACAAAACAGCTCAGTGTTGCCTGTGTATCTCCTGTATGCAAATGCATGGGATTTGAAAGATCTGTGTCTTCAACAAAGTGATCAACCTCCCATGGAGCATGATGAAGTAACCCTCTCTGTGGAAGCAAAGCCAAGGTGATGCTGCAACAGGGATGAACAAACCTCAATTGCAGGGCCGGTTCTTCACACCAGGTATTTTGCTGTTGTGTAAAGGTGTAAATAAGGACATCGAACATGTCTCAGGTCTATTTAAATGACCCTGGGTGTGTTTTCAGTATCTAACATGTTTATTGCCAATTTGAAATTGCAAACTTATAATGAGTTATTTGCTCAAAAAATCTTGGATCGTAACACAGCGACTGTTGTTTCCATCCGATTATTTTTGTAATGTTTCCGGGGAACAGAAAAATGTGATGAACCTGTCTGGGACGCACTTGTTCAGTTTTTTGTGTCTTCTGTGTGGATGACCAGGGGGAAACTACGGAGTGAAACTAAGTTGAATGAATATGATTTATGTAGGGAAAATAAACACAGAATTTCATTAAAATACAGCATGGATCCTTTTTTATTAGTTGCTACCCCTATCGCACGTGTGTGTGGGGGAGAACTTGTTTCAGCAACAATGGTATAGCAGAAAATGTTTGAGAACCACTAGGTTAAATGTAAATTAAATCTAAAGTCACTTTTTTTCTGTGTTTTTCTCTAACCTGAACCATGTGCTGTGAGAGTCTGAACACAACCATAAAACGTTTAATAAATAAGTTTAATAAAGCTGGAATCAC
This sequence comes from Rachycentron canadum, assembly GCA_038496675.1. NCBI lineage: Eukaryota > Metazoa > Chordata > Actinopteri > Carangiformes > Rachycentridae > Rachycentron > Rachycentron canadum. Next base: position 23,336,126 of record CM076654.1, read on the forward strand.
AACAAGATCAAACGTTCATAAATATTTAATGTATGTATTTGCACCATGTCAAATATTAAAATTAACAACATATTTCTTGATGAAATTATGTTTCCATAAATCATATTTGCCATTGAAGTTTCATTCAAAAATGACGTTCATGCACTGTATTTACTGTTCATTCTTCTTTTCCAAAATTCTGTCTATTGTTTTCCTGCAAAACAGAGAATTAATGTGTAAGGGTGAAAGGCAAAGTTAAATACTTATATTTAGAAGGATTACGTTGTGTGTGTGTGTGTGTGTGTGTGTGTGTGTGTGTGTGTGTGTGTGTGTGTGAGAGAGAGAGAGAGAGAGAGAGAGAGAGAAACTGGGTATGCATGCATTGGTATGGTTGTGTGCATACATGCATGAATGAGTGTCAAGAGTGCGAGAGGTCTTCACAGTGTGTGTGTGTGTGTGCACGTGTGTGTGGATGTGGTGTGCATATCTATTCCTGGGCCAGGGGATCCTCTCCTGCAGGTCTAATTACTTTAATGAGGAATGTCTCCCTCTCTATCAGCCCTACCCAAGGGTGCACATTAACATTCCCCCCACATAGTCATACACACCAACACTCACAATTAACCACAAATTCATCAGCAGAGTAAATACTGTTTCTTGCCCCCGTGTGAAACTTACTCCTGTCTTAAACTCTCACTTCCATAAGAAACCCCCACCCCCCCCACCCATGCACACACATCCACACTTCGAGTGCAGTGATTCAGCCTAGACTCGACTTGATTCCTGGGGTATTTTAAGTCTGTCTGCTTTGACTTCCACCAGACACTTAAAGGTGAGAAGACACCAGGGTTTTCTTAAACAGATCAGACAATATGCAATTGAGTCATTATTCGACTGTGCTGTATCGCTCTCATCCACTCATCCAATTTAGAAACCAAGAGAGTGGCTGACAGCTGGATATCTAATGATGTTTCTGTTGTGACCCGCAACTATTACCTGTGTGTCTTTGTGGGTTTTCATGTGTGTGTCTGTGTGGGTTACTGTGTATTAAGCTTCAGAGAGCAGTCTAGCGTTGCCAAGAGACGGTGCAGGCACCACTAAGGGCCACAGCTTTATTCATGAGAGAGAAATGGAAGCTGGGAGGGTTTGTTATTTAAACTGATCTGATGAGCAAAGCCCAAGGATGTGAAATAAACACACTAAAACTTAGATGGTCTCCGTCTGCTAGTCAGTCTTCAGATGTAGTCAGAGCTACAGCTCATGTCTGCCCTCTAGTGGTCAAAACAATTAGCTACAACACAAAGAACGAGGGTCTTGGAGTAAGAGGTTGTTGGCTGTATCATACTGCAAGTGTACGATCAAGTGCGTTTGGAGATTTAACAGTATTGGTGCCTTTTGATTGTACCTTTATTATTATTATTATTATTGTTGTTGTTATTTGTCACTTGTGAGCCCCCTAACTTTATAGAAGTACTGGATCTGTGTAAATCATTTTAAGATCCCACAGTTGCTAAGGGTACATTTGCTTACTTTGTGCACACAAAAAAGGTACGGCAGGGAAAATGTATTTGTACAGAACATTTACTCAGTGGTCGTTTGGTGTGCATAGAATAGACAGTAAAAGTATAAAGAATCATAAGAAACCATTATACAAAGATATAAGAACGATAAAAAAAAAAATTATTAAAAAGATCTGATTAAAATGCAAAATTGATGAAATGAAGGCAGTGGAGAACAGAGCAGTTTTTAGCTTCCCCTGAAAGTCAGTTATAGTTTGGCCAAATTTGATCCATTGGGAGCTGGTTCCAGCAGAGAGCAGCACAGTGGCTGAAAGACACTTTAAGAGATTTAACTCGAGGCACCACTGACTGACCAGCTCCTGCTGATATTAGAGACATTTTAGAAAACGAAAAAAAAACTTGTCTTTGAATTTGATTGTAAAACTAGCATTTTCACAGTCAACTCAAAAAGATATTTTATTTTGAATAGGTCCATAGTCCATTTTTAGGACTGGTCACAAAAACAGAAGGGGCTTGTCAATGGGTTATTAGAATGATTTTATCATGTGTCTTGTAGCTTTGCCAATAATGTCTATAGGATATCTGCATGTTACTCTGCTGCTTTGTACAGAGAGTCTGATTTCAGGACCTCATCATTCCCATCTTTTCAACACACTGGAGCTTCAGTTTCATGTAATTTGAATCAATGGAAATAATTTACAAGACTAAGAAAACAAACCTTCCATTGGAGGTATGGCCAACTGGTACTGGCTGTGTCCCAGTTCAGGGGGCGCTGTACACGAAGGCACCTTCGGTACGAAAGCGGAACCAAAATGAGATGGTCTGGCATGTGAGGGGTTTCTGCTCTGTGTCACCAGCTATGTGCGCTCTCATGATCACATCACAAAGCTATGTTCTGGTCGTGTAAGAGTTGAACTGTTAGCTCCTCAACTGAGCTGAAACCCAATGTTTACATTTGAAAGCATAATCCCCAGGCCCACTGTCAGCGTTGTTTCATCATTTCATCACTGGCGCTCAATGAAACAAGGGATAGGTTGGGTCACGAAGGTGCCACCGACTGGAGCCTCCTCCCAGGAAAAGAAGGCCACATTTCTTGTATCCTGACAAGCCTTTGAAATAGCACAACATAGATCACAACAATGACGCAATCAGTCTTCAATTGCAAGGATGGTCCCCTGAATTGGGACACATCTTAGATATCCAATTTGGTCTGGCGTGGGCACACTTCGTCATTGACCAAGAGGAGCTGCAAAAGTTAACAGGGAGAGGCACATCTGGGCTACTTTGCTTGACCTGCTGTGATGGCGACTTGCCCTTGGATAAGTGGCAGAAAGTGGATTGAATGACGCTATCAAAAACACCCGAACGTGTGAACATCTTAATGTTCACAAATAATGCACATTAATGTTGGTGGATAATGCGCTAGGGATAAAATAAAGATTATGTTATATTATCACTTTTTGGTAAAACATACATACACATTGTATGTCATTGATAACGGCTGGTATATTGTAAAAGAACGCCACAGAATATGGCAACAAGGGACATGCCACTGAATGTCCCAGACTATACATTACCCTCTTCTAAAATAACATAGTGAGTACTGACTGTGCTGGAAGACAATGAGACTTTGTTTTACAGCAGTGCTGAGTAAATAGGTTGGGTCTATGCCCTCACAACACTGGGATCAGCTGGTCATCTTACTGTTATAATAGTCATGGTGCCTGGTCACTGCATATTGGTTTGAATTACACGTCAACATCGCTGCCATATTGGAGTGGACAAGACTGCCCTGTAAAGAAACACAAGTAATATTAGTTATTTTCTCTATATAAACTTTAAGGTTTGCAATTCTCAACCGACTTCAATGCAGCATCTACATTTATATGGGTTAGTGTGATGTTATTCTTGTTTTGTTATATTTTTATTACAAAATAATGTCATAACACAAGTTGTGAATAGTGTGATTACAATATTTCTTCATACAAATGGAGACTAATTTAGTTTTACGCTGTCCAGTTTTCAATGATGTTGGGTTATTGGGTAACTTGTTTAGTGATTGTTTGAGAAATAATGCTTGTAATGTTAAGAAGCTGACTGATCAAACTAGTTAGTGTAACAACTCATGAAATCACTATATACAGCTGCAGCAACACACAGTAAGCATGTTGAGCTCCCTGTAAGATAACACCAAACTTCACCTGGTGTCAAAGATTGTCTTTTTTGTTACTTTATTTGGATCTATAGCTGTAAAGGAAGGCCATTATAATCCCAAAAATGAAATGGCAAACAGACAATAAAAGCAATAACAGATAGGAGAATATCAAGTGTTCCCTAATTCAGCCTTTGTCAGCCAGAGTTGAGACAAGGGACTTTACAGAGAAAGCCCACCTGGCTAAATGAATAGGCAACGCTGTCAGGGTTTAGAAGAGCCAGTCAGCTGTGAGGCTGCCACATAATACAGCGTCTGTCAGCGCTGACAAGTCTCAGAGACACACACCTCTAATCTCAACCCCCCTCTATGCTTCCCCTCAACCGTAACGCACAGAAAAGATGACACCCTGCCCAAATATTAAACATCTTCCAAGGCTATTCCAACATCTTCTTTTCTCTAACACTGTTTAAACCCCCCTTCCCACCACCACCCCCACCCCTCTCTCTCCCATCTTGTCTTGTCTTGTCTCCTCAGAAGCCCTGGCAGCCGGATCATCTCCGTCTCTTAGTGTCAATTAAAAGTGAAATATCTGCATTTGTCAACATATCATTTGTGGTGGCCCCGTGATGCACTGCTGATTTGTAGGCCGATTCCTGACACTGGTGAGGCAATGCCGAGGCGGCAGTCTCCCTCATTAGACCTGGAACTGGCACCATGATGGTTGACAATGCTGGGAAGCTTCGCTCCCCGCCGACATGATACTAACCCAGGAACAGGCCTCGTCTGTCAGCCCTGTCACTTGCCAGCCAGCCATCCAGTCAGGGAGAGCAAGGGGCAGATGGGTGGAGGAGGAGATGAGCAAAGGGTGGGTGGGAGGTTGCACCCTTCTCTGAGGGCGAGGGAGAGATAGACTACAATTAAGTTTATTTGTATAGCATAATGTCAATATATGTCACTGTGACTGAGGGACATATGGCATGTGGTTGATATTTTAGCTGTGTTGACAGCATATTGTGAGTTGCTCTGATAGTGATTTTAGACCCTGATTTACACTATTCACAATCACAAAGAGGCAAAATTAATTCATAACTCATCATACAAATGTAAAGCAATAAAAACACGAACATATACGACAGATGTTGAATGTAATAATATTAAAGACCTTAAGTGTGAATATGTAAAGTCTGTACTGTAGGCGTCGTGAGCGGATCGTCCGTGGAGTGTAAAATCCTAAAAATTCATCCTCAAGTAAACAAGAATCTGCTCAATAAATTTACCACAAGCAAGAAGCAAGTTGAATGAAAGTTGCGAGTCCACAGTCACGCAACCGTGAACATACATTTCATTGTGTATGCGCAAACAGTTTGCACCAACAAAAATGTCCACTGTCATTGAATGTGGGCCTCCAATGTAGTATAATCAGTTCTTCACGGTATAAATAACATTATCATAGTCAGCATGATTACAGAAAAGAGCAGATGCCTTGACTTGCTGTCTTCAATTGTGACTTACCATTGTTAATTGGGGTGTTGTGTGCTTTTGTGAAAACATACCAATTAAGAAATACCAAGAAAGCCAGATAATATGTGGTCCCTGTGGCAATTCGAACAATCAGGTAATCAGTTACCCCCGAACTGGGAGAGTGGCTCCAACAGGTTCCAAGAGCATCAGAGATGTCTGTCCAGAACGGTGCCTTAGGAACAGCTAAGATACTGCGCAGAACCCTCAAGCTCCCAGCCTCTGGTAGAGGACACACACTTGAAGGAGGAAACACACAGAAAGAATTACTGCAGGGGCGAGTGGGGGGTTTTTATAGTATATCTATCTATTCAAAATGGAGTATGGAAATGGAGCTAATATTGGGCGAGGACAGGGTACAACCTGGACAGGTCTCTAGGCTATCGCAGGGCTACTAGGGCAAGTAAGAGAGACAAATAACCACGTCCACGTTCCTGCCTACTGGCAGTTTAGAGTCACAAATTAAAAAAATTAAAATCTTTGGACAGTGGGAGGGAACCCACGCAAGCACAGGGAGAATAATGCAAATTCCACACAGAAAGGGCTAACCAGTGCGCCACCGTGCTGCCATATACAGTATATATAAAGCAAAGACTGGGACCTTTCTTTGTTTGTCCCACATAGCTTCTTTGAAAACTCTCACATACCCCACATGATAATAGAATTAGTACATTGTTTCCATACATAGTTTTCAATATAGATTGATATTTGAACCTTTCCATTGAGTCTGTCTCCAAAATACATACACTCACAGTGACTGTACATGTCTTTGGAAACAATTCCTCCTTTTCCAACTTGCTTTGGAGTAGCACAACAATTTCAGGGTTTCATGCCAGCATTCCTGGCACCTCCTCCCCCAGGGAAGAGTAGGAGGAAAAAGATTCTTGTCCTGCTTTGCTTGGATCATTAGGAAGAGAAGCACTGACCTAGTCAGCAGCCACCATGGGTGGGAGTCACTCTGAGACACAAAAGAATGCACCATTACAGCTTCAAAGGAAAAGGGGAGGGCAGGGGGTGTGGAGGATGTTCAGCACCAAACTATTTCTTATCTTTTTCTCTGTTATTATTCCATCCATTTTCTTTTACACATCTTTTTATGTGCTACCACTTCCAGATTGCACCAAAGCAAAAGTGTAATGTACTGTATATGTTGGAGACGGTGCTTATTAGATTTGGTGCTGATATCTGTGAAACTTGCACATATTTAAGTGCATCACATGGTGCCACCATGTTGGAAGAAATAAGATAACAAATATTGCAATGTTTGTGGCAAAAATCTCCCATTAACTACAATGGACCATTTTTATTGCAGCACTGGCTAATCATTGGACCAGACGTTCGCAGCCAATGCTAGCAGCATAGCAGAGCAGCAGCAGAATATACTACCTGTGCAGTGTTAAAGGGTAAGACTGTATATATTATCTGCACATCTGTATCAAGTGAACACCAAAGCTTGTGAATTAACTTTGGGGCATTAACAGACAACATGGGGCTGCCCATCACTCGGGTCAGCCCATTATTCACTGACCCGAGTGATGGGCATTATTATGCCCATTATAAATAATAATTATCATTATTATTTTCCAAACTGTATCTTTCCACTGCTAAGAAACAAGCATGAGTACTAGCCCTGCTAATAAGAATAAGTAAGAGATGGATGTCCTGAGGCACAGAGAGCTGCTGGGGGAATTTAGGCCTGTGAAGAGCTCCAATTCCATATTAACTGGTTTCAGGTTTATTTTTCGCGTAAACCAACGAACCAGGAACAGGGTCATGGTTGGCCAGGGCTCATTGATGCACATGGGGAGTGAAGGCTGGTCCAATCCAATTGCAGAGCTCCTGTAGTCAATCACTATAAAAACCCAAAACACAGGAAGCAGCACCTATGTTCCCAGCAAGGCTAACAAATTACAGTACAGAAGCAATAGAGTTCTCCAGGCCTATCCCAGCCCTTCCAACAGTCAACACAAGCTAATAGCAGTGAGGGAGAGAGTACAAAGTTTCTTTCAAATAGGTCCAAAGGCGGGTTACATCCGTTATCCAGCTGGCCCAAGTGAAGGCTGGTCAGCTCTTTAATGGCGTTGTCTCACTTTTGCGGAGTGTCGCAGCCTGCAGCCTCTGGAGCTTCAGCTGCACCAATCAGCAATGCAGAGGCCCAGAACCGGAGATTACTCCCCTCAGCCCAGGCATCCTCTGCCAGAAGGGAGTGTGTTGGCTGCATCCGTACCAATATAGAATATCAGTTCTCCTAAAACAGGTAATACCAGGTGGGCATCATGGTGCAGGGGCCCTCCTCTTTTTCACCACTGGACAATGCACAAGGTGGTGAGAATAGCATCTGCTCTCAGCCTTGGTCTAAGGCAGGACAAGGCTGAAAAAACTGAAACATAACTGAAATTTTAAAATATTGCACCTCATTTAACTGTGTGTTTTTTGTGAGAATTTACAACATGAAAACATCCATCCGACTTATTTATTTCCTTTGTGTTTTATTTTCCCTTGTTTGAAACATACTTCATCTACCACTTCTGATATCAATTAAAAACACCATTTCCCACTATATACCCACTATACACATATATACAGTGTAACTATCCACTTTGATTGAAAGTATACATCTTACTTTACAGACAAATCATAAAATCCTCATATAAACAAAGGTTCTCAGTACAAATGAAAAGTTATATTCCAAAATGAGATATCCACTTTTAGAAAACATGGAAACTGGCTCTGCCAAATAACAAATAAGACATGTAAGACATTTTTATTTACAATATGAGTTTTTGTGAGTGAATTATAGTGCAATCCTGGATCAACTCACTGTGAAACACATGGGAACAATTACTATTACTATCCTAAAGTGTGATGTAATATCCTGGAATATAACTTCTCATGCACTGTTTGCTGTACATGGTACAGCTTCAGTGGAAACAACTCCAGTGTAAAATCATTCTATACATAGCTGCATTATTTGTCTGTCCTGCTTGTATGGTCGTGTTGTATAAGGTACAGCATCATGTCACATTGTATACCTCTATAATACCATAATGTGTTGAACAACATCTGACATCAAAACACTTACAGGATACTTGGGTTTCATGGATGCAGGAGAACATGAAGGCACAAACTCTCTTGTCATGCACATGCCTGTACATCCCTGCAGTGGTAAGTGATTTATGACAGTACTTTAACACTACAGGAAGCCACCGTGAGAGATGTAGCTGTGATCAGAGAGATGGAAGTGTGTTTGGAGAAGCAGCAACCTTACTAATCATAACCAGAAACAATCACCTCTCTGACTGCACCCATTTGCATGGAGATGTGCATATTGTCTTGCTGTCATCTTTAGAAATAGAGACCTGAGATTGACATACTGTAAATTATCTTAAAAAACAATGGCTGATTCTCAGGTAATAAAGTCCGGTCTATTTTGGGTACAAAAACATTAAGAGAGGTGGAATCACCTGTAGCCTAATAGTACCTCGGTGTTTACTTATGGCAAACATGGTAATATAATGTCCAATTCTATAGCACAGGTTCCCTCATTACAACAACTGTTTGTTTGTTTTTTTACTTTAAAGGCCTTATAAATGAAAGGATGCAATACTTCACTTCATATATCCAATCTGGGCCAAATGAGAACAACACTGGGTCAGTTGTACTTGGTCAGATGAAAAAAATAGAGTCAGTGAAAAAAGTCAGTCATTGGTGACAACCCAACCGTGCACACAACCCCTTTAAAATGACATGTAATACCACATTCAATAGACTGGTATTTGACCAATTCATATGATTTGCATGTTGCTTTCTTCTCACAAACTTCTACAGTGTGTCAGTCTGAACTTGTACCACATCAGCAGCTTGAGTTAATTGTAAAAGCATCCTGGTTAGCTGGTTTAGTAAAGTTAGCAGCACTGGTGAGTACAGAGTGAAAGGCAAGTGGTGGGACTGGAGTACAAACATGGGCTAAGGGCAAATTCTCAGTTTAAGGATTCTTAACTCAAGTGAAGAATCCTTAAGGTTACTATTAAGGACAAAGTCAGTCTGATCAATATTTGTGGAATAATACCACAAGTATAGAAAGTAGATATTTATCTTGAGAAGTTCCACAATATTAGAGAATGGTAAATGGTGGCTCAAAACTTTTTTTTTTTTTTTTTTTTTTTTTTTTACATATAAAGCAAGACCATTGTTTATTTTTTATTTAATTTTTTCCCAGGAATGAGATGAGGAGCTGGAATTACAGCTGGAGTAAAGACATGGGTTAACCCAGTGTAATGCAGAGACTGGAAACAGCCTGTCTCAGTCAAAGAAGAAGATGTCTTTCCGTTTGCCAAGAAATAGTCCCCTATAATTACAAATAGTAATTTATCTTTACCTCTGTGTTTGTGTGTAGATTAAACTCATATTTAGATGCAACATGCTTATCAGGGAGATTTAGTGAGTGTTAGTAGGTGTCTGTATTTTATTCGACCTAGGGCTAGGTATCGAACTTCAATACTTTCATGCACTGAACAAATTGGTTTGATGGACTATGGAGGATGAAAAAAACAGTGACTGGCTGTTCATTTACATGAAGAAATTGTTCAGTCTTGTCCTCATGCTAAGCTAGGCTAAGTATATCTGCTTCCGTCTCTGTATTCAAAGCATCCAGAGATAGGTTTGAATCTTCTTATTTCTCTCTTGCAAATAATTGAATAAACACATTTCCAGAAATTGTTGAATTATTCCATTAAATTAGCTACAATTCGAGTAGACATGTCTACAAATACTGATGTGAGCGAGATTTCTACAATTAAATACTGTTACCCTTAACGATATTACAAAAAAGAAAATACAGTGACTTCAACTTTTGCAACACATTAAACACAACACAAAAACATGGTTAAAACACTCATTGTATACATAGAAGTAACAAAAGAAAGTAAAGTGGTTAGCCTGTTAGCCATACAGTGCACATTGACAATGTAATACAGAAATTATAAACACAGTGATTTCCCATCAGCTGAACTGTTTGCATCTTTTCATTCACAGGGGAGTGAAGTAGTTTGGGAGATGAATGAAAAGCTGCAGACACACGATGGAAGAGCACTGAACAGTATTATCATACACCAGTGCTCAAGACAATATTGTACAATTGAAAACAAAAAATGATTCAGGAAAGCAAAAGAGGAAGTACAATTATTCAGATCAAAACATTCAAATCACAAATTTGTTGTGGAAGGAGATAGAACATCAAGTTCCAAAACCTATTATGGCCTATAAGAGTTGAAGACATGCAGGATTAGCATTAACAAGGGAGCTCTAATGAGATAATGACAGAATTTTAATTTGTTTCACTTAAAAAAAATCTAACAATTAACCAGACATACTTTGTATATGTATCCAATGCTTTACAAGACATACACCGTGAAGAGAGAGCTCCCTTGATAATATTATGTACTTTATTTTCATGCAGATTAAAATGTAATTTGACAGAATGAGTTTCAGATATATTTTTCTCTCTGCACATTCCTCTTTATTGTCTTACCCAAACAGTCAGATGTGGAATCTGCAGAGGACAGGTTTGAATTCAAATAAGGTTTTGCTTTGCTAAACCATAAATGATGAATTACTTGCCCTTGCATAACAGCATGGAGCACATCAGGCAAGCACAGCATGAGTGATTTTCAGTGACTACATTTCAGTTTCAGTACCCACAGTTTCGGGGCTAGTCCTTAATACATGTGCTCCTCATTGATTTTGGTCCAGTACAAATCAGGCTTGATAATGTCCCCATCACTTGACCTCACAAGGGGACACTGAGCGTCAGACCATCCTTTGACCACACTCCCTCTCAAGTGAGACGGTTTGAGCGATCAGGATCTCTAGCCTCTGGTCTATACCTGTCCACCTCCAAGGCTTTAATGTCAATAGTTTTCCCAGCCAGAGAATCAGTCATTGACTTATCCTTCATCATTTTCCTGTAGGGCTGGAGAGCCCAACAGTGTGTCACTGCAGAGCATATGTTCTCTCAGCCCTATAGATGGGTACACCCTTTGGATGTAAGGCTGTGAGGCAGGGCTGCAGAGCTCAGATTAGCCTCTCCTCTGGGGGAACTTTGAGGACACTGCCCATCTCCAATCTGGCACCAGCTACCTCCTGTGAGCTGGGGCTGTATGTGCCCTCTGACTGACGCTTCTTCCGGGCCGTCATGATGAGGAAGAACACCACCAGGATGGCCAGTAACACACACAGGGTGGTCAGAGGGATGGTCACCACAAGCCAGGGAACCCGCTCCCTGTGCTCTTCTTTCTGCAAGAGCACATGGCTTAAGGTCAAGTGTTGTTTAAAATATATAATTATTTCTCTTCTCTTCATTAGAATACAACCAGATAATACAGGAAATGTGTAACAGGATTAATAATCAGAAAAACTGCTTCTATAGGATAAAATATCAAGTATTCAATGTGACCTCCCCTCACTCTTGAGCAATAGCAGGAACCTGGCTCTAAAACCTAAATGGATGGAGCCATATTTAATGTCAGTGCTAACACCTGTATTTGTGACTGTTTCATGTCCAAATGATGCTGTGAAAAAGGTCCATTACACCAGGTTTGTGCAGGACATGCTTGAGCTTTACAGACACATGTTGTAGTAGGTTAACTCATTGGAAGCTGCTGATATGTATAAGACCAACTTTTAATCACATCATTCCAGTGATAATGACAAAGATCACTGAGTCTGACAGAGATAAAATCATAATTTTCCATCATCAAGGCCACTGTCAAAGGGAACTGGGACTGGATACTCAAGATGTGGTATTCAAGCCGTTATAAAGAAATTTAAGGAATCAGGAGAGGTCAAGGACAAAAAAAGGACTGGAAGGACAAGAAAACTGTTCTTTCTTTGAGAGACCAGAGTCCAGCAAGGACCTGGCTCAGCATCTGGCAGCTTCATTGCCAAGTTGTATAATATTGTATAACATATTGTCATGATATCAGTAAACCTCCCCATCCTCTTTTCACCACGCTTCAGTTGGGGAGAGGTGAGAAGAGGTTTACTCAGTTGGTTGCAATCTATCATATCACCACTAGATGCCACTAACTGCCACACCCTGGTCCTTTAATGTAAACACTGCTTTCCTTAACATTCTGCACCTCAAGGATATGTGATACTTTTGTTTTATGTGTTCACCGTAGATCATGTTGGTTTATGTTGTTGCATCTTTCTCTCAGTAAATTGCTCAAATGTTAAGTTATTGCCCTCTCCACATTTTACATCACGCATAATGTACACCGTACTTCTGGATGATAAACTATATTTTCCATCTTTTACATACTCGTATATGTAAAATACTCAATAAAAACCATGGGAATACATTGTAAAATGAACATATATTAATGCCAAATTTGTTATGTCCAGCTATCTAATTTATTCGTGTGTGTCTGTGACGCTTCTTATTTCTAGATCATGAATTGTAAAGCAATGAGAGTAAAAGAATCAGAGCCAGTGTCAGTGTGATAAGACCTGTCGGTCACTTACGTTGCTCTCACACAGCGTACCGCTGAATCCCGGCACACACACACACTGGAAGTGGTTGAGTCTGTCTAGACAGGTGGCACCGTTGAGACAAGGGCTGGACTCGCACTCGTCTATTTCTGTCTCACACCTGAAACACATCAGCAGGGTTTTAACTCAACACTGACTGACAGAGCTGCAGCTCACACACAGACGCTCTCCTGACCTCTGCACTTGGCCGCGGTTCAGACACACTTTCCCTTCAGCCGTAGGTGTGTGGTGAGGAGTGTGCTGTGTGCTGCTCTCACCTGGCACCAGTGTATCCAGGCTTACAGGTGCAGTTTCCTCCAGAGTCGCCTCCTATACAAACCCCTCCATTAAGACATTCTGTCTTTGCATCGCACGCCACCGGAGGGAAACGCCATCTATTGACAGACAATCATATTTGCTATTATAATAAACTCTCAGTTTTCAGTTTATTAGGAACATTGAGCTAAAGCTGATTCTGTCCTGCCATAAATCCTCCTTCATGAAGGTTATAATGTTCAGTTTGTGTTGAAACTGTTTCAGAGAGGTGTTTCACATCTATGATTATTCTGGAGGAAGCAGCCTCTGATGCTGTTCAATTCTACTGTGTTATAGTAGATGTTTGTATTATTTTGTCCATCCCATTTATATCAATGATCAATTGTCCTTGATTTCACTGCAGCCAAGCAGCACCCCTCCATCTCTGCTACCAGTATTATTTTGTGGTGCAGCTGAAATGTATGAACAAGAATGTAAACAATCTATATTTCCTCAAAAAAAGGTCAAATCCAGCCTCCTCTAAAACTGGCTGCACCGCAGAGAGATTTTGTGCATCACAGTTGAGTCAGATTAAATCAGTGAAGCAATATTTTCCTTAAGTCCAGAACCACACAAGACATGACAACAGTGTTTTCACATCATGAACAGTGCTCCCCATAAATTGACTTCAAACCAGTGGATTGTCCCTTTAATATCCAACTACAGTTCTATTCTATGCGTTTCATTTTAAAAAAAAACAATTGTTTTGTCAAAGGTCAAATGTGTCACAGACCATAAATGAAACATTGTGATGCTACAGAGAGCCTCAGCCTACTAATCATATTCTCCAAATGTAAGGTTACAACATACGAGTTTGGTACAAGAACCAACACAAAAATCACAGCATCATCATCATTTAAAAATGTTTTATGTGTGTAAAAATGAAATTTAAAAGTAGCCATTTCAACTGAAAACTTTACTCACAATACTCGCAATGTCTGCCAAAAGTACTCAGCTCAACGTACTCTAACTTAGGAAAACACACGCAAACAGACAAAAGACTTATATCAATATGACAATGCATGCACTGCAAATATGTAATATAGGTGGGTATATGATATAGGTGTTTCCAGGGGACAGTACAAAGTAATGAACCAGCTGGATTTCTTCAGTGCTCTGTGACTTAAAGTTGTGCCCCAGATATTTTAAAGCTTTTTTTTTTTTTTAATTATCTTTTTATTAGGCTGTTTAATCCAATAGTGAGTGAGAGAGAGAGAGAGAGAGAGAGAGAGAGAGACAGAGGATGACACAGGTCCACAGGTCTGGCTTAATCCAGGCCACTGCAGTTAGGACTGATTAACTACATGTGATTTTTTTTTGTGCCACTTTTGTTGTGTTGTGATTATTTGCAGCATGTCTGTTTTCTAATTGATAAAGATATTTTTCTGCATTTGTTTGTGTTTTGTCTGTTCGCATTTGTGTTTTCTTAAATTCTGTTGAGCTCTGTGGGCCATGATTAGGATTTTTCTTGCATATCACTCAGCCCTAAAAGTAGCTCATTAAAAGAGACATAACTTTGACTTGTGAAAGCTACAGAAAGGAAGGTGTGGGTTACAAGAAGATAGGAGATTTCATCCCTTTTCCAACCCCAAAAAAAGCTGAGAAATTGAAAGCTGTGTACTCACTGGCAGCGCTTGCCAACATATCCGGGAGGGCACAAACACGTGTGAGTTCCCACCATTTCCACGCAGGTTCCTCCATTCACACAGCTGAACTCCAGACAGTTGTCCACTTCCTCCTGACAGTCCTTCCCTGTGTATCCAGGGTCACAGTCACACTGGTAGTCTGCCAGCAGGTCTTTACATGTCCCGTAGACACAGGGACCTGAGGAGCACTCGTCTATCTCTGTCTCACACAGCTGCCCCTCCCATCCCAAGCTGCAGCTGCAGTTGAACTCATAAAACTGGTCCAGACATTCACCCTGGTTGAGGCAGGGCTGTGAATCACAGACTGGTGCACCTTGGCATCCTATGGTTGGCTCATGCCCACCCAGTCTGGAGAAGCGGCTCAACTGAGGAGCATCTGGTACGTCAATGAGTGGCAGGTAGACTCCACCCACTCTCACCTCCCCTAAACATCCAGTGTATTTCTCCGCCAGCCAGATTTTAGTATCATTGAGGAAGTTGAGGTTGCCGCCATTGCCAAAACTGCTACCCACTCTCTGCCCGTCCACAGTGAGACGCCAGCGAGATGCTGACTGCGTAGGGTCAACCATAGTCAACTGGACCTGGTGCCACATGCCATCTGCGATGGTCCTGTCACTTGTGAAGGCCAGCAGCTCTGAGCTTGCCCCACTGTCCAGTTTGACCAGTAGGGAGGAGTTGAGCAGACCCAGGCAGAAGACCTCAGCTCTGCTTGTGGCCCGCAACAAGATCCCGTTCTCATCCCGCGTTCGTATGTTCATGGTAATATTAGTTACAGGGCTCAGGAGGGAGCTGTTGGCAACATACTGAAGAGAGTTGTCCTGGAAAATGGCTTCAGTTAAACCTGTGGGCAGAGAAGATCATGTGAACTGAAACTAACCACTGAGTGTGTCTATTCGAGTCTTCTTCAATATTACATGATCAGTACATTGAGTGGAAAACCACATACTGAGCTGCTGTCACCGGAGGCAACACACTTTCTCTTGAGAAAATATGTTTCTCTGAGCTGCAGCTTTGATATTGTACAGTGGAGCTCTCTCATTCTCTTTCTCTCTCTCATTCTCTTTCTCTTGTATTTTCACAAAAAAAAAAAAAAAAGATCAAATCAAACTGAAACAACTCTTCAAATTGTTCCATCAACACTGTCGTTATCGTTCTCGTATGGTATCAGTAGAATAACATTAAAGGACCACTTCTGTATCTGTTCTCCAAATAAAAGAGATTTGTTTGTCAGTTTGTTATTGTGTACATGAAAAGTCAGTTCACTCGTTGTGGTCTGGTGGTTCTGTTGTTCAGGGGATTTGTCAAAACCTTGATGATGTTTTTTTCAGTTTGCACTGTGGGGAACATCACATCTGTGACATCTCTAGCAATGTTTAAGGATAATATAATATATGGCCTAGAGAGTCAAAAATATACAACTAGCACAGTCAGGAGTCTGTGATCATATGAAAACAAAAAGTAAACTAAATGTATTTTATTGAGTTGTCGTATCTTTCTTCTCACCTCCTGTCGGACTCCTGAGGTCATGGACTTTCTTACCCCTCTTCTGCTTTTTCTTTGATGTTAGTGAGGGTCTGAGGTTGATGCGTTGTCTATACCGTTTATTGTTAGATGGACCTTCAGAGGCTTTTCAAGGCCAATTAAAACTCAAAGCTAAACAAATAAACTTGACTCGACCTGACTGTGTTAACTTGCTCTGCCTTGATAAAGAGAGATAATCACCACCAAAAGGATCACTCACACTCATAACCATCCTGCAGGTCCACACAGTACACTCCATCGAAACAAGGGTTGTCGATGCACCACAGCCGTGTCTCACACAGCCGGCCTGAGTAGTTAATGGAACAGTCACACTTGAAGTCATTCCAGGTGACCTGACACTGTCCACCATTTAAACAGGGCTCATCCTGTACAGAGACAAACATAGATGGATGGATTAGATGATCACTTGTAAAATCTTTCACCTGATGCGACCGCAGGGTTTAAAGCTGCAGAGAGGACTGAGCGCTAACTTGCAGATCAAAGGGATTCAAAACCTGAACAATGTTAATAGGGATGAGGCATTACAGCACAGCCCGGCTATCAGACAGCACTGCAAGGTGCAAACACAATTAGCATGAGTTCAGTGTTAGAACTTTGCACTGGCTAAACATGGAGCTTTTCATTAAAACTGAAAATTAGAATTAAACAGTTTTGTTAATATCTGACATGTTGGATGTGATGCAGCCTCATTAATTACATAATGTCACAATGCCAGAGTAATGTAGTTTGGTCAGTGTGTCAGTCCACCTCTGGGCTGTAATGAAATTTGGCATGGACCCCACTAAATGGATTCTAGTTTAATGGTAATCCCCTAGATTTACAGCACCAATGGTAAAAACCTTCAGCATCCAGTGGATTCAAATTAACTTGCTGACTGTGTTGTTATGTCAAAGAACATCCAGTTCAGGCTGGAGATGCACACCTGTAACTGAGGAGGTGATGTTGACAACAACATGGCCTTCCAGGTCAGATACCCTCACGACCTTCTTGGCCAAACCCATCAGAATTTTAAATGTTATCTATAATTTCTTTTAGTAAATATTATCTTATCTAATTCTAATTTTAGACTGAGTTTCTGTCAGGTTTGCTTCAGAAATGAAAAGGTTACTGCCTGAAACCATGGTTGGTTGGATGCCTGTTTGAAGAAAATGTTAGATGGCTTTCTGACTGATAAGGACTTCATAACCGCAACAGTTATAACTCGCAATCCTTGTATCACTTTCTCTGTCCACCACTCTCTCATTCTTTCTTCGTTAATTTCGCGTCCTAATCTTTGTTGTGTTTGTTTGTTGCCCTACAAAAGAAGTAGCAAGTGAATTCATAAATCTTGTTTTGATTTATAGTGGGTCTGACCATTACCCCAGTAGTGGTAAAAATGGAAGTCATCAACATTACCAATTCCAAGCTTAAACATTTTATGCAGCTCCCGCATAAACATGCATTAACATCCTCAATATTTGTTTTACAGTAGCAGTTAAAGTTGTTGTTGTGCTCATACTAGTAGCAGGTAGTCGGCAGAATAGTAGAAACAGCTAAAGTAGCTGTAGTTACAGCTGAGCTGTAGCCCTGGCCATTGGTCATTTCATCATTCTGTGTCTATTCTGCATTAAAGTGATGATCATACAGCTATAAATATAATATATTTCTCTTTTACCTTGCAGGTGTCATCACTTTTGCATCCGGGCAGCACACTCTCCTCTGTGCTTGCCTTATAAACCTCCACCCTCTCTGGATAATCCTCAGTGGCCAGGTGCTTGTGGTCCAGCCGAATGTCCTGCAGGCAGCCTTTGAAGTTTCCACCCCAGGCGTTCATGCTCTTGCCTACAGGAAGCCCTCCAACATACGCCACATCCCCTGCCTCTACAGTCACATTCCCTAAGGCACGGTGGTTCCCCGCTTTGGGGAAGACCACGTGACCATTGCGTACCTTAACAGTCACCAAATTATTGTTGCCATCAGTGACAAACTTGGCCTCGGACAGCAGTGTGGTGTGAGGGCTGTAAATAGCAACTGTGCCTTCCTTCAGATAGATAGTCAGGTAGGGGTCCTCCTCTCGACTGAGCTGCAGAAGCAGACCGTTGTGTTTGAGGGAGCGCATGAAAAAGGAAATGGTGAAGTTGTTTCCATGGCTTTCCAAGATACTGTAGACAGAGTAGCTGGTGGTGTTCTCATGCCCAAAGGTCCAGGATAGGTACTCTAAGGTGGGAGTCGGAAGCACAAAGTTGTCAGTATCTTATCCCAACACAACACACTACAATATCCTACAATCTCAAGGACTTTAACTTTCTCCATAATTTTGGATGAAAGCAGTCTCAAAGAGCTATCTTCAATAGGTTTGTTGAGCCTGTGATCGTGATTGTTCATTCACACATTTTAATCTACCCTCACTATCTGTTCTACAGGGATACAAAAGTTTGTGGTTGCCTCAATTATTGCTTATAATGTCACAATTCCACCTATAATTGCAACAGAAGCTCCTTTACACTGGAAACACTCTCCCACCCCTCACTTTGAGTAGCTGTGACCAGTGTGTGGTATTTTTGCTATAAAGGTTCAATGTATTCCTGTAAACCTATGAGGAATCCTGTGGGTACCCTCACCTTTCTCACAGCTCTCTCCGTAATAGGGCCTGTTACATTCACAACTGGCGCGAACCCACATGTCCACACACTGCCCGTGCTGCATGCATGGGTCCTCCTGACACCAGTCTTTTTTGGTGCATCCAAGTTCCAAGCCATGGTTCTCCTCTCTGATGAGGTCCTGAGGCAGAAGCAGCTTATGGTCAACATGAAAGTCTTCCATACAGCCAATGAACCCCATCCCACTGGACATATGGCTTAAATATTCTTGTGGTGCCCCTCCTACATACAGCTGCTGAAAGGAGTTGGGCTGGAGGAAGATCAAATGGTTGTGGCCTTCATTCGTCACCTGACACTCTTCCTCACACCCAGGTCCTTTTACTGTCAGAACCAGCCGCTCATCCATGGTCACAGAAACCTGGTGCCATTCTCCATCATTGACTCGGCCAGGGTAAATGACCTGCAGTACCTTCCCTGCCTTGACCCTGGCCTGGATGGAGCCACTGACAAGCTCCAAGGAGACAAACTGCTCCATGGTGCCCCGGTAGTACAGCACCATATCAGGCAGAGTGCTCTTGAATCTGAGGTGCATGTGGAGCCCATGGTTGTGGTCATCACTCTCTCGCCTAGTCCTGTTTTTGGAAACAGGCAGCTGCATGTGGACATAGCCCTCAGAGTTAAAGGAGAAGGTGGTTGAGGTGTTGCAGCGTTCTCCAGTCCAGCCAGGTGGACACAGGCATCTGTAGCTCTGCTCTCCATCATCAGTCAGTATGGGGATACAACCTGCTTCGTGTTGACACTGGTGCTGTTGGCAGCCCACCAGGCGTACATCACAGTCTCGCCCACCCCAGGGCTCCTGGCCAGGCTCTGGCACCGGGCAGTTACACCTATAGGCATTGGCAGCATCTTCACAAGAGGCCCCGTTCTTGCAGGGATGGCTGTCACACTCATTGATGTCCACCTCACAGTGTACACCTGCATGGGGAGACACTTACATTTAGAAATACTGCAACAGTTGTTCACCTTTACCCTTCTCAAGCACAACACATCCTTCACATCATCAGTAATGGTGACTGATGAAGAACAGACGTGTTTGTTTGAGGTTATGCATTCATATTTCTATCAGTGTCATTAACACATGAGGAAATGACTGGACACGCAACCATTCTCACATGTATGCTGCTCACACTTATCTATATCCACCTGGCAGTTATTTCCCTCATAACCTGGGTCATACACACATATACACTCTCACCTACAAATACATCTAAGGAAATTTTTTTTTCAGTATTAAAGGCTCCATATGTAACATTAAGAAACCCAACACACCTTCACACAGCCTGCATGCCTGGTTTCTGTGGTCAGAGCCCTCCCATCAAACAGCATTCAACATTAAGCCCTGGCAGCAGCAGTCAACTTGCATTAACATAGTCCTTTAAAATACTCTACACCCAAGGAACCCTAAAGCTGCTCATCCTCTCTCCGCCAGGACGTTGCTGTTACACAAGAGCAGGCAATTTTTTTCTCTGTTATGAAGAAGTACTGTACCATACTGTACCTGTCAGCCACTGTGGCCCACAGCAGCAGCACAGCAGCAGCATCAACCTCCGTCCCTCCATGATCCACTGACAACGGCCAACACACTCCTTGCACTGCAGAAATGCTGTCACTCCTCCACTTTCTACAAGGAGGGACTGACTAAAATGCAGCCCTGTCAAGTTTTCCTTTACCTCCCTCTATTTCTCCCTCCTCCATCCCTCCCTGAATCCCTCCCTCACACCCCCTCCTCCTCTCTTGTCTGCAGCCCAGCCCAAGCAGAGTGGTAAGCTTCCAGCCTCCAGCTGGCTCCTGTCAGTGTTTGACAAGAGGAATGCAGCGCTGCAGTCCCCTCTGCTCTGCTTGCTGGCCTGTGGATGCCCACTAGTGGCAGGAGCTGCTGACCACAAGAGGTGCTGCAGGTTCAAGTCTTCAGGTGGACCAGGCCTGAGAGTGACAGGACTGATATACAGAGCCAGTATTCAACTTTTATTATTATATATATTATATTTGCATATTAGTAGGAATTATCCAATGTGTCTGATTATTTCACTTTTGATTTATTGCCTACAGCAAATATGTAAGACAATGTAATTAGATTCAGCGTGATTAGTATATTTCACTTTGGTATTAGCGGCAGTGACAAAGAAACAGGTTTATAGCCCAAAGTTAAAGATACTACCTGTAATCTTTCCACATTAAAACAGCTAGACCTATGTCCTATATGTTGTTGAGTTGTGTTCTTACATTATCACAAATGCTTCCATCAATTCAGAGAAATCTGTGATTTTAATCATTGTAATGCTGCATTTCATTGTTTGCCACTCAGTGACATCATATTGTCTATGCCCATGTGTCAGTGTTGTGTTTGTCTGACAGAGACTTAGTTTGAAGTCTTTGAATTTTTTTACACTTTTGCAGTTTTCAGCTCTGCATCTGAAACAGATGAAGGATTTTAGTTCCCGAACGTCTGGATCTTAAGTTATCAGACAAACAAGTTGAGTCAACATTAGACAGCTTAGCTCCCAGCTGCTCAGAGACGTCCTGCGTCGCTCAGTCACTGACTTTGACTTTATTCTGTGTTTTTACTGGTTAAAATCAGCTGCTCAGTTTATCGTGGGGAGGAAGAGACCTCTGTGGAGGATTCAGCTCCAGGTTAAAACCTCCTGAACCAATGACACTGAAGGAATCAAACCTGGAGAAAATGACATGAAACTCCTATGATCCAACACTGTTTCACATATGTCTGTTAGCAGCAGAAGTTCTATCTTGAAATTATGAGAGAAAGAGAATTCAGAACTCATAATTCACAAAGTTCACAAAGCCACAAGTATTCTAATCAGAGTCTGATTTCTAAAATCTTCTGAATAACAATTTTAATTTTGCCATCCTGAATTTTTCTTTCCAGTTACAAAATTAAAAAATGTCTCACTTCCCTTTTGTTTGTATCTATTTTCAGAGATTGTGATATTAAAATCTTTTATTTTGACCTGCAATCAGACTTTAAGGATTATTTTCTTGCCATAATGTTACACATGTTAAAATGTGTAAATCCTATAAGATTTGCTTTAAACTCACAGTTCTTCACGCATTGAGAGATTCAGACACCATGGTCCTCCACGATGACAAAACTACCTCACAGCACCTGCTGATTGTAGTGTTGTCACCTGAGCTTTTGAAAGAATATTATCAAAAGTAATTCTGAGAGCATCAGCATATCAGCACACAGTATATGAGTAATGTAGATATTAAGGTCACGTGACCTATAATTTAAAAAAATTGTAAATAATATACCCCTAATAACCTTATACTAACTAAAAACCTGTAAAGACCCTAAACCAGACATTTTTAATGCAACATGTCCTGCATCACCTGTGGACAATTCAATGAAGAGGGCACAGAGTGGCTCATCGCCACTGGGTTAACAGCCAGTGTCGAGCAACAGGTCAACCTGTTCAACCTGCCATATATATGCCATACATATGGCAGGTTGAACAGGGGATCATATATTTGCCATTGCTGGCTGTTAGTAATGGCAGATTATGTAGTAATTGGCAGAATAATATTTATACTGTAGTTTAGCAGTGGAGTAAAATGCATGTCATTTAAAAAAAAAAAAAAAAAAAAAAGCACAATGTTTTCTATCATCTTTGTCTGTTTTAATCAGGCTTTAATTAGTCCGTTAAGCAGCTTTGCTGTAATCTCCCCTCCCCTCGACAAATTTCCCAGGAGACCCTCATTTAATGCCCAAGATCGATGCCTGACATATGGCACCTTTTATTGGCTTTGTTGTTTTCTGCTATGCTCCTCTGCACCATATGCTCCTCATCCCCTTCTGTCCTACGCTCTGTTGTGGTTTGAACATTGCACGGCTAAAAGCAGGAATTTCATTATTTGTTTTTTGTTTTTTTAAAGCTTGGGTTGATGTCCACATCTTACATTTTAAGGGTTCACCTTGTGGCTGGGATTGTTTGAGTGATAAGGAGATGAATCTCCTCTAATGAGGAATGAATACTTTGTGATGAGGGTTACTACTCCACCACTCAAGACATTCAATTCAGTTGAGCACAGATGTTTATCATCCTACAGAGGGAAGCTCTTTTTGCAGTGAAGCAAATATAACACCTGTACAAACACAATGAAAGGTAAAACATTGTAGTATAGTAGTACTGTAGTGCTTTCCCTCAGTCTTCAAGTCAAAGCTCAGTTTCATCAATAAACTAACGACAAAGAGAAAACTGACTAAGTCATATTTTTGTTTTGTTAAATTGATCACCATGCCTTTAGGCTGTACTAAAGTTGAGGCGATGAAGGTCCTCTAACGTTAAGGGGCTACTTAACTTATTAGCCCATTTCACTAAACCTAACCAAACTGGACTGTTCCATAACCTTAATACTTGTTTATTCATGTAACTATAATAATGAAGATCCAGTATGTCCAGGACACGGGTCATTTCAGAGGGTAGGATCAAATGACCTATGTGGTTGTTCAGGTTAGAGGAGTTGTAATATTTACAGTGATTTAGAGGTTGAACAGTGACAGAGACAGCACACCACCCTGTCTGCTGCCAGTGATAGAAGATGTTTTGTTAGGAGATAAGAGAAGGAGAGCAGATGAGAGGTTCCTCTTACCTGTGAAGCCATTTGGACACACACACTGATAAGAGTTGACCATATCCTGGCAACTTCCTTCATGCTGACACGGACCAGACTCACACTCATCCACATTGACTGAGCAGTTGTCTCCTGTAAGAGGACGAAACTGATCAGAGTCACGTCTATACTTCACGATGAGAAACTGAAATGTTCCTGCTGTGAACTGGCTTACCGGTGAACCCGGGCAGACAGTGGCAGACGAAGCCTGCAGCTCCCTCATATGTGAAACTGGTTGTGTTGAGTTCAGGTAGTGTCCCGTAGTTCAGGACATCTGATCGCTGGAAACACTCGCCATCATTCTCACATGGATGTTGCTCACACTCATCTATATCCACCTCGCAGTTATCTCCCTCATAACCTGGACAGACACATGCACATATATATACATGTTTAAATGATAGGGGCATTGTTTCCTGTCCATTTTAAAGGTTCTATATGCAATGTTCGGAAAACTCATGTTATTATGACTCAAGTGGTGGTTAAGTGAAATGCAGTCAACATCCTGTCCTGTAGGTGGGCATGACAGGTATCAGTCATACTGTTTGACTTTGAACTGTTTTAGACTATATTTCTGGCACAGCACCAAAACAAAGAGCAGAGGGTTGAGTATGTGGTCTGTCTAAGTGGCTGTGACCCATTCACACCAACACCTACCGTACACACAGAGTGTATGGTTAACTACCTATAGCTGATCTCTGTACTGTCAATACAACTGGTCATTCGTATCACATATACATGGACTGTAAAACCACTTCAGCTGTCAAATGCATCACAGTCAAACAAGCTGAAAAACTCATGAAAAACATTGCAATTCGATTTGCACTCGAGGGCATTTCAGAACAAAAACAGATATACTCAATATACTGCAGTCAAATGTACCTATGGGTACAGATAAAATAAGCTGATTAATGAGAAGCTGTTAGCAGAACAATCACAATTATTTTTCAGTTTACACTGTATATAGAGAAGGAAGTACACAAACTAACATCTTTCCCACATGCAATGTATACATGTGAGTATTGTATTAGGACATACAAATCCACAAGTACAATTTGTACTCCTGCCAACCCAGAGAAACTCTTTTGTGGAGTTTGATTTATATGTGGGAATCCTCCAGCCTTCAAAGGGCATTCTTCTTGTCCCGTTCCCCCCGTGAGGAGTCTAGGATGAATGCAGGCCAAACTGTCAGTCTTTACTAACAGGCACATTTTGAACAGGCCCTGCACATCTAGATCAAGCAGAGCTCAATCCCCCATCCCTGGGGACTGTTAAAATCTACTGAGAATCAACCTGTTCACTCTGATTGTGTCATGTCAAGGGTAATGCCTGTTGTGATGATGTTTGGTTGGTTTACAGCAGGTCTAGTGTTGGTGAATTACACTATACCTGGCCAGCAAAGGCACTTGTACTGGTTGATTCCCTCTAAACAGGTGGCTCCATGTTTGCAGGGGTCAGAAGCACATTCAGGAATATCGTCCTCACAGTGGTCGCCAACAAAGCCTGTCCCCTCACAGTCGCACTCGTAGCTAGGAGAAAACAGAGATGCAAATGAGCCTGTGAGCACACGCTCAAATGAGCGTGATGAATATTGTATACATCAATATATATAGATTCTTTGTGTTATTCTTTGAAAATTCCATTTAAAAAAAAATCATGAAGAAAATTAAATATATTTAATTTAATTAGATTTCACATTATCCAACTCAGTGGCTAATTTTCCATCGAAGGAAGAGATAAAGATGAGAAACATCATCTTACATTACAGCTTCTGCTGAACAGTGGCTGCTGTTGCAATTACAGGATAATGACACACATTTTCTTTCACTTCTCAACACACTCTAAACTTAGTTGTTTTTCACATCTATCATTAGGCAACTGGAATAAATATGGAACAAACTGGCAGATTAGATCCTGTTTTAATTGTTTTAATTCATACAGTAGCACGAGGAGAGCGAGCTAACATTGGCCACCAGCGAATTTAATTGAGCAAAGGTATATTTTTATAGTTTATGGATTGACCTTTTCATATGTAAACAAAATAAAAGTTACTCGGTTTCAATTTAAATGTCCAAAGATAAAAAAAAATACAATATTTTCAGAGATTTTAAATATACTATTAGAATATTTTTACATTTGCTGCAAATATAGTGATTAACAAGATTAAAAGAAAAGAAACCAAACACGCTTCATTCCCCGTCTTCCTGACACCCTGCTGTTCCACTCAGTTTTACAACTGCACCAGGTATTATCAGCACCTTCAGCCCATTAATAACTCACCACGGAGACTGACAGTGGATTAATTCTTATCCCTGGTCAACTTTAATGCTTCAGGCTGACACAACACACTGCTGGATGACACATCAGCCTTACCAAGCTCAGCATGAGACGGATATATAAACACAGCGCCAGTTCTGTTCTATTAGTTTCACTAAACTATGAGTAACTTTAATTCATTTATTGGATCAAATTCCATCAAAGTTTTTGTGATAGATGTCATGTCAGGAAAACATCAGAAATTAAGATATTGATTGTTTCCATCTAAAAACAAAACCAACAAAACAAGCAATACATATGAAAATAGTTTTTAAAATATGTCAGAAATGCATTTCAGAAAAGAAAAATATCAAAAACCAAGTAACCACAGAACAGCCTTCAAACTGAACCAGGGTCTAAACCCCCCTGTTTTTCCTCTGTGATGGCAAAAAACTCTTTCTTCTTCAATAAAATTCCTGTTTTAGTCTCAGAGCTGGACCACAACACCTCCACTGCTTCCTCTGATGAAGCTGGAGTCAAACCAGCTGTTGAACTAACCATTACAATAGGATTGTTAATCCTGTTTCTTTATTGGCATCCCACACAGTATAGGGCATAGAACGATAAACAAACCACATGATCATTTTCTGGCAGGTTTAGTTTTATATTAATATGGACCTCAGATATTTCTAATAGGAAAAGATTTAACCTTTCTTCATTTTTTCCAAGTTCATTAACTCCTGACTACTATGATCTGTCAGGTAATCTGTCAACCTCAGCTGTTCAGGTCTACATGTTGTCTAAAACTCAAATATTCTCTGTGAGTTTGCCAGAATTCATTTGCGCTGTGCTTCAGCTGCACTCCAGTCCATAGTGTTTGTATGCATAGGTATGTGTAACTGTTTATCCATGAGGTTGTTGTGTTCCAACAACACAAATCTTTCAGACTACATTCGTGGTTGGTGTGGGTAAGTGCTGTCGGTTTAACATAAAGGTGTGTCTTACTTGTTGACCCCATCTATGCACCTGCCTTCGTTCAGACAGGGCGTGCTGGCACATTCGTCGATGTTGACCTCGCAGTCTTGGCCCTGAAAGCCGACCGCGCACTCACACCTGTACATAGCGATGTAGTCTCGGCAGGTGGCGCCGTTCTGACAGGGCTTCATCTCACACTCATCAATCTCCACTTCGCAGTTAATCCCTAATGGGAACAGAGGTAAGAATGGCAGCAGGCCAATGCATGAGATCAGCAACACGCCCAATTAACACACATACAGACAGAACACAATAACAAGAGCTCAGCGGCTTCTGACAGCAACACTAATGCTAATTAATAAAGAGCGGTGGTGCAAAGCTCAACCCATTTACTTTCTCGATTAGATTCATTTCAAAATCCAGAATATGTTTGTAATCATAATCCTGAAAATGATCAAATTTAAAGTCACTGAATGTTACAAATATCACAAAATACTAGATAAGAGCATGTGGGCATAAAATGTACTGACTTTATAAATCGAATCTTACTCCAAATACACAACAAAGAATATTAAGTCAACCACTGAGCTAAATGTCTTTGTTTTCCTTTACTTTGCTTATTTTCACATCCACAGTTTTTTTTTTATTATTATTATTATTTAGTTAATTGAGTCCATTCTACAAAACTAAAGCACTCATTCAAACTTGTTCAGTAAATCGCAATAGGTCGCACAATTCGTCTGAGGGCTCAAGACATCTTCTATGAAAAGGCAGAAAAAATTGTCTTTAAGTGTTAAGTGTAATTTTGTCATCTTTTCTTCTTATGCAGTCATCCATTCACACATTGGTTTCTGAACCGACTTTTTAAAGTCTCCAGTTTGTAATTTGCTTTTTTGAAGCCAGAAGAAACCATATTTGTAGTTGAAGGTGGAAGTGAGGGGTGGATGTGACCTGCACTGTTCTCTATCCTGATTGTCAGGCAGGTCACTGTGTGTGGTACAGTCTGTGGCCATGCCCTAACACATACCCTGCCTTGTGATCGATTTTCCTATCCTAACATCACATTGTGTTGAAGGAGACTTGAAACCATTCACACACATTATGCACCAGTCAAAGCAGACAGGAAAAAATAATAATAAAAGAAACAGCAGAAAGATTAACATTATGTTCCAAAGAAAACCTAAGGTTTTACAACTAGATTCAATTAACAAAATAAGTCAGTTAAAATTGGGAATACTAAGTACTTGGATGCATATCAGATATCAATTTATTTGCTAAGAATCTAGGAACAGAACTCCCCACCCAGTCATAACCCATAACATACTCTACCGGTGTCTTACCTTTGAAGCCTGCAGCACAGGCACACGTGTAGTGATCCACCTCATCCAGACATGTGCCATTGTTCTGACAGGGTCGGGAGGCGCACTCATTGATGTCCAAGTCACAGTGGTAGCCTTGAAACCCAGGCACACAGAAACACTGGTAGGCGTTGACCCCATCTTTACAGATGGCTCCGTTCTGACAGGGCTCAGACTGGCATTCATCAATGTTCTCCTCACAGTTCGTCCCCTGGTACCCGGCGGCACAGTGGCACCGGTGTCCAGTGTCAGGGATGTCCACACAGGTGCCACCGTTCTGGCACGTGTCCTCTGAACAAGTGGTCACATTGTTCTGGCAGTCCTCCCCTCCTAATCCGATGGGACAGTGGCAGGAATATCTGTTGATCCCATCGACACAGTAGGACTTGGTACTGTTGCAGGGGTTGCTGTGACATTCATCTATGTCCTGGGTGCAGTTAAGTCCTGTGAAGCCGTCCGGGCAGTGGCAAGTGAACTCATCGGTCCCAGGTGTGCTGGTACAGTTCGTACAAGGTGCCATGATACAGGCATCATACAGCTCATCGCAGTTTCTGCCCATGTACCACACTGGTCCTTTGGGGCATAGGCACACGTAGTCGCCCAGATCTTCCAGACATATGGCACCATTGTTACAGGGAGATGAGAGACAGCTGTCTGCAGCAACTGTGCACAGAAGACCTGGAAGATGCAAGATGTGTCATTAAAGAGATGCAACATGTGTCAATAAAAAATGTCTTTCTGCAAAGTCTAAATCCCAGACTGGGATGGAGCACAATCATTCCCCATTGCCACCAATTCAGAATCTGTGAATTCAAATATTTAAATAAAATTAAACACATGACAGGCTGATATAAATAGCATTACAGATACAAAGTTTACCTTAGATTTGCCTCATAGGATTTATTGGTAATTAGCATCTAGGTTCTATTAAATATCTGCTTAAAATTGTTTGGACAACAAATGACGTAATGCAAGTGCATATTTTTAATGTGTTCACCTTGAAGGTATTTACATGGATGTACCTACTTCCCATTTAAGTATCTTGTGTATAATAATTTTCCAGTATCAGTATTTAGTGGTGGAGACCAAAAACAGAGTTAAAAGGAAAGAGAATACTGGATTTTATTTTGTCAGGTGGTCAGAAACATGACTCCAGATGAATGTTAATGTTGCTTTTTGCTAGCGGTATAAACATTCAATACTGTTTTATTGTCATTTTGTAATCCTGTGTCCATTGTTTCCGTATTGTGTGTCTTAAAAAAATGTTTT
Organism: Rachycentron canadum; assembly: GCA_038496675.1. Taxonomy (NCBI): domain Eukaryota; kingdom Metazoa; phylum Chordata; class Actinopteri; order Carangiformes; family Rachycentridae; genus Rachycentron; species Rachycentron canadum. The sequence continues at coordinate 23,365,457 of CM076654.1, forward strand.
ATCTGGTTAAATAAGGAAAATAAACCAATGAAGAAAATGCTAGCTAAAAGGTGATTCATTAAAAAAAAAAAAAAAAACGTGGTAACATATTAACAACTTCTTGTGCTGTGGTGGCTTTAGAGCTTATGCAGTGGGTTTACTATGACTCCTCGGGTGATGAAGAGAAACAAGCCCCTCTTTCCTCTGGACTTAAGGTCACAGCAGATGGTGTTACAAGTAAACTTATTACATGACTGAGCTAGCAGCTGTCAGTGTCGTCTATGAATGTTTCACTCATTACTGTTTGTACACAGTGTAGGCTCTTATCAAGTAGACCAGTTATGGCATTGAGCACATTAATCATAAAATTAAAAAAAAAAAAACTCTGTCCATCTGTCTGATGCAGAGCAGGAAAGTCTGATGGCCAATGGCTATGTGGATATTCATGCTTAAAGGGTGATGATTTCTAATTTTGTTGTCCCTTCTTACAGAGTGTCCTCCTAAAAACTATGACCTTTCTTCTTGATTTACCCCAGACCCAGATTGTTAACCTAGTTTGGTGATTCAATAACCTGTTCAAAATTTAAGTTGCCTCACTATTGCTAATGCTTGAAAAAAGTGTAATAAAGCCTAAATAGTCTTACTTTTTAGGGTTTGGAATTAGGTTTAGCTAAATAATAACGCATCATCATTTGGTGACTTGATGATAACAAAGACGCTTCCTGAAGTGGTCCGATGTGGTAAAACTGCAACATGCAACGATATCCAGAAATCAAGCTGGCACTAGTGTCAAGCAGGTTCTTGCTGGCCTGTGAGTCAGGCACAGTGACGTCTTCCAGATGCTAACAACGAACTTAAGCCTAAGTGCCAGAGAGGTCATAGACCAGAAGAGTATCCATGTATTGACTGATGGCTGTTATCCCCTGACTTTGGCATCTCTGATTGGTTAGAAAGTTGATGCCGGCTTAGGGACTTTAGCTACCAAGTTGTTCATTAAGTTTGGGTCACAGATGCCTTTGACAGCACGTCTCCACCTTGTGATGTGTTTTGAAGCAACAAAAAATATGAATTCAGATACTGCAGCTTTAATGTTATGTTAAGCTAATGCTGATACCAGACCAAGTAAGGCCTGGGCATACTGGCTTGCTCAAGGGTGTATCTTATAACCTATAAATTCTTTTAAAAAAAAGCTTAAAACCTGTCAAGTTACATAAAGTAGCTTTAATTTTTTTCTTTATTAACCCTAAGGTGGACACTGACACTCTGACTGCTTTTTCTCCTAGGCCTCAAACAAGGTGTGTGATTTTCACCTCACTCACAGTAGTTACTGTATGGTGATATGGATAAAATCCAACACAATGGCAGATGATCTGCTCCTCAGCTTTCAAGTCAAACAACATTTGACTAACAATGAGCTTATATTTTCCCTGCAACACCTACATTCCTCATTTCCCACTGCATCCACTTTAACACCCCCAGTTCCTTTCACATGCATCTGCTATCACACCTTTTATCTTGTTCATTTATCACCCTCTTACTTCTACCACCACCACACTTTCAGCACCTGCTAAATCCTGAGAAGGGTTGTGCTGTTTGTGTTTCCTCTGTTTGAATTTGAAAGCTAGTTAGCGACAAGTATCCTTATAGTGTTTATGACCTAGGCTGCCTTTTGTTGTGTTAGAAGATGGACCTGGGCAAATTAATTTATGATGGCTAGAAATATTTCCTTCTGATTTTCAAGCTGTGTGTGCATTGTTGTTGGATTTATACAAAGTGAGTCAATTATACAAAGTGTTTCTTTTGTTGTTTACTAATGTACTCTGATTTAACTAGTAGTTACAAGTTACAAGTATTTATATATATATATACATACATATATATAAAATCCATAATTAATGTATATATAGCCATAATTAATGTCATTGCTAACACCTGTATTTGACTATTTCATGTCAACATGATGCTGTGAAAAAGGTCCATTGCAGCAGGTTTGTGCAGGACATGACTGAACATTACAGACACATCTTGTGTGAGGTTAACTCATTGGAAGCTGCTTATATGTTATAAGACCAACTTTTAATCACGTCATTCCAGTCATAATGACAAACATCACAGAGTCTGACAGACTCTGACAGACAGAATCATAATTTTTGCATCAGCAAACATCTATCATACATATTATGATAAATAAGACATGTATTATAATACATCAAGTGTGTCATTCCTCATGATTTTTCATGTATAGTGTTACAGTATTTGCAGTGCATTTTCGTATTTGGTGGTGTTGTGAGCTTTGGCAGTACACGTGTTGTCAAGTTGATGAGGATGTCTGAATTTGTTGGTTTTGTCTGTTTTTATTGAGTCCTTGGAGCTGTCATTTTAAATCACTCATACAAACGGGACAAAGTTTAATTGGTTTGCTTTTTCTAAAAACAATTAAGTTCAAGTCAGGTTAGAAAAATTTAAGTATTAAAGGATGTAAATACTATAGATGTATCATTTTGTCATGTTCCACAGGGAAGATTTATGTTCCTGTGAATTTGGTGGCAAAGCTGGATGGTAAACTGGTTTTCATCTCAGAGGAGTCATTGCCTCTATCTTACATCATCTTTATACATCTCCCTCTTTCACCTCCTTTTGTTGGTTCTTGCTTGTACTGAAATCATTTATACTATTTCATGTCCCTTGTCAGTGAGAACCTGGATCCTCCTCAGAGCAGACCTGTAAAGCTGAATTCCATCAGATTCAAGCACAATAATCTCAACTACCTGTGATCACGCTCTGGTCTGACAAGGACAGCAAGGGTCTCCTCACTCTTCACCTCTCCATCCAAACCCAATCAACCCCTCACACATTCCAGGGAGCTGATAGCTGCTCCTCCTACACCAACCCCACCCCCCTCTGTCAGAGCACCTCATAGATTATTGCAGGACAGGGTTGGTCCCTGGCACTGAGTGGTACCAGCATCTCAAGCCAACAATAACACTGAGCAGAGCTACTGACTGATCAAGCTGCTGACGCTGTCCAGAGACCTCTCTGTGACTCCACAGGGATTCACCAAAACTGGACAGGTGAGGATTGTGAATGGCCATATTTAGAAATGATGATGATGATGAACACTTTAAATCACTTTTAAGGCTCATCCTCCTCATAGATGAGAACTACTTTCTCATTATGATCAAACACGCTGCCTAAGATCCCCAAGAAAATTAAAATTCCACCGTGGACTCGTCTGTTTTTTGTCAGTTTTACTGATTTTATAGTTTCTATAATCAGGTTATAATTATATAACTTCCTGGCTAATGTGTCTTTTCCCTGTGTTTTCTGTGTTTATGTGCATTAGCACATTGCAACACTTATGTTAAAGTGTTATAATAAAGTTATTATCATAAATATACTTCACTTTCAACATGGCCAAAGTTTTACACAGTTGTCCCTGTGTTCAATCAGAGGTGCTTCGGTTTTAGTTCAAAAACAAGCAAGGGAAGAAAACTTTCAGAGATGGACTCACGCATTGATTTTGGTCTTGTTATTAGAATAATTCTACCTAAACATCTTAAAACCATTTCAGGTCGGCTACTTTGTACAAACCCTTTAAAGTAAGGAACACCATGAGCAATCTGTCTCAACCTAAACCTGACTGAATGAACATCCCATAAAAGGATTTTATGAAGAAGTTGTCTATTACTAGGACAACTCTGAGTTTTTATTAAAAAAAAATGTTGGATTTTGTTTTTCTCTTTGCAGGTGCAGGGAGCAGTGGCAGAGAGGGAGTAAGTGTTTTGCCCTTGTCACGGCAACAACAACACAAAGAGTCATGCTGCAGGCCAGAGGAAGCAGTGATGCTGTGAATCACAGAGAAAGGGAAGCCCCTGGCTATCACGCAAGTTGAGCTTAGAGGAATTTTATCGATTCGCAACCTGGTTTCAGTCTTGTGTCCTAAAGGCTCCACAGCAGTCGGTTGCTTTGCTTAACACAACAAAAAGAATGAATCCTCCCTGAATCAGTCACAGTTATTCACTGAGTCTGAGACAAATATTCTTTTGTCTCCTGCCTGAGCTGGGTCACCTTTAACACAATGTTTAGTTTGGGAGCGAACATTTGATAAAATATGTATTTTCAAGGTAATACCACTTCCATCATCTTTTTTTTTTTTAACTTTCATTTGAGATCTTAGAATTGTAAGTCTTACCATTACAATTCCATGGGTTCATTACAGTGAACCCATTGTGTTTCTTTCTGGTATCGATGAGTCATTAACAAAGAATTATCAGTCAGTTGATTCAAACAACATAATGGAGATTTTTCCTCTTTTCGTTTTTATATACACTGATAATCACCTAATGAATTCTCCCTGCATTAGTCACAGTTTTAGACCAAAAGCCTTACATGCACTTGTCTCCCCTGTGCGTGTCATCTGGAGATGGCGGCCCTCAACAGGGCCCCTAAGGGAGAGGGAGGATGGTAGAATTTTTCCTCTTTCATACAATTTCATTAAAGCTAAAAAACACCCTGTATTTGTTAGTCCTTTGACAGTCAGTTCCCCAGTTTTAATTGGCAAATCCTGTCGCCCTCATCTTCATCATAAATGCACTCTCCCTGTTTGTGTTTTTGGCTGCTGTCTGTTTCTTTAAATCCTCGAGAGCTTAGAGTGCCAGGTCTCTTGCCACGCTCCTTAAGACCCATCATTCCTCCCATTCAAAGATGAGACAAAAAAAGCTGTGCAGCAGTGCAGCTGGACGCCCGGCTCGTTACCATGGTGATCCTTAACAATGCCACCCACAGCCAATCCCCGCTGCCGGCCCGCCATCTTTTTAAATCAGCCTCAGACGCTTCACATAAACGAAGGTCGCGGGAAAACTGGGTCAACAGAGTTTCATAAGGTGATAGGGTCGACCCCCCCCCCAACTCTGACACACCCCAAGACTGGTGCTGCACCGGTTACACATTCATCACACATGAGTCATGAGTCAAACTAGCTACTTAGATGTAACCTGTTAAATAGGTTCATTATCTGTTCATGTAAGTCAATCAGTTATAGCTTCACTATAAATCACATCACAAATAATGATGCTGCGTCTGTTTAAAGATGGAGTTTTAGTTTTAGTCAATTAATAGTTACTTTTGTTGATATATCTTATGGGTTCACAATTTCCTAATAATTCTAACTAATGACAGGAGAAATATTTATATCATTCATATGCAGTTAATTTGTTAGTTTATTAATCATCATGTGAGAACCACATTATTTATCTTAGTAATTAAGTGGAGTATATTAATTGGAAGGCTACAAATTGATTATAGTATGTTTTACTCATATTTAGAACCAAATTCAATATATTTAAGTTAATTACGGGAAAGGAATTATGAATTTTCCTTGAATTATCATTAAATGATTATACATCTGTAGTGATTATAAACACACACAAGTACATGGTGTACACACATACTTCACACGCAAAGCTACAGCTACAGTGTGGATGAAATTAAAACTGTCTAAAAGTTCCCCTGATGTATGAATGTTGATATCAAAGTGAGCTGAGACTTACCCAGTTTGAACATCATCACGGTGATCAGCACCGTCCGCTGATGTCTGGACCAGACTCTTCCAAAATCCATGGTGAGGGTCAGCCGGCTGAGGTTTCCAGTCAGAGCAGAACGATGCTGTCAGTCCACAGGTTCTCCATCCAGCTCACCGCAGCGCTCCATCCAGGCTGCTCCAACTTAGCTGCTGAGAGTGAGTACCAGCACCTCCATGCCGGACCACTCTGTGTGAGTGTGTGTGTGTGAATGTGTGTGTGTTAGAGTGTGAGTGAGTCTCCCTGGGGACCAAGCTGGGCTGGAGTAAAGAAGAGTAATCACCCCAGCAGAGAGGAAAACATGGGACGGACAACTGGATTCCACTCACTGAGCCACTGGTTCACTGATCACAGATGACTCATATTACTTCACATCACAGTACTGAGGCCGTTGTCATCAAATCACAAAGTCTCTCCAGGCCTCACCCTGAGGCTCTGTTTTCAAATCCAGTCCAAAAATTCTTGCTTGTTCATTTTTGGTAAATGGACTAATTCAAAACCAGTGTTGGTACTACACATCCTTTAACTTTAAATTCATAATAAACCAGAAAAAAACAGTGAAAAATCAACATATTACTTTATTATTATTTCTACATTATTATTTGATCGATTATGAGATATAGGTGACCACACTACACTCTTGATAAATCAGGTCTGCCATTGCAGACATTAAACAAATGACAGTTTTAGATAAAAAAAATAGATAGATGTGTTCTAAGTACATGTAATTATTACAGTCTTACACACAAATACACAGAGTCTGTTTGTTGGCTCACATGTATCTATTTGATACCGGCTGTTGAACAACAAAGGTTGTTCTGTTCCTGATAAAGTCTGTCTCCCCAGTCCCCTCAACTTCCACCCCCCACGTACCTTCTGTAGATCTTGTTGGCAAAGGCCTTTCTGGCAGCTAGACTAATGCCTGACTCACCCCTACTCCCACTCCCCACCCCCAAACCCCAGCCCAACCCCGCAACCCCCACCCCTGTGTCCTGAGTCCACCGTAAGGCTTAAGCCCAACCTGCTGCGATCACAACAAAAAAGTTTAATTAAACATTTGGAGGAGAGGTAAGGGTGGGGGGGGGGGCAGGTGGGGG
>CM076654.1:23372478-23554861 GCA_038496675.1 Rachycentron canadum
GGGGGGGGGGGGGGGGGGGGGGGGGGGGGGTTCTTCCCACTGCAACACATTCAACAAGCAACATGCAAACATGTGAAGATGTGGTTCACAGCAGCTCCACAGCTTTGCATTCCTCAGTGACTGACTGCTGTTTTCATTAAATCCACCACACAATAGAGAAATAGACAACGGGCTGACATGTCTTAGCCAGGTCAACCTGACCAAGAGCTGCCTGCAGTCTGTCTGTCAGGAAATATGCAAGTTTACAATGCAGTTAAATCTTTTTAGATCTGTGCCTCCACACACGCAGCAGATGACGCTCACGCACCAGAGGGTGGAGCTAATGCACCAAAAAGCTGTCTGCCAACCACCAAGAAACATCAGAAGAAGAAATCATAGCATATCTTTCCACCAGAGGTGTGGCCTGCAGTAGTCTGTTATCTAGCTGAGTTTATTTGAATTTGGGTTCTTGCAGGTTAAATAAAATCCCATTGACAGTTTTCCCCTTTTCACTTTCAGCATAATAAAGAAACTGTACAGAGAGCTGCCTCGCAGCCTTGATGACACAATGTTTTACAGTTGAGCTTTTGGCAGCTTTTGTCTCTGATTTTAAAGTATCACCGCCTGTGACTCTGTGACCTGCCTTTAACTCTTTGAACGCCAAAGTTCAAAAATCACAACAAACGATAATACTGAATAAAACAGACGTTAGTTCTCATTACAGAGCCAAATCTCGTACTCTCTACCACTAGTTCGCAGACAGGCTCTACTTTAATTCTGGCCCAAAATTACATCATGTTCCTATTCAAAGTGTTCGAGGAGACGGGAGAAGAAAGATGCTCTGAACGTACTTGCATTGACACAGAAGCAACTCTGTCCATTGAGTAAATTGAGCAGAAAAAAAAGCTCACTCTTGATGAAGTTAAGGATCTGTTATTCAGCTTGCGAAGGAGAATATCTGCCTTCAGGAGATGGCAATCGGTCGTGTAATAACAGTGATAGCGACGGTGCATCAGGTGCAATGATGATAGTGAGTGTGACCTCCGCATGGCAGTGGTCATACTTTTCATTTACAGTAGGCCTTTATCTCTCCCCACTTTCAAGCCACAGCCTTTTGAAATCTTGATGTGAAAATCCAGTATTTATAAATAAAACCCCGGCGCTGAAAAGATTTAAAACCACCTCTAATTTGCTAGGCAGACTCTCCAAAGGTGAGGGTCATGTGACAGCTGTAGCTACTGCTAACCTGCTAATCTGCGAGTACTAGCTGTGGATAAGACAACTTGCATTATTTTTATGTTACACTGACAATTGTTTCCACAATAGCATCACAAATTCTTCTAGTCAAATATCTTGAAAAGAGCTGTGCAACAGAAGATATACATCAAAGAATCCAGGGGGACATTTTGTGGTTAGTTACAGTTGTAATAAAGGAAAAACTGCCCAAAAAAAAAGAACAAAAAAAATGTTGTGTTCATTGAGTAATAGAAATAAGCCAACACACTGCATGTGTGTAAAATGTCTTGGTTTCCATTGGTTTTTTGTACCCATGTTAAAGAGCTGAGTTAGAGTACATCATAGTGTAGTTTAGAGCATACACACTGCCTGTGTGACACTTTAACACGTTGTGGCTGCGTCGCGTAGAGTAGAGAGTCGGCGAATCACCTATTTTTCATGCATGACGTCTAAAAATTGACCTGTTGGTAGTCATACTGACACCATACCAGCAATTTTACGCAAAACTGACACTGTCCACTCTCTGTGTCTAGGCTGAATCTGATATATGTGACAGAAAAATCAGCAGCTGCATGCGTAGACAGTGGCATGGAGACATTTTCTGTCAAAAATACACTAGAAAATAATTTGAACTTGAACATGCAGGTATCCTGCAAACTCTGTGTAAAGACAAACACCGAGACAATCTGTCCTTCAGTTTACACTTGGTATCATTCAGAGATTTATGAGTGTAAAGCAAGATTTAGCTTAGATCTTAGGTCGTTCTCAATGTGTGGTCCATAGATAACCAATGCTGTGCAAACAGTGGTATAGTATAAAGTAGTATAAAGTATAAAATCATTTCAATAGTGTTTCTCAAACTGTCACAGAGGAACCTCGGAGCCTATTTGCTCTATTAGTCTATACATTTTTTCAATATGAATTCTACTCATAGATTATGTAAATTCAAAGCTTATGATTTGGATTGGCTGTTCACTTCAGTGTAACAGACCGTTCTGCACCACTGTCTCGTCACTTGGTCTACAGTTCTTTGACAATGTACGTCACAAATGATCAGCGTGCCAACTCAGTAGAACTGTGGATGAAGCTCACAGTTAGCCTGCACTGGCATTGAGCTAAATTTCCCCAGTTATCAGACTCGTCGTTGCTTTGCCTTTCTAATTTCACGTTTCCTGTTTTCTTAGACTTATCCAACAAAGACTGGGGTTTTATTTTCCTGGCTTTGGTCTAAAACAGTTTGTGAAACACTGATTTTGATACACAAACTTCTAAAGCTGTTGTACAACACGAATGACTTGAAGAAAAACGCAGCTTTCGTGTTCCATGTGGAATCTTTTTTACAAATTTACATGATGTGAAACTTTCAACTGTACTGAATCACCACATGTTCAGATCCACTGGAGAGACACAGTAAGTTGCATCTAATGGCAAAATGAAACTTAAAAAGATTTCAATAACCACAATCAGACTCTGGTTTATTATAGTTTTTTCAACATACAAAGATTTTGTTCTGATGTTTTGGTGCAAAAACAGTAAACACATAAGAAGGAACAAAATGTAGACAAAAGTAAATACTCAAGGTATATATTTAAATATAAATAGAAAAATCAAACAATAAAATATAGTAAAATAATTAATCAAATTAATAATTAATCAAAAATGCTATAGAGAAATATAATACATACAAAATTTCCATCAAGAGATTTGTTTATGGGAATTTGTCTGTGATGATTTTGAAATCATTCTGAAAAGAAAGTTACTCAAATGGGGAGTTTGAAACGCAGCATCTTAAAACCTCCTCTGGACAAGGTCGGGGGGCGGCTTGGGTTAACAGAGTGTGAGACCTTGACACAGAAGAGCACTGTTATGATCTCATCTCCAGTCAACATTTCTATGTTGCTATTGTTACCATTAACAGCTGTTTACTTGACAGTCTAGAGCAAACATTGTCAGTTCTCCATCAACGTTAATTCGTTTACTCACCACAGGCGTCTCCGGGGATGGAAAGCAACCCTTCAACTTTGTTTTTATTTCTTTCACTTCTTATCTTCTACTGAAGTTGGCATGTTAATCCTCACTGTCCAGTCTGCCCTGACAAAATGTTGGTTACAAAGGTGTTACAACCTCTTGTATTGTGAGGCTAACGTAAACAACTCAGGTAAACAGCTGTTAATGCTAATGATGGCTACGTAGCAATAGAAAAACCTAGAACCAGGTTTTTGGTTTTTTTTTTGGATCACATTTTAAGCACAGAAATAATGATCATAGATCATATGAACATATATATTTTGGAAAGTGCTGAACAATATACAGCATGTGATGGGAGCACTGGATTAAACAGGACTCAAAGGTTAAGAATGGAAATACACTAAATATTTTTTCTTTTTTTGTTAACACACTCCGGGAAAAGAAAACTAAAAGTAAGTTGACAAAACCTAATATAACTTATTCCTCTGTGTCATAGGCTCAATTGTTTCCAAATCCTTTTAAGAACATATCAGTGAGCACTGGGTGACATGTTCTTTCATTACCTTGAACACACAAACTATTTCAACTCACCAGAGCATTAAACGTGGATTAACCTGCCCCTGCACTTTTCCGTCCTGTTTGAGAAACGAGACAGTCATCCACGTTGTTATTGCCCTCATTTTTTGAGGTCAGCGCTATTGAGAACTGACCCTTTAAATTGAGTACCGTACAAATATACTCTCATGGCTCATCGTGTCTTTGATTGTAAATAATCGAAGTAAGTAATGATGTTCACATCCTGTTCAACTACTGGTAATCTCTCAGCCGTGCAGTGCACTAAAGCAGTTAACGAAGAAACACTGTTGGTGGTATTTTACAAGCTGTGGGAGGAGCAGCAGCTGGCTGCTAATGAGCAGCCAATACCAACGCTGCTATTGAAGAGTACGTGGCGTTTACAACAGTCACTCGCTGCCCACTGAGGAGCATCCATTAACACTCAAGTCAGAACAACACAAACGCCCAAACTTCATTTTAATTTTCATACAATGTCAAACATCTACACTGTCCAAATCTCCTGGATATGAAAGATATTTGTGGTTTTTGTGGTTTAAACAGTGGTTTTTCGGAGCATGTGAATAACGGCATGATGACCTCGCATTTTTGTTTTTTTCTCAGGAAAATCCCAGAAAGGGTTTTGCACTTTTTCTTGTTAGAGGGGGAACGGGGCTGTTTATAATTTATGACTCTCCTTATAACCCTCCAGACAGGAGATTTTACTCTCACTCTCCTGCACTGTGTGAATGTGCGTCTCGCTGTCTCTCTCTCTCTCTCTCTCTCTCTCACTCTCTTTCTCTCTCTCTCTCTCTCTCTCTCTCTGTCTCTCTCCCCCGCACACATTCCCCCGCCTCCACATCTTAACATCCATTCCTGTCTAGCCCCTCCACAACAATAGCATCTCAAAAGAGCTCAAATTGCCTTGTGACCCTTAACTTCACCCCCCCACTCCCCTTTTTTTAAAACTCTGGCAGCAAAGAATGCTGAAGGAGCTCAGATGGGGAGGTATTCGAACGGCATTTGACACAAAGCAGACTAAAACAGAAAAACTTGGGGAACTAGAGGAGGAACTATCAAATGCAAAAATATAGATGGCCAAATGTCTGATACCCTAGGGGCTGAAATGTATTTAGTCAGTGCTGGGTGGCGAGAGTTCATGAAGTTAAAGAATCGTCCAATCCTAGACATAAACAGGAGGTGACTCTAGGGTTTAGGGGTAGGATTGTCACTTTGGGTGTGAGAGGCTCTGGCTTCAAATCCCAGATGAGCCTTTTGTGGGGAACAACCCAATGATGACTGTCTCTACCTCAGTAGGATCTAATGTATGATTCCCTGACTTGTGTTGCTTTAGTGTTGTCACATCTGCCAAAAGAAGTAAATCTATTTGACTACGATGTTGCAGATCTCCCCAAACAACAAAACTAGGTCAAAACGAGGACATTTTTGGCCTCACAGACCACCAATATATATAGAATCAAAATGAAGCCTAATAAGCTTGATAAATAACACAGGTAAATTTGGTCTATTTCACAGAAATAGATTTGTGTCATCGGTGTTTCCACTCAGTCTAAATGAACCACAATAAAACCAATTAAAAATACTTCAAACCTCTTTACAAAAAATTACAAGAAATAAGCAAAACATACTGAAAATATGTATTATTATGTTATTACTATTAGTATGTAAACGATGCCAAAAAAAACGGGCCCATGGTTAATCCGAGCTGACAGCTGACATGTATATAGTATCTTATTTCTAGACATCATGTTTTGCCCTGTGGCAGAAGAGGAAAGTTCATACAGTCTCCAAAATTGAAATGTCGGTACATGTTGTTGATGTCTATGTTTTATTCACACTAAGAAACTTTAACCCACTGGGAAACTCGGAACTTGAGAAACCATCCTCTTTGGACAGTGAATGTCGACTACACATTAAATGAATATACAGCCAGTAGGACTTGGGATGTCTTGTCATAGAGTAAAAGGTTGATCAAGGAGAAGCATTAATATAAGAGTGGCACTGCACGGAAACTCAGAGGTTCATCAGTGTCATTCAGAACCGTCCCTGAAAGTCCCTGAAAGACCAAGAATATCTGCAATAGCAATTGCAGCTTTCTGTCAGTCTGTTTCTTTATTATTTTCTGCAAAAATGTAAAGTGAATTTATCTGCCAAATTTCTACATCAGACCCACCACCTGTTTCCTTTCAAACATTCCAGCCGACTGCAAGTAATTGCATGAATATCAATTAAAAGGAGCATGTTACTGAGCTTCCCTGTCAAAATAGGTTAAAAGAAAATAAGGTTTCCTGGCAGCTGAAGCCGTGATGCTGCGATACCTGCAGCATTGTGGTTCCCCTATTTCTTTGGAGAATTAGTGCGTGTAGCGGGAGTCCAAGTAACAGGATTCTGGTCTGTTCAAGCATCTTAAAGAGCAGTGGCACTAGATACGTGGCCAAAGCTCTGAGGTTCCTCACTGAGGGGGGAAAATGCTGTTGCCTGACAGTGACTCTCCAAAACAAACCTCTGTTGTGACTTCACTAATTGCTCTGGTTGTCTCTAATACCTGATTAGTACAATAAAGTGATTTATATGCCAACTGGGGCCTTCCTCACTACATCACTGAGGGTCTTTGTTGTCTTCTGGCTCTTGTTAAGATGTTGTCCGTGCTCGTCTGGACTCTACAATATACTGTACAATATACTTTATTTCCAATAAGCCAGCTGGTTGTACAGCTAAATCTCCAAGCTCAGCATGAGAATGTCTGCAATTCAGAAAGACAGATGACCTCCTCTCTAATGATATTTTCTCTGTATGGTATAAAGAGATTGTCAGGCCTCAATCTGTTGTCCTGTCCACTGGCCTCCTGTCCGCAGTAATCTTGATGAGGAGCTAATAAGCTAGAGAGACAGCGGCTCCCAGTTGTGGCCCCCAAGTGGGCCCCACGACATCCCCCATTAACCCTTCATCACCCAGACTTAGTCTGAAGTATGAATGCTCAAATGCTCAAGTAATGAAAGGGATTTGAACAAAGCCAGGAGGGATCAAAGCAAACTTCCTCCAGTAATATTTGGAAAGTAAATATAATAGTAAAATACTGCATTCCACTTTTAAGATTGTGTCTGTCTGTCAGCTTAGCTTTGACATTACTTCTAGGAATTCACAGCAGGGGAGTCAAGAGGAGCCAGACAGACGTGAATTTATCTTCTCTGCAATATGTGGCAGTTATAAGAGAATACTATGAGTTAAATATGCTACATAACATAAATGAGAAATCACATACATTTAGACATGTAAGGTTTGTAAAACTTAATTAAAAGATGCACTCAGCTCCGCTACAATAAAAGTTACAAATGTAAAAGTGTCATAGGAACCCTGCATAACACATAACCCAAGATTAGAGGACAGGATCTTCCCAAAACAAGTTCGTCATTAATCCAGTTACCACATACTGATTGCCGCACAGTGAGCCTAGAGTCTTAAGAGCTCCTGAGGGTTTGTAGAGTTGTTTGCTTTGTTCTGGTTGGTAATCCCGGTTTAGCATTCGTCATCACAGTGTTTTGGCTCATAAACATTTTGTGGACAGTGATCAGTTTGTGTACATAACACAAATATATATATAATGTTATTATATAATATAAATATATAATTAACTACTTTTTTATGCTCCTCATTCAATGCACTGGGTTAAGGTAAGGTAAAGATTGTGGTACTGATAAAGTTCCCAGTGTAAATAAACATGTGCTTATTTAAAAAAAAAAAAAAAAAAAAAAATCAGTGATCCTCTCCCTGTCAGGGTGCTTCTGTTGCATGGGCCATGAGTGGAACTCCAGATGCCAGCTCCAGTCTCTGGTGTGACAGTTCCTCTGGTGACCACTAGAGTCTGGCTCCAACGGTGAGTCAGTCCCCATAGACTCAGATGTTAAAATGTCCAACAACAGTGGAAAGTGTGTATGGCAGTGTGTTACTGTTTTAAACAGTTTCATTATTACTGAATATTGAATGTCTAAAAGTGACTGCTTTACAATAAATTACAAAATAATACTATTAAAGTCACTAAGTCTTTACTTATTTCTCCTTACTTACTGTCCGTGATAGAGTCCATCAGTGTTGGGGTCTGACAAAGCTGTGTGGTAACCGTAGACCTGAAAAATGAAGCCAATGCTGAAGAGCCTTAAACCTTCATTCTCTCTAATGACCATCAGGGGGCGACTCCACTGGTTGTTAAAGAAGTCAGATTGTATTGAAGTTCAATGGAAAATGTTCCTACTTCTCAACTTGATTTATTACCTCAGTAAACATTTGCCTAATATGTTTAAGGTTTCAATGGCATTGTTTCCAGTTTTCTTCAATACAACACGATGTTCATTTTTCAAATTTCAATATGTGACTATTATTTTTTAATATAATCATTTAAAATAATGATATAAAATATTTGTAGCCTATAGTAGCTTATATAATGCAGTGATTTGCTATTTGAATACTAAATCAGTTTTATTTTTTAGTCTGTATAATTATTGACACAAGCAAGTAATTGCCCTAAAAAGTATTATTCTGTCTTGTTTTACGGATTTCAGGATTAAATCACAAATAAAGAAACAGGGGGCCATCAGCAGCTACAGGTAACATTTAAGGTGGAATCATGTTTCTCAATGCATGATTGACATTTGGAAATCAACCAACACACCAATCAATATGAGAACTTTTGCCATTTCATTTGTTTTCATTTGCTCTCTTCATGACTTTACATCATAACTTTAGTGATGTTCAGATCTTCAATTTCTTGAAAATGTCTATTCAAACGGCTTATGTGAACTGCAAATATTATATTATATATATATAATATATTATCACATCTCCTGTGTCATATTCCTGTGTTTCATTGACAGAGCCATCCACCCCAACCTCTTCCTGACGTGAACTACATCACTGCACTTTCCTTTTGTTCCTGTAATGTTTAAAATGACCACTAGATGTTGCCTAACTATAAGTCATAATAGTCTGCTGCACAGACAACATCAGGGCTTCCCTCTTACAGGGGGACAGTGTCATGAATTGGAATATCCATCTACAAAACAAGCAAATCAGGTGATTAAATCCAATAAAAACAGCACTTTCATGTTAAAATTCAACGTTTCCCCAACAGAACATCAGAGCCACACTGCTGCTCATCTTTACTCAGCTTGTTTTTCTTATAATTTAAGATCCAAATGTCCGGTGAATAAAATCCTTCATACAGAAAAAATACAGTGTTTACAGTGAAACAGTTGATAGATTAACCAATGCTAAATAGTTATTAGCGGCAGGTTGGTTGATACTAATTATGGTATGGTAAATACTGTCTCACAATGAAATTCCATGAAATTGAGCAATTCAATTAAAAAAGGCTGCACAACCAGATACAGTATGTGTTCAGGAAACCTGGTTGAAAACAACTTTGTGCTGCATGGATGCACTGTAATATGGAAATCAACAAATCATGAGGGAGGAGACTGTGGTATGTTCATCAACTAAGGTATTCCTTACTGTGTAGTAAGGTGAGGAAATGATCTAGAATACATAGGGAGGAGGAGATTAAAATTCATAACCTACAATTAACTACAACAATCTACAATATGGATACAAAGACAAAGGATAAATAGAGTAGGGCGGAGTGCAAATTTCAATGTTTAAAGCACATGGTGGGTGTTTAGAGCATGTGGTGGGTTGCATACAGATATAAATAGAAAGATAATTGAAGATTGGATGGACAAAGGAGACTCAGTCTGTATGAATGATGGTAGAGGAATGAAGTTAAACATAACTGTAGGATCGGTACTAGATATTATTTTCATGTCTAACTCCTGGGCTGGAGTTAGTAAATAAGAAGCTTGGACATCTACATCAGAGGATAGTGATTACTACGCTGTCTCATGTTTGGTGGGATAGAGAATGTAAGTCTGGCCAGGTGGTCGAATCCCAAAATAGGTCTTTGGAAAAGCAGCTTGGGATAAGTTAAGTGAGATAATTATGACAAGGATTGGTATCTTTGCAGACGTGGGGTGTGAGGCCCAAGTGGTCTCCGACTTTCAGACCCAATTATAAATGGAATAAACAATAAGGTGATCTCAGCAGTTAATCTCAACAATAAAAAAACAGCATGGATAGAAAATGATACTATAGTGGACAGAGGAACGTCACCAGGCTGTAAGAAACAGAAATATATATTCAGACAAGTTAGACGAACCCATGCAGCATTGGATTCAGTATTAATGGGTACAAAGAGTGATAAGGTATACAGTTAGTGAGTATGGGGAATGATAAAGAAGAAGTGAGGAGATGGAGATGGAAATATCCAGCCATGTAATCTGAGGAAGAAATAGTCACCTCCAATAGGCGTAAAGTAGAGATTATGGCCAGGTCATTTGCAAAGACAGTTCAACGATTTTGCCAGAGGAAGGGAGATGAGTCAGCATCCATGGTGTGTTAGACAAAAGGGAAGGAATAGATCATATAATTAATGACCCATTTTCTTTGGCAGAGATAATAGGAGCAATAAATAGATCCAGACAACCTTTCTGGGGAAAGATCAGATAACGTATGCCATGTCATGCGAAAACATCTTGGTGAAGAAACGTCCTTGAAGTTTCTGCAGGGTGTGGGAGGAGGGAAGACTACAAAGTACAAGTCATTCTCATAAGAAAACCTGGCAAGCATCAAATAGCATTAGCAGCAGTAACAGCAACATTCTTTTTTCTTTTTTTTTTTTGCTGTATAAAAAGCCTAAGCCAAGATGTTAAAGGGAGGATTTATGTTTTCCTACATTTAAGTATATATTTCAGCATTTTAATTCTACAGTCATTTATTTATTTATGTTTTTATAAATTCTTATATAACAGAAGTACAGATATTATTATATCTGTATTTATACATGAATTAAATTTGTATGCATGTTTCTGTAAACTACACTGCAATGTCGCTGAAATTAATGCAATTGTTAATAAGTAAACATGAATCATGTTTTAAATGACAAAATGTGAAAAGCTTTTGAAAGAAATTTTCAAAAAATAGTAGTCATGTGACTGCACTGGAGAAAACCCCCATAGGAAGGTTCCAAAGTTCTGGTGGAAAGCCTGAAACCAGCAGAGTGGGTGTTCAAACTTCCTACAATATAATGAAATTACTAGTTGATGTCATAGTGACACAGTGAAGAAAAAACACCACTAGCTATAGTACAATAGGCCACTATGAACTATGACTATATATATATATAATGTAAGAAAACTTCAAATAATATTAGGCTTAACCAAACAAAGAGAAAGTGGATAGATGCTTGCGGGGACTATTTTCCTCGTAATACTACTGATTAAAGTAATCAGCAGGGTTTACACTGACAGTTCAGATCAATCCACTGAAGGTTACAGAGACATGACCTGCCTCTCTCAGCCTGGCAGTGGTCTAGCAGGGCTCGAAACAGGCTGTTCTTCCCAGTTGATCCACTGGAAGGCGCTCAAGATGCAGGGGAACGCTGTCGGCCAGCAGGTGGTAATGGTGGTGATGTATTGTTGCCTCTGCCACCTGCTGTGATTTTCTCTCCAACTGGTGCCACACACAAACGCACTGTGATGAGCAACACAACAGCAGCACTGGAGAAGCAGAATACGTGAAAGAATTTGCTCTAAAAAAAAAAAAAAAAGATCTAAAGTCATGTGAACAAGAAATGGTCATAAACCTGTTTTCAAGAATGTCCATCATAGTGTGTGTAATATGGGTGGCGTGGTTGTGTGGTGGTTAGCACTGTCACTTCAAGGCAACAAGGTTCTGGGCCTGTTTAGGTTCTCTGCAGGTGGCCTGGCTTTCTCCCACAGGCCGATGACATGCATGTTTAGGTTAATTGGTGACTCTAAATTGTGATGGACTGGCAACCTGCCCATGGTGTACCCCAACCTCGCCCTAAGTCAGATGGGATAGGCACCAGCCCACCCCCCACGCAACAGTGACGCAAAGTATAGGCAATATATGGTAATGGTAATGGCTAGACTGTGGTTTTTTACAGGGTGTAGTGTGTAATGTTGTTAGAGATAACACAAAGTTGTTGTAAATGAGAATGTTAGTCATTTTTTAGTTTTATCATTTGTAAAGTCAGCTGATGTACTAATAATCAGTGGAGCTGGACACATTTTTGTTTCAACTGGCTGCCACTGATGATGATGATAACTTCTTTTTAAAGATATGTTAATAATATTATAAATTTATTATAAATAATATTTTTTTTATATTATAAATAAAAAGACCACAAAACATAATTTTTAGAGGTTATTCCATACATACTTGGTGCCCATGACTGCCTTTGTACACATCCTCTAAAGAATGTGGCCCCTGAATTGGGACACAGCTCTTTGACCCTAGTCACATGGACAGTGTTGATTTTGTCCAGTGTAGTTAATTATAATGTAACGTCTGGGCGATAGGGGTGAAGGGGGCCTGAAATGTACAGGAGTAAGGGATAAAAAACAAATTTAAACAACAACAACAAAGTTAAATAAAGATTGTTTTTTAATTGGACAACATTACATCCAGTTCAGAGTGGCTCCAGGTCCACACAGTTCTTGACTGTTCTCATTATGTGGTTTCTGTTATTGTGTTGTACTGAGTTAGGCCACAGTTCAAACATCTCCTAAAGTTTTGAGCGATTTTGACTCTTTTTGATTTTGATCTCATTGACCTGACATCAGTTATACAGCAAAAAGACAAAGTTGGCCAAATGTGACAGCGTTTATTGTCTTAAATCATCCTTCAAGGACATATGTTTGGCACAGCACTGTTCTCCAGATATGAGTATGTGGCTGTCCACCCCTGGGATTGTCCTTCAAGGTTAACGAAGGGAAAAAGTGTTTTATTTAGCGAAAAATAAAATCCACCAAAATCTGACACAGAGAGACATGTGAAAGCAGCTGATGTAGAAGCAGTGGTGGGGAATAAACAAGTATATTTACTAATGTAACTTATACTTTACTTAAATATTTACAATTTCTGCTTTTCAGGAAAAATATTCTACTTTTTACTCTCAAAGTTACAATAATGAACAACCAGGATCTGTTTTACCTAATAACACAAATAAGCTCACTGGATTCAGGAGTTAGCACCTGGAGTCCAGATCAATGAAACCAGTTCAAAGGTGTGACTTCAAAAAAAAAACTTGGAGCTATTCACAAGAAGCATCTGCTTACGTGTACCATGCCAAAGAGCTCTCCTGTGACGAGACTTCAGCTGAGATATTCATCTGTCTACAGACAATATCGATATTGGATTGTTTCAGTTAGCATCTTTTAAAGTGTCTGCAATACGGCATTTTTGTGTCTGCCCCATCCCTCTCTAAATCAGCACAATCGCTGATCTGAATCTACAGCAGATACTAGGCCGACTATGTACGACTGCCTCAGAAAACCCTACATCAAATAACCACACTCTGAAAACTATTTCCTACACTTTCACGGAGCACAGTATTTCTGGGACTAACTTAAAGGGTTATGTCGTCAGCTGACCATCCAGGTGCAAACTAAAACGGGTGATTAACTTTTTCTTTACATTATTAACTGAGCTCCTTTACAATATTCAAAGTTTGCTATTGAGTCTAGAGTCACTCTGATATTGTGGCTCTGCACACTGAGGTTTACCTCAACAAGTCAAACTCCCACTTTAGAAACCTTAGAGACAATAAGCAGACTGGGTGTGTCCATGTCTGTCTCGGTTACTCAGGGCCTGATGTGCAAGAATACAATACAAAGAAAAATACAATTAGAAAAATCTAAACTAGACACTTGAGTGGTGATTGAATAAATGCTGTTGTTTGTTTGTATGTGCATTAATGCACCAGTGATGGAGAAATTTCTGCATTGCCTTAGGCTACAAGCCTGGATTCTCCAACATTCACACACACAGACAGTTTTAGACACAGACACATGGGAAGATGCAGAACGTCTTGGTTTTCCTGTCACACACACTGATTGCATCACACAATTTAAAATGAAGAGAAATTATTCGGCAAACTCTATGTAAATGGGTAGAGCTGGCAGCAGCAGCAGCAACACAGCAGACACACGCAGTCGGTGTGAACGCAGTGTTTCTCTGCAGCAGATCAGCAACAGCAGCATTAGGAACAAAACCAAAGAAAGTTAACAAAACTACAGTTTCCTTTTCACACTTGAAGTTTTGGTCCTGTTCACAACAGCATTTTCACCAATCACGGATACAGCCTGTCACCTTTAAATTACAGTAATGCATCTATATAATGAACATTATAATAATAATAAACTCTTTTTGACTGAGCAGAGAACTAACTGGTGTAATCTTTGCGGCTGTTTGCACAATGTTGAAGCCACATTCATAGCCTCATAAAGACATGCTGTAGGCCAAGACATACGTAGGCCATATAGAGAGAGGGAAGCCCACCACGACCAAAACATTTGTTTTAACATGTTGCGCAAGAAGTCTGTGACGGTTCTAGGTCATCCAGGTCATAGTTTTCTGAGAAAGCTGAATGCAGGGCTATTAGACGTGGTTGAGGATTCCTGAAGGCCTTTTAAAGCCTGAAGAAGGCTCCTGAAGAAGAAGTTTCATCAAACATCTTCAAGAATCTACAACCAAGTCCAGTTGCCCTGCATTCAACTTTCTCCGAGTTTTAATATGTAACTAAAAACTAGCCTGACTTTAGTTGTCAGTCAGAAATGTAGTTGATTTAAGCAACATTGCATCTTTGTGGTTATCTAGAACTGATTTTAATGTATTTCATTTTATTGCAGTGTATTAAGGGTTAGTCTTTATTAATTCAAATTTGGTTAAATTTAGTATCAAACATCTCATCAAACGTGAAATGGACTGAACCCTGAGTCCCTGCCTTGTCCTGACAGTACAGAGAGCTGTGGGGCTGCTTGTTCCACCATATGTGTCTGTTGATTCTATACGTAAACCACCTAAACATGACAAACATAACTCAATTACATGCTGCATGTTGTGAAGAGCAGGGTGTGTTTTTACTGGGCTTTGAAAATGCTTTTGACATTTTAAATGCCGCAGCTAAGAGCTGGGGCACTTTAACTACCCAAAGACTGCAAACGGGTAATTTGTGCTGCTCAAGGCATTTTCCTTCCATATAGAGCAGGTGATGCTCAACAAGTCCAGGCCAGACTGTTTTCTACTGTTTTTAACGCAAATTCCGCTAATAGGTTGACTTCACTAGTAATTTCCTTTGTATTTATGTCAATGGAAAAAGGTGCAACTGACCCATTTGAAAAGACACACATCAAGTGACACAATCAAGTGCCAACAAAAACAATGCTGATATATATTTGTAACGGCTTTACTAAGTTTGTGTTTGAGCCCAGAGGTAGGCAGACTTGGTGGAGATGGCTGAAGATAGTATAATGTCGAAAGAGCTTGATGGGAGGATGAGTCACAGGTGTGGAGTGATGGAGCCAGATGTGAGAAGCGGTGGCGTAGACACAATGGAGAACAAAAAAACAGACAGAAAAAATAGGGTTTTGGCAGAGATCCTGACAGTATTGTGATCATTTCATGTCATAATGTAGTTTCGCAGTGTATTTTAGTGTACTTGTGTTACCACCTGCAATCTTTTTTTCTGAGTCTCTCTGCAAACAGGTCTACTGGGAAAGACGGCAGCCCTTCCTCAAATGTAATCCCTCAGAAATGAAATCATTAGTATACATTTTAGCTGTAGAGAATTCATAAAACAATTCTACAGTTATGCATTATGTTGATTGAAAATTTAAATTTTTTGCATGGACTTTCAGATTATCAAATGTTTTTGTAGCATTTTTGATTGTTGTCAGTTGTCATGAAGGAGGAAATTAACTATACAGACCAAATCTGTTTTTGTACCAGGCTGTAAACATGTTTATTTCTGCTGAAGATATGGACATTTTTACATGGGAATCTGTGGGGGACTGTAGGAGCCAGACTATAGTGGTTTTGGTTTCTCAGTGTTTGCTTTATTTTTCAACCCCAGAGGTTGATGCTCAGTATAAACACAGCATTTAGACATGAATGTCAGAAGTTACTAATATATATATTGACATTATTTCCACTGACAGCATCTAGGCATGGTAACGTTTTTACTGATACATGTAGATAGATTTTATATTTTACAGCTGTCCCATAACTTGATGTCCACATCAATACTTGAAATGTCCTCACTTATGCTAAAAATCCAAACAACCAAAGAAATGCAGCCTGTGTCCAGACATCACACATCAGGACCAATGTACAGATATAATGTTAAATCCTATTACGCCCTACATTAATGGTCCTGCAGCTTTAAATAGTTGCAAACATATTAATCCACAGTTGGAAATGGTCCTAAACAAATGCACTCTTTTCCCCTCTTGCTAAAATCGTACAAACAAAAAAAATACAGTGCACACAACTAGGAGACCTGGGCCATGAAGTACTGATAGACAATGTTTTATTAAGATTTGTTCACACTAAGATAAAAAAGATAAAAGCCAGTCTTATCTCATGTACACTGTAGGTTAAGTGCTTGACAAATAAAACTGTGGCTGCTGTGGTTGGGTGGATACATTGATAGCAAAGTTTTAGGATCGTAAAGAGTTTTTATTTCTTTCATTTTCATCATTTTTAATTGTTGTGAAACGTTTAAGGCGTAAATATCCACATATGTGGTAAATACACAACAACATAATGATCACAGCTTCCTCCCTAATGATTCAGGCTCTATTATTATTGCGTTAGTCACAACACCACTAATTTCACACACTGGCTTCTGAACCTGAATCATAATGAGCTAAGCTCTGAGAGCCTGTGGTACGTTCTTCTTCAATAAAAACAGTTATGAGCTCTTCTTTAAAGGTTGGGGCACAATTAATTTATGTGTCTCTTTATTCCAGGTTATATACAGTAAGTTAGAAAAATTAATTAGGGTAAACCTCGTCTTAGATGGTATCAATTTTCCAAAAGTCCTTTGAGCTGTTCAGGAACAGAACAACATAACAACATGCTACACACGAAAGCCCTTCAGTGTGAATTCCTGAGGCTTTAATTTGGCTGTAATAGCAGGTTTAACTGGAGTCTTCATGTCAGAGCTGCACAGAGGCAAAACATGCCCGTTTTCTCTAATCAACACAGTCAAATGTTGAATGCATTAACAGGGATTATTATCATACTAGTCCCATATGTATGTTTCTCACACGAGTTACAGACTGTTTTTTATGCAGCCTTTCACAAAAAAGATCTAGTTTAATTCAAAACTGAATAGAAGTGGTCACCTTTTAGCTGTAACTTTAATGGATACATTATGTATCATCCTTATGGTGTATAGTATAGTGTATAGTGTAGTTATATTCAGAATCTGAAATCCAGGCTCTGATGTAGCCACACTATGATCTTCACTTTACTTTTTTCTGACCATTCGAAATATTTATATAAACACTACTGTACCATCTTAGAAATAAGATACATGTGGATGCAAGGAGGCTCATGTTTCTGGGCAACTTTGAACAAAAAGCTGAAAGGGACACAATTGGGAAATACTTTCTGCAGAATCTGGACTGTGATTGGTTGACTGTGGGGCGTTGCCCTTCGGATGTATTTATTCTCACAAAGTGTTTCTGCTGAACAGTTGCAAAACATCGCGATGATAGAATTTGATTGAGTAAAGTGTCTGTAATCCAAAGTCACCTGAGATGTTCTATACAAAACAAAATTGATTATATGATTGTGTGAATCCATTTAAACGCTCCCACATAATCCACCAAGAACAGGAATAAAACCGATCTGTTCAATCGTTAATAAATGATAGATACTGTACTGACAAGGAAGAAGCAGATCAAATGGTAAGATTAGCCTGTTTCCTGAGATGAAGTTCATACAGTCCTCTTTCTGTTTTGACAGTAAGGTGATAGGGTGGTTACATGTTCAGGCAATGAAAGGACTTTGGTTAAAAAAGCTATAAGAAATATTTTTACCAATGGCAATTGGCATGTCACTTTGCCAATAAGTCAACTGACTGTCAACTTGATGCGAAGATACATCAGCAGAGACTATGTCTTTGCCAAAGCTGGTCTTTGATGTGGCCAATAATAAGTCCGTACTGATTACTAAGAAGCGGGTGAGAAATGAGAAGTCGACTATTCATTCGACCAAGGGTTAGGGTTACTCATCATTTCAGCCATGTTTCATCTCAGTGAGTGGGACTAAACAGTCAACACTCAAGGTCAAGCACTGAATTATTCAGTGAACATATCATTTGGATTCTGTCAAGGACCCTACTTTATCACTCTAATCTGGGAAACCGGCAAGACAAACCCCTTGTAAATTTATGTTGTAAGACTATATCCAAACTCCTATGTGTTAAAACACATCTCTTTTGTTAGATTTACACCTTCCGTGAGATTTTTTGAAATCCTGCCAGTGGTGTTTTAGTTAGAAAAGGATGATGAGACCTAAGTAAACATTTTTGCTGACAACTGCAAAGTAGACAAACTGCTTCATGTTTAGACTCATTTATGCTCAATGAGCGAGAATGATCTTGTGATTTGTGTTTTCTGGAGGCACAGTATGGACATGAGGTTCCAACCAAGTAATTTTATTGAACGGTATGTATTTTATTAGTGCTGATACAGAGTAAAACAGCACTGGGGATCTGTTTCTTAGCAACAGTACCAGTACAAACGAATGAACCTTTATAAATGATGACATAAACAAACGAATCATAATCTGTTATTACTGTTAATTAATATAGCACTAGATATGTTGTATAAAAGCAATATCACACTTAAGGTCGTGATGTTGTACTGAATATTAGTACGGCTGTGATTCTGTTGTAGGCATAACACCAAAATACAACATCACAGTGTGTCTATAGAATATATGCATTGTTATATACTGTACATACTGTATTTCGATGCAAATTGTAAAGAAAAATAAAACCACACAAAAGAGCAGGCTAAACAACCTGAGTAAAATTAAGAGAATAGCAAAAACATCATATATCAACATTAGGCAAAAGGGTCTGACAGTAAGTGAAGAAACACAATAAAAATATGTAAAACAATAATTTGGGATTAAACAATATAAAAAAAGCAACTATCAAAAAAGAACAAAGACCAAAGACGTGTGTTTTCAGAAGGAATTTAACCCTCTGAACACCAAAGTCGCAAAATTACAACAAACAAATACCAAATAAAACAGACAATAGTTCCAGTTACCGAGCCAATACTCATTTGTACCAGTAGTTAGCAGACAGGCTCTAATTTCATTCTAGCTCAAAATTATGTAATGTTCCTATTCAAAGTGTTCGAGGACACAGGAGAAGAAAGATGCTCTGAACGTGCTCACTTGCATTGACACAGAAGCAACTCTGTCCATTGTATTTGAGTAAACTGAGCAGAAAAAAAAGCTCAGAAGCTCAAAAGTTATGGATCTATGAACCGATTCTAATTCTGGAGGAGAACATCTGCCTTTAGGTAATAACAGTGATAGTGACGGTGCATCGACGGTAATCATGGCATGAGGAGATGGTAACCTCCCACTCATGCACCATCAACATAGCATTCACGTCTTGTTGTTACCTGACTCAGTAAGCCACCCAGCTCTTGGTCCAGGCCTTGGTTATCTCTCACTTTGACTATTGGAATTCTCTTTTGGCAGGTCTTCCATTTTGCTCAGTCAAACTTTCCCAGATGGTCCAGAATGCAGCACTCATTGACACACACTGCCCATGGTTGCCCAAATCAAGTTCAAATGACTAAAGATTGCTTTCAGAGTGACTTCTGGGTCTGCACCCATATACATGAACTCAGTCATACAGCCCTATGCTCCTTCTCGACCAGTGCGTTCCTCCAAGGAATGAGGCCTGGAATTGCCATCTGTGCAGACAAGGCAATCTCAGTCCAGTTCTGGTCTCAGTCCAGTTCCTGTCTGTGGTCCCCAGATGGTGGAACAAGCTCCACGAATCCTATCACAGCAGGGGCGTCTCTCTGTCTTCAAGAAGCTCTTGAAAACTCATCTTTTCCAAGAGATAGTAAAAAAATAACTGCAGGAGATCGTATAAGAAAGTGCAATTAAAGTTAAATTGGCCACAAATTAGCCATCATGGGTTAATGCTTAATATTCATCAACCCACACATTTTAATTAGCTCACAAAATTACCACTAAAGTGAGACATTCATCTTAAAAGAATGAGAATTTTTATGTTTTACACCTTTAAATGGAGGAGTACAGTTCTAGTTCTGGACAGGAGTTAAATGAGCAGCAGTAAAGGCTAAAGTCAAGCTTAAATGAGAGAGAATGAATGTTAAATGATAACGGTCAAAATTGTCATCAACGATGAAGACGATGAAGAGACGGCACCAACATCATTAAACACCATTTCTGACTATATCAACGTGTAGTGTCATAGAGGGGAAAAAAAACAAAAAAAATTCTATCTATATTTTCCTTGAGGATGAAAAGAAGATGAAATATATAATAATGCTTTTGCTGTTTTGTACACATCATATCAGGACTACAGATACCAGCAGAATTCAATGTCCACTGCATGGAGAACAGTGAGGAGTAACTTACCAGTATAACAATGACAACTACGCGGCTTGGGAGAAAAAACACAGGGTGATATTTGGGTCTATATTCATTACAGAGAGGGTTAGCAAAACTACAAATTACTTTATCGAAATGGAAACATAGCATAGCTGCTAAGGCAGGGGTGTAATGTTATCACAACAACAGGGCTTTCTTGCTGACGGGATTTGGTCTGCGGCACAGTCAGATACGTTGCCTAACCTTCTGCTTCACTTTGTTTTGTTGTGTTACACATGTTATCCACAGTAAAGCACACAGAACTTAACTACTGCTCACATTTGGTCTGTTTGGCAGAAGTTAACTGCCTAGTACTTTGCTTGCTTTGTGTTACACGTGTTTAAATTGTAGTGTACAACCTATTGCAAACGCTTTAACTTTTACTACATCCAGGCCAACATTACAGATTAACACCTTCATGACACTGTCCTGGCAAAACTGAACATCAGTGTGGGATTTATCTAAGGCCTGTTACACAACGTTCTTCTTTTATGTCTGGATGGATTGTTTAAATCCGTCTAGACTCACTCTCTGCAAAGCTGCATTCTTACTTGTACAACCTGTCACTTTGTAACACCAGGTAAAGGGCAGTTAAAAGAGAGGGACCCTTAAAAAAAGACAACATGTTCTGCAACATTACAGTGAGGGCAGTTCCACTCACACTGCAAACAACTATCATCACTTTGCAGACATACAGGGACAACCCACAATTCCCTCCAGGCCTTTGTTTGAGTTTAAAGCTACCCTCAACATTTGACAAATCTTTACATCCTATTGTTCATAATGAAAGGCTCCATCTTCACACTAATCACAGAATTCCATACATTGTATAATTATATTTGGAATTTACAGTAATCACTCTGAGACATGCTGAAACAGGTTCCTGTCAGCCTATATACAAATCAGACCCTCCAACTGTGTCTGACCAAATCAAATGTCAGACAACATATAGATTTAGATTTTTGAGTACTGCTGGTTTCAGAAGCATTTATAAGTCCTCATTCCAGTTTACAGAATCCTGAATACAGGATTACCTGGATTACTCTCATTGGAACTGGGATGTAATGATATCCAAATGTCTCATCCAGGTTTCTGGTCAGTGTACATTCTCACATGAAGTCACATAGTAAACAGTCAGTACAAATATGATGTTGCTTAATGTAGTAATCTTAAGTGAAAATGGAAGGCTAAGATTAGTTGTGCTGTGGCTCCTATTTTCCATTAGTGTTGATGAGATGGGGAAGTGAAAGCCGGCAAAAACTAGCTGAAGACACCAGAAACCTGGATACTGTAGAGCTGTGTATGAATAACCAGGTACAAAGGCATTGGAATACATTTTATTGATTATTCTACTGATGAGGTGACATCTACTTCCTCAAAAATTTAGCTTGTCACTGCGCCTCAATCATCAATCTCAGACCTTCAGAAATCGTGTTCATTATAGCCAATCAATGAAGAGTCCAAAGAGTCCAAACAAAGCATCACTTGGTTGGTTCAGGTTGTGGCAGGCCATTCAACCATCATCAGGTGTCTTCATCGTGGCTCACTTAAACACTGAAGATCCCAAGCAGACTATAGAATTCGTATCATACACTCTTCACAGGTCAGTGATCCCTATCTTGCTGCCTCAGCAGTGCCTGACTCCAACCAGCTCTTGGCTGCGTGGACCTCTGGTGTATATCAATTTATTGCAAGGCAACATTCACTCACCTGTCACTCAAAGCAGCCATGCCATCAATAATGCATAATTGTAAGCCTTAATAAAATGTAAACAGGTGCGTAAATTCAATCCATACAGTTGCCATAAAGACGGAAATTAGCTATAGAGATTAAAACCCATTAGAGGAACAATAGTGTTGGCTACAGGAGGTTGAGGCTTGGTTCTTACATAGTAATGCTCAAAGACTTCAGCTGACAGCTGGTTACTCCAAACTGCTTTTCAGTGCAAGAGCACAGACGATAATTAGAGGCCTCCTCTGAGCAACTTGTCGTTGCTTGTAGAAGAGACGACCCTCTCCAAAACTGCAACACAGTAACCTCCAACATGGGTTCAGGAGTATCCCCACACCCACTCAGCGCCTCACACCAGATTCCAGAAAAGGACAGACTCCAACCATCTCCAGGACTTTGGTTCTTGAGTCAGTCTGCAGATGTGCTCAGCTTTATCTAGTTGGTATATCTTCACTTCACTTCTCATCAGCAGCACCTCCAGCTTTTTCCACTCTGAGGAAATGACATTTCACATCTGTAGGACTGGTCTACGATGGTAGGGATTGGCATGACCAGGTCCCCAAATGGCTGCCACCCTGTTGTTATTACCCCATCGTTGATCCCTGCTGGTAGTGGAACTATGTGGTGTCAAAGGGTGGTCAAAGGTCACGTTCAACACAAAATCACAAGCAGATAACAGCTTTATTTTTTTTCGGTGATGGTTGGGAAACACTGATGTTGTGGATATACAGAGTGACAGTCCACCACGACGCTATGGCACAAGCAATTCATCATGTCACAATGATTAGTACTCTTGCTGGATTTAAAAGGATGCATTAGGCGTGCATTCACCAGCTTGACAAGACGGTGCTGCAGACACATGAGCCTGTGGATCTTTGCTGTTTTGGTTGTGGGATGCAGACACCACACAGAGAGGAATGCTGTAGCACTGGATTTACAGAACAGTGTGGTGTCAAAGTTGTTGTTGCAGCTCACTTGAAGTTTTTTTTTTTTTTTCATCATAACTAACCAATAGGTGTTTGAATTAAACTTTCTGTACACCTGACTTCCTCCTGCGGGGAGCATGCAGTGACTGAAATCTGAGTATCTTTTTTTTTATACTCTTTATGCCACTGGATTAGTTGTAATTAAAAGCATTGCACTAAGGGTCTAGGGGTACAGTATTTTTATAGTGATCTAATGGGATCCATGTGCTTTTGAAGTCTTCACACTGGTGGGTTAAACAAGCTGAGGCCAGACAGAAACTGTCGACAATTGCTGTCAGATGGCAGGAGAAGAGTTTACCATGAGGCCTCTCTAAAAGCCATGATTCATCTATTTTCTGTTTTATTTTCTTTGTCAAAGAGTATGTCTGCAGCTCTGTAATCGCTTTATTAATCTTGTTAAACTTGTTTTAAGAGACACTTCCTTAAATGCATGGTGGTAACACAGGTTCAATAGATATGATTATCTGTGAAGTAACAGTGAACAAACCCTGAAAAAAAAACACCTAAAAAGAATCAGAAAACACTCGATTAACTTCCAGTAAAGGATAATGTGCTTAGCTGCAGCCATACAATTACAGTAAGTATTAATAATGTGCTTTTCCATATGGTATTTTCCATATCCTGCAAACAGCAGCACTGCAACCAACAAGGTAATAAGAAGGAAAAGCTCCACAGTGAAATAATTACAAGCAAGGGCTGGGTGTAAGTCTCCTCCTACATGAGGGAGATGAGGGAGGAGAAGTAAGGCTCATGTCAATAAATACATGCTGCAAGACAAAAGGAAACTGTCATTACATTCTAGGACATTCCTCCAGACCTCAGGAAAACACCCCGACTCAGGTAAGTGCCACATATCACCGTGGTTAGAGGAGGGTATCTGCTGACTGCAGCCGCAGAAGATAAACCTGAGTCGACATGTATTACATTGCACATTTTCATCATCATTACTCTGTGATTATTAAATTAAATTGTCATTTTTATAACTCCTTTCAGCCTCCACAACCAGAGACACAATGGCAGGTCAGTGCACTGTTGGTGGGATTTGTTGGGTCCATTTAAATAATTCTATAAAGAGTTTGGTCTAGACCTGCTTGATAAGAAAAGTTCCTTGAGGTAACTTTGTTATTATTTGGCGCTATATAAATGAAATTTTATTTGTTTGCTTAGACACAAAAGACTCCATTCTGTATCCTAAGCTAGCCNGTCTGTAGGTTCTCACAGATGTGGTGGTCAGACTCCACATCACTGCCTTAAATCCAGACATTGAGGAAACCTGATTGTTTCATGCTTCCTTTGAGGTTTGTTCTTCCACAGTCCAGCTGTCTGTTCCTGAATAAGAGAAAATGAATGAAGTGAATTAACAATATGAAGGAATCATCCTCTGTGTTGTGGTTTTGCTTTTTGTGTCAGCACCTGCTCAGGATCTTGAACATACACACACACATACACACATTCTTTCTGGCTGTATTGTTAACTTCAGTCCTAAAAGTTCAAAAGTTCCCTTTGATTTTATTTGCACACAGCAAAACCAATACTGTATGTTTCAATGCCACTGATTGAACATTTCATTGAAGGCAAGGCAAGGCAATTTTATTTGTATAGCCCATTTTTACAAACAGTTTGTCTCAAAGGGCTTTACATAGCATCATAACAACATCCTCTGCCCTTAGACCCTCAAGATGAAGTCTTTATTTATAAATCACTTTTCAAAAGCAGGATTGCTTCACATTATGCAAATGACCAACCAACAATAACTAGAGACCATCTTATGATGGGATCAGCTGCTACAAGGCCTGACAACATGATGCTCCAGGGTCAGTGGTGATTACTACATTACTTTTACATCAGTACTCATGTGTTTGAACTCTGCCTTTATTGTGATCTCAACTACACATCTCTAAAGTTTCTGAGTGTATACAGCAGGTTGTGATGGTGTCATGGTGACATCCAGGACAACATTTTGCCATGATAAAACACACAAAATCCCAAAGTCAGAACAAATTCAGCCCTCCTCTGGTTCTGACTTCAGTCTACATGTTGCTGAATACCAGCCTGCTCTCTGAGGTTTTACTTATACACAGCTGTGATTTGAGCTATATGCTAACATAAATGTAAATGTGTAACATGTACTGAATTCATCATCTTAAGCATGTAAAGAACATCTGGAATTTACTCAGTTAGGAAACCACCACCTAATGCCCTCTTTGAAACTACCAGATGTACCAGGTGGAAAAAAAAACATCAAATACCTCTGATGCTGGTTCAAATTCAATTTAAACAGGAGAGGCATGTTTGGTGTGGGTGTGGTTAAAATTAATTATTCCATGAGTTCTATCAATTTTAGATGTGAAATTTAAAACTTTTGATATCTTCAATATATATATTCAAGTCATACAGCTGTACTCACGTTAAGTTCAAAGTTCAAATTGAGCTTCCTGATGCTAACTTCCAATGTGGACCCTACCAGTCCTGATTGTCCCTCTGGGTGGTGTCCCACTCGTGGCTGTGGAGGGCCTCTTCATAAAGGGGGGAGGGTATAAACACATGCTTTGGCACAGCCTCGCCTTCCTCTGGCAACAAATTCATTGTTACCCAGAACACTTCATAAAGGAAACTGTAATGATCATGTATATAAGAGATATAAAAGATTATTTTATGGACAGCACTGACAAAGACGTGAGTGTATGGGGGATGACATGCTCATTATTCATGGGCAGTTAATAAATAAATTATTCACTGCCATGCTTCTTTGACTGCATTTCTATTTTTTTTCCTTTGCCATTAATCTGACTATATCCTTGTTTTTTTTTTCCAATAGTTCTTCAAATTAAACAGCACAAAAACTGTTTTCCGTTTACACAACAGCATGCTGAATCCAAGATGTAATGTCCAAACTCTCATTTCACCATGTTTCTAATCTGTGGCTCGTCTGTTCATCCGAGGTGACGTCATTTATTCCTCCTTTAGATAACCGCGCGGAACCGTGAAGCATTTCGTCCATGCCGGACTCAGTTCGGTGCTGCACCTCTCAGGGAGCTTGGGTTGTCCGCCTGTTTCTTGGGTAATCGTTTGGGATGACACAGAGTGTGGCAGACCCCCCCCCCACACACACACACACATGAACGCGCAGACGGAGCGGGGGCGTGGGCGTGTGTGGGGGGGGTCTGAATGTGAATGCGCTCCCTGTCTCTGATTTTCTCAGGTTCTCTCTAATTAAAACCACATTTCCCATAAACCCTGTCGCTTCCTGATTCCTCCCCTTTGCTGCTGACGTCGTAACATGACGGAAGCGATTGTCCTGTCAGCCTCAACCTCTGCATTGCAGTGCTAAAGCCATTAGGGACACAGACAGTCTCTTACCACACTTATGATAAATATGAATATGGTCTATATTTATGACATCTTGCTAAATTTAAGCGCGCCACTAAAAATGCTGTGAATAGAGTGATGGGTCAGTAAATCTGTGGACTGACAGGAGATGGTAGAGCGGACCCTCCCCCCGCTGCACCCGGCCGACCCCGCAGCAACGCCCTAACATTATAGAGCTGCGGGTGTATTTCTGTAACACGATATCCTGCGGTTGCAGGGTGGGCGGATGCATCCTGGACTTCCCCTGCACCACGCCGACCATCGTGTTTTGCACACTGTGGGACTATGACTGTGCATAACCCATCGGTGACTGTCTGCCCATATTAGCATCAAATGGGCTGCTTCAGTGGAATCTCTGGAGAGCAGCCAGACAGAGGCTCTTATGTGTCTCCCATAGGCACACAATGTATACTACATGATAAGGAGAACTCAGCGGGGGGTGCATTTCTCCTTTTTGTATTATTCAAAGGAAGGACAGCCAGCCACTACAAATATGTGGCTGCTGATGTGTATAAATGTGGTACTTACCCTTTAGCATTCACCTCTGATGCAGTTTGTTTGACTAAAGATTTGCCATATTCATCCACATTTCCTGTTTTTGCTGTGAGATTTCTGTTTCTGTTTTCCATTGATATTTTCTGCCCTTAAAAGACATATTGCTACAGAAGCAGGGGAGTTGTGTGTAGCAGATCAAATAGTTGTAATGCCTTCATTTTTCCCCATTAGTTTGGTAATTTAACCCACTTTATCCTCTAAACCCACATAATGTCAGTGGAGAGACTTGGATTAAGGTTGAAAGACAGCATCTTCAAACCAAATGTGTTCTTTCAGCCTTATTCTACATTTTAATTAGTTTGTTTCATAAAATGAACTGAGGCTAGTTTAATTATTTATAAATTCATAAATATTAGGTGAGTGTGCTTTTGTTTTGCTTTTCTGACTGTCTGATATTTTATTTACATTGAAATCAATATAGTGAATCTAACTGAATTTAACTGAATTGGCTCAACCATAAAACCACATGTGGTGATTCTATTCCTGTCAGTTGCAGCCCTATAGGCAAAAAAATTGCCTATATAAAGTCAGATTTTTTTATTATTATTATAAACATTTATTTATAATTCTCAAAATATAATGAACATAGAGAATTGAATAATTTTCTAAATATAAATTATAAAACAACCCAAAAAAACCCTAACCCTATATAAATAACTAAATAGCTTAAACATTTTAGAAAAGGCCAGTGTTCATCACCACATAAAGCTCCTGGAGGGAGGTTTTCTACAGCGTTGGAGACTTACCAATGTGCAGCCTTTACTGAAAATAATGGAAGAACTGCACCTGAGATGTCTTTGCAAATCCTCACTGGTCATCTAAAGTGGAGGGGGGACACATTATGAGACATTGCTGTTGGGTTAAATCATCCATGTGGGCCCCATAACAGCCTGGGGGCCCAAGCAGTTCCCTGCCTTGCCTGTTTATAGGCAGCACATCTTCCAACAAGTTAGCTGGGGCTATGTCTCCATCATGACATGAGCTACTGCTTCATTTTGGCTATTGAGCTATAGCCTAGAGAAAAAAGCATGAACTATGATGACATATTTTCCATAGATATTTTATTATTTTATTATACTGTAATTGATTTTATTTAGCTTTCGCTAATGCTAATGCTAGCTCCCAGCTATCTTACATAGCTGCTTGTTTTTAAAAGACCTAGTAGCAGATCTATCAATCTAATGTCACGTACCAGCTTGTGTGTTGCATAGACTTGGGGTAGAGGCTAATAAAGAAGGCATATTTGGTGTCATCCCAGTTACACTAACTAGGATATGTAGGATCCATAGGATCCTAGTAGAAAAAATCCCACCAGACACCATGGCAAACCTCACACGTTGATCAATGATTATCCCAGAATTAAATCTGAAAAAAGCAACATCCACATACACAGGACATCGTAAATTATAGATTAGATTATTATTATTATGATAAATGACTTGTATAGTAGCCAGTTTACAATAAGTAAGACATACACACACTTTCTGGAATATTCCAGAGAATATCTAGTAGAACCAATAAAACAGCCCAAAAACAGACAATATAGTGCAATGACAGTGACAGAAAAATGACATATTGTGGACGGTGTCTTTATTCCTTTGCATTGATTACCCAAATAGTTGAGTCATATTTTGTCAGCATGTTCTGCACAGGACTGGTACTTTATCTCACCATAGGAAGCTGTTTGCCTGGAAACAGTCCAGAAAAAGAATTCCACAAAATGTAGTTGTTGGTTTTCACAACATAGTGGAAGAATCTATATAGAATCTCCTTGTTAACACAATAGAAATGCATGTGAACAATGAGGTGTTATGGCCTCTCACCATCCACAGGATTGGTCCAGAGAGAGCAGTAGACAGGGTCAAATAGGAGATTATTATCTAAGAAGAAGAAGAAGAGTGGATCCTTTAAAAATGTAGACAAACTCTGAAGGACGAGAGCCCTCTGCCCCCCATGCTACCGTCCTCAGGTTATTTCTCGACGAACAGCCTCCAAGTCCTCACACTTCTTGCATCATTTGTTACTTCCTGCTTGTTATTATTCCGTTTTATTTTGAAATTACTTAACCATGCCTCCCACCTTTGTGTTAGTTTGCCCCTATATTCCTTATGTATTTTGTCTGCGTTCCCCTCACTCTTTGTCGGTTTGCTTTTCTTTCCCTTGAGTGTTCCTTAGTGTTCTTTGTGAGCAGACTCTTGTTGTCTGCTTGCCTCCAGTCTGCCCAGTTAGTGAGCCTCAGGTCAGGCCCTAGAAGGAAAGTTCTGGTTTGGAGATGTCAATTTCCCCAAGATGCACCATCATTGTTGCCCAGCTGGGCCTCAAGCCAGACCTTGAGTTTACCACAATGTGCCAACAGTCTTTCTGTTCACTGTGATGGAAGTCACAGGCAATGTCTCACCTGTTCCTCAGTTTGGTCCTGAGTCAACCAGGATGGCCATTTCTGAGTCGGCCATCGTGGCTGACGTCTCATCTGTTCTTGTAACTGAGTCCCAGCCACCTTTGATGTACAAAGTGACATCTCGCCTGACGGTTTATGAGTTGGTGGTCTCAGCCCGTGTCTCTGAGACAGTACTTGCATCAAGGGTCCTGGCCAACATCCTGTGTGTTTCTGCATTGTGGGGCCCAGCTGACACCAAATCCATGACTGAGTTGGCCATCCCAGTTGACGTGTCATCAGTCCTCGAGGCTGTTCCTCAGTCAGCCGACATCAAGTCGATTCCTGATCTCCAGTGGCGGCCTGGCCAACACCTGTTCCTAATCTCCCATCAGCTGTCTCCACTGACCCAAAGCCAGTCCTCTAGCTGCCTGCCTCCAGCCTTGTACCCTGTCCTGCCCAGGGGCTGAATGTTCTGGTGCTGACTGCCTGACCTCCAGTCTCATCCCTGACCTCCCTGTTCCATTATGCTTCACCCGCACCTTAACCTCCATTCTTGTCATGTGCTGATAAGGAATCTGGATCTTGCTAACCTGTGACTCAGCCATCGTGATAAAGTGAATGTTACAAACTTAAAAATACTTACGTTTACAAAATTTTCAGTGAGGAAGTACTCCAGAGGTGCATATCAGCGAGAAACATCCAGTCACCATGTTTTGAATTCTGTCACACAAGCTGCTAATGACGGGCGAAAGCTAAATATTAAGGTGGTGAGAAAACTGAGACAATCTGCATCTAAAATAAAGAATCAAATCAACTCCAGTTGTAACTCAATTTTGACCAATTAGGCTCATGTGTCTTGGCTTTGTAGGGCAGTGTTGCTTATCTAGAGTCTTCACATCTAAAGACAGTTTCAAAAAATCAGCTATCAGTGTCCTAAATCCAAAAATATCAGTGTCAAGCTTCAACTATACATTTCTGTAAAAGCTATTCATTCTCCTTCTTTCCCAGCATCTTTTACAAACCATCCCCGGGTGTAACCTGCAGTCAAACAAACCCAGCTTGTCCTGACACACTTTGTCTCTATAGAGTGAAAGGGCTGTGGTTTGCAGCAGAATAATACACTGGTTGAATGCAATTTCAGTGGGAAGTAAGTAACCTGATATTAGAGTGAATCAGTGGTTCTCTCTGCAGACACACTGTACATGAACCCAGCTGTTCCTGTCTAACACCTGTCCACCCTAAGAGACCCTTCCTTGCAATATCTATAACAGGGCCAGTCACACACATGAGATGAACATTCCCCTAGCTGTTGCATTATTGTCCTACCAATGTATTAAGTTTCAATTTAAAATGCAAATGTTTGTCTGTGCCTGCATAATAATTCTGTAGAAGTTATAGTGAGAATATTCCATTTAACATGGTGCAAAACAGTAACATTTTATGGTTTTTTGCTTTCTGACCTGAATTTTACTGTATAACTAATAAATAAAATAAATGTTCTTACCTGTTACAAAGTTAAAAATACAAATACAAATAGGGCTCAACAATTTTCACAATCATCATGAAAATTAAGGGTAATACTGTATTCTTTTTTATTTTGTACATCTCATATATATATAATATATATATGAGATATAAATATATATATATTTGTACATCCATTAATTTCTATCTGATTGCACTTGTTAGATCATAAAACATGTTTTCATACATCATAATTTGTATTAGCGCTTAGCTTAGCTTTGTTGAGCCCATTGCTGATAAATCACTGATAATTCATTTGTATCTGTTTTTAACACAATATAAAATA
The DNA here is from genome assembly GCA_038496675.1 of Rachycentron canadum. Taxonomy (NCBI): domain Eukaryota; kingdom Metazoa; phylum Chordata; class Actinopteri; order Carangiformes; family Rachycentridae; genus Rachycentron; species Rachycentron canadum. The sequence goes on from CM076654.1 coordinate 23,403,632, forward strand.
TTCAGATTTATGATAAAATCACAATCCTACAGTTGAATACATGGAACTGTGAAATACTACTGTTTTATTTAGCCACAGTAAATGAAATTCAAACAGTTGCTAAATGTCATGTCCATCAGGGTTCAACAAATGCAACATCAATGCGGATTATTTATGATTAAAGCCTCCTACAGAAAAACCTATGGCTGTTCTTCTCTACCAGGTTTCCTGTAAGTTACAAATTTCCTAAGTAGCCATTTTATGATCAATTTACATTAGTGACATCACAGATAATCTTGTTAAAGCATCAGGCCATATCTTCTGAACAGGATCGGTCTGGGTGTGTCTCTCCCAGCAGCATCTGTTTCCTCTCTGTAGCATTGATCTGGCTGCTGGAGGCTGGGTGCCGAATGCTGCAGTGCACTGTCAGTAAGAGATGCTGAGTCATGGAAAGCAGTACTGCTTCAACACAGAGAGACACTGCGTGTTACTGTGCTGGCGAGCACACTGTGGGAAGTGCCTCGTCATGAGGTAGTGTACTCATAAAAAGCATCAAACAGCAAAATCTCCTCCCAGTGCACTGAAAGCTTTTTTCAGCTGACCTGCTCAGGCTGTCACCACAAACCACTCAGTGCACGCACTCCATCCTCCAAAAGAAAGAGGTCGATGAATAATTAATCAGCTATAGCACAAAGGCAACAGACTGCAGAGAAATACAACTGACTTAGATCAAAGAGAATATCCACCAAGTCCTGAGGCTCCTGCGACCTACTGTTGTGTAGCCTACTGGAGTATGCAGTATTTTACATGTGAGACAGTGCAATGAATCTAGTTGGTGTTAGAAGGGGCTAAAACTGTGGGGACCATTTTCCCCCTGCAAAACACTTCCCAACCAATAGGTGCTTATAAAAACGTCTTGACCAGTCACCAAATACTAATACATATTTTCTCTCATTTGTATCATCATTCATTATGATCTGGCGATCAGCAATTGGAGATGTGAGGCTACACTCAAACTCAGCAATATATTGAGCTAAAAGCGAAAATGCTGACAATTTAGCGGGCATGTTCACTGTTTTAGTCAGGTAGTTGTTCAGGCATTTCACTAAAAAAAACACAAATGTTGTCATCATAGTGGCACTATGAGAATGAGATTTCAGTAGTACCTGAGAGTCAGCCAAATTTTCCCCAACAACTATAGCAAGAAAACTAGAAAACAACTAGGCCCAGTAGAGAGAAGAGAATGTGAGCCTGCTGGTCACATTTGCTTATACCCTGGCTCATCCTCTCTGTGACATACCTCTGCCATGAAGCGCACAGAAGAGGTCTTTGTGTGTCAAATTACAATGCACACAGAGACTATGAGCATGACCTACATACTGTATGATATGATAAGTGTGGCAGTGGTGTTCCTGTAAAAACTCGCAGGCCCAGACTGAATGAATGAATTTGCTCTTTGGATTTAATAAGGCACACTCAACCCTTTGCTATTCATACCAACCCAGAAAGCCTTTACTTGTATGCACAAGAGCTAATCTAAATAAAAATGTATGGTATGTACATACTGTGCGAAAGGCCTGTGAGCTCAATGGATCGCTTGCATAAACCTCTGAGCTAATGCAACAGAGTCTGCAATGCCCAGTGGGAATGCCGAATCGCCATGGCGACGGCTACCTGGGAGTGATGTTCAGTCCTTTGAGACAGAGCCATGGCAACTGCACCATGCAAGAGTGCTAGTGTCACAGACACAATCTCACCTCACATTCAGATTAACTATTAATAAGATCACCAGCCTGCATTCCACAGACATTCAATGCACAGAGAGGCTTCTCTTTTCTCCGTATATTGTTCCTCTCCTGTGCAGCTGTTTGGTTTAAACCTCACATTGAGGATGTATTCTGATATGTATATACCATCCTCAGAATCGAGCCTTAATCTATAGGAGTCTGTCTGATATGAATAAACGTTTGCAGTCACAGTGGGTGGAAAGTTGTTTTTCCGAGAGCGACTCACCTATGACCATAAATTGAACCACAGAAATGGGAACTAATCTGTGAAATGAGCTGCTGTTGTGCTTAGCAGGGATAAAGAACTGTAGAGGCACATGACTGATAATCACTGCTGTAGCTACAGCAGAGTCATGGCCAGCCCTGTTGCTAGTGTTTCCGCTAGTGAAACGTCCGATGAACCGGACCGTTGTATTCTGCTTGTCAGCCACGTAGACTGTGGCTAACTAGCAGTCATCCAGGATTGCTGTCTCATTGCTGAGTAAATCAAAATAACCTGTTAATCGAGAAAACGTTACACTTTCTTTTCAGGAAGTTGTGGTGCAACGGTGAAATGCAAAATTAAATGTAGTGTTAACGTCGCATACCTATTCCGCCACCATGAGGGAAGTAGGCCAACGTCTAGAGATTAGACGTTAGTCACACGTTTAAGATGAATGTGATTGACAGACGTGTTCGACCAATAACGGATAAGTGCTTCAATGTTTGATTGGTCGACATTTATGTCTGTAAGAAATGCTTGCGTATGTCAGCCAATAGTTGTTCGAGTTGACGGGGAAAGGGCGGGTCAGGCTGTAGTATAAATAAGAGCGTTGAGCCGTTGTGCACGCACATAAAGAAATTCGCAGTCATCTGTCTGAAGGCTCAATCTACATCCGGAAAAAATGAGGGAAATCGTGCATCTTCAAGCCGGCCAGTGTGGAAACCAGATTGGTGCCAAGGTTGGTAAATCAGTTTTTTATCTTTTGAGCACTCATTTGAGTTATTTCAGCCGTGAACAACCATATCTTTGCTGTATGAGCCGGTGCTTTGTGCCCATACGCGTCCCAGAAACCACACCCTGGAATATCAATGTGTCCTACTTACCACAAGTTCCTTTTAACGACAAATCCCAACCTGATAACGTTTGAGAACGTCCTTAGGGTTGTTTTGTGTCGAAGTATAGCAAAATAAAAACAATTTTAAACAAATTTCGGCATGTTGTAAGATTTATGTCGATTTATTTAATCTCTCTGTTATGAGCTCCACATTTTTGAAACGGGTAGAAATCTGTTATAACGTTATTCGGAATTAATTCTTCGAACTGCTGCCTTTACAGAACCATTGTTCTTGAGCAGCCGTTAGCGCAATGCGGGGAAAAGGGGAAGTGAAGACTGTCGACTCGAAAACACAAAGCGTCTTCATCCTGTAACGTTACATGATCGGTATGACTACGTATATTGATAGGGCAGAGCGTCGCTGTTGTTCGACAATTTAATTGCCTTTGTATGGTGGACCAGTTCCAGGCTTGTCGAGGCCTACTTGGCAGTGCTTTTTAACTGCGCCCGGCTTTCGCCTGGAGTAGGCGGCGTTGGCGGTTGGTGACGTAACAAGGAATTTTCAAATTCATAACCCATGAGTCGCAGCCAATGGGGGGTCAGGGCGCGCGCGCCGAAAGCGGCGTGGCGGGAAATGAAACTTCAATTGTTTAATTAGCATTTTAGCACGAATTAAAACTACGAAATGGCAAATAAGACGCCAAGTAAATGCGCGTTGCCTAGTTCCATTTACTCCCCAGAGCTAACGGGTTTGCGTATTTTGTTCTGCAGTTTTGGGAGGTCATCAGCGATGAACATGGTATTGACCCCACCGGCACATACCACGGAGACAGTGACCTGCAGCTGGATAGGATCAATGTCTACTACAATGAAGCCTCAGGTAGGTCATAGGCAGCTTTAAGTTTTAACTTGTGTATTTCAACTTTACATTTTCTGACCTCCATGTTGTCCGTTTTTATTTTTTTCCCCTTAATTCTAGGTGGCAAATATGTGCCCCGTGCTGTGCTGGTTGATCTCGAGCCTGGAACCATGGACTCTGTGAGGTCTGGACCTTTTGGCCAGGTCTTCAGGCCAGACAACTTCGTTTTTGGTAAGGTTTCTTTTGTCTACGCAATGTACAGAAACTGAGCCCGTACTTTAGACGCTCTTGAGTTCAGTGCCATTAAACTTTAATTTCTACATTACAGGCCAGAGTGGTGCTGGTAACAACTGGGCTAAGGGTCACTACACTGAGGGTGCAGAGCTGGTGGACTCTGTCCTGGATGTGGTGAGGAAGGAGGCAGAGAGCTGTGACTGCCTGCAGGGCTTCCAGCTCACACACTCCCTGGGTGGTGGTACAGGCTCTGGTATGGGAACCCTGCTCATCAGCAAGATCCGTGAAGAGTATCCTGACCGCATCATGAACACCTTCAGTGTGGTGCCTTCCCCCAAAGTATCAGACACAGTTGTTGAGCCCTATAACGCCACACTATCAGTCCACCAGCTTGTAGAAAACACAGATGAGACCTACTGTATCGACAATGAGGCCCTATATGACATCTGTTTCCGCACCCTCAAACTCACAACCCCCTCGTATGGTGACCTCAACCACTTGGTCTCTGCCACCATGAGTGGTGTTACCACCTGCCTCAGGTTCCCTGGACAGCTCAATGCTGACCTGCGCAAGTTGGCAGTAAACATGGTGCCATTCCCCCGTCTGCACTTCTTCATGCCTGGCTTTGCTCCCCTCACAAGCAGAGGCAGCCAGCAGTACAGATCACTCACTGTGCCAGAGCTCACCCAGCAGATGTTCGATGCCAAGAACATGATGGCTGCCTGTGACCCACGTCACGGCCGCTACCTGACAGTGGCTGCCATCTTCCGTGGCCGCATGTCCATGAAGGAGGTGGACGAGCAGATGCTGAATGTGCAGAACAAGAACAGCAGCTACTTCGTTGAATGGATCCCCAACAATGTTAAGACCGCCGTCTGCGACATTCCTCCCCGTGGCCTCAAGATGGCTGCCACCTTCATCGGCAACAGCACCGCCATCCAGGAGCTGTTCAAGCGCATTTCTGAGCAGTTCACAGCTATGTTCAGGCGTAAAGCTTTCCTTCACTGGTACACTGGTGAGGGTATGGATGAGATGGAGTTCACTGAGGCAGAGAGCAACATGAATGACCTGGTGTCTGAGTACCAGCAGTACCAGGATGCCACTGCTGAGGAGGAGGGAGAGTTTGAGGAGGAGGGTGAGGAGGAGCTGGCCTAAATGTACCATTTTTACAAAGCTCTGCTGTCAAATCTTTGCAGTGAAAATGTAACGTTCCAAGTCTTTTCCAGTCTTCAGTGTTCTGTCTGCTGTTCATGTTAATAAAAGTTCTTCATAGTTGACGTTTGTCTCTCTGACTCAGTAACTTGGTATACATTATACTCGCTTCACAACTGTAGTCAGACGTTTGTAGATCTGGCTTTTTATTGGCACAGATGCACTAAACTACATATGTAGTATAATTTGAGTGGTTGCTACTGCTCAGGTCAGTTAAAATGTACAGTAAACTGGTTTGTCTTATGACAAGACTAGGAATAAACCAGTAAATTTTTAGCTCATGTTAAAATTAACACTAAATATAAACTTATCTTAAGGTTGTCTTGAAGAACAATCGAACCATAAATCCAGTCTATTCCAGCCCTACCTATAATCTGACTACATGTAGACTGCTCGTCAGAGGGTGAGTGCAGAACAGATCATAAATATTTATTAAATAAAACCAGATCAATAACACTGGAGTGCCATAATGTGAATGGAATGGCTCAAATGTCCCACATATCAGAATATTGGATATAAATTACAGATGTTTGTACAGGTTATGGACTGACAAGTTCCTTCAGAGTGGAAAGAAGCCTCTGCAGACATTTTCATGTGGTGGCTCAGTGTTAGTGTCTGCTTGTGGTCACTAGGTGGCAGTGCTGGCTATGCCACCCTTTTCCACAACAAGTAGGTGAGGATGCTTATGGCCAAAGCCAGCAGTGTCCAGCAACACACCTTCTTCACCTGGCTCTCCAAGTCCTGCTTCTGTCCAAAGCGGGTCACAAAACCACTCTGTCAGAAACAAGATGAAAATTTAAATAATGAATTTCAGTAGAAATCACAGTGAAGCACTGTACAGTACCAAGGGTACACCCCTCCTAAACAGAGAAAGATGGAGAAAATATAAAAATGGTCTGAATTGTTATTTTTAATTTCTAATTTGTGAAAACAAATGAAGTCTAAATATATGTTGTTATTGTTATTCTGGTCAGTTCCGGTGCAACATTTGTTTTAAAAGTCAATGTAAACCAACATTTTAACGTCAAAATGTTTAGTCAACAGTGTGGACTGCACCTGATAGCTGCTCAAAGGCCACGGTGCAAACTCAACGCAGAAACAAGGGAGATTATTGCCCCATAATCTCTTAAAAAAGGGCAATGTAGTTTTAAAGAAGTGGGTCAGGCTCAGATGAAAGATTCTATCAAGTGGCATCATGGGAAGTGTAGCATCCACTATTTTTGAAGCTTGATCCACCTCAGGCAGTAAGAGTCAATATGTCACAGCCTCAGCTGCTTCAAATTAAACCATTTTATCTGTCTCTCTCTGAGGTTTATGGATGTGCAGGACTCAATCACTGCAGTGGGTTTTCATTCCAGTTTGACAGGATGAGGCAGGGCAGCAGGGATCTGGGTTATTTAAAGATCAATGACGTATAATGATGTGGTTGCATGTTTAAACTAAGTATATGATATGTTAACGAGAATCAGCTTCTTTTCTTTTCTGCACACGTAGATCCTCACTTACCCATCCTCCTTTGTCTCGTATTTCAGGGCAGATGACTTTCTCTACATAGGCCCCCACACACTCCTTCAGCTGGGGCAGGACAACCATCATGCCCCTCTCATGGCAATGCAAAGCCATCTGTCCAGCCAGCACGTACACTGACAGCACTGCGCTCCAGGCCAGGTCCCTGCGGCGCCCCCCGGGGACAGGGGGGAAAAAGTGCTCATCAAGGATGCTCATGAGCATTGGGCAGGCTGTGTCTTCCGTCACATCCTGGAAGACGCGAGGCCAGCGCCGGAAGAAGATGGGGAAACGGGTTATGAGCTCATCTCCGGCGTGGCGCAAGGCTGCAGTGCAGGCTGTAGGGGCAGGACCCATGGTCCCATCTGCCCCCCCTGTGGTTACATAGTTTATGTAGTCATGAGCCATGAGGAAAGCCTCTCTCACCAGCGGATCGGGACTGTTCAGACCCAGTCTGGCCTCTGGCTCCTCCGACTGGCACATGGTTGCCTCCAACTGCTACCTTGCTAACCACCAAGCTGTATTCTCATTAGGCCACAGTTCACAGCTCAGTCTGTCATGGTTGTGTTGTATACTGTCAATCTAAAGTTTGAAAAATGACATTAAGAGGGGAAAAAACATGCTTCCTGCAGTGTCATGTCTGATAAGGAAATGTATTTACAACTCACCTCCTCTTCAATAAGATAAACAAAAACCTGTGCTGAGGGAAGAGCCGGCAGGTAAAAGAGTGTTGGGGTCCAGAGGAGTGTGTCTGTATGTGTTGCAGTCAGACTGGGTCACCCAGTCCCCTCACCAGCTAAATATAGAGCTCTTGTTGGAAACTGACACTGATCTCGAACCTCATGTGCACAATCATAGCTGTTCCTGACACACATCCCCATTCCAACACAGGCAGCACGGCTAAATAAAGAGCATGGAGGACCTGCAGACTGAGGAGGAACAGCTTCACTGTACAGTGGAGGAGAAATGTTGTTGTTCTGGTGCTTTTACTGAACTAAAAGATGTAAGTTCTCACCAAGCCAGGTGCCTTCACCCTGACTGAATGGAAATTAGTTATTAGCGTTTTTTAACAGAAACCTGTTTTCACTTTAATAATAATAACAATAATAATAATAATAATAACAGATCCCATGTTTTTGTTGACCACTACAACTACTTTCTAACCAAGAAACCAAATAAAACGTAAAAAAATTTTTTTTCACAGATGACACAAAATGACACAAAATCATATGCGTAAATAATCAAGTGAATGACGACTGATGACTGATCCATTTAGTTGCTTCAGCGTAAGGGTTCTGGTATTATAAAGGCTGACCCAGGCCTGTTCCTTTTCCAGTTATACCCTTAAATTTCCCTCCTGGAGGATATTTTCAAATTTAAAGCTTTCTGACTCTGGCTAGACCAAAGTCATTTAGTTGATCCTTTAATGACACAAATCTGAATTCTAATTTTGATTTAACAACTATTTGTGGTCCAGAAAAAATAGTCCCCTAAACATTTTTCTTTGTGAATATATAAAAGGTAAAAAGGTGGTTCCAGTGAAATCTGTTGACAATGATTCTGTGAAAACCATCTGTCCGTACTGTGTGTGGCACAAACCAACCTCTGTTCACCTCCATTGTTTCAGTGCGGCAGCAGATTTCTCAAAGTGAAACCAGAAGTCAGCATTGAGAAAAATCAGCACATGAACATAAGTGCAGTCAGACTTCTTTTTCACCACATGGGAGCAGTAATGTATTACTAGATACACACAAGCTCTCATTTGCCATTGTGTGTGTGTGTGTGTGTGTGCGTGTTTGTGTGTGGTTTGGGGAGGGGGTCTTGAGCTGTGGCAGGCATTTAGTCATATATGCAGGCCAATTAACTCTCTCCACATGTTCATCAGTAATCTAATCTCTCTATAAACTAAAAATATATGTAAATGCAAGCGTGAAGAGCCATTTTAATTATGTTCAAGCAAATGTATTTAAATTATGGATAATACCTATTAGAGCTCTCCCATGGACCGACACTCAGGCACATGGCTGATTCTACATTCTCCTTTAAGAGTTACCTCTCCTTATGCGTCACATGGGGATCAATCAAATTCTCTGTGTATTGCATTTATGTGCGTTGTTAATACACTGATTTATAGCAGCACAAAGACATGATCAAGTGGTACCATTAGTGGCTGTGTGTTCTCTGGCCATCTGGCGCAGCATACATTGTGAATGTGCATGGGAGGGAAGATATGGCTAACCATCCAGAAAGAACCCTAACCTACCCCCTTCACAAACACACACACACACAACTTCAGATGTACTATCAGTGTAAAATGGCTACCTAGTTCTTCCTCATTGCTGAGCCATGGAACAGAGGAAGTGACATGGTTGATAGAGGCTGCTATCAGGCCTCTCATATGTTCATGTGGCAACATCTGCAAGCAGGGGAAGCTTCCTGTCTCCTGTAGAGAGGATTTTCATGTGTGTATAGTTGCAGTGGTGAGGAAGGTACAAGATTAACAGGAAACATGCTGTAACTCACTGTTGCTATGTGACTTCCATGTGCAGCATTTCTGTCACAGCATTGTGGGGCCAGGGCTACATGCTAAAGTGAGCTCACAACACTGAGGCCAATATGTTATTGTTCATCATCATGGTGTGCAATCCGCGTCACACACGTGCACGCTGGTCAACACTAACCCTGACCAGCAGTCACATTTTTGGACACATGGGTCCAGTAATCAGGTTTCTTGAACATGCTAAACAACAACAGTATGAGCACAAGATACAAAGTACAGCTGGAGCTGATGGAAATATGATTAGATTTTTAGGTATTTAATGATAATTACAATGCCAGATTAGGAACACGTGTGTGTACATGCATGTGTGTGTGTCTACTCCAAATATCTATCTTGGTGACACAAGAGGATCCATCATTTGGTAACTATATTTGTACCAATTTACATGACAATACATCCAATAGAACAAAGTGGTGGACCCACTGAACTACTGCCTGCTTAGGACAAAAATTGTTGTTGTGCTGTTGACCTCCATGGTTCATGGCAGCTTTATTATTTCTAAAATATATATATATAGAACAACACCAAGTGATCTTGAGCTGAATCAGTTTAGTGACAGGAAATCAATCAGCAACAATTATGAGAATGAATCCTTAAAACCTGAAAACATTCTCAGTTTTAAATGTGACTTTGTTTTACATTAAATTCGGTGTCATTGGTTTTAAACTGCTTGTCAAAGAAAATAAGCACATTTTTGATGGGTACTGTTTTCGCCTTCACATTTTATACACAAACCAATGAATCAATTAATAAGGAAAATAACCAGCAGATGAATCAATAATGAATCGCTCCTCCCTGGGTTGGTGTTGGGCCAGAATAATACCAGCTTGTCCCAACAAAATATTAAACAAAAGTATAATTAATCAATAATTCAACTGAGTGAACATGAATCTTTACTACTGCAGTTTAAAAATGTAAAACAATCTCCAATATCAGACAACAACAATATCAGAGATTATCTGCATCCATACTAACACACCTGAAAATGCACACATGCATGAGCATTTACCATACATGGTCCCAGATCCCTCTCTGTTCTCTCTCTGTTGGGTCTAGCTTGCCTGACATGTTCCCTAAGTTGTTGCTTGCTTTGTTTTATTTTCAGCTTTTAATCCGCTTCCTCTTGTTGAATGTTAGTATTTTTTTCACCTAATGCTTAATTTAAATTTACCAGAGGAATAAGTAAATTAATCAGTGTATTATTCAGCAATGTAGCTATAACCCTGGATCAGGGGATAAGAGTTTTTTCCAACAAAGTGTTGATAAGGCCCTGAAAGGCCCGTATGGGTGGATACTGTTACCATGGTTCACACCCCCCTCTCATGAACACAATAGCTCCATTTCTGTCTTTTGCATCCCTGCTGAGGTGTTTTTGTCAGTACATATCTGCTTCAGCAGACCACACGTCACACGCAAAATATCTGCTATAATCAAAGCGTCACAAATCATTCCCTTTCTGCCAATAGAGGAAGACAAAGCAGATGGAAGAGTTGCAGAGGAGTTTCTAAATGAAGGTGACAGTGATCAGTGTGATGAAGTGTGCTATGCTACAGAGAAATTTTACCACTTTGCAAAGCAGAGACAGTCTTGTTCTGCTGAATGAAACAATGCAGCATGTGTGAGTGAGTGTGTGTTTATTTGACTGTTATCTTTAAGTGGCATAAGAGTATCTCTTGCTCGAAGGAAGTGCCTTATCAACATCTACACAGAAGTTGAAATGCACTTTGAAGTTCCTACCCATTGCACAAAAAAAAAAGAAGGCTTCAATAAAAGCTGCAAGGTGACAGAGAAAGGTTGAACAAGGCAGACAGATGAAAACCGACCTCCTCCTGCTCCTCCCCACCAATCTGCAGTCAAACAATCGCAATCTCCACGCCTCTTTGTTCAGGACTCCCATCAGCCTCGCAGTGGGAGGTGTGGTCAGAAAGAGGAGGAAATTGCTCTGAATTTGTGGGTAATTGAAAACACCTATATCCCCCTGTGTATCCATCGCTACCTGCTTTAAAAACCTCCACTCCCCTTCTTCTTCCCTGGCGCCCACCTTCTATACCAATACACTCCTAATGGCACCCCTTCCCCAGCCTGTCTTCCATCTCCCACTGCACTGAATTGATGCAAACGATTGTACGCCCATTTGCTGTCTGGAGGAGAGGTGACCCACCTGTGTGGTTTGCTCACTGCCTCTTGTCCCACCTTCTCCCAATTGCAGGTATTGATGCCCCACCATTGTTTCCCCCCTGCCCAGGGGGTGGAGTGGTTTGTGGGAAAATTGGGGGACCCCTCAGGTGTTTGATGGCTTTTATCGATTCGAACCAGACTCTCAAGCTCCCATTTATCCTCCACTACGCTGTACAAGCTTTTTAGATAGAAGCTGTATCTGCAGAGGCGGCTATTGTTAAGTGGTATTATTCTGCTCAACCAATGCATAAGCATAGGTTTTTTTCTCATGTGTGGCTGATCAATGCAAACAGAGGAAAATGTGGTGTTTCTGAATCTCAAACTAAAGCTGCTCAACTTTCACATGTTTCTCATTAATTGCAGCATCTGTTACAATAAGGATGAAACAGCCTCCATTCTTCTCTGTAACACAAAGCAACTTACAAGGACTCTAAACCTTCACTTCTGACTCCCTTACTTGCTGGGAAATGAATAATGTAGACAACCCAAATATACATGGTGGCCACTAAAGATAAAATTGGGGGGGGGGGGNGACTGTCGTATGTGAATAACTAATGACCAAATAGGGGACAGACATCATTGTCAGTGTGACCAGACTGTGTAAATCCCCCTGAGTCCCTGAGCACCGGGATGTCCGACAGGTGAAACCCAAGTTGCTGATCCGTGATTAACACTCGCCAGTTGCAGACAGGCTGTGACCGCTTCATATACAGGCCAAGAAGCTGGGAACATGTCAGACTTCAAAACTAATAAAGTGACTCACACAACTGCCCTTCTCAGAGCTGCAGACACTGAGAGAGAGAGGGGTGGGGTCGGGCATGGGTGTGAGGGGGTTACGAGAGGTGGTGGTAATGAAAATAGCTGGACACTGTCCAGCTACACAGAGACTACAGAGTCAGACAAGGCCTAGCATCTGTGTTATTTTTAAGGAGCAAAATGTCACTGAGCAATGGACATGCTCAAGGCGCATAGCTAACAGGGTTATATGCAAGGTCAAGCCGAAGCAGATCCCCTCTGAGGACAGACACTTTGGTAAATGGTCATGACACAGAAGCTGCTGCTCTGAAGTCATCAACGAAGCTCCTGAGAAATTCATTCAGGTTTTAATTGATTGTATTTGTATATTCATGGATAATCAACTGTTGTTAATGCAGCACTATGTATGGAGTGAAATGGGCACCACATACCAACATGAAAACATAATCCCAGCTGTGAAGTATGGTGGATGAAGTATCATGATTTGGGCTGCTTTGCTGCCTCAGGGTCTGGACAGCTTACCGTCATTGAGGGGATCATGAATTCCCAAGTTTATCAGGGTATCCAATAGGATAACATCAGAGTGTCTGTCCACCAGCTGAAGCTCAGTAGAAGCTGATGATGCAGCAATGACCCTAAACATCAGAGTAAATGCCACTATAGAGTGGCAGTCAAAGCCAAGACCTTAACCCAATTCAGCTGGGGATACTGAGGAATGACCTGAAGAGAGCTGTAAACACCAGGCGTATGAAGAATATCTCTGAGCTAAAGCAGCTCTGTAAAGAAAAATGGTCAAGAATGGACCTGAACGTTGTGCAGGTCCAATCAATATCCAGCAGAACAGCTTGTTTGAGGTTATTGCAATGGAGGTTCAACCAGTTATTAAAGTCCTAGGGTTCACCTTTCCACCTCCACCACTGAGAAGGTCTAATGGGTGTGATTAAGACGTGAAACATGCCTGTGTGATATTAGCTCAAATATATGGTGTTTGACAATACCAAGTCAAGGGTTCACATACTTTTTCTTACCTCTGTAGCTGATCGCTACATACAGATGGGAAAAAACAACATTCAGTGTCGTGTGTTGTTCCACCATGTGCCACCAGGGCAGCTTCACTGCTCCTTCTTCTTGACTCTCTCTAAGTCTGTGAGCTCATCCTGAAGATATTCTCTTATACGGTGCTTTGATGGTGCTGGTTGAGAAGACAAGTCAAAAACCTCACTCACGTCTCCCATAGGTCATCAACTGGGTTGAGATCTGTGAAGCATATGATTCACATCATTTTTATACTCATCAAACTGTCCCAACCCCATGATCTGTGGATGGTGTCATTGCAATTGTTGTCATTTTTGAGGTTTTTCCTTAAATTGCTCGCCTGTCTGTCGACCTCTACATAGACCCTCTAGACATAGTTAGTAGGCATCAGACACCACCTGGGTCTTAAACTGCAGATGGTAATTGGTGGATTGGCTCCAGGTGAAGTGTTTCAAAACTTACGTTTGTATTTGGAAATGTTTGTCAAAACATATTAAAAGTGCAACTGTCAATGACTAATATTTTTAATACTTGATTTTAGTAGATGAGAGTCACAGAAATATTACAGCCCACAGAAGATGATGTTACACTATTATAAAGGGTGATACTGACAACAGACACAGTGAAGTGACAAGCCATAATTATCGTCACTAGTTTGGTCAGTTTTAGTTACTTATTATATTTGAGTTCATTTCAATTTCTTATTTGAGCTCAGAAATCAGGCATCATGATTTCAGGTCAGATAGGTGTAGTGAGTCATGAGAAGAGAAATGGATGTCCAGCAGGTCTGGCCCACTCCTGAATGTCCCAGTTCATACAAAAATTCACTGAAGTCACTCACACATCTTTTTTGAAAAATAGCCCCCTGCTTGTAAAGGTACCATAACTTTTAAAGCCTTTCTATGCCATTAAATTGATAATTTATCTTAATTCATTTTGGCACTAATTACTACACAGCATGCAGGCTATCAATATCAAAGGATTTACTTGTTTTTACTGTGTTGATTATGACATATTAGCTGCAACCTACACAGAGCCAAGAAGTAGCTTACTCCGAGAAACTGTGACCAGAGAATAAAAAGCATGCAAACAATTTGACCTCTGAAAACTGGTGTTGGGGAACTGGCCATTTATTAGAAATTAGTTATGGATGGAGAAACATGTGACCCCCTGCTCCCAGAGGACACATCACACCATTATATTTGACTGGTTTGGGATTTCAAGGACTCACCGATAACCATTTTCAAGATTTATTCTGTCATCGGGTGACGATGAGGCTATAGACATATGTCACTGATGTCACTGGGCCTCGCAGTCAAAACACGTCTCAGACCTCCAAGGAATTCCTCAGAGGAATCCTTTTAAAATAAATGTCTCCAGCTACAACCAGGAGCAAAGTCTGAGTCAACAGCACAACAGTAATGATAATCATCTGTGACATGAGACCCAACAACCTTTATGATGAAACACTATTTATGTCAGAATTACAAAACTGACCATGTAGCATTGTCTGACCGTAATGGGAATGGTAACTAATGGATTTTCAACATATTTGCAGGTTTATGTCTAGGCAAGTTTCATTTATTTATACAGCACCAACAGAAACAGAAAATGTGCTTTATAGAGGCGCAAAAATAAATTAAAAATGGAACATTAAAATTATGTTAAATTAGCATTTAAATACAACAAAAAGGTTTAGTAAACTAAAGATATTTGAATACATCATATCAAGGTTACATAAAATATGGGCTCCCTTTTAAAAGAATTATTCCAGTGATAAAAAGACATTAAAAACAAGAGATTGTGCAACATTAAAAATATACGTCGTTAAAGAAGTTGTTATGTATGTGATTTACTGGTGAGCTGCAGCAAATAATAACATTTTAAAACCTGATTTAAATGAGCTGACAGTGTCAACTGATCTCAGGAAATTCAGGAAGTTTGTTCTAAGGAGTGGGCCAAGAAACTCAAAGCTGCTTCTCCCGGTTTGGTTCTGATGATGGAATGAATAAACCTGTCCCCGATAACACGAGGGCTCTGGATGCTTTGTATTGCACAAGTAGATCAGAGATGTGTTTGCGTGGTAAGACGATATATGCGAAATGTTGCACTGCTGGTTGCAGATTTGCAAACTGACAATCATCTTCTACAGCTGATGGATATCCTACACTAATACAACAACAATGTCATATTATTCCATTTTCCCCCACTTCATTGTTGTAGCTAAATGAGTAAGATCTCCACATCTGTATTATGGCCAAAGATGTCATCCAGCTGTTTAATAATTACTTAGAAATAAAAGCTTTGTGTCTCTTTAGTATTGCTTGTAATTGTTTAAACGGACATGTTAATGGGTGTGTGGTCGGGAGAGTAGCGCATGGAAGAAACTGGAGATTAAAGAGTTTGCTGGAATATTACACATATTTTACTATCAACTATCTTCTGAGAGTTATTCATCCCCAAATGTATCCAATGAATTCAATTAAATGGGCTCCCACCACACTACAAGGATTACAGACCTGTGGCACCGTAGCGCCAGTCTTACACTAAATATCTTTGGAACATATCATTGCAAAAGATACAATTGAAAACAGGGTTTTTTTTCTGTAACTGTAGTTTTGTAAAGTTGGGCATTCAAGTTTGGATCTGTAAGCTTGGTTTTGGAGACTTGCATATTCTGTTTTCTGCCTACATCTATTCAGACACTTGTGCTTTCAGGTCTTTACATAGTAGTGTTTTTTACAAAGGATCTCACAAAAGACTAAAAACAAAACAGACTAAACAAAATACCAGACTATTTAGTGTCTTCAATTAATCATGTCAACCTGGTCTCAGTGGTCCGAGTCAACCCATCCAATCCAGAAGGATGGGATTTGTGAAGGTGAGTTTGCAGAACAGAACATAAACTCCACTTTGTTGTCAGTTTGTAAAATTATATATTACATAAGAGTGTGCTTAGTGG
The DNA here is from genome assembly GCA_038496675.1 of Rachycentron canadum. Lineage (NCBI taxonomy): Eukaryota > Metazoa > Chordata > Actinopteri > Carangiformes > Rachycentridae > Rachycentron > Rachycentron canadum. Next base: position 23,419,737 of record CM076654.1, read on the forward strand.
CCCAGTTTGCATTTTCTTTTTTTCACTTGAGGATTTCTGTGTTTCCATGTAGAGAGGTCAGAACTCAGGTGGAGGGGATAGAGGTGATGTGGAACTGGGAACATCTACTGAAGGTTTTAATTATTGATATTTTGGATTGTAAGGTAACAGATAGGCAGACCTGAAATTATTCAATCAGACAGTCATGTTGTAACAGTGTGATGCATAAAATCCTGCAGACACAGGTCACAAGCTTCAGTCTAACAGCAGAATAAGGACAAATGTGAGCTCCTGGAGTTTTTACTTAGAAAAGAAACAAACTTCATCCAGTAAGCAGAAACAAACTTCATCCAGTGAGCAGTATCTCTGTGGAGGAAACACCACTGACAGAACATCAAGTGTAACTCATACCTCAGATACCCACTCACTCTCTCTCTCTCTGTCCAGGGTGGTGAGCAGAAAGGCTTCAGAATGCACAACAATGGGAATGAGCTGTAGCAGCAGAAGATCACATCAGTCTTCACTCCTGTTAGCCAAGACCAGTAACCTGAGCTTTAACACGCATCCATTCATGGCCACAGTCCACCATCTTCTAATGGCTGCTTCCTGCAGAATAGTGCTCCATGTCACAAAGATAAAGTCATCACAAACCGGTTTCATGAACATGACAGTGGGTTCAGTGAACTTCAGTGGCCTCCCCAGTCTCCACACTGGAGCCAGTGGAACAATTTTGGTAGAACAGGAGATCAACAGCATGAATGTGCAGCTGATGGATCTACAGATCTCCTGACTACAGCGGCAAATAGAACATAAGAGTAAATTATATGTAAGTACTTAAGAATATAAACTACTGCAGATTATGAGTGCATACTTTATGTAGATTGTGTATGTATTAGGTCTTTTTTGAACTTTAAATTCCTTTATTTGTCCCACAGTGGGGAAATTTAGAGGGTCTTTGCAATATAGTATGTGTACACTGCAAAGAAAGACATATGCACTGTACTCATTTAAAACAAAAAAACCCCAAAAGCCAAAATGTATGAAAGTTGAGGTGAATTGCTTTACTTCCAGCCTTGCATTCATCTTACCTTTACCAGCCCTCTCTCTGCCACAGCTTGGTGGGAACCAGGGCCCCCGGCAGTGAACACTGACGCCCCAGTCCCAGCTAGTGTGCTGTGGTGGAAGGGCTTGATGTGGGGCTGCAGCAGCTGTCTGCTCCCTCCTCCCCTCCTGCTCTGATCTCTGCTCTGCAGTTCACACCTGATCAACAACGACTGCACTTCACATAGGAATTTTCCATTTTCTATTTTCTGTCACCCTCCAGAGCCCAGCCCCACCACATAATGGGCCCCAGACCAACAGCAAGACAAGTGGTGCCCTGCAACAGCAGCACGCCTGGTATGTCAGGACATACTGCTTCCATGACTCTCACTGTGGAAGGAATGGACAGCTACTGTTCCTCCATTGTTACCAAAGGCCTCCAATGTTAAGTCATCAAAGACAGTAAAAATGCCAGATACTTTAGAGTGAGACAGGAGCTGAAGAACAGAATTAAAGGTGATATTATTAGTGTTTTGGCATCAATACATCACTATTGCATTCGCATTGAGACTTAATTTAACCCAAACATATAAGTCTATATCCAGCCACTGACACTGCAGCAATGATCACATTATTACACTTTTTGCTTTAAAATCCCTTTACTCCACTCTACTCTCAAGTTTCCAAGCCCCCAAAACAGAACATTTTAGAAACGCTGTTCAGATTGAAAACTTTAGGGTTGTGTTTCATCGTGTGTTACGCTCCCTGGTTGGATCTTATCAGCCTCGACTACCAGTAGTGAAATGATTTCAAGCTAGATCTTAAAGACTATATCTCTAAGAGGAAAGGAGAAACTTTTTTTTACTTTTTACTGTCCTGTGACCATTACTCAATTGTTTGGAGACTTAAAAGAAGTCACAAGAGTTTTAATCAGTTAGTTAGTGTTTGGTTGTTTTAACCCTGACTACAACTTTCCACAACCTGAACCAAGTAGCTTTAGTTACCTTAACTTAACAGAATTTCAACTATCGACACAAAAAATACATTGTCAGTGTTATTTCATCCAGTGCAAATGTGTGAAGATGCTGTGACTCGGGAGGTAGAGTGGGACGTCTATTAATCTGGAGGTCAGCATTTGATTCCTGGCTCATCAGATGCACATGTCGAAGTGTTCAGGTCATCAATGGCGTGTGATTTTTGATGTAGGCATACTATAGCTGGAAGTCACTTTCAACAGCAAACAAAAAACAACAACAAAAAATTAGTGGCTGCTTTGGATTTATATCACGTTCTTGGATCACATCGTTTCAATCCCAATATTCCCAATAAATGTATTAAGTGCAATGAAGGAATTTTCCCCCTGTTTCATTGTATGCAGGAATGTCAAAAACTTCAGGTTCTTGAGCTCATCTCTAAAGCGACAGAAATTGTTGTTCCCATTGAAGCTAAAATGTCCTTATTACATATATATCCTAAAGTTTATCCAGCAAATGTAAGGACGCATTATTTAATTAATTTCTGCTTCTTGTAAGACAAACGTGTAATTACCTTAAACTACACCTAATTCTAGACAGTGGGTTAAGGACATGTTGAAGATTTGTATAAGATATGGACTTATTTCTTTCATTTTATGAATAACATGAATGTGCAAATGCCTGGGATTAAAGGACTGATGCTATGTCCAGCACAAATCCAAGATGGCCGATAATTTGTACCACAGCCAGAGCACTGTGGTTGTGAATTGGAAGAGAGAATGGGATGATGTGCTGTTGTTTTCACTTAGCCTAATTAGTTGTTTCCGTAAGTTTAGGTGTGTGTGTATGTTTTTGCCTAATTTAAAAGAAAGTTAAAAGTTAAAGTTTAAAGATCTCTACTCATGTAATTTGATTTAAATGATTCAATTAATTGATTTCTATGTCTTTATCCATTTTTTAAAATTTATTTATTTTCCTTTTTTCATCGTTCCACCCAATGTTGTTTTACTGAGAACAGGACTGAATGTGATGTTATTGAAAATGAGGGAAGGGGTTCTATGAATGAGTGTTTGCTGTGAATTCAGATGAACAAAAGGCAAAGAAACAAAGTATTGAAAAAAAAAAAAGAAAGCAACATGATATGAAGAACTTTCTTTTGAGGTAATACAGTTGGTTCTCAGTGACTGTTGATATCTGTTCACAGCACTAGTGTTCGCAGGGCCACTGAGTCTTGGCCTCCATTGACTGTGATGGAGCCCCAGAGAGGAACAATGAGGCCGGCAGAGAAGAGATCCAAGCAGAGATTGACGATTGACAGGGGTCAATGGCAGCCTTTGTGGAGGTCACAGCCAGGTAAGAGGGCGGCTCTGTGTTCAGAGCCACTCAGAGAGCCATCAGTAACATCTTCCACAGACATAATGACATAAACAAACAAGGCCTGGTGTTACTTCAACTGAGGGGAGGGAAAACTGCCATCACTTGGTGGTTGGTGGTGGTGATGATGTGGGGATATCTTTTATTCTGTTGTCTTCAGGATAAAAGCAGAGCTCAGAGCAACAAATGGATGAACACACGAAAAGCTTCAGTTATATATCAGACAAAAATAAAACAATCTAAAAATGTAAAAGTTTCTTGTTGAGAAGCTGCAGAGCCGAGCAGGCAGCTGCGTTCAGACCAGAGGGGAGAAGTGTTTTACCTGTGCAGGAGGAGGGGCTGGGGTCATGTGGCCATGAATGGAGCAGTGTAACTGGACACTTTCAAAGACTGCACTTAAACACTTAAAAAATCCACATGTGCGTCTCGTTCCTGCTCACCTGTGAAGCCCCGGCATCAAGCCCCAAGCAAGTCGCTACAGGACCCAGTATTGTGGCTGCAAGCAAAGAAGCACCTCTGCAAATGTAACTACACATTGAGGGGTACAGTGTCGTCGGAGAGCTCAAGAATTGTGATCAGTTGCTTGTGTTTTCACCTCCATTTGTCTGATGGTGGTGGAGTTTGTTGAGAGTGAAGACAATGTTAAGACATTTTCTCCTTTTCAGGAACAAACATCTAACAAACTGATTATACTGCAAACCCTCTGCTGAATGAGACCGCTGCTCTGAATTAGGGCTGCGCCATATGCAAAAACTATCAGATTGGAATTATTTTAGCAGATTTTTGTTCACTTAAAAAGAAATTATGTGATTTTTGTTGGGTTTGTTACCCAACAAATATCTATGAATATGATATATATATATCATAATATGATCTATGTCTCTGTAGCGCCACAACATTTGTGATGCTGACAATGCACAGTAATGTGACACATTTTAGCTTCATTGCAGCTCCTGCAGTTTTAGATGTTTTTCTTGGCCATATTGAGATTTGTGTTAGATTTGTGCAGCCTTTCTCTGAATGAGCATAAACACGGCGACAGCCTCAGATTCAGCACAGTGAAAGCATGTTTTACTTTAGCTGGACTTAGCTGAACTCCAGTTCTACAGATCTATAAATCTATGTGTGTATCTCACTGTTGCTCTGAAGCATGAGACAGCCTTATAACTCATGTCTAACATTACAGAAGTGATATCAACAGGTGAGGTGCAACACAAAGAGCCTCTGTAGGGACCTGTGGTGGGACCCCTGTTATCCAGGGAGTAACAAGACAGTATTAGTGCTGTCAGAGAGTTGGCTCTCACTTCTTGAGTAGCTGGTGGTCAAGAGGCCTCAATCTGAGGGAGCTCTGATAACAGCGTTTGATCTTGTTTGTTGAGTGGAAAGCAAACACTGCTAGGTGTCAAAGGCGTTTACAGTAATGCCATTAGGCACTCAGCTGGGTCTAATGGAGTGATGGAAGTGAAGCTTCAAACAGGCATTAGCACACTATTATGCTGTGAATAATTGCTTTTTAATTAAACTGTAATTGAGTAGAGTTGTTTTTCATGGTAAACATCACCTACTGGGCAGAGGGTTAAGAACCACGGATCTGAAACCAGGTGTTTTAAATGCTGGTTTATCAGCTGACTGATATTAGTGTCCCACATCCTTCAGAGGCTACATCATGGCAGCACAACCAGGCTGTTCTGTTTCAAAGTACTGTGTGGCCTATTACCAAATAGAACAACTAACGGTGCCAAATGTTACAAAACCAAGTGCCTTAAAACCTCAAGTTTGCTTTAAAAAAACATATTTATATTTGCTGGGTGACGCTTTGTGACAGTAAGGGCAGGCAAAGCTGGTGCTGCTGGTCAAATGGCTAAACATATTGTTGTTAATTGAATGATTGATTTTTGGATTCCTAAACCCAAAACCTTTACACCAAAAATTAAGCGGGATTTTAAGCAGAACCTGTCACATCTCGTCCCATTGTGTCGAGCAACAACACTTTCAGGTGTAACAGCACTATCCCAGGCAGGTGAAAAGTCTGTTGACAGGTGTGTATGCTCTAAAATATTTCATAAGATGGAAAAGGGACAAAAAGTAGTGTTCATATCACTGCAGATCAGAGCTGGAGCCAATAAATATCCAGGATTACTGCAGAATCAGTGTAATAGTGGCTTCAGTAGCAGACAATAGTTTTTGCATTTCTGCCATATTAAACCAATTTTTACTTTTATGACACTTTTAAGGCAATTAATTGTTTAATAGTTTCGAAATAATTTTTGTGGGACCCCCTGAGAACCCCTCAGTGAACCTCTGAATATAACCAGACCCTTAAGACCCACTAGTGGAGACAATAGTAATGAAACCACAGGGGTTCTTACAAATGTTGATTCTCCCAGATGTCCTGATTCAAATGTTTCTACAGGGACGCAGGCAGGAGGATCAGCTCCCAGCGAGGCTCTCAGGTTCAGACAGGAGGCATCAGCAGACTGAAGGAACAGTCAACAGCAGAGCAAAGATAAAGCGTGAGATCTGACAGCGGATACGGTTACATGTCACTTCTGATAGCTCCCAGCATTCCTGAGAAAATGTCTGCCTATACCTCACTTCAGCACCCCAGCCCCCCTCTCCCTCCCTCTCTCTTTCAGTTTGACAGCCTAAGCAGTAAACACAGAGGTCCACAGCAGGGTGTGTGTGTGTGTGTGTGTGTGTGTGTGTGTGTGTGTGTGTGTGTGTTGGGGCAGTGATAGACAAGCACTACCCCACTCCCCATCGTTCCCAGTATAGCTCCAGTCACACTCCAATTAAAAGAGAAGCAGCTCCCTGTTCCCAGGTCTGGTGCAGACAGGAGGTCAGAAGCAGATAGAAAGAATCAGATGGGCCACTTTTGACAGCGTCTGTCTTCTGCACCAAAGAAGAAGAAGCTGTAGGACAACCTCTAATCTATTATGGCTGTTTGGGCTTGTTGTTTGAGAGATGTGTCAGTACAGATTAATGGCTTTTATTTTGGTAGAAAGAGCTTTACTGCATGTTACAATGCGAGTACAAGGTCTTGCCCAGGACATGATACAGCAGAGGTTATGAGCAACACACTAACCACACTTAAGCGTTTTCACTCATCACTTGCATTCAAAAGATTTGTCAGTTTTTAGTCAAATTATTGTTAGGAAAGTGACAAGAATGAATTATTTTTGCACTTTTTCTCTTCAAATTTTGTGCAAATCTTCTGAGTACCACTGAATGTTTCTATGGTCACTGTGAATGAGTGTTGACTGACGAGGGAAAGATTTTTGCTTAAAGCCGCAATATACAGAAATGAAAATAAATGATGATTTGACAACTTTGTGAAAATGCTGGACAGCGGTGAAATCCCCCCTCACACCATTTTTAACACACCCCATAAACCACTGACAAATGATATGTGCACTACTGTGCATCAGGTCAAACCACCCACTGCAAATTCTGCCTGCTTCAATACACACGAGCACCTGAACCGTGAAGGGAGGGTTTTGCAGCAAAAAAAAAAGCTTGTGGCTTATGTTCTGGCTGGAACGGCAGCCTCCCCTCCATGACTCACAAGGGGGCAGGGGAGCTGTTTTGAATGGGGAACAACATGGAACTTTACAATGACTCGCAATAAACAATTAGTCCTGAGTGCCAGGGTTTGGATTTGACCATCTAATTGCCAGTTCAGGGCTGAGAGAGTGCATGAGGTAGCTGTGAGGGCCCTTGGGGAGAGCCACTGTCACACAATAGCAGCCTTTATTTCACATTCAGCTTCTACAAAGTGGGTGTGTTCAAAAGATTTAATCCCACATTCAGACCTGACAAAAAAAGTCATTCGTATTGAAAAGGCTGGTATAGCACTGTTTCAGGTGCCTCCTGTCTACCTCCTAAAAAAACACTATTAGAGTTTTTTCCTTTACAGATGAACACAGTAGAGGGGGGACTTGATCCTTATCAGGATCACCACTGGATCCTTCACCAGTGCTCCTCTAAATGGACTCGCTTTTTCACAGAGGCCTAATTGACAAGGATACCATTCCTGACAGTAGTATGTGTAACTGATGAGTGGCTGACACAAATAACAGTAGGCCATGCATGTAAAAGGATGGCACCGTGGTACAGGATTACAGGAGCCTGCTCTCTGCTCCTGTTATCACCTCAGTAAGAATTCCTTCATGCAGTTTACAGTGCAGTGCTGTGCACAGGTAAGACGGGAAGAATTCTTTCAATGGGAAGGTGAAGCAGTCAGTGCAAACTGAAACTCCAACAACACTGTAACAAGAGGAGCACCAAGCAAGCAAGCAGGTGTGGAAACCACATTGATCTGTATGGTTGACAACAAAATATATGTATTTGCACCACCTGCTTCCTTTCATTTCATTTGGTAATTTTTGCAAATGATAACAACTATAATATCATGGTACTCACCAGTTAATGGCCAAGATCTGGGAAAGCAGCAATATTTCTCAGATGTGACAACAAACACGAGCAGAAAACGCCAGGGTTAGACATATTTATTTAGAAAAGAAAGGGAAGGCACAATTTGGAAGCAAAACTCTTTCAGTTTTGCTTCCAAATAACAGTGGTAAATCATGGACTGATTAACTGAATGGACCTACCAGCCTCAGGTCCAGGGGCCTGGGAGGTTGGGGCAGGCCAGTTATCCAGAACCTCTGTATGAAGAAAGGATTCATATTTCTTCTATGAAGCTTTTAGAGCTCAGATAAAAGACACAAAATGAACTGCAAAGAGATGCAACACAACTCAAGACTGAAGCAACTAGAGACTGGATAGGATTGTGCCAGCTGCCACGCTTGTCAAAAGGTTAATGTTCTCCCCATTGAGTAGGGAGTAGTCATTATTCCATGGGCACTCAGTACTCATAGGTCAGACCACAACCAATCTCCTAACTCAGCCTTCATTTTGACCTCAGCTACACATCAGTGAAGTTTCATGACTGTATCTTACACAACTGTGACACTACGATGGTGACAAAATCTTTCTACTGGTGGACGACAGACGCATGAATGTAGAAACACCTACTCAAAACCACCTCTGTGGCTGTTCCTGCAGCATTAGGTGTCTCCAGGACCACATTTTGCCATAACGACACACACACAGAAACTCACAAGGTGAAGACAACAACCAGAACCACTGCTGTGGTTGGTAAATGTAGGAGGAGTAGGCTGGCCTTTTACTTGTCTGTCCCCAGGGGTCTATTTTTTCCCATGGGTCTTTTTTCACACAATTCACCTATGGCTACAACCACAAGGAATCACTTGATAATGAATTCAGACCTTCACTCTCTTTAACCTGGAAAACATAAAAAACACATTCAAACTAATCACCACACAATACTTTCCATAGTTTCCATAGTTTAAATCTGTGCAGCAGGAAAACAGTAAGAAAATGAGCTTTGCTGTATCCATCTGTCTGATAGCTGAAGTTTCTTGTCCCAGATCTGTGTGGTGACTCTGATAAGGATAGGTTTATTATTGCTGTTAGGAATAATGCTTAAAACTAGATAAATATGACACAATTGTAATTAAGTAGAGTTGCCCTTTAATTTACAGTCCCAGGGCAAACCCCTTACTAATTACTCAGCCTGTTAGTTGACTGTAATTACATTAATGTCACAGTAATCCTTAATTGTTTTTAAAGATAATCTCATCCAGGTTTTGATTTGAGTTTTCCAGTAGGCCATATGCACCCCAATGTGTGTTGCATTCACATTCATCAGAGAAAACCCTAAATTTCTCTATCACCTCAGCTGACGGAGATGGTCACTTCAAAGCAGGGACCGAGTCACAGGGGCAATAGAAGCCTGGGACCGACAAATGCACAAGTTGTAAAACTTAACAAGGTGTGAATGCCCTCTGTGTGCCCTGGCTCTCCAGCATGCAGGGGCAGCCTGTGGAAGTTCTTAGGGCCTGTAGTACACTGCAAAAAATGTTGATTCAGGCAAGAGGTCTGACTTGTTTTTTCAGTCTGATTTCACTACGTCTGACAATACAAGTGAACAATCCAGGTAGGGTGTGTTCACCCAACTGAGACAAAGACCAATTCACATCCAATTCACATTTGGAGTCTCACTATTTACATCTATTAAGCCCAGCATTTGATTTCTCTGACGATGACCTGATGGTCTGATGAAGGTCTGGTGTATTAAAAGAATAAATGGATGGCATGTGATCAGAGAGAATGCCCAAAGTTGACCCAAAGTTCCTGGGTATCTTTACAGGAATGGTCAACTGGGAGAACTCAGAAAGATGGCCATGGCTACTTTTCATGGTCATAAACTGTGAGAGTCAATCACATGTCTGTGTGTGGTTCAGCCTGACAAGTGCAAAATTAATGAAGTTAATGAAGATAGCAACTATGAAAAGCAACCCATGACTGATTTGGCATCAAAAATATTGCTACTATAGAAAAACAGAGTTTCTCTTATCATTTTTAACATTACTGTCATTGTTGATTATCTTGTTGGTTAAATTTGGGAGTAAAGTTTCAGAATCTGGTAACCACACTGAGCCTGTGTTTTACTGTATTAAAATCAAAGTAAATAAATCAAACAAAGTCAAAGTTAACTTCACCAAAACTGTGATAAATCCCACTGCTGCGAAGGTATTTCACTCTGAACTTAAAAGTCAACTCAGAGTTTCTTTGTCCACTCATTAGTTGAGATATTCAGTTTTAAAGCAGACAGAATAACCACCAAGTCATTGCCATTTTAGCCACGCTGTTAGCGTGGCTAAAATATCCTGGCTAAGACTATGTCCAAAATTAGTTTGTGTGCACATATTGTAATGAAAAGATTGGGTTCACAGCATCGCATGAAACAAGTGATGTGATTTTCCTTCAAAATGTGAAAGATAATATCGCATGTTCAAACTATCAAGAAAGCAGTAATTGTGGTCACTAATAAAGATTAGACAACATTGGTTTGGCTCTTTCAAATCTGTTGCACACACAAACAAATTGACAACAACACTACTTTTCACCAAGTCTTGTATTTTTTTATTTTTAACTACATTTTTGGCAAAATAATCACTGGTATAAGTGAAATTTGGGCAAAACAATAAAAAGTATGATTCTCTTGATTCTTTCCAAGGAGCTGTTGAAAATCATCTGATCGTTCCTGAACATATCATCACTATTTTATTCCTTGTAAATAGGAGATTTGTAAGAAGAAACAACAATGATATTTCTTTCTTTTAAAAGCTGCATGAAGTAGTTTTCCTTCAACTAGAGACCTCGACTTGAAGAACGTGCTGAGGCGGACTGTTTTTTTTTTACAGTGCAGCAGCTCTTGGGGGTAGGAGTGAGTGTTTGGAGAGGAAACATCAGGTGGCTGGTTGGACCACTGGGCATGGACACTTCTGATTTATCTGTGCATTTCAGAATTATGTTGCCGACCTCTTCACCTCACTACCATTTGTGTCACCCCCAAAGTTCTGTTCAGGCAATCACCCCCACCCCCAAACCTGACCAACCACAGAGAATGTGCTCATACACACAAACCCACACACACTTCAAGCTGCAGTGTCATCTGCAGTTTGGTACACACACATACACACTTAGTCAAAAATAAACAGTAGAGCTTTGATTCACTTCTGTTTAGATCCTAATCTGCTGAGGACAGGTACAGTGAAGTGGTCATTCTGTGGTTTGTGTTTTTTGTTTTATGTATTAAAATGTTTTTGACTTAAACACCAACAAGATAACTATAATAGAGGTCAGGCTTTTAAACTTTTATGCACTGAAATATTACTGCAGACATCTACGTGTTTATAAGTGATTATTTCATGTTGAGTGATTATAAACATTTCAAGTCCAACATTTTCTCTATACATGAACTATGTAATGAATCTGAAAGTGAATGCTGTCAATTTGTCTCAGTAAGAAGTCAAAAGGTCATAAAAACAGTTTACAACATAAGGAAATGAAATGACTGTAGATTATAGTTTGAGTATGATATTTCTGTTTTGGTGTCGTGAGCGTCCTTTCATTTTGTTCAATAAAGTAACTGTAACTGGATGTGGTTAATATTCAGATCTGTTGGGAGAATGAGAAAACAGTCAATTCTGTGTCCAAATGAAAGAGAAATGACAGTACATTGCCCTCTACTGGATGTGAAGTGTCAAGGCTACAAGGTCTCATCACCAATACTGCAGCACGTGGTGTGAGAGGATTACAAGTCAGAAAACCAATAACACCAACATTAACATTTAAATTATAAATACAGAAAAATACAAATTAGTTCACACCGGGCACAGTGACTTTGGAAAGTATTCAGATCCCTTCATTTGTTTTCACAGTTTATTGTGCTGCAGATTTAATTATAACCCAAAATGAAAAAGGAAAAGCATATTTTGGTTCTGGTTTATCTGTGGCGTTTGAATTTGGACTTTGTCCTGGTCAATCAGAGACTTGGGCTGAGATCTTTCCAGCTGTGTCTTGGTTTTTTGCTTCAAGTCCCGCTTGTGCTAAAGGGTGAACTTTCACCCCAGGCTCAGTTTGTGTGGGCTCTGAAGCAGGTTTTCTTCTAGGACCTCTCTGTCAGGTTCTAGATTTTAAAAGTTTGATTTCAAAGAATAAGTAGCTGCATGGTCAGGGCTTGAAGATGAAGTGAAGACACACCGAGCCTTATTGTTTCATCTGGACATGGGCCTACATTGTGGTTTGGAGAGTAGATTTGTTGCTTCTTTTAATTTATTTGGAGTTTCACAGTTTTACAGTGTTTTCTGTTTAGTTATCAGCTCTTGTGATAAATGTAGAAATGGCCAACTTTTTTGTATTTAACATCTGCATGAGTGTGTGGATATTATTATATCATGTCATTTTATTTATGTTATGTATGCAACGTTCAATTTTCCAAAGTTGGACTTGAGTCAAGTTAGAGATACATCTCAAAGAAAATGAAAGAAAACAGGAAGCATCTGTCCATGATTTAAAGAGTCACAGCCAAGGCTCGGTTTTTTGTTTTTCAAAAAAGTGAAAAACTGTGTTAAAACATGTTTTTCGTTACAGGTTATTCAGCATATCATGGTGAAAAAAAAAAAAAAAACTTCCATTCAAAATGAAATCTATAATTTAAATCTGTAACAAAATCAAGTGAAGGGGTGTGAGTACTTTCTGAAGCCACTGTATCCTATATTATATATACTTTATTATATATGTACTATGTACTATTAAAAATCATAGTTATGTTTTATAGGAAACTGACTGACTTGGACCTGAGTGTCCCACGTATGAGTCTGTGTGTGTGGGTGTGTGCTACCATCCAGGGGTGGAAGGTAACTAAGTACATTTACATTTGATGCTACTATAGAACCAGACATTTCATAGGGACACATTCTTTTGGCTCCTCTACGTCTATGTGAAAGCTTCAGTTGCTCCTTACTGTTCAGATGAGATGTCACACAATGAAGCAGATTTATAACGGAGTATTGTTGCCCTGCGCGTTTACGTCGGGGGAGGCTCTGACTGGTTTCCACCTCTGGTAACATCTTGAAAATGATACGTCAAAAGCTGAGGCCAAACCCAACGTCCCTCACTCGACGGACGAACATTGAGCCCGCGCGCTTTTGCGCAGAGCTTTCCGACCGCCTCTGAACGCACCGGTGTCCAGCATGGGTGTCCGTCTGTCCCACACCGTCCCCGCGGTGCTGCTGCTCCTAATGTCCATAGTCGGGATCCTGCTGGTGGTCCTTCCGGCCAAGGAGGTGGAGGTGCCTCCTGAGAACATGGTAATAAACAGAGTGAAATTATAGCCAGTGAGGTTTGTAGATAGACTCTCTGTACTCTCTGAGCCTGTGTTTAGATAGATATGGAATTAATATTATCATCATCAATACTGTGAATTGGGATATGGATAAACATGCTGTCCTCTTGTCTTTTTATTTTATGACTCTATTTCATTTGGAGAAATCAGGTGATTTTAATCATCATGTGTCATGATCTGAACTGAACTGAGCTCCAGATGAAACACACAGCTCTTTGTGTGTTTTATTCTTTTGAGTCTGCCTTTTGTTGTTGATATCATGGACATTGGACATATTTGAAGAAGGTACATGAATAGCTCTTATTCTGCCATACACTGTCTCGGCCCTTTGTCTTTGAGCCCTTACACAACGACGCTGGCATTGAACTTCATCCTTTGAAGTTATCATTGAAAAAGGGCACACAGCCAGACAAAGGCAACATTTTCTTCATGAATGAAAAGACAAGACAGTACAGCTCATCTTGCTCCTCTTGCTTTTGTTCAAGAATCATACTTCAAAATGTGTTTACAGTAATAACAGATTAACATGTAGTTACAGCAGTTGACAGAACTACATATTTACTGAAGCCACATCCTGACATCCTGTCAATACCACATTGAGGTGCAAACAGAACATGCCTATACAAGTTGGACAACCCCACAAATAAGATTTTGTACTTTCCTTTTCCTTTACTTTCCTGTCACATTGTAATTTTAATTGACTCTTTTAATTATTAATTAGGTTTTTTTTGATAGACCAACAAATGAATATATTGGGCTAGCATTGTAGTTTATGTTCTGATCAGCATTATTAATAGCTAAATAAGTTAGGGCTTTTTGTATGTTCTGGCACCAGATGTATGTATGTATATGTTTAAGATTTAATGCTGTCTGTTGTAGTATGGAATCGTTCTGGATGCAGGCTCATCACATACCTCCATGTACATCTACAAATGGCCAGCTGACAAGCAAAATGGCACCGGTATTGTTACCCAGCATAGCGAGTGTCATGCAAAAGGTGAGCTCCTTGCACTGTGGCTGTTTTAAAAAGCAGCCCAAGCATTCAATTCCTAGAACTAGGGGACAGACTGCAACCTGGAAGGAAGTGCAGCTTGAGAAGTCTTTTTCTCAGTTTCGAGATCTCTGAAACTTCACCATCACAGTGTGGTACAGGTCAATTTGTGATGCTCACAGCACTGTATCATATCTATCAGATTTACATTCACTTTCATCTAGAATCTCATATACATTTCTCAAGTCCAATTCCAAAGTCCAAAACCAAAACTATCAACAAAGGCAAGAAAAAGCATGTGGGCTCTTTGAAATGATTTGGTTTTCTGCATTAAATTTGATCTACATCTAAGTAACAAGTGTAGAGAGACACAATGTTTGTGTGTGTGTGTGTGTGTGTGTGTGTGTGTGTGTGTGTGTGTGTGTAAGACAGTGCTGACATTTTTAGGATAATTAATATAATATATATCTAAATTATAAATAACATTATATTAATGACATTATATAACATTATGATAGTAAAGCAATACTCTATAAAGTAGTAATTACTATGGTAAATCAGACCAAGTGACAGGTCCCCAATCCAGCCACCCAGGGTTGATAACTCCTGACTCCACTCACTTTTTGTGTTAATTGATACTTGTGATTGAGATGAAGACCTGACTCTCATTTAGACAAAGTTATACATAAACACAGGTAATTCCAAAGGGTTCCCCTGCCTTGTATATAAATACATCTGGAGGTTGTGTAACTTGGCTGAACCAACCCTTTAACCCAAGTCTGTCATGGTGGAAAGGGCACACTCACTTTCACTTCCATAAAGTCATCCTTTAAAAACTTCACTATTAGAATATTGCATGACTTTTGTTCCTAAATCTTCCACTTCCTCACCAGAACTTCCATGCCATATTAGTTAATGTCAGCTGTTCCTCTTCTTACTTTGGTTTGTTTCCAGAGTTTCCTTGGATACTTCAACCAGAGTTTTTTTTTGAGAGGGTCATTTGTCCTTTAAGACAAGGAAGTTCAATTTGTAAGAAGGTCAGGAGGTCAGGTTGCTAGCAGTACTACTTTCTCTGTCTGTAAAGGTGGAGGGATATCCAGTTATGCAGGTGTTCGTGGTGGAGCAGCAGAAAGTCTGAAGGCATGTTTGGAGCAAGCTGTGAAGGATATCCCCAAATCCAGACACCACCAAACTCCACTGTATCTGGGAGCCACTGCAGGCATGAGGCTGCTGAAGTCAGTCGACTTAATTATGTATTAATGTATTAAAATTTTTCTTGGAAGATATTGTTTCATTCCCCATTTAACCCCTACAACTCTTGAACAGAACAGTCAATGCCACAGAGTCAGATCAGGTCCTGAAGGAAGTGGAAAAGAAACTGCAGTCTTACCCTTTCAAATTCAAAGAGGCAACCATCCTGAGTGGAGCAGAGGAGGGGGCATATGGCTGGGTCACAGTCAATTACTTAAATGAAAACTTTGCAAAGGTAAGTTTAGATTTTTCTGGTTTTAAATACTGTAACTTCTATTTTCAACACAGGAAGTGACAGAGGAGAAAAACCTGAGCCACAGAGGGTTTGACTAGTAGTAGTAGTAGTAGTAGTACCAGGTTAGGAGTAATGTCATAACAGACTGAAAGATATATAGATGTGCCAAACTTCTATCATGGGGTCAGTCCAAATGCACACACTTGCAGCTTTTGCATGTTGTGCAACTGATGTTCCGCATCCCTAAGTTTTCTCTTACTACCTCACATATGAAAGTTTAAACAGCACCCAAGGCAGCTAAATAAAACCATTGGCCTGATCCACATTATTTCACATCTGGGAAGATTCTAGCTGTTATCCTCCAGTATTGTCTGACAACTCTCTGTGTGAGCACCAGAATTCATCCAGATATAGAGGTAGCACCTAACAATCATGCTGGAAATGGGCCAGCTTTGGGCCATGGAACCAGGCGTATGGTGGGCCAGAAGAAAATAAGCATGTGGCCCAAATATGTAATATGCACTGATGCAGTGTGAGCAAAAGCTAGGCAAGAGCCAATGGAAATGGAAATGAAAGCAGTGGGCTAGTTGTTTCTACTCCAGCAACAAACACGAAAGTACAACTAACACCAAACCCCAACAGAGCCCCATTGATTGTGTTTACAGATTGTTTTACTTTCTCTGAGTAACTCTCAATTGTCTTGACATGTCTCTTGCTACTCAGCATGGTTTTGCCGGCCGTTGGCTGAATTCAGGCAGAGAGACAATTGGAGCTTTGGATTTAGGTGGGGCTTCTACGCAGATTACATTTGAGACTTCAGAAAAGGTGGAGGACAGTTTTAAAATGATGGAGCTGAATCTCTATGGACAAGTCTACAGAGTGTACACCCACAGCTTTCTGTGCTATGGCCAAGACCAGTTCCTGAGGAAACTGATGGCTCATCTTATCAAGGTAAGAATGAGAATGATGAGAAACATTAAGATTTTGATGATTTAGGCCTCAGGATAGGGTCAACAGCCTGAGTCACAGCTTTCACTGGAATAGAGGACAGCACTTGTACTTTGTTTTAAGAGATAAAAAAAAAAAACCTATGCAAAGATTTACATTTTTCTTGACCACCAGAGAGGTCAAAGGTTGAGATCAGCTAAATAACAGAAATTGCCCTGCCTTACAAAAGTACCCTGGGTGAGTTGTGCCCTTCACATTGATGACATCAACCTGCTGAATACTGTCTGAACACCTCCTGTGTACACACTCAGGCCATGGTAGCAGCTGCTGCTCTGTAAGCGTGCTGCTCACATTACACTGTCTGCGTAGACAGGATGTTGGACGAGAGGGTCGATACCGCTCTGAGGTCTGTTTCTGTGAATACATGATGCTGCAGCTGGCATCCAGTTAGAAAATGTCAAACTATCCCTTAAAGTGTGAAAATGTTTCAGGCTTCTTAAACACTCTCAAAGCAAACATTCAAAATGATATTATTTTTTCTTCAAAAAGTGGAAGCTGGAAGCAAAAATGTGATTGTCTAGTTGGTAAAGGATGAAGGTTTACCGGGCTAAAGTGATGACTGCCTGCCTTTTATACAGCTGCTGATGCTTGTAGCAGGAAGAGCAATGGTTATTAATAACATTAACAATGCCACATGATACATTTTGTCACTCTCTTTGCTTCCTCCAGACTGAAGGTGTGAAGCCCCACGTGTCCCATCCCTGCTACCCACGAAACTTCAAAATGTCTATCAAGCTGGGGAAGGATATCTTTGATTCTCCGTGCACTAAGAGCTACAGACCTGCCCAGTTTGACCCTCAGATGTCTATAACAGTAGAGGGCACAGGAGATTACCACAACTGCCTCCGCAATGTCAAAAATATCTTCTCTTTTGACAATTGCTCTTACTCCAAGTGCTCCTTTGATGGTGTCTTCCAACCCAACGTGAGAGGAAGCTTCATGGTGAGGGAGCCCATTGGTAATTCTTCAAGTCGTAATGTAAACTCATTTAACAGTAAATCTCCTTTCATATATCACAACACTCCTTAAATATTCAAACTCAATAATATGTCCAAGAACCATTGGCTTTATTGCTTATCCTTTAAGGGAACACAGTCGGACAAGTCACCCATATTTCACAGGGCTGACATATAGAGATACAACAACTGTTCCCATTTACATTTACACCTATGGGCTAATCAGAGTTGGCAATTAAGCTGCATGTCTTTGGATTGTGGGAGGAAGCTGGAGCAGGCTGTCTGGAGGAAACTCACACTAGGAGAACACGCACAACAAGACCTTGGCTGGACAGTGGGTTCAAACCCAGAGCCTTCTTATTGTGGGGCAGTGCTTAACACTGCATCACAGTGGCTTTAAAAGTTCCTCTCTGTGTTACTGTCCAGTGCTTTGGGTTATGATCAAATGTGTACAGCACACTTTATACCTGCTAAATATCAGGATAACAATGTGGCCTTTTAGGACTTTTGGAGTCAGTATTTATTTTAAAACTCCAAGTACATAATCGTAGAGCTGCTTTTTGGCTTTTTGGTAGTCTTGGTAGGTGTACTGTAAATCCCACTGCTCAGGGTTTGGCATACCCAGTATAGCTGCATACATTCACCACTATACTCACTATAAGCTATGGAAATACCAGGCCAAACCTCTTAACCATTGACCCTGTCATTCTCACCACATGGCTGCAGTGCCCCCTGTATATTTCACCTGTACATTATCAGATGGATCCACTTTCTTGTTAGGTTATTGTCACCTTGTTTGGTGCTCACCCATGTGCTTGTCACCTCGCACCTGGATTCCTCACCCCTCTCCAGAGCTCGTGTAGCTTCTCTCAGACCTCTGCAGCTAGTCCAGAGTGTTGCTGCCCATCTGGAATTTATCTTCCCCAAAGATCTCCCACACTCTTCCTCTTCTCCATTCACTGCACTGGCTCCCTGACAGAGCTCACACACATTTTAAGACTGTGGTTCCAGCCTACAGGACAGTGAATGAAGTACTCCCTCTTACTTCCAAGCCATGGGTCAAATCCTACACTATTCCAATCCTATCCTTACTGGGCCACAGGGGGGCTGGAGCCAATCCCAGCCAATGTTGCACCAGGGAGAGGTTACATCCTGGACAAGTCACTAGTCTATCACAGGACTGAGACTAAGAACCATTAACAATCACACGCCTATCACCAATCAACCTAACATGCATCTTTGGACTGTGGAAAAAAATCCAGAGGAGTCCATACTACACTTGGGCTCTAAAACACAGTTCTACTGTAACTCTTATCCCCACTGAGTTTGAATACACTGTAAATTACTTAGAACAAAAACATCAGCCAAATGAATGCAATGAGATATGACCAAATGGAATGGGGAGTGTGTGACTCAGGACTAACTGTGTTTTCTCATCTCCACAGGCTTTTTCTGCCTACTTTTTTACTCACCGATATATCAGTCACCTCTCCAACACCCCCATTACATCTTTCAGTCAATTGGAGGCAGCAATCGAACTGGTCTGCAACATGACCATCTCTGAGGTACTTTCCGGGACACAGTTCTCTGAGCCCAACCCTAAAACCACCAACTAATTGTCCATTTGGGCCCTAAAAAAACCACATTTATTTGCTAGTGAATACTGAAGAGATTTCTAACCTAGATTTCTAACTTAATGTATTTCCTCTCACAGATGACTGAAAAGACAAAGCAGCCAGAGAAATACATGAAGAAAGTCTGCGCTGTCTCTAATTTCATTCAGGTTCTCTTAACAGATGGCTACGGCTTCAATGAGCTCTCCTTCCCTTCCATCTCTTTTCAGGAAAAGGTGAGGAGTGAAGACAACTGAAAATTATTTGTTCATCATTTGCTGGGAATTCAGTCTGTGTGGTCAGTGTCATCTGTCCTGAAAACAGGTTGGTGTTTCAGCGAGCCTGCGCTTGTGTTGTTTGCAGGCAGGAGGAGCGTCTGTTGGCTGGGCTCTGGGATACATGCTGATACTGAGCAACATGGTACCAGCAGAGAGCTTTGTGCTGATGAAGACTCTGCCCTCGGCACCCTGGGCCGGCATCCTCTTACTTTTCATCGCCCTCCTCCTCATTGGAGTGGGGCACCTCCTGATAACCATCAGAAAGACAATGGGTCAAATGTAGTCCTTATTCATGAAATCACTTTGAGACAGAAACCACATTTCAATAGGGAAGTTAGATGCTGCAATCAATTTTTGGCACGTGGAAATTGCAGTGTATGTTTTGTATGGTGTTTTTAAATGTGTTCCACCAGGTAAACAGACCGAGGGGTTAGAATCCAGGTTCAGATATTTTCTTTATTTTATATATTGCCTGTCTTTTATATATTGCCTAATCATCTGTGAAGCACATCAATTACAAGGTTGTTTCCAAGTTAGAAGGATATTTATCAACCCCCCCCCCCCCCCCCAAAAAAAAAAAAAATAATAATAATAATAATAGTGTAGTTATTATGTCATTCCTAATTTATCCATTTAAACTGTACACGTTGCTTTGGTTGCATTTGTGATTATACTGTTTCGATGAACATTAAAGATTCAAAGACATGAAGCTGTGTTTTTAGACACTTGACTGTTTGATCCAGGTGAAGGAGGAAACGGGGCGAGGCCGTTTTTTTGACCCGGACTCTCTCTTCATCGCTGTTGTCTCCTCCCAAAACAATTTGAATTTCTCCCTCATGAAGTTTCATCGAGGTCCAGGAGAAGTGTTTAGAGAAGCAGATTTTTTTTCTTTCTTGTCGGTCGCAGCCCCAATGAACCGGGGGCGGAACTTTGTTTCGTAGCTGGCGTTTCTGTCGGACTGTTTACAATGTTGCAACACAGGAAGTTTGCTTTGACAGCGAGAAGTGTTGGCGAGTTTTGTAGAAAGCGGCCGCATCGACGTCTGGTTACTCGCACGCCAGGTTTCCGTTTTCACACGTAGTTTCTTCGAGTTGATGTTTGAACCGAACCCAAAATGTTCGCGGGGCTTCCTGAGCTCGGAATATCCAACGGCGAGGATCTGAAAGAAACTCTGACCAACTGCACCGAGCCCCTGAAAGCCATTGACCAGTTTCAGGTAAGACAGGTTGGAAGCTGCTGTGTAAATGACCTACACCGTGTAGCACCCCACTGTCCCCCGTCCCCTGTCCCTGTCCCCTGTCCCCTGTCCCCGTCCGTCATATAATGTTGGCACCGCCGCAATGACAGACTCGTTTCAAACGTGCGCGTTGCCCTGGCGTGCAACAAGTTTCCCGCCGCCTCTGGAGCACAGCTATTCGCTCAAAGTGGTGATATACTGGGAAAAGAGGCTGTGCGACCCGGTGTCCTCCACAGCACGAATGCGGCGCTTGACCTGGGGGTGTCTCGTGCGGGTGAGGACATGAGGAAAGTGGCCTTTAACTGAGAGCTGCTAAAGAAAGTATTGGCTTTGAATCACCCAGTCCCCAGCAGCTGCACAAAACCCCGACGGCGCCGCAGTGCGAGTCCTTCTTTCACATCAGAATGAATGAACTTCCGCCTCGACAGTAAAGGGAGCTCACGCCGCTGAGCGGTGAGACCTCACAGGTGATCGAGGCTGGAGGGCTCAAAGCGGGGGGAATGGGACAGTGAGTTGTGACACAGTTACCTGAACTGCCAGAACATGTTGTGAACAGTTGTGGGGTTGGGACTGTATAAACACATCTTATCCACATGGACAGTTGAGCTGGTGCCGACGGGTCCCATCCTTCTCCCTCTTTAGACAGACACCCACCTCTGCATGTGATCCCTTAACCTACAGGCCCTCTAAGTTAATTTAAGTCATGACAGTCATGATAGGTGAGTTCAGGCAGATAAGCCAAAGAAGCAGCTCTTAAATGAAGCCACGCTTAGTTTCATTGTTGTGTTAACAATCTGTAGTCATGTCCTATCAGATATCAGTCGTCGTACATGAGGAAGGGACCACCTTCAGCTAGAACTAATCCCTGACGAGTTTTTGATGAATGATACTGCAGATGGAAAATGGCATCCTGCTGCCGACGCTCCAGTCTGCTCTTCCTTTCCTCGACCTCCACGGGACACCTCGGCTGGAGTTCCACCAATCTGTCTTTGATGAGCTGCGAGAAAAGCTGATGGAGCGGGTCGCCATCATTGCAGAAGGCAAGGACGAGGACAGGTGCGTCATCGACTGAATTTGATTTGAAGTAACATATTCTGACGGGTTAAGCTTTGATGTTATTGCGCTTCATTTTTTTTTTTTTCTACTTGCAGATATGGGAAGCTCGAAGAGCTACTGGAGAAGAGCTTCCCACTGGTCAAAATGCCGTCCATTCAGCCCGTCGTGATGCAGGTGCTGAAGCATCTCCCCAAGGTCAGTGCTTTTATGGTTATTTCCTCCCTGTTGAAGACTGATAATAGGAATATACAGGTGCATCTATAAAATTAGAATCTATTTGAAAAGTTTTTTTTTTTTTTATAATGTAATTCAAAAAGTGAAACTTTCGTATATTCCAGGTGCTTTACATGTAGAGTGAAATATTTCAAGCCTTTCTTGTTTTTAATTTGGATGATTACAGTTTACAGTTCTTTAAAATCAAAAATACAGTATCTCTAAATATTAGAATATTTCCTCAAATCATTCACATATTCATTAATTAATGCAATATAATATAACATTTGGTCGGGGCTCCATTAGCAGGAATTACTGCATCAATGCCGTGTGGCGTGGAGGCGATCAGCCCGTGGCTCTGCTGAGGTCTTATTGAAGCCCAGGTCGTTTTGATAGCTGCCTTCAGCTTGTCTGAACTGTCGGGTCGAGTGTTTCTCATCTTGCTTTTGATAATACACAGATTCTCTATGGGGTCCAGGTCTGGTCAGTTGGTCAATCAAGCACAGTAACATCGTGGTCAAACCAGTTAGTAGTAGGTCTGGTTCGGTGGGCAGGTGTTAAGTCCTGCTGGAAAAGGAAATGGGCGTCTCTATAAAGCTTGTCAGCAGATGAAGAATGAAATCTCTAAAATCTCCTGGTCAACGCTGTGTTGACTTTGGACTTGTCAAAGATGGTGGACTAACAGCAGCAGATGACATGGCCCCAAATCATTATCAACTGAGGAAACTGCAAATTGAAATCTGAGCCTCTCAGCCCTTCCTCCAGTCTGTGGGACCTTGATTTCCAAACTAAATTTAAAATTAATTTGATCGGAATAGAGGACTTTGGACCACTGAGCAACAGTCCAGGTCTTTTTCTCTTCAGCTGAGGTAACACCTTTTGTTGTCTCTGGTTCAGGAGTGTTTTGGTACCAGGACTGTGACAGTTGTAGCCCGTTTCCTGAAGACACCTATGCCTGGTTGCTCTTGATGCTCAGACTCCAGTTTCAGTCCCTCAGCTGTTCTTGACAATCTTCTACAGGCTGCGTTCATCGCTGTTGTTTGTTGCACCTTTTCCTACCACACTTTTCCCTTCCAGTCTACTTTCTATTAACATGCTTGGATATAACACTATAGCCAACAGCCAGACCTTTGAGCCACGGCCTTCTGTGGCTTACCCTCACTTTTTGAATTAAACTAGAAAAAGTATAACCTTTCCCTGACATTTTAGTATTTTGGTTAAATTTCAATAGTGTGTAATAGACACAGTATCAGCATTTAATCAGTGGCACTGGGGTGTCTGTTTATTGTGGCATATTAACTTGTGTACAGTACAGTGTAACGTAAAAGTGTTCAGACTCACTGGGATGCAGGGTTGACAAGTCGGTTGTTAAATTGTCTCAAGGGACGTTGAAGAACTCACCTTAGTCTCCACCACATGCAGGTGCCAGAGAAGAAGCTGAAGATGGTCATGGCTGACAAAGAGCTGTACAAGGTGTGTGCCGTGGAGGTGAAAAGGCAGATCTGGCAGGACAACCAGGCTCTGTTTGGCGATGAGGTCTCACCCCTGCTAAAGCAGTACATTGTGGAAAAGGAAGCAGCTCTGTTCAGCAGCGACCTCTCCATCCTGCACAATTTTTTCAGCCCTTCTCCCAAAACACGACGCCAAGGCGAGGTAAGTGCCAGCCATTGTAAGTCTTCCTAAGCACCAAAGGGAAGGATTTCCAGTTTTGAATGTGGCTTTTGTTAACTGCTCTGTGTGCTGTAGGTGGTCCTTAAACTGACCCAGATGATAGGAAAGAATGTGAAGTTGTATGACATGGTGCTGCAGTTTCTAAGAACACTCTTCCTGCGAACACGAAATGTCCACTACTGCACACTGAGAGCAGAGCTGCTGATGTCTCTGCACGACTTGGACATCAGCGAGATCTGTTCTGTAGACCCCTGCCACAAGGTGAGGACATCACAAACACCCTACAACTGAAGAGCCCCTAAACCTGCATTTCACGTTTTGGTGCTTTCGCTTTATCTTGCATGTTTTTCTCTTTTGCGTGTCTGTTGTGTTTCTATCACAGTTCACTTGGTGTTTAGACGCCTGCATCCGCGAGAAGTTCGTGGACGGAAAGCGAGCGCGAGAGCTGCAAGGTTTCCTGGATGGCGTGAAGAAAGGACAAGAGCAAGTCCTTGGGTAACTTGAGGGAAAAGACTGACGTTTATGAACAGAGCCGTTCATTGCTGTTGAACGCATGAGTTAATCTCTATGTGTTTCAGGGACCTGTCCATGATCCTCTGTGACCCGTTTGCCTGTAATACCTTGGTCCTGAGTATCATGAGGAACCTGCAAGAGCTGCTGAGTCAGGAAGCTTTACCCAGGGTGAGCATGCAGTGCATGAGGACGCATACTGTGTTGGTGTTCTAGTGATTGACAGCAGGGGCAGTGATGTGGTAAGAAACTTGTGTAGCCAGTGAAGAAGAGGAAGATAACCATGAGCAAGCGAACATGGATATAAATGAAGTTTATAAAACATCCAAAAAAAATTGCTCTGCAAATGTTTTATTAGGAAGGCAATGTATTAATCATTTGTTTCTGGGGTCTCGCTTACAAACTTTGCTTTCATTCAAAAAATGTTGATTATATCAAGAATGAAATGAATCCTCCAGAGGAAGTGCGGGCATCTCTAGCTGAATTACAATGTGCTGAGAGATGATTAAGGAATTTTCACCGATTGACATGAAAAAAAAATGGACCACCCCAACTTTAAAGGTCCCATATTCTAACTTCTCCAGTGTTGATCTCAGGTTCTGAGCCTCTCTTCTGATTGATAGACTGTTTCCTGAGTGAATAAAAATGTCAGATGGCAGAGGTCCAGGTTTTAAGGCTCCGTTTCTGAATACAGCCTGCATGCATTTCTCTGGACTAAGCACTTTCACAGTATTAATATAGAACCTAGACCTACTTTATAAGCAAAGAAGACATAGACATCTACCTTTCAACTATGTGGGACCTTTAAGAGTTGCTGTCAGGCTACAGTAACTAACAAAAATACACTATTGTATTTTACAAAAACACCTTAAATCAAGACTCGTGTGAACAACAGCTATGGTTTTGTTGTAAACCATAATAATAACAAACATAACTTAAAATGTAATTGAGGGTTATCTGTAAACTAACTACATTTTTATCAGTTGCAAAAAATAGTTAAATAGCAGAGTAGAGTTGGATAGATTTGAATGTGGGCAGGCAGACCTTAAATCAGTCTCTTCCTGCAGCACAGCAGACTATTGATTGACTATTCTGCATAGACCCATCAAATCTAAACACAGTTATAATATTTCATTGCAGCCAGTGAGTCTCTACAGTCTGTGTGAGTGAGACACTGTTTCCTGGAAGGATTTACTTTTTATTTCAATATCCTTAATTGTTTAAATGGTGTATGCTCCATCAACAGACTGTTGTATAACATCAGGGCTGATCCAGTTTGCCAGTTGTATTGTGTTACCGGATTATTTGTCTTTCAAATCACAGCTACTTTGAATTCTAAAAGGCAGAGAGCATTTTCACGCTCTGTCACACACTCCAGTGTATCTCAAGTCCTTGTGTTTGTGTCTGTGAGCAGGACAGTTCAGACCTGATGCTGCTGCTGAGGATGCTGTCGCTGGGCCAAGGAGCGTGGGACATGATCGACAGCCAGGTCTTCAAAGAACCTCGTTTGGTGCGTACACCTTGCCACGAAATCTCATCAAGTCTCTGCTGAAAAACAATCTGTATGGAAATGTTTTCAGAGTCCCAATTTAATAAAGTGATTGTAAGTTGTCTTCCTGTGCACCCGCCCTCAGGATTTGGAGGTTGTGACACGCTTCCTGCCTGCCATGATGTCTGTGGTTGTTGATGATCACACCTTCACTGTAGAACAGAAGCTTCCCAGTGAGGAGAAGAGCTCGCTGACATACCCCACCACGCTGCCTGATGCCTTCAACAGGTGATACACTGCAGACCTGGTGATGCCTTGAAAGACCTGTGACAGGAGCTCGACCTTGACATCATGTTCTCATGTCGAAATATAAACACAAGAGCTGAAAAATACAAATGTGACTTTTTTTGTGTATTTACAGTGTCTGCAGTTGTCTGGTATAATGTTCTTTACTATTGGAGATCAACATTCTTCTCTCATGTTGTTGTCCACGTATTGATGTCACATGTGATTGTGTGGGTCTTCTGGTTCACAGCAGGTTTGATGAGAACATGACCTGGATCACAGTATGACAGTGAGACAGTGGAGAGATTAGACGACGTGACGTCAGTATTGTGATTGTACCGTTTCCTCAGGTACCTGCAGGAGAACAGAGTGGCCTGTGAGATGGGCCTCTACTACGTCCTCCACATCGCCAAACTGAGGAACAAGAATGCCTTACAGAGGTTACTGCCTGCTCTGGGTCTGTTTGACTTTTTATTTTCTTGACTTAACCGTTCTGATGTGGAAGTTACAGTTTCTGTTTTTATTTATTCGATTGTCATTTTTGTTTCAAGGTTCCCAGTTTGTTTTGACATCATTGAATAACTGGTGGTATCACTGGTGTAGTCAACATGTTTTCTGGGCATTTTTGCCTTTATCATACTGACGGTGATAGTTTGGGAGAGAGAGTGGGAAAGACATGCAGCAAAGGGTTGCTGGTCTTGAACCCAGGCTGTTGCATTGAGGACTAGGCTTTAATTGTACGCAATATATCAGGCGAGCCACCGGGGCACGCCATCATATCATATGAAGGTGACCTGAGCTTCACTGAAAATTATTCTATTATCCTAACCCTAACCCAAAAAACAAACCCAGAATAAAGGACAACACAAACATCTAGTCCTCAAAGGCACACAAAGGGAAAGTGAGACCTCTCCCTTAAATAGACCATGATGTGTTAACGCACATTTCTCGTTATCAAAGGTTCTGTCAGGTCTTCATATGATAAAAGAACAACACCTTCACGAATTGAAAAAAATAAAGATAAAAGTTGGGTGAAAACATGAGTTTGACCTCTGCTGTTAACCCACAGTGGAGACCTACAATGACATGGCCTTCGGTGACATCTTCCTGCACCTGCTGACCGGACACCTCACCCTGCTCTCCGATGAGTTTGGATCAGAAGAGTTTTGTTCCGTCGTCTTTGACAGCTTCCTCCTCACCTCTTTCTCCAGGTGGGTTAATTCTGTAATATGACTTCAAACCCACAGTTAGTGTAGCTGACCACACTGGTTGCCCCTGACGATGCTGCTAAATAGCTTGAGAACTCCCAAGAAGCTTTGAGCTTTACTCTTGATACATAGAACCTGAACATCTCCACCATGTCTCTTCACAGCTTTTGTCTGTGTCTTAATGTTTTCCAGTAAAGAGAACGTCCACAGACACACCCTGCGAATGTTGCTGCATCTACAACACAAAGTGCTGCCGTCATACATGGAAACCTTGATGAAAACTCTGGAACCTCCAAAACAGGTTGGCTTCATTTCCACCTTCAGCCTGTGTTTTGAAATGCAAGGGGGGGCTACACCAGAGGAAACAAGTTTTCAGTTCGGTTGTTTAATATCCATAATATTTGCATCAGTACTGTGAGCAAGGAACTTATCCAATCACTGAAGTAAAGGCAACAGAGAGGCCTGATAATGTCAACACTGTCATGGTCAGCCTTTAAGTTACTTTAGAGCTGCTATAAAGTAATGAACGAAGGCTGGTATGTTTCAGCAAAACATTATGGTGTCGCAGTGTAATTGACCTTTGACCTATTGGATACAAAATGTCATCATTTTGTTATTTTTGACATTTGTTTTAAATTGTTGGTAACAACACAAGTAATCTACACATACAAAGAAATCAAATCATATATCATATATTGTTGGTAATAACAGCTTCAAGACGCCTCCTGTGTGGAGAAACTAGTCACATGCATTGCTCAGGTGTCTTCAAATCTTGAAAGTTCCTCTTCTATGAACTCTGATCACTTCAGCTCTTTCCATAGATTTTCAATTGGATTCAAGTCAGGTGATTGACTGGGAGATTCTAGCAGCTTTATTTTCTCTCTCTCTGTGTTTGGGATCATTGTCTTGCTGAAATGTCCACCCTCGTTTCATCTTCAGCATCCTGGTAGATGGCAGCAGATTCTTATCAAGAATGTCTCAGTACATTTCTCCATTCATCCTTCCTTTAATTATATGAAGTCTGTCAGCGCCATATGCTGAAAAACAGCCTCTTGGTGTGGTGTTTCTGGGGTGATGTGTAGAGCCATTTCTCCTCCAACATGGTGTGTGATATGACATCCAAAGAGTTCAGTTTGGTCTCATCTGACCAGACTATATTCTCCCAGTATTACATAGGCTTGTCCAAATGTTGTGCAGCAAACTTTAAACGAGCTTCAACGTGCTTCTTCTTCAGTCTTGCGAGTGCGGTGAGCATAGAGGCCATGGCGGCTGAGTGCATTACTTATTGTTTTCTTTGAAACAACTGTACCTGCTAATTCCAGGTCCTTGGCTCTTGGACAACTCTTCTGATTATTCTTTTGACTCCTGTCAGAGCACCTGGTTGTAGCTGGTTTATGGTGAAATGATGTTCTTTCCACTTCTGGATAACGGCCCCAACGTTGCTCACTGGAATATTCAGAAGTTTGGAGAGCTCTTTGTTTTTACCCATCATAAGATGCTTCTTGTGTGACACCTTGGTAATGAGAAACCTTTTTATAGGCCATCAATTAGGACTAAACTAGCTGAAATGAATTTGCACTGATAGGGGGCAGGATTGCAAATACTGACAGATTTCAGGTTTATTGGCTTTTTGCACCACCTTTTCTTTATGTGTTCAATACTTTCTCCTTGTGTTATTCCACTTTATTACACATAACAAAATTTAAGGACACATATGATTTGATTTCTTTGTATGTGTAGATTACTTGGGTTGTTACCAACATCTGGTGAAAATTTCATGTCAGTAGTCCCATCAGAAATATATATGCAAAGAAAAATGTTGACGCCTTCAATGCTTATTTTTCCCGCTGTATTTGAGTCCAAGTTTTTTTTTTCTTTGCAAATTTGATGAAATTCTCTCAAAGTGTTCCTGAGATGGGGACAAATAGAAGACATAAAACCTCCACCCTCAGCTGTTGCCAGTGCAGAGGCATGAAAATTTTCACTTGCTCATTGTGGCTGTTTAGACAGATTTTGAATTTGAGAATCCGTTATCTATCGTTTATCTATGCAGGGTCATGGGGGGCTGAAGCCCAGCTGACTGAGTGAATGGGTAAAGGTGGGGTACACCCCGGACAGGTCTCCAGTCTGTCACAGGACTGACTATAGAGACAAAGAACTGTCCATGCCCACATTCACACCAGTCACTAATTAACCTTCACATCTTTAGACTGTGGCAGACGGAGCCGGAGCATACGGAGGGTAGAAGGGGTTCAAACCCAGAACCTTCTTTCTGTGAGGCGACAGTGCTAACCGCCCAAACACCAGCCCATAGAGCCACTCTAACTCGTCACTGCTGCACTGACCGCTGCTGTTAAACAAGTTATCTGCTGCTAAATTAGCCATGGTTTGTCAGTGGAAGATGGTAAATGATAAAATCAGCATCAGCCTAAAATATCCTGAATATAACAACTATCATCAA
The DNA here is from genome assembly GCA_038496675.1 of Rachycentron canadum. Taxonomy (NCBI): domain Eukaryota; kingdom Metazoa; phylum Chordata; class Actinopteri; order Carangiformes; family Rachycentridae; genus Rachycentron; species Rachycentron canadum. Next base: position 23,449,345 of record CM076654.1, read on the forward strand.
ATGACCACATGCTGACAGGGGCGCATCCAAACAGCAGTTCAAGTTCAGGCATCAACAAAGCTCCCAGGCTTTTTTACAATATTTTTAGAGCATGTAAATAGAGCATTGAGCTGACCAAAGTGCTGTTCAAAAATAAATAAAAGCAAGTAAAAGAAAAGTAAATATACAATATAACAAAACATATAAACATAGAACAGAACAAGAAACCAAAAGGAGCAAAAAGCAGATTACAGAGAAGCTAAAAGGTCAGTGAGCTAAAAAGACCAGTGAATAGAAATGTGTCTAGATTTTATGTGACCATGGGACATGTAGGAGGAATGAGCTTTTGAATCCAAGAGCTCCAGAAATTGAGGGCCAGTGGATGGGATCTGTAATCTGTAATGGAGCTCTAAAGGTGATTAGCAAGGTCTTCAATTAAATTCTATGGGGGTGTTTATTGTGTGTATTTTACTGATGCTGTGCGATGCTGTAACCACAGTGCAGTGACCCAGTGAAGGAGCTCTACACCCAGTTGATGGAGAAGCTGGAGGCACAAAAGAAGAGCCCTCCACCACCGGACGAAACTCCCTCCCTGGATCTAGGTCTGCACCCGGTGACTGTCCCCACCACCACCTCCACACCGACCACGCCTATCTGAGTGGGAAAGACTCATAATCAGTGACTGACTGTAAATACAAATATTTTTCAAAAGGACTTAGTTGTTGTTTTTTGATTTTTTTTTTTTTTTTTTTTATTAGTTTCTTTATATGTTAGTCTCAGAGAAGGTTTTCCAGCTCTGACGATGATGCCAGTGGCCAGATGTTTTTCTTCAAGGGGGAGTCGTGACTTTTCTAAACTTTGTGCTTCACCATTATTGTCCAAATATACAAAACTTTCATATGTATCAGTATGTTACATTTGAACTGTGTCAGTAGTGCAGGAAACATGTAAATAAATGATTATTAGGAATACAAAGTGGTGTTATTGTATTGTAGTTCCTCCCTTTGCTCTCAAACTGTCTCAGTGCCTCATGAAATGAAGAACTAAGAGGATCACGTGAACATCAGCGCCGCAAAACCAAAACACACCAAATAACCTAACGTGCATTTCTTTGGAGTGTGAGAGGAATCAGGAGACACGGGGAGGATCTGGAGAGAGATTTGTCCCCTAACACACATAATTGTGGGGATGGAGATTGTTTGATGATGTCATCTGTGTTATATTCTCAGATTTGACACAGAATCTGTGAAGCCAGTGTCTCTGGTGGGCTCCAGAGGCTGTAATGTTCATTGCACCCTGCAGTGTGAGGCCACATGGGGTTTGAGATTTAGTTTGTTAGGGTAGTGATAGAGAAAGGTCATGGGGTCATTAAAACATAAAGTGCAGGATGTGCTCAGCAAATTTCATTGGCAATCAGGAGTCCAGGGCAAACTGTATCTTTTATGCAAATTTGATATTTGGCCCGGTGCTGGTACCAGAGAGAAGAGTGTGTCCAAAGTAGAAGTGCTCAGGGCTTCACTGGTTCATCCCCAAAGTATCAGTATCAGTATTAACAATAATAATAATGGCGTTAATAAGAAAATCACTTCAAAATGGATCCATGTGAGACCACATTCCCTCAGTATCTCTTACTATTTTTGCATGATGTTGCTCACACAAAGTGATCTCATTATTTCAGAGGTTTGTTGTTTCATTAAACCGTTGTGTTTAAACATGTAATTAATCAATTGACAGAGAACTGGAAAAGAAAAAAACTAAGGTAGTAATCATAAGATACTCAGAAGAAGTTTGTCAATGATAAGTAAATAATAATTATAAAACATGACATTTCACTCCATAACACAACTGCATATAAGCTGCTTTAACAACAAAGAGTATCAGTGTGGGTATTTATATAACTGGTATATCTTTGTACTTTAAAATCAGTGTTTTAATCTTTAATCATCACCTTTCGTGATGTCATGTCAACATAAACACAATCAGTTTGTTGGTTTGGAAACAACTTCAGAGAATTCCCTTCATCCTGGTGAAGCTGACAGGCTCGATACCTGTTTTCACACTGTCCTCTCCTGCACGGGGGGGGCAGGAGTCTCAGCTGAATCCAAGCACGTTTGGACAAATAGAAATCAAAGGAAAACTATGACCGTGTTCAAAGTGAGATGTGTCCCTGTGTTTCGTTGTGTTGTGCTTGTTTCTGGGCTGGACGCCGTTCCAGCTGCTCGCTGCGAGTCCAAAATTCAACATCTACGACGTGATGTTCGAGCGAGGGAGTTGAAACGGGGCAAGTTTCAAAAATCAACGTTCACCTGACGATCTGCTCATCTTTGACGGCTGGCTGACGTCAGCGGAGGGGCGGGGACAGAGAGCGGCTCGCGCTCGCGCGCACAGGTGATCCCTCAGTCCCTCCGCGGCCGATCGACGGAAACATGGGGAAAGTTCAGGAGTTCGAGATCGCGTTCGACAAAAACAAAGTGGTCTACAGTCCGGGAGAGTCCATCTCCGGAACCGTGACGATCAAAGTGGGCCAGTCGCTGCCGTGCAAAGGTGAGAGTCTGATCCTGACTTTTAGTCGCCAGGTGTAAACGGCGCCGTCGCCAAACAAGGAAGTGACGGACTGAGACCCATTGGACACATTAATCTGTTTGAACATCAGTTCTTTTTTATGTGTTTGTGGTTCTAAATGCACGTTTGATAGCGATGTAAATGATCTGTTACATTTAGATTCTGTCTTGTCTTTCTTCTATCACCATGGTCTCAGAAACAGGGCCATAACCAGGATTTTTGGATTACTGAGGTCATGATCTCAGGGCAGGGCCCCGTCCCACATGCCAGCCCCCCCAACTTAAAATTATTGTTGAAACATTATATTTGAATCCAGCTTTGTGTGTTTTCTCTGGGACACATTGAGAAATCGCCCTCATTTTCAAAAAGGCAGAGATGACAAAATCAGAAAGAAAACAAACAGCAGGAAAACAAAAATAAATTCCCAATAAAAACAATTACAGAGCCAGATCTAAAATGTTTAAAAGTATTTCTAAATTGTAAAATCAGCGTTATCAGAGAAACAATATTTAAAGTGTGTTTTGTTCACTCTTTGTCTTCTTCAACACTTTGCATGAGCCAAGAGAAATGATCCTGTTTCAGCTTTGTCATTGTCAATTATGATGCTGATTATTTTCCAGATTAATTGTTTGGTCTGTTGACGTCATCAAACTGTATCTTTTTTTTATCCAACCAACAGCCAAAGAGAATATATTAACTGTAATGGAAATAAATGTAATCTAATGTATTTTAAATACACCAGAGTTTATGACAGTGAAATATTTTACCTTGAAAGCCACTTGTCTGAATTTGTGTAGTTGAATTCCAAATACTTACAGAATGCAACCTGAGAGTCTCATCAGTTTGATTTATCCTTGGTGGCTTCGATGGTGAAGTTTGAATTTTACACCAGTTAAACGTGAGAAGGCCTGAAGTGATCTTTGGACTAACAGAACTGAACCCTGCAATATCTGATGGCAAGAAAACGCAATTTGTGTAATTACACAACATGAAATGAGCTGGTGAACATTTCAAAGAGGGAAGCTTAAACTGGATAAATCAGGTGTCCAGTTATTTATAAGATAACAAGTCTTTTCAGTCTTTTACTTCCACGTGTGAAGTAAATGTTCCAGCTGTATTGTGACAAAGCTCCTAATGATAGACGATGCATTTCAATGTAAACCAGTGTTTGCGAAAAAGACAAAGTCCGTAAATTACAAACACACCCTTTTCCTCACTGTTTCCATGACAAAAGTGTCACAATATATTCTTTGTTTTGATTTATCGTCACTGAAATCTTAACAATGAATGTTGCTTAAATGCCACCTCACCGAGGATAAATAAGTTTGACAGATTTTTAACATGTTAATGCATCTGCTGGCCTATTTATCATCGCTGATACAGACTTAATACGTTTTGCCCCAATTATTAAGTGACACTTTCTCTGTGTGATCATTCTTTAGTGTGTGTGTGTGTGTGTGTGTGCGTGTGTGTGTGTGTGCGTGCGCGTGCGTGCGCGCATGTGCACGTGTGTGAAGGAGTTTCAGTTTGAAAGCTTGCGGGGCCTCTGGTCTGTTTACATTCCTCCTCAGGTAGAGCTGGTCAGACTGTCAGCTTCATGTCACACCTACCAGGAAACAAACTCCGTCTCCATGAACAGTTTCAATCACAGATGGATTGTGGCCTGGGTTGGACCTTGAGATAAGAGACATTTGACTGGACAAATATTGACAGTGGATTAAAAATCAAATGTGTTTCGCTCAGATATGATGAGATTACTGAAAGACATATTCTGCACTTATGAGTCATTTGAGTGTTTTTAATTACATAAATAGTTTGGTTTTATTAAATACACTATATAATATAAGGCCAAATGTAGGTGAACATATGCTGTTGTTAGACAAAAGTGACAAAAGTGCATGTTTAATCGTGTGACAACAGTTTGGGTTTGTTTTCACATGACGGCACAAAAGTCCACAAAGAAGTGATTTTCATTCAGGTGGCCCACACAGAGGCCTGAGCTCATCAGTGCTGGACCCAGTGCTCTTGTATCTGAATGTGAGGGCAGACAGAGAAAATAATCAGTCTAAGTTTACCATCTCCCAGCTCTTTCCTAATCCTGAACTCTCATTTATTTTCATTCACCACATTAGTTTTTGCCACTGAAATTCTTTATGTACAGTTATGTTGCCAAACTGGAACTTTAACTTTAAGGTCAACAGGAATTAATTTTGAAAAAAAAAACCAAAAACCTTAATTTGATTATCTTAAGTTCTTCTGTACAAGCTGACAGACAGCCAAAATGGCTACCACTTATTTCACTACTGGCAAAATGACTGTCAACACAAATCACCAACATTAACGGGTCATAATTTTCCATCTTTTCTGTCTGCCAGAGATTTATAAAGATGCATAAAAAATTAAAAATGTATAGTGGATCAAAGCAACATACAGAGTCTGGTCATCTGTAAAAGCTGCTGACTCATGATGACAGTGCAACATTTTGTTCCTGCAATTGGGACAAAAACATTGATGCAAAAGTCAAAAGTTGTGGATCTATGCAGTTAGTTTTTCTTCTGCCCTCAGAGCTTCATTAGCAGGGCTCTAATGATCTCTAGGACTAGTTTTCTCTTTTTTTTTTTTTCACATTCATCTCAATTGTCCATTTAATGTTAGAAAAAAAGAGTATAACTCTTACTGCCATAAATGTGTCTGCTGGGTTAGATATTAATTCTGTCCAGGTTACTACTCTATAGTTTGGCCAATTTGAACTTGGAACTTGGTTTGTTGAGAACAAGCTCACCTGGGTCACCTGGAGTGGACAGTGCCCTCTTCAGTAACAGAACCTCACCTGTCTTCTGTCTCTTTCTTTGGGTTTCAGTGTAACACACTTTTGTTTTTTGGCTCGACCACAACAGTTGAGCCAGCCCTATAACCATTGGCGGAGTATTGAAGTTTCCCCGTTGGTCATTGCTCTTTGAAAATGATTTGGCACCAACAAGCGTTGTTGCCAACGTAGCATCCTTTCAAAGGCGTCACTGAAAGGATGCAAGTAACTCAAGGAAATAATATCTAGCTGACTTCTCACAAACAATTAGTCTCATAATGACTCATCTGTAATAACATAATTTGCGTATGAGATGTATGACACTTGTCTGTCTATTCTCACCTGCAGCCATCAAAGTGAATTGCAATGGTTTCTGTGGAATTACTAACAAGGTAAACGACACAGCATGGACAACGGAAGAGCAGTACTTCAACAACACAGTCTCTGTTGCAGACAAAGGTACTTTGATCCATCCTGTAGTTGGTGTCAGGTAGATGCAGTTTACCCCATTTAGGAAAAGTTCACATCAAGCTTGGTCCAGTCACAGATTACAGAGCTTAACTGCCCTGTGATAGTTATCTGTGAGGAAATGTCACAATACACAAAGTGAAAATACTGGCCATGGCCACATCATAGAAAATAAAACTGATAAAAATAACTGATGAGTAAAGGTTCCTTGTTTCCTCTGTGGATGCTGCATGCAGCCCTCAGGCATATCTGCCTGCTGGGAAACAACAGAATGATTGTTACTGTTCCCACTGATGAATGTTATCTCTGTCTCTGTCTGCTATACAGGAACCCTCAAGCAGGGAGAACACACTTTTCCCTTCAAGTTTCTCATACCAGGTAGGGGCCTTGAGTGATGGGATGAATACTTGTCATGTTCTGGATTCTTTTGTGCGCGCGTGTGTGTGTGTGTGTGTGTGTGTGTGTGTGTGTGTGTGTGTGTGTGTGTGTGTGTGNTGTGTGTGTGTGTGTGTGTGTGTGTGTGTGTGTGTGTGTGTGTGTGTATGCGCGTGCGTGCGTGCGTGTGTGTGCGCGTGTGTAGCTCCTCAGAGGAAGTAATAAAACCTCTTGTCTTATAAACACATTGATGGCTGAGGCTCCTGCCAAGTAAGTGCTATATGCAATGCAATAGCAAAACACACAAATAGGTCCTTTAAAGCTGCTGTAATTCAGGGACTGTTTTTGATGTGACCCAATGTTAAAGAACTGTTCCCCGCGGTGACAGAACTTTTAAGCCTCTCTAGCTCATTGTTTCAGTTTAGGCCCACAACTTTCCTTTTGCTCACTTTTTTTGTATCTCTTGCTCCTTTTTATACAAACATCCTGTTAGATTGTTATTAGGAAGATGCTTCATTTTGTGGCTTCTGTTTGTGAATCTTAGGGTGTATCTGGGTCTGTGACTAACTCCGCTGCCTCTTTAAAGGTGGAAAAGGGCTTACAGTAGCGTAAGGAAATTCTTTTTCTAATAAAAAGCCACTCTACCACTACCTGCCCAGCAGCAGGAGCTGGTGAACATAGTGGACCATAGTGGTTAAAGAGCCACTGGTGGAGAACTGAAAGGAGAGTGGGCATTGGACAAGATGGATGTAAATTGGAAAATGTTTGTTCCACACTTTAGAAACTTTTACGAGGGAATGATCTGTCACATGTTTTATTTACAACTTATTTTAGTGACGCCAAGTGGCAAAAGATCAATAGATACAACTTGGTTCATTGTATGCCCTTGCATGTGTAGTTTGTATTAATATAAAGGTTGAATTAACTATTTTAAAATAATGGAAACACAAGCATAATTGTGGTTTATATTGTGTCTTTCACAGTTTTGCTTGTCAGTGTATTGCACTCTGCAAGTCTGATGGGTAACAAATACGGGCACGTGATCAGACAGGTCGTAAGCAAACGTCCAAGTTTGTGCTGAGTGTGTGTTTGATTGTTTAACTGCTTGTGTTTCTTTACCCTCCCACTTTCTTGTAATGATGCCAGCATTTAGTTATCGGAAAGATAAAATAACTTGTGCCTTTTATTTTGGTACAGCCCTGACCTTTAAAGAGCAGTTCATCTTGTCCATACACATTACTGCCATGGTTTATTGTGATGGGCTCCCACCAATAGGATAACACAGCAACTTGTGTTTATCCTTTGTCGGACCTCTCAGCTGCTGTGAAGCCTTCACAGTGAAAGGAACAACACCACAGAAACTCAAAACCAGCCCGACCGGTCTTTTTACTGCTGTGACTCTAAATCTGTCTTTTGAAACAAGTGTGTGTTTCACCACTGAGCCTGCAGGTTATTCGAGACCCTCTCTGGAGTCTTGTTTTCATGTTTACATTACAAGACTGGAAAATAACTGCTCATTTGTCAGGTTATGGAATGGGAGCATTTTTCAGCATCAACTTAAATGTTATTCTGTGTTTGCTTTTATGTGATAACACTAATACATATTTGACCTCTTTTGTGCAGCCTCTGCTCCGACGTCTTTTGAAGGCAACTATGGTCGAATCATTTACAGAGTGAGGGCTTTTATTGACACGCCACGATTTGCCAAAGACTACAACAAAGAGAAGGCTTTCTATCTGCTAAGGCCTCTAAACCTGAATGAAGTTCCAGACATCTGGGTGAGACACGATTAGATGTGTGTGTATATGGTCAGTTCATGTTGGTCTTAAAGGTTCCAACACTGCTTCTGTCTCATATAACAAATAGTGGTTTCAGGGGTATTTTTGTGTTGCTGGTTGTAGCCTCTGTAAAAGAAAGGAACAAAATCTCGCAACTGGAGCAAAGTCATTGAAGTGTCCTGAGATAAATTAAATTAGAATCAATTTTAAAACCTGTATTATTATTACTTTGAAATAATTGTACCAATTAAAAACAAAATAAGCAGGTAATTGCAGGGAGATCCTTATTAAATCCATCTGTCACATAGTTAACTGTGTTACCTGTGTTTCTTACTTGGCAAAGAAGGTTGATGCACCACAGCGTCAGGTGACAGCATCGGTTTTAAGATAATTAGATTTCTGTGGAATATGGTGGTGATGATGATGATGATGATGATGATGGAATTAGCACAGTAGAGTAGGAGAGTAAATCTATATGACGAACTGGAATAACAGCTTTTGTGTCAATGTTCCAGTACCACTCATTTCTTACTGATTCTGATTCCTGGACCTGTTTATCAGTCAATATAAATAATAAACAATTCTCACACTTGTACAACCCCTTCAAATTAAAGCCTTTTTACTGGTGGGGGTAACAGTTAACATTACACTATTTATTAGAAATCAGTTCTTCACTGCTCTGAAACATTACACATAGCATAACTTCCTGTGTAGGCTACTGTTTTAGAGCAGTGAAGAAGAATTGATTTCTGCAAATCTCAATTCTTATCCAGATATGAAACTTTCTAAGTTTATTTCTGACACTAGTATCAGCATCTGAACAACTGTAGACCACTGCCAGGTCCAGATTTGGAACTAGTGTTGAGCAACTCATGAAGCGATGAACCATGATGCCACTCTCCCTGCAGGGAACCAGTTCCTCTGCGGTGACCCAGCAGTTCACCTACATGCTGGTGAAAACGGGCACAGTGGTCCTGAATGCCCAGACTGACATAAAGGGCTACACGCCGGGCCAGATCATCCAGGTGATGGCCAACATCCACAACCAGTCTGGGAAGAGCACAGGCAACATGGCAGCCAGTCTGATGCAGGTAAACCAAACCTGCAAGACCTTAACTAACTTAATAACCATTATCAAAGAACCACTTAATTTAAAGCTAATACAATTTATTTTTAACAGTGCTGTAGGTATGTGTGAGTGAATGTGGCTTGTAGTGTGAAGGGCATTGGGTCGATCAGACTTGGAAAGTGTTCTATCTGTGGGAAATCCATTTTTACTCCTGCTGCTGATTTTTGTATTTTAGTGTTGTGGCTTTACTGTGGTGAAAAGGCTGTGTGTGTCTTGCAGCTGTGATTCTGCCACATTAAATCGACTGTTAACACTTCAGGTTGTAGGTAAACTTGAGTACATGATTGAACGCAACAGATTCAGTTTTAGAGGATACAGCTGGAATTATTCCATAGCTTTCATTCTCTCGACGTGCCCCATGAAAAGACCTATATATTCTTTAATTATATTCTTTAATTATTCTTCTTTCACACAGTGTAGCAATGTGGCTCTCTGATGTGGCTCTCTGAAGCTCTGTGGCTTTGAGGAATCAGATGTATCAGGCTTGGTGTAAACACATTGTACTTGTTATCAGGATGCATTCATTGTAGCTTCTCGTCATTAATGGGAAAATATGACACATGCTATGAGATGGACATGAGTTGACTTTTTAAATTTGATACCAAATGTGCGCTATTTTGCGATATTAACATTAAGGCTGCTCCAATAATGCATTTATGCATTATACATTAAAATGTAACAGGACCTATCAGAAGTATCAGCTCTACAACAGCTCTCAGGCAGCCTCACCGTTTGGATCACAGTTTCCAGCAGCAGCAGTTTCAGTGAAAAAACATACACCCACTGGACACAACCTGCACAGTACTCAAAGGCAGACACACAAAGTTAGCAACCAGGAGCATTTAGCAGCTGAAGAAACAGATGTTTGTCTGCCAAAAAAACATTAGTGAAGTGGGCAGAGACATGATTCCATATCAATGATTGTGTGTCTGTGTCTGCTGGTTGTGTAAATATGCATATACATTAGACACATCACTTTATACTGTGATCGATGGACAATGTCTTATTTACAATTTGGCCCAGACATTAAGAACAAATGCAGAATATTTGAATAAACATCAGATAACAAGGGATTTCTGATGTTAAAAGACGCAGCTCTGATTCCTTCCTGGTTTTGTATTCACTCCTTCTGTGGACAAACTCCTCCCCAGTCACCATGTGCTGAGTACTGTTCATCAGCCTTCTTGCCCCTGTGTTTTCAGAGGGTGACCTATGAAACGAAGAAGCCCACCAATGACGTGAGAAGCATAGTGGAGTTGGAGGGAGGAGTGGTGAAGGCTGGCAAGGAGGTGCAGTGGAAGGAGCAGATCATCGTTCCTCCTCTTCCTCAGTCCTCCCTCGCTGGCTGTGAGCTCATAAAGATTGAATATTATGTTAAAGTAAGTTACACTCATCCTCTTTCACATTATTAGAAATTTCTTCTTGTGAAGTGATCCAGCTTGTTGTATTTTTGATTAACACTGAATATTTGGCCTGATGTCTGAGTAAGATCTTAACTCACAGGTGTACAGATTAACCAACAGATTAAATACCCTGTTGTTTTTCTCCCAGTGAACTTGTAGTAATCAACCCTATTCAGCTCACCGAGGTTTATACACTTCCAAAAATCATGTCATCTTTAGAGCCTCTGACCCTTTGACCAGAGCATTGCTGCGTTACTTCTATGTGTTTATCTATCCACCATTTTTGCTCATGACATCTAGAGTCACGTCTGTATGTCGGACACATTGGCATCAATTCTCATCTAAAAGTGTGTTCAATTGACCGACAACTGCTTTTGAGCTCTAACTCTGCAAGACACAGAGTCTTGCCCCTCCTTCATCACATCACATCACATCACATCACATCTTCAGTTAACGTATGCAGACTAGGACCAGGAATCAGTGCTTAAGACCACTCTGTTTTTGTAAATTGACCATTTTGTCGAAATCTGAAATCTGTCTGCAAGTGTGTCTAAATAAATAAATATGCAAGTAATAATAATAATTCAGTAATTGGTGCTCCTTTTTTGCTTGACCACTTGCCCCACAAAATTTTTGTGCATGGTCCTGCTACCAGCGTGTTATTCTCTGTCAAACTTTCTAAAACAGGCACCAGAATTCTTGAATAATAGGTTTTATATAGATAACATTAAGCTACATAATCCATCACCAGTGCAGTCTGTGAGACAGAACATTTTTCATTATGAGTTTTACATCTGAAGACAGTTCCTAGTAGAAAGTAGTTGAGTGAGCATCAAACACAGAATTTGATTGTAAGTGTAACTGAGTAACTGACATCCTCTGATTTTGCAGGTCAGTCTAAAATCTCCAGATGTTATGTTGACGTTACCCATCCACATTGGAAATGTCTCACTGGACAAAAAACTGCGCCCATCCAAAAAAGCAGCTGCTCTCTCCGCTGCTGCAAACATCAACATGGAAACATCAGCCGCTGCTGCTGCCGCTGACCCTGCCCCTGCAGCTGCCCCTGCCCCTGAAGCTGCCGCTGCCCCTGCCTCTACTTCTACTTCAGACACCTCCACCTCTGCCTCCACTCCTACACTGACCCCTCAACCCGCCCCAAAACCCGCTCCCCGTCCCACCCCTCGTCCCAGGGTGTCTTCCCACACTTCCCCCAGCGCTCCTCCGGCTGAGTACCACCAGGGAGCAGAGGGTGGGACTCCAATGAACGATGGTTTCCCCAACAAGCGCCAGTCTCAGCTGGTCTCACCCAACGCCTTCAGCTACGCTCCCGGCCTATTTTTCTCCCAGAACCAGCAGCACGGCGGGCCTGGCACTGGACCCGCTGGTACCAGCTCAGCTCCATCACCACTCATCCTGCCTCCAGATTACGGCTCCTCAGCCTATCCACACGGTCAGTTGGCAGTTGCACTCATTCTCTGCTGTCAGGCTCCGATCATAAATGTGGAGTGAGGGATGGATGTAGAGAAGAAGAAAAATATCATTTAGGACTGGTTTTAAAACCAAACTAAAATATATTCCAGATGCAGGACTAACCTGCTTTGGAGCCATCATTGGTCATAATTTCTACAAGATTCCAACGTGACAAAAGCCAAACAGTGACATCAAACAGAGACACATATGCACAGATCCATATAATGCCTTTGCTTCACAGATACACTCTGTCTCTACACTCTGTCCTCTAAAACGTTAACGTTTCATTGGCCACTTGTGCTTCTGCTGCCTCTTAATGCTCCGGAAGAAAAGACTGCTGGGTGTGTGCATAGTAATGTATGCAATATCATATCTGATCTCAGAACAGTGGAAACTGAGTGAAGGGCAGTGTGACAAGCACACACTTGTCTGTAGCAAGCCTAGTGATAAGATGCAATGGCTGCAAGTCAGGCTGGCTGCTAGACACAATAGCCTGCTGTGGCCACAAGAGGGCAGTAAAATACCAGCTCAGTTTAAATAGGAAATATTGGATATATATTTTTTTAATGGCACAAACGCTGTTCTGAAATGTGAGGAGAAAAGTTGAATCAAGAGCAACTGGATTCAACTTTTCAAGATTCTACAAGTCCTTGTTTGAACTTTTCCTGGATAACCATGACCTGGGTGACTGTCTTCAGAGGCACTTAGTGCCCGAGATTCAAGATCACCAATATCAGGCTCTGTGAGGTGAGGTAGTCCAAAGAATGCTACAGTTGGCATTCAGACCAGGATCAAATGACTCTGCAGTGGTATCTGATGTTTGTGAACACAACACCATGGTGGACACACCAATTTCTGCCTCTTTTCTGTGCTGCGGGGTCTTTCAGGGCGCTGTAAACAGACCTGTCACCCAGCTCAGTGCTGTTACACCAGGAACACCAAGGCTACTCTACACTCGGGAAGGCAGGAGTGAGCTGGAACCCTGGCATACGTTTTAAAAACGCACAAAGACCGATTGAAGTGTCTCACACGGAGACTCTGACACGAGCAACCCAGAGATGAAATGCTCCCGATCTGTCTGCGTAGCTCGGAGCTCACTGTTTCTCCACCCTGTGTGTATGTGTGCGTGTGTGCGTGCGTGCCCCATAACTGCAGTTGTGTGTGTTTGTGAATTTGGCCGGCAGTGTAGTATAGAGTCAATCGTGCACTGACACCTGCTAATTGGTGTAAAAGGGCTATGAGCCGGTACCTGTGATCTGTATAAGATGCTCTTATTTCATGATACAAGATCCTTTCTGCTGTAGGTCAACTGAGTTTGGTTTGTTTTGGTTTGTCTTGCTCTTGTGATACGCAACAGCGTTTGTGTACTAACCAGCCGGTCTGATGGTGTGTGTCTGTTACAGAGGCTCCTCCCTCATATGACGAGAGCTGCAACACATGAAGTCCCAGGAACCTGCCACCAGGAAGAAGATGATTCACTCCAATATCACACAAAATGTTGATTGAGAGCTGTTATTCATCTGGAAGAATTTCTAAAATAAGAGTCCTGTTATTTTTATCAAGTTATAACTATCTTGGACAAAATGATTATAGGAGACAGAGGAAACCTGTGACCTGCTATAATAGTTATTTTAGGACTTAACCTCAAAGTTTTTCTAAATATACAACAATCAGCATTTTGATTTGAAATGACTGTGTACTGACTTCAGATTCTACTGCACAGTGAACAAGTACCTTAACCAAACTAATGGGGGTTATTCTCACCTGAAAACCAGCCACAGCCAATCAACTCTGTCTTTTTAAAATCAATATTGTTTCTGTTTAAGCACTTTGAATGAAAGGAGAGAGGAGGAAGAATCTTCTTTTCTGTTCTTCAGACAGTAACAGGAGTCATGTTTTTAGTTATGGGTTTTTTGTTTTTTTTTTAATAGGTAGATGACATCTGTGATGTCAAGTTTGAAAGTTTTATGTATGAAAACAAACATCACAAAATCACATCTGGTATTTAGTTGAATATCTCTATTTTTTGAAAGCCAAATAAGAAATAAAGCTGTGGGATTTTTATTGGAAACTGGTTCTTTACTTGTTTTAAGGCTGGACAAAAGGTGTTGTTTGGAATGATGTTTTTTATTTGCCTTTGATCAGGAGTTTTCTAATTTATGACATATAATCCAGATGTTGCATTTGCAAGTTGTCTACCTTTAGCTTAATAAGGTTATAGAGCAGGAACTAGTTTAGCCTCCCAAGATGTCAGCCGTGATTGATGATTTGCTACTTTCATTAAACTGATGTAATGACTGCAGACTTTTGAGAAATGATACCATACAGTCTTCCTCCTCTGCTGAATGTGTGTTCTGCTCATAACATCCCTCTGTCTGATTTTGTGAATTCAGGTTTTTCTTGGCAATTCTTGATGGAGTTCACATCAACTATTTAAAACTTACCTGTTTGTGAATACATTTAAATATTTGCTGATTTAAGTAAATCAAACATACAAAAAAACTTTTATTTATTGTTTTGAGTGTTTTTCAACTCTGGATTCCAATAAATCTGAACTGCTCGTTTATCTATATATTTTTTTGTTGGTTTTATTTCTTCACAGCCATTTTGTTGATGGGATAGCTGCACAAGCAATTCCACCCTATGGTGTTCTAGGTGACCACATTGTTTCTCACCTATCACTCATACTAACAATGTGGTTGATTCATAGACAAAAGAATATCTTGGGATTGCTTGTGCAGCAGCAATATGTTGCTCTCAGGACTATTTTGTTGATGCTCTTCTGAGCCCAAAAATGTTCTCTTTATTGTCATTAGTGTAAATTCTGATTAATAGTAAAAATTTCCTCCAATAGATCAGTCCTTGTTTTTTTGACTCAAGTGAATGACTCAATAAAAGAGAAATAAATTTAACAAAGTTGATCTCTTGTGTTGCACTACAGGCTTTGGACATGTAGAGACATAGCTACAATGCTACTTCCCTACTTCTATCAACTAGCATACAGGTGCAAGAGTGTCAACATTTGACTACAGTTCCTCATCGGCATCTTCTTCTACTTGCCACTTACCTAACGTGTAAATGTAAATGCAACAGTTTGGGAATGCTGTTTCACCTATTGCATTTGAATGTTTTCCACTAGTCTAGCAGGGTGAGTCTTTGGAAGTGAAATGTCAAATTGCATTTTCATTTAAATTGTGACTTAAGTATTGCTTACATAAATGGAAGATCAGGCTCTATTGTTCATATTGCATTTTCACTGTCAAATTGAAATTGATATTCTAAGATTGTCCACTGTACAGTGGGTATGACTGAAAATGAAAAATAAAAGCTTTTTCAATTTTCATTTCAATAAAGTAAGTGCAATGTAAATGCAAATTGGATAACTGCATTCTAATCTGACACACGTGGAAAATGCTTACATGTGTTGAGGTTTACATTATTTCTTGTTGTCCTCTCGAGTCCACTGCCTTTCCGCCGGCACAGCGCGCGCCGGCTAAGGCGACTCCCTTCTGTGACGTAACAGGGCGGGAGGCGTTTTTAAGAGAATTGCTCCAAAACGCCGACTTTTCCCGGTGTTGTCTTTTTAACGTTAACAATCACGAAAATACGTTACAAACGGCCATTTCCAGGAAATGTTAGGTGCATTAAACCAAGGACTTTTGAGCCGTTCTTTAACGTGAGCAGAAGCTTCCACCGGCTCACGCGCGGGAGGTCTCTCGTCTTTCCGAACCCGCGAGGCCGTGAAGGCAGCACGCGCAGCGTCTTACGTGCTGTGTGTGCGGGTTGGGGCGGAAGTAGAAACTCTTGTCTTCCTGTCCATCCCTTCCCATCTTCGCTCGTACACAGCTACACCGACTGGAGCTGGTAGGTCGAAACTCTGCAACTGAAACTTTCCCCCACGGCCTCGGCGTAGCTGTCGGTGATGTCTGAGACGTGTTTTCGCTCTGTTTGTGTCGGTTGACCGCTGAGACGGCTGCTCCACCGGCTGAGCTTTGCTTTGCTTTCTTCCACCTTTCACACTCATTGTAAGTGAAAGACGTGATAACTTCAGTTTTGCATTATTCGTGGTCGCATCATGTCGGTAATGACAGAGTTCTTCATAGGATTGTTTACTTTGTGTTTATGTGGTCTCTCGGTGATATTTTGAAGGGTGGAGTAAAAGTTGTTTTAACTCCACAGGTGCTACTGAGCCCCCACCCCCTCCTCCTCCTCCTCCTCCTCCTGTCTAACTGGCTTCATCAGTCTGCAACACAGGACAGTAATGGATCACAGTGATGGGCCTGGGCATGGCAGAAGACCCCCCATTTCCTCTCCTGGCACCCCCATGGGTGCCAAGAGGCAAGTAGTACAGAGCAGTCAAATGCCCAAAGTGAAGATAACTCCCTTCCACAGCTCACCCATAGTCAGCGGTGTTGGAGTTCTCTGCAGCAAGCGGCCTGGAGCAGCTGCTGGGAAGCTGCTGGCATCTCCTGGCAGCCTGTTTCTGGACACACCTGGACGTCTGACTGCTCCACCTGTCAGAGAGAGACCTGCTGCTGCTGCGGCTGCTGCTGCGGCTGCTGCGGCGGCGGCGGCGGCTGCTGCTGCTGCTGGAACATCACAGGAACAAACTCCCAGTTCAGCCTCTTTACCGGCTGCATCAGGGGAAAAAGCACAGGCAAGTCCTCTTGTTGTCAGGGTAAACAGATGATCAGTATTCAAACAACATAAACGCTGGAATATGGAAGTGTACTTAACAAGTACAAAGTAAAGTAAGAAAATATAATATAATTAGCTTTTTAAAAAATACAATATTTTCACTAAATACAATAATGATATCCATCTGTAAATTAGAGATGTGAATAGAAGTCTTATATTTTTGTAATGAATAATTTGTATGAGAGTACTAAGATAAAGCTCTTGCTTTAGCAGTCGAAGAAGAACTACATGATGGACAACATGCTGTGCCTGTGCTTGCGTTTAGGTTGTTTAATCACTTATTTCTGAATCATATAATTGCCATGCTTTTATTCAGAGTATGAACAGTTCACCTAAAGCATGCACACAGTCTGTAAGTTTATTGAGCCGAGTGCATGGATTGACTTTGAATAATACCTTTCATTTACCTTGCACTTTTCTTAACACATTTAGAAACAAGAGATACAGTAATGGAATGAAATGGTACAATATATAAAACCAGACAAATATCATGAAATCATATAGTCCAGTCCAGGAGATATAAAATGATACTAGTCAGTTAAGTCAATGGTACATTTTTATTGATGTTTAAAAGAAAATGCAGACATAGCAGTGTAAATTGTCAAGAGCAGCTTGTTGCACAGTTGCAGATGACAGCAAATACACACTCACCATTTGTGCAAACTTATACTTGGGAGATGTGAAGAAAGATTTTTATTGCTTAAATCTTTGAAGTTAATGGACATAGCTTGAAAGAAATCACTTTATTCTGGAAGTTATGGGAAGTGAATGAAAGGATGCTTAAACTGGAGTAATTCTTTTTCGTAGATGCAGTTATCATTTTATTTGCCTAGACTGTAACAAAGGGGACTGCCCTGTAGGTGTGAATAGTTTCTCATCTCAATCAGAAACAACTCCCAAATTCCTGATCAGAAAGCTTAGTTGACAGGAAGTCAAGTTTTTTTTATACCATCAACTCAACTTCAGCAACAACTCAATTCCAACCATCAGCCTACTCAATATCATTAAAGCAATCTTTATGCCACCAAGCATCCAACAGGGTTGACAGGAAGAAAAAATTGTCGATCACCAGCATAAAAATGAAGAAATGTGCTGCTACTGCCTATTCTATAGTCAAGGGGAATATATGAGATTGAGAAAGAATAAAGCCCAGAATTGACTCTTGAAGTACAAGGAAATGAAGCTGCCTGTGTCAGTCAGAGAGATAGGACTTGAACCACTTGTACCAACCTGCTATCTAAAAAACAAGATTGTGAGGAAGTGCTGAATTGCTGAGAAAAAAGTTTGAGATAGTTTCTTCAGTAGAAATAGACCAGTTTGAGGTTGTGTTCTATCGGACAGTGCGTTGGCTGATATGCAGAAGATAGAAAATTGACAGTTTTTATATTAAAGTGAACATGCTGCATATGATGTTGCATATCTTGTTTTTCTTATTTATTGAATAAAAAAATAAAATATGTTGTCTTCTCTTCAAAGCCTGCAAGCAAGAGTGCACCGTCACATAACCCAGAGCCTTGTCACAGCCAGAGAGGCAAAAGCAAAGAGAGGAGAGCTGCCCCCACCTCCGTCAAACCTCAACCAGGTGAGCCGATTCGCTCTTTTTCAAACTTGATTAGTTTTAATCAAACTTTTAATAATCCCAGATGGAAAACAGGATGCAGCAGTAGCAGAGAGAACAAAAAGCTGCGGCAGTATATGACTACAGCAGCTGCATAAATATTGATTGTGGACAGTTTATTAAGCAAGAATATAGAGGAAGTATATGCAAAGCAATGCAATGTAATGTAACAGATTGTTAGAATTATCACTAGTTTCATATTAACATTACAATATGTTAAGACAAGTACTTGTTAGAACCAGTTTTAATATTAGAAACTGTTTTTACATTTGACGTTGACTATTTGTATAAATAATTTTGCACAAACATAAGTACATGCATCAGTATTGTTACCAGAGAGTCATAGTCCATTCATGTCAACCTTGCACTGATTCATTCAGTGTGTGTAATAATAATTCATTTCTAAAGTAAAGTAAAGTAAAAATTTGAGCCTTGGTGTAACACATAGTCTCGGGTGGCAGGATGTTAAAGCATTATTTCCTGGAGAAGGAGTGTCACCTCATTCTTATGTGCTTTTCCTAGCTGTGAAGAGGAAGAAGAGGAAGATGGGAATGTACAACCTGGTCCCTAAAAAGAAGGCCAAGGCCCTTAAACAGCAGGAGAAGGCTGGTGCATTTATTCATTTATTCTTGCCCCCCTCACACTAACTGACTGTCAGTAACACTCATGTTAACTATCAAACACTTCAGTTCATTCATTTATAGCCTGCAGAGAGTGACAGGAAATATGGGAAAAAAGTCTCATCTTAAGCTTTAGGTCTAAGATCAGTGACAGCATTTATCTTTTGCTAATTGCTAGCGTAGGAGGCTCTTTCTACCAGCCACGTCAGTCCTAAGCAAATAAAAACACAAATGGATTAGAGTTATAACATCTGCATCCAGCTACTGTTTAGTTAAAATGTCATGGGAACATTAGTGACATGCTGTTGGTACATTGCACCACTCTGAACACAGGGGCTTTAACGGCAACAATTACTGTGGGTTTGTGGCTTCTAATCAGGCCTAACATGATTTAAACAGGGGCTCACTGTGACTCATTATGCCATTTGACATGGACGACTGAGGACATAACAGATTGTTCATTTACATACTAGAAAAGTAGAGACTGCATAGTCAAACAAATACAGACCAAATTTAGTCGATGTACACACATAGTTTATTTTAAACATGACACTCTAGGTCCCGATGAGTTTCTTGACCCCAAAGTTTGTTTTATCGTAAAACACTAAGTCATACAAATATCACCTCAGAAAGAGGAGCCAAGGGCCAGTGTGGAGAAGAACCGAGCTGCAGCAGATGAGAAAGCAGTGATTTTACCAGAGACCATGAAGGTTGGAGAACAGACAGCTGTCAGAAATGAAGTCCTGATGGAAAAAGAAACAGGAGAAGGCGGCCGTGTTGAATACACAGAGCTGGCCTTGGACTGTCTAGACCTGAAAGCTCAGGAGGAGCTGCTTTCACCTGCCACGTCAGGTAATTACACTATCTCAGTCAGTGATTTGACTTCAAGTTCACCTAAATTTGCTATGGCTCATTTCTCAAAATGAATTTTATAGGTCACTCAAGTCAGTTTCTTGGTGTGTTTATATAGTGAAATGATGGGATGTATGTGTGCAGGTGTAGCAGCAGATGCTGACGTGGCAGAAACACACCTAGCTGAGGAGCTGCCTCTGTGCTGCTGTAGGATGGAGACTCCTCACTGTGGAGACAGCCTGTCCACGTTGGAGCAGACCTGCATGGCCACGGAGAGCATGGGTGGAGAAGTAAATCATCACACTGAATAAAAAAAACACTACAATTTGATATTTGTGCCTTAATGGTCTTATGAGTTCAAGTGCACTCAGGGTTTTAAACGCTTTAGGTTTTAATGTTGAAGCAGCTTATTTTAGTAAACACCTTGTTTATTTTCTTTCCAAAGCCGAGTCGCTGCCAGAAGAGAGTGATGAAGAAGGAAATGATGAGACCCTCCAACGCAGTCCAACTACTGGTTCTGTGTGAGGACCACCGCGCCGGTATGGTCAAACACCAGTGCTGCCCAGGCTGTGGACTCTTCTGCAGGGCGGTGAGTGGATACAAAGCACACTGACTGCATAGATACACGATTGCATTGGTGACCCAAGGAAAGATTTCCAGTTGAATTCACCACTATTCATTACAATTTATTATTATTTTGGTTTACTCTAGAAGAGTGATTTCTAGCCAGGGGTGCTTGAACCTCTGGATGTACTTTTGCAGTTTCAATGGGGTACGTGGACAAATTGTGTTCAACTTCAACTTTGAAAAATGAATTCAGTTTTTATTATTATATTTAAAGACCTGGCCCAAAGTAATGGAAAACTGTATAGATACCTAAAAGTATAAATGGTTAAATGCGGTCCACTAATTGAAAAGGACTGGAGGACCTGTGAATCAAACCACTGATGCTCCAAAGTGTCCTCAGGTAAGATACTGAACCCCAATGTATCATAGGTGTGTCAGGGTGTGTGTATGGTGGTTGTTGGTTATGGATAAATGGGTTTTGCCGAAAGACTGTCAGGTAAATACAATGGATACATGGTTAAATAAGCTTAAAGTAACGGCTATATAGTTGATAGAGAGCTAAAAGTATGTAATCAGTTGTTCAGATGGAAAGCTGAAAGATATGGACAAACAGGTCCAATCAACCTAAACACTGATGGATTGTATCCATTTTTATTTCATTGAACGTGTTAAATAAGATCAGGTTTAAAATGAACTTGAATGAACACAATTGGAAGATAACATATGGATGAATAGAGCAATGTATGCTAGCAGTTAGCAACAGATAAATGCTGTCACTGATCTCAGACCTAAAGCTGAAGATGAGACTTTTATCCCATGTTTCTCAGATATTTCTTACTCTGATGAGAAGAAAAAGAAACTTGAAATAGAAATTTTGATATTTGGAATATTTAGATACTGAACTTATTGACCTTAATGCTAACCTGCCTTTTCTCTGTCTGTTCTGCAGGGCACCTTCATGGAGTGCAGACCATATGGCAGCATCTCCCACCGCTTTCATCGCGACTGTGCCTCCATCTTGAAGGACTGCAGGTTTTGCCCCCACTGTGGAGAGGATGCCAGTGGGGCGAAGGAGGTCACAGTGCCAAAGGCCGATCAGTCGCCCTCTGTACCCAGATCCAAACCCAGGCTGTCACTTCCAGCTGTGCCCACTCCAGCCACCCTGCCATCCGGTCCGACCAAACCTGCTGTTCCACAGGTTCTCAGAGCTAAGAAGACCAGCGAGCCTCAGAGGAGCAGAGAAGAGAGCCCGAGCAGGTAACACAAGATGTGATCATGTGATGTCATCTAACATAGAAGTATGGAGATACCATTTCCTGTTTGAAATGACAGAACCTACAACTATTATAGGACAATTACAATTTATTACAACTTGGGTTAAATAAAAATCTAACGGCTTGCTTTCTCTTTCTAGGTTAAAGGGTGAGGCTTTGTGTTCTGCAGATAGACAACCTAAAGAGTCACTAGAGAACATCCTAATGGCACTGGATGATGAGAAGTAAGGTTAACCATGAAATATTTTGACATCAGTTTGCAAAAAAGTGTCTCATGGCCCCCCAGTCTGCACTTTGATATAAATAATTCATTGAGAACTTTATTCTTTTTAGCCTGAAGCCAAAGAAAGTGAAATACCCCACAAGGCAGCTGTACATCTCTGCAAAGCAAGGAGAGCTCCAGAAGGTCATTCATCTCTTAGGTAACTCAGATACGTGATTTGAGATAAATGTGCACTCACTAAGCATTTACAGGATTTCCATTGGTGTGTTCCAAACCAGGCAGCCTGGATCTAAGCATCATGAAATGTCTTAAAATGGTTGGAAAAGTCACCAGTGACATCTGTTGGTTAAAACGCTTAATTGACATCCCCAGTTTCAGGTCGACAAAGCACAGTCAGTGACCCTTCTTGGTTAGAAGAGAGTCCCATTCTGGTCACTGAAGTTCAGTAAAGTCACTGTCATGTTGATTAAACTAGTAACTGCTAAGAAACACTGATATGCTGTTTTCTTTACATTGTGTGTGTCTCTAACCTGGGGAAGACACTAGGATGCACTATAGAAAGAAGACACACTGGTGGAGGCAGTGTGATGCAATGAAACAATGTTCTGCTGGGTAAACCTCGGGTCCTGCCATTCATGTGAATGGTACTTTGACAAGTACCACCTACCTAAACATTGTTAGAGACCAAATTCATTCCTTCATGGAAACAGAAGGCCAGATACCAGTTAGCACAGCTCACCTTCAGAGGTCTAGAGGAGTCCAGGCCTCCAGGGTCAGGGCTTTTTTTGTGGCAAAAGGGGGACCTACACAACATTAGGCAGGTGGTCATAATGTTATGGCTGATTGGTGATAGGAAGCTGGGGAAAACACGGGAGGCAGTGTCCTGACAGATAAAGCATGCATCATAAACTGTGCGATGAGTTGCCATCAAAGTCACTGAGATCACATGTCTCCTCATTCTGATGGTACTTGAGGTTGTGACTTGCGTCTGCAGGGTTATTATGCATTGCCTTGCTGCCACATGCTTGGCTGATTGGATAACTGCATGATTAAATACACGTGCTCGTTGACTATAAGTTTTTTTGATACCTATTATTTCACTGGTGCACCAAACTTTGTACATTACAGTTGATGGGAAGGACCCCAACTTTTTGATGGAAGGCCAAAACAAACGCACCCCTCTCCATGCAGCAGCCGCTGAGGGTCACCATGAGATCTGCCATATGCTGGTTCAGGTAAGATCAGGCTTAATCACATAAAATACAGGTGTGTTTCTCAGAAGGAAATCTGTTCTCACTCAACAAAAACTTTAGGCCTTAATTTAAAAGCATTTTGTGAACTTTCTTGACTTAGGAAATCATTTTTATCTCTGCAGAGTCTGACCATGGCAATTCATACACAACAAAACAAAAGGTTAAATGCTAACCCAGAACTGAATCCCACATTCAGTCTCATGGATACCACCATTGGTACAGTGCTGTCTGTTGAAGTGCTTATACTCTTAATGTGTTAATCTATTTATTTCATAATTACTAATATATGTTCACAAACCAACCCCAGGGAAGCAAAGACCCAAAGGATCTGATCAATAAACAGATTAGAGCAGCAACTTACTTTGAACTAAATTGACAGCAGTTTCAACAGGGCTACATGTTGAATGTCATTTGTAACGTCCCCTGTTCTATCCAGAGATCCTGTGGTGGATGTCAGCATTAATTAGTGATGCTGTGTGTGTGTGTGTGTGTGTGTGTGTGTGTGTACACAGGCTGGAGCCAACCTGGACATGTTCGATGAGGAGCAGAGAACACCACTGATGGTGGCCTGTGAAAACAACCATCTGGACACAGTGAAGTACCTGCTCAGAGCTGGAGCAGCCATCAGCCACAAGGTGGGTGAACACACAGTCTGTGAGCTAATCTCAGTTAGTGTCAACGTGTCCTTTCAGCCCGATCTCTGATCATGTCAAATTCTGCTTCTCCATCTTCATCCATCCTTCTGTCCAGTCTCACTCTTTGAACCTCTGCCACTGCTCAGTCTGTTGTACTACTGACTTTAATATCACAAAAATGATGTCATTAACATCTGAGAAACTGATTGTTGGTGTAATGGAGGTGTTCAGACACAGACTGAATTGGCCATAGGTTGCAGTAAGCATTTTAGTGTGAAAATGAATGATTGTTGCCAACATATGCAACACTTCCTGTTGTGACTGGAAACTGCAGGAAGTTGTACTCAGTCTCGAACCCCTAAAAATTGATATTCTGTTCATCACATCATTATCATGGCTGGTCAGTTTACTGATGGTTTTTTTTTTTAGATTATATGATTTTATGAACATTGTTTTGGCACATCTTTGGATCAGTAGTTCAGTAGCTTTTAGGAAACTTCCCTGTCCTGAATCATCCTGTAGACTATAATATTCACATTCCCCTGGCTGCTTTACATATTAGTCATTATTAAAGATTCAACTTGACTTTGGGGAGTGTGAACTTTTTTTTTCTTCTTTGGGGACATTTTTATGAATGACATTTCCCCCAGTTTAACAGTTTATGGAAATCTTAGGGGCATCAATATCAAATTTCATGAAGCTTAAAGTTTGTCCAGTCCAAGGCTCTTATGTTGAATTTACAAAGAGAGATGGTAAAGTTTCTGTGGCTTTGTCACAAGGTGCAATGCTGTTGACAAGTATGTGACCATTTGCTCCATTGCTTAGATTAGAAAATTGATTAGTGCAGCTTTAAATGTGATCTTGTCAGTGCAGAATATAGAAACATTTTAATGGTAGAATATAGAGTGTGAGTGGAGTCTTCAGAAACCTGTGATTTCTCTTGAGGGAAGGAGGACTCTGTCATTAAATGATAAAAGTACAACTTTTTAATTAACCTTTCCAACTGGTCTCTAAAGGGAGGGCAGGATTAGGTACAGAAGACTTCTGAACTGTGAGACACATTTTTCTTCATTATGTCTTTTCCAATGTCCTCTTTTACTCACAAGTTCTAACTCATGCAGCCCAAGTGCCAATGAAATGCCCTTTCATTTGAAGTGTAACAGCGGTGGCAGCAGTGCAGTGTCATTCATGTTGTCATCTCAGGAGATCACCTGTCAGCATCCGGCAGCTAAATTGGGACATTATGATACAGTCTATCATCTGCAGTGTTGTTGAATGTGAATCATGTTGTCATCTCAGGATATCATGGGTTTCACCTGTCTGCATCTGGCAGCTAAACTGGGACATTATGATATAGTCCATCACCTGCTCTCCAAGGCTTCCAAATACATAAACTGTCAGGTAAAAACATACATCACCTCATTTACTAACTGCAGCTGAAAGCCTAGCTGTGTAAATAGTGAGCTGTGTAATTGTGTAAGTCTCTGTAAGAGTTTTACATCTTGTGCGGGTGCAGGACGACGGGGGGTGGACTCCCATCACCTGGGCCATCGAGTATAAACACAAGGAGCTGGTCCGCCTGTTGTTGGCCAGAGGGGCTGATGTCAACATCAGAGACAAGGTCAGTTCATGCTGTTCTTACAACTGTACCACACGCGAGCACACACACACACACACACACTCTTTCACACACCATAACCTCCTGTTTCCCTACTTCATACAGTATTAGAACTGATATAGGAAAATTCTCTGAAATAATGTTTGAATAATGTTTTTTTAACCACTGAACAGTGAAACTTAAGTAGAGAACACAGTAGAACCAGAATGGCAGTGGGTAATGTGTCACCTTGATCCAGGAAAAAAGTAGACTGCACTTATTTTCTGTGGTAATGAAAATTAGAGGTCTTTAAAACTTAGACAGGAGGGATATCACAGCACTTCTTAACTGTGTCATTCGGTGTATTCATATGGTGGAAAGATAAAGTCAGGGAACTTTTGGAATTATCTATATTTATTAAAACTGGGTATTGCAACTGATTTCCTGAATCCCTTCAATTCCATTTCACAAGGGCCTGACTCAATGCAGTCAAGAGATATTTCAGTTAGAGCACCAGTTTTGTTTGGACATGGATGACATTCTCAGAAAACTAATGTTGTAAATTCATCCTCTAACCTGGTGCACTGTTAAAAATATTTATGTTAGACCCCAAAGCATGTTAATAAATGCACTTTCTATTTAACATGACCAACAATTCAGACACAGATGTCTGAAATATGAAATAATAGGTAGGTCAGTAATCTGGTTTGCTAATGTTCCCCAGTGCAGTGTGTGCTGATATGGGGCTGTGTGTCCAGACTCTGACAGCAACAAATATCAAAAGAATGCACCCTCACTGATGAAAGGTGACTAGCTTTTGTTGTAGTTCTTAAATATGGACCCTTCATTACATGTTAATCATTCAAACATTTCTGGTTTTCACATTCGTTGGCCTCATTCTTCTTGGCTTCTGCCTAAGAAAATTATATGTAAATACCTAACAATTATTTACCTACCTTAATGACCTACCTCCAGAACTCCCTGACAGCTCTCTGTGCTCCTTGCTCAGGAGGAGAACGTCTGCCTGCACTGGGCAGCTCTGTCGGGCTGTGATGACATTGCCCAGGCTCTGCTGGAGGCTCATTGTGACCTCAATGCCGTCAACATTCATGGTGACTCCCCACTTCATGTCGCCGCCAGAGAAAACTACCTGGAGTGTGTGACGTGAGTGTTTGAGCCGGAAAAAATTTCACTTCTATGTTCAGTAGATATTTTACAATCAGGCGTGGGCAGAGAGAGCACGCACCCAAATGGGTGCATGTGGAAAAACATTGAAATTCCATTAGACTAAAATTTAAACATTCTGCATGTAGGCAATAACAAATTAGTAACTAATAGATTTACTAACATGTTGTTATCCTTAAAATAGAAAGTTTTACAAACTTTTTATAACTAAAAGTCCACAGAATAGGCGACAAGTAAACTGAAAAATATAAAAGCACTTTTGTTTTTGCTCCAGTTTTTCACAGTTGAAAAGATCTAAGATTTTAATGTTCGACTAATGTGAACAGCCATCCACCTGACAGGTGTGGCATATCTGGATGTTGATGACACAGCATGATTATTGGTCAGGTGTGCCTTGAGCTGGTCACAATAAAAGGCCACTTTAAAACATGCACTCTTATTTTGGGGGAAAAAAAGACACATATTACACACTGAACTGTGTGACTTGAGCTTCAGATGTGTATTTGTTTTGGGGGGATCATCATGGATATGGAAATGAGTCAGTATCTGGTATGATGAAGTTGATCCAGCTGGGTGGATGCTCCTCTTCAAATGTGAAGTTACTGGATGTTGGTAGGAAGTGGAACACATACCTGGTGACCACAGAGACAAAATTACAACTTTGATACGAGGAATTCTCTACGTCATTACACTCGTAAACATTTTCATATATATGCCCTACATACTGCCAAACCACACTTTAATTGTTTAATCAGCTAATCATACACGTACATGCGTATATTTGCCTGTGGATCAGTGTTTCAGTTGGTTTGTATTCTACTTTCATGCTTCATGACAGTGCATACAAAGCCAGCTCTATAAGGAGGTCTTCCCAGTTTAGAAGGCTTTAGTAGACCTGCTCAGAGCCCTGATCTTAACCCCATACAACATCTTGATCAGGCCTCATCATTCAGCATCAGAGTCCAGCCTCACTAATGCTCCCTGTAGCCAGGTTGCAGCACCTGATAGAAAACCTTAGACCAGCAGCAGATTAATGTTGTGGTGTCCACATAGTTTATGAAGTATATGGCAAATGTGGTCCTTAAATATCTGCAGGATATTGCTTTTAGCTTCAAAGTCACCCCTTGATACATCACCTTATTGTGTTTTTAAGATCACTGTGTTGTCCAATCTGGTCCACAGCTGTTTATCTCCAAAATCCTCCATGTGCAGGTTGTTTCTGTCTTGTGGAGCTGATGTGACTCAGAGGAATAAAGAAGGGGAGACGCCTCTGGATTGCTGTGCCTATGGCTCCAGTGTGTGGACGGCCCTCAGTACCAACAAGAAGCTCACTGATGCCAGGAGAGGCAGGGATTGCTGTGGAGAGAGATTGCTCAGCAGGTAGACAACAACGCGTGTGTGTGTGTGTGTGTGTGTGTGTGTGTGTGTGTGTGTGTGCATGTATAGAAACAGTTATCTTTCATACATATTGCTGCTGCCTGCTCTCATCTCTGTTTGGGTCATTTTTATTTGCACTGTTCCTCTGAGAGCTGAGGTGTCTCTTCCTTTCCTGCTTCTGTAACACTATTAAAAACAACAACATGGAGTGTGACCAAGACCTACAACTAGACTATTTTTAGGTTTATGTGATGTGCTGTGGTTTTATACAGTGTGTACTTGTGCGGGTTACTCTACGTTTTAAATGGCAAGTGACATTCAAGATTGGGGACATTAGGGATCATCATCATTAGGGATTCAAAACATTGCCTTTTTTTCAACTATCTTGATGTTGTTCTTTTAAATGACACTGTTAAAACTTTTCATTTGAAGTAAAAGCTGCAGTTTTAATGTTTACAATGATCACAAACTTAGTTTAACGAGACTTTTCACTAGACGATGTAAAGGGAGTGTCAGGGCATTACTAAAGTCATTAGGATTTATCCTCTGGGATTTCTGTACAGTTGTAATCTTAATAACAATCATAACTTCATTTATATTGCACTTTTCCAAACAAAGTTACAAAGTACTTTACAAGAAAAAAGTAAAAGAAGTTCAGAGTACTTGAGCATAATACAAAAGTAGAAGAGCATAAATAAAATATCTCAAATCAACAGTAAAAAGGCCCGACACTGTCCATCAGTGCACAGAGCCACTGATGGGCCCTCTGCTGTCCATGAGGGCCCATCAGTGGCCCTCCTGTTTGATCCATGCCAGTAGCATGGATCAAACAGCTGGTTGCTGCTGCTGGAGATGACATAGCTGAGAGAGTGAACCAATCAATTCACTTAACTTAAATTTGTGTTGTACTTAATCATAATGTACATTATCTGAAGGCACTTTTCAGGATCAGGTCGAGACTTTACTGTATTATAGAGAAAAACACAATAGTTTCCACAAAGAGCAGCACTTGTGTGGTGACGGTGAGGAGGAAAAACAGGAAGAAACCGCCAACAGAACCAGTCTCAGGGTGGGGAGGGAGAGAGAGGCAGAAGAGAAGGAGAGGCAAGGGACAGCTGTATATACTGTTGATTGGTAATTGCAATTGTGAAAATACTACTAATCCTACTACTCCAAATGTTTTTGTATAGTAGTATTAACAACAACAACAACACTGGGTGTCGTAGTGGCCGATCTGGATCCTGCTGCTCTGGAAAGAGAAGGAGAGACAGAGATGAGAAGCACAAACTTTGAGAGAGAAAAAAATACAAAGCCAATGACATGAAGCTATCAGCTGGTAAACCAATAGTGAGCTGAAAAGCTCTGTAGTACTAAGGGGAGTTGTCTGTCACTGCACAACCCACCCTCCACCCCATCACATCATACACAGTCATTTAACCTATTGCGAATAAGTGAGTTATTTCTTATTTTTATAAATATTTCTCCAAAGTCTCACCGTCGCTATCTCCAAGAAGACTTGAAACAAGGCCAACGGGACTGGAAACGCTTCACGTCTTATCTAAAAGGCCTCTTCAGTCCTGGGCTAATGTCGAGTCAGCGTTAAACACTAAACTTCCACTGCTGCAGTCACTGAATGTGATAAACTGAGATTTAATTGTGAAAGGTCAGTGAGCAGAGCTACAGACCCAAATAGATTCTGAAAGGTCAACTGGGCTTAAAATCAAGCCTAAATCTTTGAGCATTGCCACAGAAAGGTTTCAAAGCCCTCTGTCATATTTCATATCAGCCTTCTTCCTTTGAAATCTTTACTTCCTCAGTACAATGTGTTGGCAGAAAACCTTTGGGAATTGGCTTCAAAGAAATAGTTCAGTGCTATAGGAACTCACTAATTTTCTTTCTTTCTGAGAGCATGATGGGAATCTTGATTTCAGTCCGATGTCTGTGTGTTGAGCACAGATCTGGGATGATCCAGGAGAAACTAGCTGGTCTGGAACAACAGCTCTTAAGATCCCTGTTTTTAAATGCTTGTTTGTATACCCAAATGTGGATGTAAATGAGATATAAACACAACAATTTGTGGGTTTTAGATAAGACTATGTGGTGGAACTAAATAATTTAGGCATAGTCACTGAACCCAGCTGTTGCTGACAAAGAAAGAGCTTCAGCATGAAGCACCTCAAACCACCAGCTGTTGCATGTACATTTGTGTTTGTGTTAAATGTGTTCATCAGTGAAGTTCAGAGGTGCTGCTAGGTGTGTTTTTCATCTTGAACAGAACCAGGTTGGTAGTTGGGCTAACCCCATCATGACTCCAGCTCTTCTGTTAAAGATGAATGAGATGCGGGTCCATCTCTTCTGTATCCTGTTTCCCCTTATCTGAATTCCTGAAAAGGTTTTTATTATCCACTATTATCTTCATCTGTGTGTCATTAAGTCATTTTCAATACTTGAGTGTGATATTCTCTTGATACAGATACAGACAAAAGGAAACACCAACATACAGTGTCTCTGTCAGGTGTTGTTCCATCACCTGGTGCCAGAACAGCCTCATTTGTACTCGTCACTGATTTACATTCACATCATTTTGACACTCATGAAACCATCAGTAATCTTTTTCTTTTTAACAAACATATTTGAGTCAGATTTTAGAATCATAATCTCTCCCTCTCTCAGGGACATCTCTCGGGGTTACGAGGCAGTTCCCATCACCTGTGTTAATGGTGTCGACAGCGAGCCCTGCCCTCAAAACTTCAAATACATCCCAGACAACTGTGTCACGTCCCCACTGGACATAGACAAGGACATCACTCACTTACAGGTGAGGCTTCAGCACTATTGCTCTCCCCAAAGACAGCAAAACAAGACACGTTTGTTCTGATCTTTCTGTGTATATGTAAATCAGCTATATTTTTGTTATTGTCAACAACTCACTTTTTACTACGAGTGAGTGTATCCTACAAACATGTATTGCATCAGTACCTAAAGCTGGATATATATATAATTCCTTTGAGCCACACTGTAGATTAGTACGACTCTACCCACTCACAAATTAATGCACCGCTGAAAATAGTCATCCAAAATTCCATTTTCCCCCTGTTTGAGTAAGAGCAGTTGGCCACTGTAGTAAAAGATAGTCAGTGACCTGTTTTAGGAAATCAAAAATACCTGATTTGTGACTCATTCTAGTTAGTTTTGGTCACCATGGCATTCAGCTACTTTTTTGTATGCTATCAATCTGCTACACTGCCGTTAAGCAGCAACTCCACGATCACAGTGTTAACACCAGGGATCAGCTGATTGTGCTGAGGCTGAACAGCATGGTGACCAAAACAATCAGAAGGACACACAGAGGATGGAGAGCAGAACTATATCTCACTTCTGTCTTCATGGGCAACATGAGATTGCTGAACAAGAGGATGGACAAATCAGAAGGACTTAAGTCCCTGTGGTTCAGAAGGACTGACTACAGTGAGTGAAGTATTGTATTTCATAGAGATGTGGCTCCAGTTACTTGCGCTACCTCCAACAGATGTTTTCCAGAAGTGGAATGTTTCTGCTGCCCAGACATTAAACTATAGCCACAAGGATATGTTCATACCAGATATCCTTGGAGTCCCCAACCCACTCTGTTACAGCATGACTGTCTCTGGGGGTCTTCAACTGGACAAGACTCCCCCAACGCTCAATGCAGTACCAGAGGATATAAGAACCTGGAGCAGGATTGGAGAGTCTGCCTTGCATAACTTTTTAACATTTATATTTGTAGATATATTTTTTTCAATTCACTTATTGTGTATTTGTTATATTATAAGATATTATTATAGTAGTTCCTTTTTTATTTATTTCCTTCCTCTTTCTGAGTTGTGTCTTGAGCCATTGTAACAAAGTCATTTCCCTGAGGGGATTCTGATTGTTTTTAAAGATTCCCGTCTTCAGCAGGAATCAGTTGACTGGAGCACAACGCACAACCGCAGTGTTGAGAAACACAGACATTGTTGGTTTTGGTCTTTTCATGAAATCTGTTTGCAGAAGAAAGAAAAATATAAAAGATCACTTGTCTTATCCTTTTACCCAAAGCAGTCTTTACTGGGACACATTTGCTTCATTGTGACTTTTGACTTTTTAACATGAATAGGAGTCAAACTGTAAGGAGCTGCCATCCAGTTTTCAGTTTCTAGTTTTTTTTTTTATCAGGACGTCATATTACGAGCATGACAATTAAAATGATATATTATGAATAAAAATAGATACAGAAATGTAAGGTGAAAGCTGCAAAATATTGTGCAACTTGACTTTTAAAAGCTCATCGATTGTGTCATTTAGCACTGCAGCTGCACAGACGACTGCTCCTCCAGCACCTGCATGTGTGGTCAGCTCAGTCTGCGATGTTGGTATGACAGTGTAAGTTGACACAACCATATTTGTGACACTATTTCATCATCAGCATTCTTTATATATATCAATAGCAATGTCTATTGTTTTAATCACAGTTTTATCACATTGTGGTTTTATGTTTGTTTCTGACATATGGTCTTGTGTTTTTGTTCTTTAATAATATAACAGTTAATCCAAATGAAAGATGGTTTTCATTGATTAACAAACATCAGGGTGAATGTTTAGCTGCTTAATTTCTATTTCTGTAAGTTTTTTGGATAAAGTAAATATGCATTTCTCTCTACAAATCAAGGACCAACAGACAACATCTCTAAACAAAACATCTTTGTTTTTATCACCTTTCATGTTGTGTGTATACATGTGTGTGTGTGTGCGTGTGCATGTTGTGTGTGCAGGATGGTCGACTACCTCTGGACTTTTGTCAGCGGGAGCCCCCAGTGCTGTTTGAGTGTAACCATGCCTGCTCCTGCTGGAGGACCTGCAGGAACCGGGTGGTCCAGAAGGGACTGAGGTAACATTCAATTTCCTGAGATGTTGCCTGCAGCTCTTCATCTAACAGCTCCCTCACTACTGAATATCCTGTTGTAAGAGCCCAAAGGGCCTTTTTAAAATTTTCTCCTCAAAATAAAAGCCCCTTTGGTTTCCTGCGCAAAAAGATTTTTATATGAAACAGCAACAGAAGTCTGCTCTCAGTTTGCTCTAGCATTGACTTAAATCGGCAAATAAAGCTTCAGCAAGGCTCCACTGAGAAAATATTATCAGCATCTGCATGAAAACAAGTGCAGGAACATGCAAATGTAACTAACTCCAATCCATGAAGACTTTTAATTCAGAATCTGACCAAGCACTGAAAGCTAAGAACCACCAGCCGACCTGCTCTGATCTCAGCCCGTCTCTCTGCCATATTCACATGGATGAAAGAACCCCACCTTCAACTACTGACTAAAACCCTTAATTGTCCTGGTCAATCAGTCTCTTCATCATGATGTCAATATCAAAATCGCCTCTACATCTCTCACCCCAATGAAGGTTGTGAGTGGGTGTCGGGTTTAATGACCAGCTTTCCCTCTCTGACAATGTTGCATCTGTCTTCTATACAACATCAGAAAATCAGGTCTTACCTGACTCAGTACACCACTCAGCTCTTGGTCCAGGCCATGGTTCTCTCTCACCTTAACAACTGCAATGCCTCTCTGACAGCCTCCCATCACTAGGAGAAAAAAACAGGAAAAGGAAAAGGTTGTTTTCCTCTGTGCATGAATAAAATCAATGTAATATTTTGTCTTAATTTTTTTCTGAAGCAAGCTGCCTTTTTATCAGCTGCTGGATTACATAACTGCCTTGCTCTTGTTTGTTTCAGAGCTCGACTGCAACTCTTCAGGACACAGAAAATGGGCTGGGGAGTGAGGGCTATGCAGGATATCCCTCAAGGAACATTCATTTGCGAGTGAGGCCAGGCTCTCATAAGAGAAGCGACTGAATTCAGTGTTTTACAACATGAAATATTGAAGAGCAGCTGAGCTCTGAGCTCTCTCCACCCCTCTTGCTTCCACAGGTATGTGGGAGAGATCATCACTGACGCAGAGGCTGACAAAAGAGAGAACGACTCTTTCCTCTTCACCCTCGACAATAAGGTGATTTAACTTGTTGACCTGAGCTTGAGCTGTGTTCGACAACTGTGACACAACTGCACACACAACCAAGTTGTTCACAAACTTGGTGATGTCAGACAGTCCAGTTTAATGCAGACAGAACGGTTTATATTCTATTCTACACAATTAAACTGTGGATTTAACAAAAATACAGATAAAGATAATTAAATGATCCAAAAATATGACAAAACAAAACGAGCATAAACACAAAACATGCTGTCCAATCAAATCAACAGGCTGAGATGTAACACTCACTGTAAAGCCACGTTGGCCAATCACAAGCCTTAAAAAGGGAATCGCTGATTCAAGTTGGCAAACAAAACAAAACTGTTTCCACAGGCACTCTGTGGAAGCTGGAACACTAGACACCCAGCAACAGTACCGGGGCAGTGGGAACAAAAGGAGCTCAGGTGACTTTAATTGACATAACATGGTCAAGAACATAACATCGCTCCACATTTTAGTCACTGTGTTCACCTCCGTGGTTTTGGAATCCCTGTCTGAGAGCCCCTGCAGTAGGCACAAATGAAACCAGGACAGGTTTGATCCAGATGGTTTCACCCATAATCCTGGTTTATTACAGCCTGATAATTATAAAATTGTGCTCAACAAATTATAGACAATACCAGAACCATGAGCAGTCAGACAATCAGGAAACAAACCAACAGGGTCGAAGGATGAAATGAAGGGGGACTATAAAGCTATGACCCAAACTGTTGTTAACATTTCTCAGAATCAACAGTCCTGCTTTCTGCTTCGACCTTGACCTGCTGTACTCACTGTAGTTGTTGTTGCATTATACATGGTGCCTCAGTCTCTGTGTGACCTCTAAATACAGTGTTAAAGGTAATCTGGGGAAACGGTGCTTGCGTTTGTTGCCCACATTCACAGTCACTCTTTTTTTCCCATCTTGTCCAGGTGAGGGATGTCCACTGTATTGATGCAAGACTTTTCGGCAACATCGGCCGCTTCATCAACCACCTGTGTGAGCCCAATCTGCTGGCTGTGAGAGTGTTCACCATGCACCAGGACCTGCGCTTCCCCAGAATAGCCTTCTTCTCCAGTCGGTCCATCAAAGCTGGAGACCAGATAGGGTGAGTGCTGCAAAATCAATCGCAGCTCTGTCTCGCGGAGAACTTCAAATTAAAGGTTTAAACAAGGATAATATGATTGGACTGTGGTCTCTTCCTCAACAGGTTTGACTATGGTGATCACTACTGGAGGGTGAAGAGCAAGTACTTCAACTGCCAGTGTGGTTCTCTCAAGTGTCGCCACTTAGCTGCTCGCAGAGAGAAACTGCCTGATGACCACTGATCTCTGCCTGTTTCGGTGCCCTGTTTAATGTCAGAAACAATGTCTTCTCAAGCAGACACCACATTTCCATCAGGTAATCATCAGTGGGATTGTACGGTTTTTTGTTTGAATAGAAAGATGAATATAGTTGAAATATGTCATCCAAGATCTCAGGATGTGACTTATTTATACTTGGGTTTAAGTTTCTTTCTGAAGAAGAATGCGGTTTTCCACCAGCCAGTAATACTGTATGTGAGAGAGGGTCTGACTAGTTTTAATTCAGGTAAAAAAAATCTTAACATTATTTTAACATCCACAGACTCTCCCTTTGACACTGCAAACTGTTATATCTGTGAGCTAAAGACGTTAACTCATTTTTTTGGTAGTCTGATTTCTTCTGTGAAATTTTTACTATACATCTAATTAGCAATTAAACACATTTTTAAAGTATCTTTGTCTTGTATTTTTTTTTTTTTTTTTTTTGATGAAAGTAGAGACACGGTTTCTCTCTTTGCACAGAAGCATTAGTGAGGTCCAACACTGGATCCCATGGCCTCCGAGTTCTCCACAAGTCCACCAAGCCATGTTTTTATGGAGCAGAGTGTGCACACAGGCGTCATTTTCATGTGGACTCAGGAACGAGATGAACACAAGCTGTGACAGAGTTGGAAGAATCGTTGTCTAAAAATAACATTGCATGCTGGAGCAGTGATCTTTCTCTTTATTGAAACTAATGGCTAGTGTCCTAAATGAAGACATGAAAAAGGTCCGGTCTGGGATTCAGAGAGGGGAAGCCTTC
Organism: Rachycentron canadum; assembly: GCA_038496675.1. Classification (NCBI taxonomy): domain Eukaryota; kingdom Metazoa; phylum Chordata; class Actinopteri; order Carangiformes; family Rachycentridae; genus Rachycentron; species Rachycentron canadum. The sequence goes on from CM076654.1 coordinate 23,485,356, forward strand.
CGCAAAACTTCAGATGCATTCATAGGTTCACTTTAATCTGATCTAATCTTCATCCTCTCAAACAAGACAGCAGCTGTTTGTCATGCAGGAGAAGCTGTAGTTTAACTGCTGTAGCCTACACGGGGTCATATTTTATCAATATTTCAATACATTTTGATTTCGTAATAAAAAAAAAAAAAACATCTATTAGTTGTGCCTATAAACATGCTCTTATATTGAAAATATTTATGGAAGTATCTTTATTCTTTCTCCTCCTCCCGCTTCCTCTCATATTCAGAGCAGACAGGATGCTGTTTCTGCAGCGTAACTGGGCTTTTCCTGTTATTTCCTATCACTCAGTGTTCAGGGGCTCTCTGTTTAGGGTGAAGTCCTAATTGACTCTGTGACTCAGTATTTTTTTTTCCAGTATTTGATGTCATTTTCTTTTTGTTTTGAGACGATGTGGCTGAGCCAGGCTGCCTGGTGTGTGTGGGCAGAGCTTCGGGACCAGCTGGCATAGGGGGCTCCTGCGGTATTTTTAAGTACAAGTGATTTGTTGTATTTGTCTTTTTGCCTGACCTGCTTGACAACTTAATGTCACTCCTGGGTGGGATGAATAAAAATATATCTATCTAGCTATTCATTTCAGCTGTAATTCTTTATTATTCCACGACAGGATCTTTGACTTTTGTCTTCATTTTTTGTTTCACCATATATTAATTCAACATTTTATACTTCCTTGTAGTCACTTCCTGGTTTTGGCCCTTATTAGGTCTTGGACCCTTGGTTCATGTGGGCCTCAGACTCATGACAGAGGAGGAGGAGGAGTTCCATTCCTCCTCTTCCAGTGGGACACACATGTCTCAGAGTATGGTTTGTCTTTACGTCTCCTTTTTGCTGTTTTGCTGCTGTTCTCCTGAAGCTGTCATAATATTATTATTATTATTTTTTTAATATTTTGTCCCGCCTTCCCCTGCTGTCAGCGGTTTGAGGGGCATGATGTCCTCGAAACTCTTCCATCGCGTCCCTGTTGCTGCTCAGTGCTGTTGGGGCCCAGTTATATGTCCTGCGTATGTTGAGCTAGGTCTCTCTCTCTCTCTCGCTCTCTCTCTCCTCCCTGTTGCTATGGAAACAGGGCCGGCCCAGGTGGAGCCACTGGCTGGCGTCTTGCCGATCACGTGGGGGTCTGAGGATGAGGAGCAGTGGAGAAAGTGATGTCTCTACATTAACGGCTGCTTCGTGGAGACGAGCCGCTCAGCCGCGGTACCTCCTCGGTTAACGGGCGGAAGAAAGTGACGGCGGAGTGCTTTGAGACCGAGACCGGGACCGGGACCGGGACCGAGGGCGACGCGGTTCAAAGTGGAGTCCGTCCGGCGTTGAACTCGCGATGAAAACGACTCTTCGGGACGGAAACGATGTGGTCTTTGGAGGTTTTCTGGAGGAAAATACACCCTGACTCTTCACTGTGACGATTCGCAGTGTTTTCCTGTGTCGTAGTCGCTTGTGTCTCGTGTGTCTCCTGTGTCTCGTGTGTCTCTTTCCACCCCGGCTTTGGCAGAAGGCACGTCTGTAGCGTGGACTTGTAGCGTTGGCGCCAGTGTGTTTCTACTCCGGGAGAAGCTCAGACGAGGACGGAACAGCCGTGAAAAAATGATGCATCATGGAGTCCGAGCACCTGAACTTTGAGCAACAATTTCATGTCAGAGAGGGAGGCAGCATGGGAGGCGGCAGAGCTGAGCAGGCAACAGCCTGACGCTGAAGAAAAAAGAGCCTCCCTCTGCTTGTTTTGTTGTGAATGTTTGACTCTTCTCTTCGTGGACGACGCACGCACCCAAAGGACCTGGAGGACGGGACGACAGTGTGTGTTGTGATGCTTCTTTTCCATTTCTTCTCTGTTGTCAGTTTTGGTTTCTCCAGCAAGATCTGTGCTATCCCAGAATGGCTCGCTTTGAAGACGAACTGTCCAGTCGCTATGGAGGCGGCTGTCCCGCGGGCCCGGCCAGAGGGGCCAGTCGGCAGCCGGGGCCTCCGGGGGGCCAGAGAATGTACAAGCAGACGATGGCCCAGAGAGCCAGGACCATGGCCATTTACAACCCCATTCCAGTCAAACAGAACTGCCTCACCGTTAACCGCTCCCTGTTCATCTTCAGCGAGGATAACATCATACGGAAATATGCCAAAAAGATCACCGAATGGCCATATCCTTCCTGTCCGGTCTCACCCCCACACGCTGCTCGAACCCGTGTACGGCCAACGCCGCGCCGAACTCCGCCAAAGAAAAAGCCCATTTAAGGTTCCGGCGTAACTTACATGTGTCTAGGAGACCATACACAGCCAAAACAAAACGAAAGGTCGCAACATTTGATTCTGCATATATACAACATTCAGAGGTTGATCTATATCACTAAAATGAAAAACTTCCACAGCTGGTTCTCCTGTTGTTTCCACCGACTCAAACACGGGGTTGCAGTCACGATGTGGTGCTCCTCAGTCCAATTTCTGTAAAATAAATAAATCTGCCAGAGATCTCATTTAAACCATTTTCTTTGATGGGATTTATGACAAGCAAGGGAACCCTAAAGAGTCGCATTTCTAATGGAGCTTGGCATCATTTCTTGAGAACTTTAAAGAGATTAGTTATTACTTAAAGCCAGTATGAGGGCTGGCTGCAGAACATGCTGCTTGGTGTTTCTAAATGTGTTTTATGCCGAGGCCTCTTGTAGGGGTTTTCACATGACGAGGCGTCTCATTCTGAATAAATGAGCTGTCTCATCTGATCTTGATCCAGGCAAAGTCTTGCTTTTGTCTGCATTATGGGTAGATGAAGCCAGGCCAGAGCAGCCTTCGTACACCCTTAAAGTTCATTTATAGGCTGTATAATGTCAGTGTGGAGGTTTTCTCGGTAAGGGAGCTGTGTCAGTCTGCAGATGGTGCTGTCCAGAGTGCTGAACTCCCAGCAAACAGCAGGCTGGCCTCAGCATCAAGGCGGTGGCAGTCTGCATGGGTGTGACACCAAACAAACAACCACGGCGATCAAGTGCAGCACGATGAATTTCAAATGAACTGCTGGCTCATTTCTAATTGACTTAGCTTTGCAGTGAACGATTGTGTGAGTGCGGATGCCACCTGTTGCTTTGCGTATTGACTCGCCAACAAAATAACTTCTCACCGGTGTAGATTTGGATACTTTTTAAGGAAAAGTCAATGTTTGTCACCTCACATGATAATGAGCATTAGAGGTGTTGCAATTAATTCACATTAAGTTGTGTAATAGCCTCCATTACTTAATTCACTGCTTGATTACCCCTGGTGCTGAACAAACATTTATCATGCTTTGATGTCGCACTGAGTTTACCGAGTCTTTATCCTGATGCAGAGCAATCATGACGGCGCCACAGGATGATCTATAGTGGCCCCAAGCAGCCGGAGTCCATTGGCCGGCTCCCTGTCCTGAGGATGTCCTCCTCCCGGCAGAGCTGGAACAGTTTTTTGAGGGAAGTTGGAGTGGTCGTGCTAATGACACAACAGCAGAGCAGCACTGCGGGGAAGAGAGACCCAGTAATCTGTACAAATCTGTGTATAGTTTCTTATAAGTAGCCAGTTAAGTTCACTTACTTGTCATGATAAATTGCTGTCAGCTTGTGTAAACAGTTTTATAGTGTTCTCTGTAGTTGTGGAGGGAACTTTTTCCAAAATCTCCAGTAATAACTTGATTTAAAAAAAAAAAAAAAAAAAAAAATCCAACAGAAAACTGGGGCTGCTTAAATCCTTTTTAAGTGTTGCTGTGTCCCCGCTTCATACTACATTTAAACTGTATTCAGTATGACTGGATACTAACCTTTACTGTGCACAGTTTTAACAGTAAGTCGAGTAACGTTTTTTTGATTGTCTGCCCACAGATAGTTACAGTGTATTTGCAACATTTCAGCGGATTGTTAGTGAGATTCAGGTGCACCTCGGCAGGTCGAGATTATAACGGAGCGTTTACCAGGTACTAAGAAAGAACGCTTCTCTGCAGAGGAGTGGTATCTCTGTCGGAGCGGGGGAGGCGCTCAGAAACAGCTGTTTGTGGCCTCCAGCTCTCTCCCTCTCTCATTGCCCCTTTTTCCTCATTCCCTGGGGAAAATGGAATTAGGACTGAGAGTTTTATTTACAACAGGCCCATGGGCGCTTAGATGGGTGCAAGTGCATTTGCTATTTAACCAACGCGGGTGCTGAATTGGAAAATGACTGCGTTGGTCTGAAACTGGCAAAGATGCTTGCGTTGCACTTAGTGTTGCTTTGTGCCAGTTGCAAGGAAGGCCCCAAGTCGTTTGCAAGAAAGATAGACCAACAAACACCAAGCAACAAATCAGCTAAAGAGGCATTGTTCCCAGTCATCCTCTTTTATTTGTGCATTATTGTTTGTCAATAATCTTCAAATGTTTGTATTACTTTATGAACTTTGTTAAGTTTAATGTATTTGTTTAATGGTGTGGTTTGTGTTTGCATGTGCAACAAACTGAAATTCCTTTCCACGAGAGTTCCTTAACGCTCTTACTCCATTTGAGTACATGATCCTAGCCACCATTATCGCAAACTGCATTGTGCTGGCTTTGGAGCAACACCTACCGGCCTTAGACAAAACACCGATGTCAGAGCGTTTGGTAAGTAGCCACATGACTGCTTTTTATTTCTTACTGTACAGCTCTTCATGTCTTACACAATAGAAAAGATCATAAACTGCAACCACAGTGCTGCTTTGCTCCCTTTGTATTGGTTTGAGACATTTTCATATGAGTGACTTTGATAATTGTCGAATTGTCTCCAGTTTGCAAAGCAGCTCAAAGAGGTGGTCTGGTTGTTCTCAGCTGCAGACTCTGACTGCTGCAGTGAAGTAATAGACTCTTAATCCAATCTTTCCTCTTTTTCCAGTCCACGTGCTCATGGATGTGAACAATTCAGTGCCAAAAATATCAAATGTTTTAATAAGAGCTGAAAATGTGCAGCAGTACTGACACTATTTTCACAAACATTTTGAATGCAATGTAGGATTGCATTTTATTTTTTCCTCAGCGCTCTAGGTTCAACAGAACCCTGCAGAACTGCCTTTGATCCCCACTGTGTATAATTACCTCTGGTTCCCCCTGCTGCGCCCTACCCCCGCACCAGCTCTCTTGTTAAGTCTTTCCATTAAAGCAGCAAGTGCAGTGAGCCTTACTGTCCAATCAAAGAGCTGGCAGTGGCAGGGGCAGGGCTGTTTTAGGAATGAAATGCCACTACTGAGACCCCCTAGCTGCCAGATTTCATTGATCTGTTCCCGGAGACGGGCTCAAACCCTGTCTGATAGCTATACCACAGAGTTTATGATGATAAGAGGTGATTAGAGGTGTCATCAGTTCTGTTCCACAGCATGATAAAATCTCCCACAGAGCCTTTCCCTCTTACCTAGCCATTATTATTATTATTTAGCCACAGTCGATATTTTGATGTCGGTTAGTGCTACATAAAATGGTAATTTTCATTGTTGATTCAACTGCCAATTATTTTAAAATTTTTAAATTCAAAGATTAAAAAAAGCAGATCACAAGTTCTCAAAACACAAGACAGTTGTTCAAATTTAACTAGTATAGTTGAAAAACCTGAATCACAGAGATGATTTATTGATCACCTAAATCATTGACAGATTATTTTCAGTGAATAATGAATTATTCACATAATCATTTGCGCTATTGTCCATGCGCTCCTTAATATTTTGATGATTTGATCTCATGATGTTGAGTTTGAGGTTTATCTTTAACCAAAACCATAGTAAAACAGAACATGATAACTGAGCTTGCTCTTCAAATGGGTGAGCCCTAACACTACCAGGGGCCCCCTGTCCCCGCCCCAGGTAAAGTATGTATTAGGGGTGTAACAATACATTTTTACAACAATATGATACATGTCATTTTCCATGGTTCTGATACGATTCAATACAATTTGATTCAATGTGACTGTGAAATAAATACCTGGATACTGGACAGTGCAGGTGAGGATTCCTAATTCTGGCCCAAGTTTTTCTTGTAAGGGAATCGGGATAAATTAATTAAAGATATAAACAAGTAAACACAACGAGTAATGGAAAATACATGCACCTTTTATTCAAAATGCAACCACCGTTTCCTCAGGCTGATAAACACTGGTTGAACCTGCTGCTATTGTTCTACAATCAGAGATCAACTTATCTGTCATACATGCACTTTCACATGATGGCGCTGGGATCAAAGAGCTGCAGCAGGCGAGTCCAGATATGGCGAGGTTGTTGGATTGGATAGATAGGGGGTAGATGAGAGGCAGCACTTGTAGCTTGTAGCTAGCTTTATTATAATTATGAACCAAATATCCTGGTCTTTGTGTGAGTGAACTGCCCCGGATGATGAATTCCTCCCTCACTGGGGATGCTCAATGTTCGTGCCCTCCCTGATGTACTGCTTTCCTGGAGGCCCTGCATTGGCACATTTCTCAGTGGAGCAAGTATAGTTTACTGGCCCTCTACGTATGTTATTGGACAGTGGTGTGAGCCCTGCTTCACATGTCAGATACACAGGACCCCTGTGCCTAAGCATGGAGCATCCAATGGGGTGGGGGACCAGGCAATGCAGCTGTTCCAGGCTTTATATGCAATTATTAGCACGGTGTTAATTTGAAGATTGAATGCTAGTGCATTCCAGAGGTGGTTCACTGTGATCGGGGGATAGCAGCTGAGATTCTTCAGAGAATGTTGCAATTTTAGAGATTATGAAGGGATGCGGGATGAAGGGTCACTAGATTAGGACTGTGTGGCTGTGTGTCATTCACTCTGGATGAAATGAGACATCCATTCATTGATGAGGTTGTGACAGGTGCATGTTGAGGCATAGAAGGGAAATGGGAAATGTGCGACATTTTGAAATATCATATTTTCTCACTATAATAGTACATTGTTTAAATATATGGTTCGTCGAGACAGTATGTAATGTCAGCTATATCTGGTGTCCAATTTGGATTAGTGTGTTATAATTAGTTATAGTACTAGACTGTGAAGTTCTGAATTGGGTTTTACATAATGTTTTATACTGTGCAACTTTTTTTGTCTTGCGTTATGATGGCAGGATGGGGCTATTGTTCATGAATCTGTTTATTGCGTCTGTTTAAAAATCTTGGTATGATATGGACACTGTTGTGTTCGCTTGGGTTTTTAGCAGAATACTCACACACAGTGTATTTTGGGCTTTTATTGTGAAAGCTAAGAATAGAAGTATGACATGATATATGTAGCCGTTGTTGACAGTGTGGGAAGCAATGTGAAGTTTTGCTTTCTGGTTCAGATTACAGAACCTCTGTCTTTATTTCACAGTCCTCTTGGGCACAGCTCATAACCCTCGGCAACCCCGATGAGATGTGGAAAATCATTCCAGGAAGGCCTGTTTCAGTTTAGTTTAGATCTTTGTGTTGTTAGGCTTAATGATGCTGTTTCTAATAGTTTAAGAACGGACTTTATAACTGGAAAATGACCTCACAATAATTTTTATAGTCATTTATACAAACATTTTTATGGTTTAAGGACTACAAAAAAATAGTAGACTTACCCCAGCCTTGTTACAGGTTAACCAGGAGTATGTGTTTGCATGTATCTAATTGGACTGCACAGAACCATTTTGCCTTTAATGGCCAAAGAAGAGTCAAGTTAAACTATTTGCTGATGATACTGTTCTTTTTGCCTTAGCCCTCTGTGTCTACCCACTGTTCCAATGCAGTGAACGAGGAGACAATAATATCAGTCCAAATACACCCTTATTTTGTGAATAAACAGGATTTGTTAAATGTTGACACAAGCTGTAAAATAGTCTAAAATTGCTGAAGAGAATTCAGTAAGACTTTGAAGTAAACAAAGTAAACAATCTGATCTGAGTCTAGTTTACTATAGCTCATGCTACTGACATCTGATTCACATCAGATTAAGGTTCAGTACCAAGCCTCATTTGTGATACCTAATTAAAACCATATCTCGTCTCATTTCTACTATACAATTCACCTGAAATGCTTTACAGCCATTAACCACTGTATGAAAAGGAAGGATAGAAAAGTGATCACAGACAATAACTGGCCTTTTATCCAGGATTAACAGGTCATCAGTGCCCCCTAATAGACCCCACTCAGAAAATTACCAGACACCAAGAAGAATGGTCTAACTTTTTAAAAATATTTGGCAGTGCAATAGCAGTGAATCCCTCATTTACCTATTTATTGCTTTGGCTTAAATTTGTCTTAAATTTAATAAACTGATAAAATACTGGAGTTGCCCAATTACATATGTAACCCCTTCTTTTTTTTCAATTTAATGTCCAAAGTTGTGTCTAATTCAAAGGATGTGACTGCAGTGTCCTCAATATAGTTGTTCCTAAGAGCTTTTTGGGTTGTTAAAAAATATGACATAATGTGTGCACAGCATTGGTGATGATCGTGGGACTCTAAATCTCATAGATCTGAAGCTGTTAAGCAAAAATATAAGGACACTTCATTTTATTAGAGGTTGATGACATAGATTGGTAAACATTTGATTTTACTGATATAACCATATGGAAGTTAGTAACTTTATGAGTCCTCCTTACTATAATCTGCTTTTTTCCTAACAGGACGACACAGAGCCCTACTTTATTGGAATATTTTGTTTTGAGGCTGGCATCAAGATCATCGCCCTGGGCTTTGCCTTTCACAAAGGCTCCTACCTACGTAATGGCTGGAATGTAATGGACTTTGTGGTGGTCCTAACAGGGTGAGTAGCACTGGCCTAATGGCTTATACGGCTCCTAAGTGACAGAGCTGATGGGCAGCAATGATTAATGGGAGGAGGGGATAGCTCTGCTCTCACTCTGTATGTGTGTGCGTGTTTGTGTGTGTGTGCGCACGTGCTTGTGTGTGTGTTTTACATTTCTAATGATCAGTGGAGCCTAGCCATTACAGATGGAAGGGTGTTTGCTGTTTCCTTCCTGTCTGAATAAATGGAGTCTTAAGGTGGTATTGTCTACATTTGATGTTCAGAGGGAAATCAGGGCACACACGCTGCAGAAATTAGTGCAACACAGGGAAATATATTTGTAGCACTCCATTTCTGATTTAGAAATGGTGAAAGCCGTACAAATTGTTTAAGCACTTTCAGCCAGTAGTTTTTATTGGACTCAAAGGGCCAAGCACAGGCTCTGCAACAGTTTTTTATTGTAAAATCTCACAAAGTTTGCAGGAACTGAAGGCAGAAGACGTTCAGAGATTTGAGGGTTGAATCTTAATGGAAATTGAGTTTGACTGCAGAGGGATTGCTATCCTTCTCAATGACAAATAGCCCAGTGTAATTAGGTGACAGTTTCCTGGATTCAGTTCTTAAAGGCATATTTTTGGGAAATAAGGAAACCTTCTGATCTGATTCATAAATGGGAGCTGGGCTCCAGTGCTGGGCTTCCATGAAAGATTGTTGCTGTCCACTGAGTGTTGAAGGTCTGTGTTATTCCAGACCTTTGGACAGTGGTTTAAATGATGCTTCACTGCGGGAACTGGGATCTTGCCTTCCTGAGAAGGAAAGATAGCCAAGATGTGTTTCAAAAGGGGACACACCTGTAGCAGCACTGATAAGGCTGTTGACCATATTCAGTCCAGGGTAGATGTGTTCCATTTAGGTGCTGCCTTTCCCATTGTGTCTTTCCCTCCCTTTTTTGTTCATGTTTGTCCCCAGTTTATGTCTCTACATGCCCCTCTTCTCATCACCCTTCCCATGCTCATTCAACAATCCCTCTCACTGGTTCATAGTGGAAACGGACGCCACACATGCTGCCGACTCTCAAGCCAAACGTAAATATGATGAGAGTTTGGTTACCACACTCAAAACATTCCACTAACAAATAACTGGCACTGAAAACTGGCATCCAACTGTATTGGTCCATTTATTGTGGAAGGGATCATTAACCCTGCCTAGGTCCAGGAGAATACACCCTACCTTCCTTGTCTCCCAGCTGAGCCCAGTCTCTTCCAGTTGTCTGTTGTGTTTCCCTCCCTTTTTGCTTCTCGTCCTTGTCTGTGTGCATGTGTGTGGGTTCGCTGGACAGAATATCTAGTTCCCTCATGTTGCAACCTGCACACTTGGATCTAATCCACTAATCATCATATGCAATATAAAATCCTGAATCATCCTTCCACTCATAGACAATTCTAGATTTTTTTTTGTGAGTTTGTTACTTGTCTAGTGCATTGCCTCTCCTGAGCTCCATGTCTTCGTACTCTGCTGTGTGTGTGTGGTAGCTATTTCAAGCTCTTCATCATCATTGGTCAGTTCTGCCAAGTCCTCCACCTGCGTTGCCTTCCCGGCTTCTGCAGGTTCTGCTCCCCCGCCCACCCAATGTCCCCTCCCAGTCCTCCCCCATCCATTCCCAATAAACCAGTTTTTGAACTTTTGCACACTTGGTCTCTGAGTTCATGTTTGAGCCTCCATGTGGAGTGGCTGGATGCTGTCAGGATCGCAGGGCCGCGTCAAGGCTCACTCAGTTTGACTGTTAGTTTGAGGATTAAAACCAGTGGCATCTAGCTCTTGGCAGAAGAGGAGGAGGGTTAGAGTGTGGTTTCGACCAGGATGACAAGTGAAACCAGAAGTGTGGATCACCTGCAGAACTTGGGATCTAACAGTCTGGAACAAGTTACTTAGTGGACCGTTACCAGGATCTGGTTGATTTTGACCTCCCAGGATGATGACCAGTGGGATCATACTGCAGCAGGGGGAAATGGATACTCTGCCCAGCAAACACACACATAAACAGACAAGAGTAGAACTTAAATAAACTGGTTTCAACTTGGACACATGGAGGTAGGCCGTACAGGGTACCATCTTCTTTCATTCAGTTCGTAGGGGCATGTTTTTAGAGGACAGCAATACATTCTGATCTGGTTGGTAATCAGGCTGTGGGGATCGGAGTTGGTCAGCCAGGAAACAATTGTTTTTCAGTGGAACGAAGATGGACTGAACTGGTGTCTCTTTACTGTCTATAGCAGTGACAAAGCTGATGCTGGACAGAGGGGACTGTAATTTCACCTTGGACCCGATTGACTGTCTCAGGTGTTTGTGATCAACGAATGGTTGTTCAGCCCCTCTATCTAGTGTCTCCATTTCTAATCCTAGTCTTACTGCTGAAAGCTCTCTATTCCCAACGCAGGTTTGGTGAATATGGTGTCTCCCTGTAGTGGTGGTAGCCATGACCGTTGAGCTCAAAACAGACGGGGACAAAGACAAACTGGGGTTAAAACGAGAGATGAATAGGAAGACAAACACAGTAGACACAAAGGGAAGAAGCAGAGCCTAACCGTAACGACCATGACTTAATTGTTTTCTGTGAGAGTCTGGTGGATGTGTTCATGGTGGCCAAATAAAGCATCTTAGCTGGTAATGTCTTTCTGTAGGCCTGTGGAATCTGTGGCTGTGCCTGCTGGGCAGCCCATCGGGAGGCATTTCCCGGCGGCGAGGCTCATTTTTCACTGTGCACAGTACAACTTAACCAGTTGACCAAGTTGACACATCTATTGCATCACCTCACCTGTGATGTTAAACTGCTGCAACTCGCAGCTACTGCTGCAGTGCTGCTACTGTCATCCTGATATCTTTCTACACTGAGTTTGCCTTTGATAATAATCATCATAATAACAATTATCCAGTGATGATGAGTGGTGAAGAGTTCAGAAAATAGTCGTGATTTACATTTACCTACATATACCTTTATAAATATAAATATTCAAATATAGTGCACATGTAACCAGCACTTTATCCTGTAATAAATAACATGTAATCGTGAAAAAAGAAATAATAATTGAATGGTTTTTTTATAATTGAAGATTTTTTTCATATCTATTGGTCACAAATTTTTCTGTTTTGTTATCTGGATATCTTTACCTCCCAGATGGACATATTGGCCTAATTTATAACTAGCCTCCACATTTAGCAGTCTGATGGCTTTTGGGTGTCCCGGGATGGAGTCACATTCCTGGCTTGAATTATTTGTTCTGTCTGTCACCTGCTGCATCCAGCTCTGCTCTGTTAAAGGCCACAGTTGAGCAAACAGTTGAGTTTATGAGGTTATGTATTGTAAATACTGCCAAATAGTTGGCAGACACTGGGATGGTGGAGGCGAGGGACGAGCAGATTTCAGGCACGTGGAGCACGGCAGGCATTTGGTGTGAAAAACAATCCAAAGCAGGCAAACAGATGAGGATGTGGCTGGATGTGACAGTCAACAACAGATGATGAACTGAGGCACGGACAGACAAAAGCATCAGTAGGAGCAAACAGTTTTCAGCTGTTGACTGGAGTTGTTTTTGTCCATCAGTGCAGCCACCAACAGTGTTCATGATCAGTTTTTCTTGACTAATCAGTCAATCAGTGAAATATTTAAATATGACACTTCCATAATGTTCTAAGTTATCAGAACCTAAACTAATTATAATTATTATTCATTTTTATTATTATTCAACAACATTTAGCACATCATCATTTTTGAGCAGTTATAACAAGCAACAATCTGTTATCAAAACTCATTGTTGATTAATATTGCATCGTTGTTTCAGCACAATAACTTCGGATCAGTTTGAACCGCTGTAATGTAGACTTTGATCCTTTCAGTGGTTGAAATAACGCATGTCCTACACAATATTACCATGTAGTTGTTGGTTTTATGCTTCAGAGACGCTCAGTGAGCATTAAAGAATGCTGCTAGGCCAGTTCCTTCTGTCATCTCTGATTGTTTGTGCCTAAGTAAACAGAGAGAATCCCTTGGTATTGGATGAGAAAGCTAGTACGGGAATAGTGCTGTTGGTGTGGGGGGATGGCGAGCTGGAGAACAGAGGAGGCTGGTGGAGGCTGGTGGGGAAGGGTGGTGGCAGTGGCAGAGGATGCTGTTACACTGCAGAAAATCCCTGGGCGCCTGCTAGTTCCACCAGGGGATAGCCTGGCCTCTCTTACATAATGATACAGAGATTTATTTGGCCCATCCTTTGGGGTTTATGTCAGGAACCTCACTGCAATAAACAGAGACTCTGCAAATTCCCAAACCCCTCATCAGTGGCCCAGCCCCACCCACTGGAAGTCACTGTGCCTTCATTCCTATTGGCAGAAAAGAAGGGGAGGCAGTCCGTGAAAACTGCAATAAATGTCATCCACCAGAAGAAGTCTGCTTTCACTGAAATGCTGCACAGATCTGTGTGTATGTGTGTGTGTGACTATATCAGTGTTTTGTATGTTCTCTCCTCTTTAATACAAAGCATTAATGTCACGTGTGTTCCAAAGCAAACACTAGTACTAGTAAAACTAGATGTTTTTCCATCTTTCCAGTCAGCAATAGGTACCCATTCATTTCTAGCACTAAAAACCTGAATGATGGTGCTCTGGTGAGTGAACTAGAGCGTGTAGCATGTGGTCTTGCTGAGCTCTGAGCAGTTGGTTGCTGGTTCAACTCCCGACCAGACGAACCAATAACTGCATATCAATCACCTGCTCTTGCCCCATTTCCTGTCTCTCTCCACTGTCAAAAAAAAATATATAGGTATAAAATGGCCCCAAAAAACAAAAACTAAATGATCTCAAATTATATTTGCAGCTTGTTTGATTTTTCAATCCCATCTAAAGAGCAAATCAGCAATGACTGCTAGAGTTACAGCCACGCATTTGTGTGGCTCCTTGAAATTTACAGGAAATATGGTCACAATCTCTCCTTCCTGATTTACAGCATTAAACAATAGCCAGAGGTGTTTTTGCAGCACATTATGAAGTCACAGTGCAGTTGATCTTTGATTGATTGTTTGGATGTAAAACTAATTTTAAATAGTGACCTTTTGACCTTTGACAACCAAAATCTTATCAGTTTGTGACATATTTCATGTGTTGTGAAGTCTAGACAACAACAAAATAAAAATGTGTTGCCAGCATAGAGGAATAATGACAAAGTGTTTCCAAAGCCTGATTTACATTTTATTCATCTGTGCTATACAGCTTCTTTTTAGTCCAATAACTACTACAAACATGTCAGTAAGCTCCGCTGTTTCACTAGGTGACATGTTCCTTCATTACTATGAGCACACACAGTAGTTTATTATGACTCAGTCCCATTTACACCATCCTGCTGCCACAAGTATTTGCCATGGCACCAAAAGTCGATTCATACTCTGCTGCTGAAACTAATCCCACTAAAATTGCACCATTTTCTCCTGTTATTTGTTAAAAACTGGTGAGACTTTAACACTGTGAGATGGTTTAACCGGGCCAAACTGAACAGCAGCTCACATCTCTTGACTAAACAATAAGAACTAAACGTCTGTGTACAGTTATGATCAGCTGCATCACTATCAGCTGTAGAAACAAGAAAAGAGGCTTTGTTTGTTTACGTGACTTAGGGGAGACTGTTGTGTATTGTTTCTTGTTGCTTTATTTATGATCATTTAAGGGTGACATTTCTTTTATAAGCACTTGTATGAGCAAAGGCAATTTATCCAAAAGCTCCTCCCCTTGAAGCAATGTCCCTCTATTGGTGGTCTGGAAGAGTCTAACCCTTTAGCGTCGTCTTTATATCTTCCCATGTGTGTCATGGTGTTGTGAGTGTTATGGTGCTATATTGTGACTCCACATCTGTCTTTAATTTCCTGAAAACCTTCCTCCCAAAATGATGCCAGTGGGCCCAGATCCTCGAGTGTAAATCCTGCCATCTTATTGGGGAAGGGCCTTTTTACGAGCTCCTGGCGAGGCTCCTGAGGACAAGTGTGGTGAAAAGTAGGCGGTTAATTGAGGTTGCACAGTTGATGTTGCTCTGCTTGTTTCTGGTGTCTTCGCTGCTTCACTCAGGCTGCCGCCGCAGCAGCAGCTCCTCCGCCTTGTAGTGGTTTTAGAGTATTGATGGTGTGTGGATATCGGGTGGTGGGCAGTATCTGGCCTCACAGTAATCTTTAGTATGGGGGTGTGTGGTCTCGAGCATTTACATCCTCTGCTCCAACGCTTTCTGTCATCCTCCATGGACGGACACACAGTCAGTGATTTGATGCATTGGTCTGTTTGGTTGTTCGTCTACCTGATTCCGTCCAGAGGTATTTTGATCTGTAGCTGCTTGGAAAATGTAAATGAGCTGAGAGATTCTGAGAGGCTTGGACTCTATAGCTAAATGGAGACGCTGCAGTGATCAGTCTTTCCTCCATTTTGTTTTAAGTGTAAAGTTCCTCGGCCGAGTGAAGTGGAGAAGTAAACAACTCTGCGTCTGTTTCCACTGGGGTGAAGTCGATCATGATCAATCAATCCTGCGTCAGAGGACGTTTGAATTATGTTGAGCTTGTCTTAACTTCCCCCTGTGCTGTATCTGGGCAGATGCTTTTTTACAAAGTTAGCATGAGTTGTGTAGCAGAGGCAACGACTTGCAGTCTCTCCGTGTAAGTATGTCTGAGCTGTGTGCATGCACTTGTGTGGACGTATGTGTTTGTGGATATATGTCTGATCTGAGCTTAGGGCGCTGAGTGTATAAGTGAGTGTTATTTACAGGTTGTCAGGGCCTGTGTGTGGCCTCTTCCTCTGTGTGTGTATGTGGATGGGAGCGGCCTGAGCAGGCGTGATTGAATTGGAGCTGAGCAGGCTGACATGATAACCATAATTGAGGGGCCAGATGGTGGTTAGAGGGCATTACTACGGCGCTCTGGACATCTTATCAGTGTCACGCTACACTGACAGGTCGAGCCATGTTGTCAAGGTAGATGCTGAACCGCCTATATAGTGTGTACACAGCTAAACGGACACACACATGCAGCCTATAAACATGCATGTACACACACGCACACACATGCCATCAAATTACCTCTTCACAATGATGTCAATTTCCTGCAGGATGTTCCGTGTAGAAACCCATAGCAGTTAGTCATTAGTAGTGATTATTAGCATTCAGCTCATTTGGACAGGGCTTCAAAATATCAGTCAGCTCAACCACCTGTTAACATTTTCTGTTAGCACATCACTAATATCAGTCAGCTCACCAACCCCCATTGGCTGTTGATGTTCTTGAATCATGAAGCTATAAAGCTATAGCTATAAAATGATCAATGAAAGTGACGTGTTCTCACTATAACAGCTCGTTGTTTCCATATGTTTTTATCTCTGTATATCTATGTTTACTGTTTTCTGTGTGAAGAGCACACTGTAACATTGGTTTTGAACAGCGCTCTACAAACAAAGGTATTTATTTGTAGGACATTGATTTGTAGAGTGTACATGTTACCATGTACACTCTACAGTCTTCAGTTTTCTGGTTGTGTGCCTGACATTGCTCAGAAACCTGGATAGGGTGTTTACATGCCACAGTAGCACAGTTCCTAGTGGGGTACTCTGGGTAGCAGGGATAAGCTGCACAAAACAAAAGCAGGATAATCCAAAAACCCGATGCACCAGTGTGCATGAGCATCACCCCCAGGATAGAAGTTTTTATTCATTTTTGAAGTATTTACATTAGCATGTTATCAACAGTTGCTGACATGCGACTTCGTGGTGTGGAACAGTGCAGTGGTGGAATCAGGACGTGTTTAGCCAAGTTTAGCATAAAAACTGGTGAGTAGCCTCTCTGGCTCCAAAACATGACTCGCTCCAAGATCCACAAATTAACACAGTAACATGTTGTCTCAAACAGAAATGTGAAAAGACCCTATTTTAATCTCATCTCAAGTGGTCGCTTTTGTTAGACTTTTGACAATATTCGGTGTATGATGCATTTCATGTTTGACTATGTTCAGTACACTCAGTTTATTTCAGTCTCCCTCAGTTTCCCAGAATGTCTTTTCGTAAATCCCTAGAAAGGGAGGTGAACTCTACCGGGCAGCTGGCTGTTATTTATATACAGAGCGTGACAGTCATGGCATCAAAACAGGAAGAGATGTTATTTTGGTGTGTCTGGACAAGCTGGTGGGTCTGCCTTCTCTACGACAGGCCTCTGCCTCTGCGATTATGGAACAATATTGCCTGTGGATGTTTTACATAGAAGCCTCTGTCAAATTACATCGCTGCATAAAACAGGTTGACACAACGTGACATTGTCTGCAGCCAATTACAACAACAAAGGAAAAAAAAGAGCAAAAATTTAGCTCAAATTTAAGATCTGTCAGGTGGGTTGTACTTTAAATGACTGTGCGATAATCGTGTCCTGTGTCAGAGCTTTGTCAGTCATTCCGATTAGTAATATTCTCGTCAGCATAGCCACCCTCAAAGTTCTTCAGTGTGGTTTTTGATCTGTTGATAACACAGAAGGAAAGTCTGCAGAAGGTTCACCAGTATCAGAAATGTGACCCTAACAGAAAGTGGACTGCTCCTTCACCTTCCCCCGGTGCTCTGGTACTGTCCCTCAGCAGGTGCCAATCAGACAAAAACGTAAGTGTTAAAGCTGTTACACAGGGAAGCAGCTCCACCTAAATAATATGTAGTATTTGTGTGAGAGACGGTTCAATTCCATCTTATTCTGACACTGTTACCATTTTGAGTATGTCATGGATTGATCACAGTGGACATCACATACATGTTTGCTCTCAGGACATGAGCCTGAGCCATTTTTCATGAGCTGCTAATCAGATCATGCAGTGGTCTGTGTGAACAGAGGGTTAGGGGGAGAGGGTGGACCTGGGTCCCCTAGGGCAGGTCTGACCTCTACCAACAAGATGTAGGGAGTTGCTAATAAGAACATATATCTGCCTCTGTGTGCTCCCACCCAGATCAATATTGTATTGAGCTGAACACAGAGAGAATACATTCACATCAGCAGTCCTCTTTATAGCGAGCTAGATCTAAACAGCTGCCGTTGGATTTATGCAACAACTCACTAATGCATTACAGAAAGTAGTTAAATCAAATATTTCAGATAGTAGTAAAATCTATAATTTTCTACAACTGACTTAAATCTAAACTAATGCATCACAACCTCCCCCAAAATCTAAAATCACTTCATCATTTGAACCTGAAAGCCACAAGTCAGCTTATTTGCCTTGTTTGAATTTTAAAGAGGTCAGTTGTGTCTGTTCAGGCCGTTGAAGCCCCCGGATCTTCAGTTTCATGCTGGTACAGATCAGATGGTGATTTAATTGTGCGCTAGTGGATATTGTTTTATTTTATCAGTTTATTTCATTATTTTATATCTTGCTCAAGTGGCGACCCAGCGTGACGTCACCCACTGGTTTGTGAGCTGCTGTTTTGAAGCCTTGAGTTTGTAAATTGAGCGTCGTCACGTTGGTTCTTTGAAATCAGAAGAAACCACATTTGGAGGTCGCTGTTTGTTGAACAGTCTGTCAATCACCCAGTAGTATAAACACATTAGGAAAACTTTTACTGAGGTAATAAATCAAGGGAGAAGTAGGGACATTTCAGTGGAGTCGCCCCCTGATGGTCATAAGATAGAATGAAGGTTTAAGGCTCTTCAACGTTGGCTTTATTTTTAAGTCCACATCTACGTCCACTTTTATATACAGTCTATGACCTTGCTATGAATTAGCTTTCTCCAGAAATTATATTTTTGATTGTGTTGCAAATAAACCTCAGTATCTCTAGATTAAGGTTTCACCCTGACTACTAAGTAACATCATCCATGATCACTTGAAGGATGAGCAGCATTTCTGTTCAGGTTTGTCAAATCCCTGTAATTATCTTGAGGTTTTCTAGAGGTGCGTGTCAGTGGAGAAGAGGACTGGCCTCAGTGCTGAGCCTTGGGGAAACCCTGTAGTGAAATCCTGTTGTAGGTGACCTAGAGTCAACAATACCAATACAAAGGTGTTCGTCTTTCAGTCTACCTAAAAGACCCCAAGCGGTTCTCAAGACAGTCCAAGAGCAATCTCCTGTGGGTTTGTTACTACAAATGACTTTCACATTAAAGTTAGTCAATCAATCCATTGTTAATATAACTTAAAGTTATAGTTATAGCAGTATCTTAAAGTTCCCAGTAAAAGATTAGATTAATAGTAATAATACAAAAGATCATTAATGCTGTTGAAGCCCATAATACAAATGATTTTGACAGAGAACATTAAATATTTTAGTTTTAATAAAGAACTCTTGAAGTATTACATAATTATTAAATGAAAATCAGAAATGTGAAAGAAAATATGTTAATGCTGATATTATTATTATAGCTGTTTCTATAGCTGTTCCAGGCTGAACTCTTTGTATATCAGCAACTAATGACTAATATTTGGACCAGCCAGCAATGAGTCAGCAAACCTGTCCATTAATCTGATAGAGCGACCCCATCCTGTGTGTTTTCAGATCACCTGTTTTTAACTGCTATTGTTCATTTGGTGGCTCCATTCTGAGAACACCGAGCACTGATTGCAGCCGACCAATCAGGCGCTCCGGCTCCAGAGAGCTGCTTCAGTCGAGCAGAGAGGGTTATCAGAAACTAACGGCGAGTGTTGTGATGATGGCTCCGTGGTCGGGGCTAATGCACACAGCTCGCCTTTAAGCTCCAGACTGTGGCGTTTGTACACTGAGCTCTTCTCTAATCAGCCTCTCTCTTAAGAGAAAAGCTGGAACAAATAAATGAATAATTGAGTAGTAGTTTCACTGTGGATGAATAAGGCCAGTTACAGAGTGCATTTTATCCTCTTTGATAAGCAATGTGCACAGTACTGCTACATTGTATTTTACCTGAGGTATATTATACTATATATTGTTTTACTATACATAAAACATTATAAACATTGTAAAATGTCCATTTTTATCCAACATGCACTGGAATAGAAAGAAACATTCATTCTCACATGCAATGCAGAACATTTCTTATAACAGATGTTTTTCAGCCAGAAGACTCAGTCCTGGTCTCTGCTGTAAGATGTTAATGACCTTGGTTTTTCTCTGGTTTTCGCTGCCTCCTGGTTGATGACCTCTGACTCTTTCCCACTTGATGCTGTGAGCAGTTTTGATCTGGTGTTTGCAGCTGATATATTTTTTCTGTTATTAATTCTTGCTATTGTATTGATCAAGGTGGAACAAGTACTGGAAAGTTTTACTCAAATACAAGTACTTAAGAGATTTTACTCAAGCACAAGTAAAATTACATGCTTAAAAATGTCCTCAGACACAAGTACAAAGTAGGTCAGTTAAAATCTTCTCTGAGTAAATGTGTTAGTGTGTTACATTTTTAAAAAGGGGGAAGGAGAGGGGTAAAAAAAAAAAAAAAGCCCAAACATTAACATATGATAAAATTGGCATTCCAGATGTATATGCATTGGTTTTTCATTGAATAGTCTATGTATGTCAGTTGGCAGTTTATTAGGAACACAGAGATAAAACTAATGCAGTATAATTCAACAGTTCTTCAATTTTAATATTACTAGTTGTTGGATCAGTTGTTGAAATCTTTTTGGAAGATTTGGTGGAGTTATTGAGCTGTTTTACATAATATAGGAGTGTAGGAGATAGCAATTAAGTTGTACATTTTATTTTGCCAATAGGTTATCAGATAAGTCTTAAACCTAACATCAGGGAGATAACTAACTGCCCAAATTTGAAGTGCTGTGATATTGAGGAAGGTCTAGATCAGATTCAGGCAGTTACTAATGCATTGAGGGCTGGCTACTCAACATCAGTATTTTATGGGCTGAAAGTCCTAACAGAAAGTAGACCGCTCCTGTGGTTTGATAGAATGGAAGTTTGATGGAAGATTTGATAAAATATCATTAAGAATCAGTATCAAAGTCAAAACATTGGTGTCAGTACAAGGACTTCAAGAAAAGATTGGCCGTTCTGATACAACAGAGAAAATGGATGGATGCAGGAATCGGTTATCCTGAAGAGGAGGATGAAGCATTTGGAGTGACATCGAATGACATCTGGTCATGGTAAGCAGAATCTTAGTCCTACCTAGTTAGCTATCGTTTTGTTATTTAAGAAAGTAGCTAGCAGCTATCAAGGCCTACAGAGGTAGCAGTAAGCAGTAATGTTGGGGTGTATCATTAAGTTTGGTTCACTCTCTACCACTATATTATACTGAAATATGTATTACTGTATAAAAACAAGTTCTAGAGGAAACGTTCTAGTTAAGTTACCCATATTATATGATATTTGATGTTTTATATTCAGCTATTTTCCTTCTTTGTCCTCAGGGTCTTTAAGCATCACAAAAAATTCCCCATTGTCTGTGTACAGTGGCTCAGTATTCACCAAGTCTCACACACTTTGGTGGAATGGCCAGAGTTTATGCTCAGGTACAGTATGAATTCATTAATTAAAGGAAATGTTATGGTTTTTCTTTTTTAAATAACAAATTTACAAGTGTGAGGTAAACATGTTGTAATTTAGAGATGATTGTATGGAGGTAGGATAGTTTCCAGGTAGTATGTTGGGTATGTGGTTGGACAAAATGGCTTGGACCTGTACTCAGTCCTCTGATGAACCCTGGCCCCTTCTCCTTCCTGCTCCTCCTGATACAGCTCTTCCTCTAGACCTGCTCCTCAAAACACAGGGATCTCTTGTCCACCACCACCTCTAATGTCTTAGCACAAGAGCCAATATATGATCTATAAAATAACAAAATACAAGCAAAATAACACTTAAAGTTTTTATAGCTCATACAAACAGGAATGAACTATAGTTATAATTCTAGTCTGATGCTTCAGCTTCAAAGGAGTTGCACAAATAGGCTACAGAGTGTAGAGAAGGGCTACACACAGATATTTAGCTGTGATAATCATTCATTCTGTGTTTTCAGTGTTTGATATGATATAACAGACGTTCCAAGATGCCTTCCTAATCAGCTGACAGATTGTGTTCCCTTTAGTCTCAAATAACTATAGCTATGTCCATACCATATTGAATATTATTAAATATTACTGACACATGGTAAATACAATTGTTTCTCAATTCTAAATCAGACGTAGATGAGATGGCTCCCCATACGTTTCCATTATCACAGATAAGAAATAAATGAACACATTTTCACAGGATTAAATGCAAATGCTTGAGTACAGATGAATAGAAAACGTATCCTTTACAGTGATGCAGCACAAATATTCTCTTCATGTTTATTTAAGCACTTGTCTTTAATCTTATTGTGAAAATGTGTTTTCTCGCTGCTTCCTGTGGTTTGCAGAAACAGTCAACCAGCCTGACTTTTCACATTTGGTTGTACAACAAAGTTATCAACAAATCATTTATTTGTGATATGTTTGAAAATTAGACATATAAACTCTGCATTATATATAAGAAACTATTAGAATAACAGTAGTTGTTGCCATTTGAATTCAGTTGAATATAAGGTGAATATTTGTTCATATGTTGTTATGACTTTTCTCTTAGAAGAAGATGTCTTCAGATTGTGTGTACGTGTTTTGAACAATGAACAAAACAAGGAAAAGGAAAGGTAGTCTGAATTTCCCTGCTTCTCAGCCCACAGGGGTTTGTGCTGCCATACAGTCTTAAGGGAGCTTTAACTAAAGAGAATAGGTTGAGCTGAGATGACATCATTTGGTGTTGTTAACACAAAGCCACTGTGGAAGCTCACACCTACTCTCTACTACCTTCTTTCTTACTCATGGCCATGCAGTAGTTTCATCAAATCTCTTCTCTTACTCTCTTTGGAACAGCAACACTATATTGATGTTTCTCAGTTCTGCTTTGTAATTTCTTTTTCAACCTTGTAGCATTTTTTGTTGTTTTTTTTTTTTTTTTCTTTCCACTGTGGCTGTTGCCTGTGGCCACCAAGCATTGCTCAGCAGAAACTGAAAGCACATTAATATCGTATTATAGTATGGGAATGAAAATAGTGGTTAACTAGTTTTGTGTTGCATAGTACGGTTAGCTTTTAGTTCCATGGCAGTCCAATTCAGTGATAGGCCATTATGCAGGCAATGCCTTCATCAACAGCAGTTCAATTTCAAGTGACTCCACTTCCGTTTCTTAATGACTTTTCTTTTCTTCAGGTCCGTATGAGGTTTGTAATTAAAGGAACTTACTGTGATCACTGGAGGAAATGAAAGTGCTCAGAAAGGTTGTTGTTGTGTTACATTCTAATCATCTTTGCTGCTTTGCAACACTGAGAGACACATGCAATGCATCATGTACATGAGTGTTGTAGTCAAGTCACTAAACTTCTAGTCTGTGTCGTGTCTCGAGTCCCCAGTGTTTGAGTGAAAGTCCAAATCAACAAAAAAGAAGTTGAGTCTGAGTCTAGTTCCAAGATGGGCTTCAGGGCCAATGGCATACAAATAACAGGTCTATAATAGACACAAATGACACAACTTTTAATGTGAGTTTATTTACTGCGTAAAACAAATACAATACTAAAGAAAAAGTCTGAATGCTCCGTCTGCGACTTCTGAATAAGTCCAAGTCATCAGTGCTCAAGTTGAGGTTAAGTCACAAGTCCTGAAAAACAGTACTCAGGTTAGACTACAACACTCCTGTACATTGATGGCAAGTGTGTGAAAACACACAGACCCTAAAAGTTCCTAAAATTGATGTTTTATTTCTGCATTTGAAGGTGTTGCTGAAGGCAGGAACAGAAATTCGTGGTCTTCTTGATCCATCGTTACTGATGACAATGAATTTTCCCGCAAACAAAAGGTAGGGTGTATATCAGTGTGCAGCTGCACTATAACCTTACTGCACTTTGCTAATATTACGGCAGATATTTAGGTGTCTGCTGTTTACTTGCGTTCGCTCTCATTCACAAATTCATTCGTACAGACGTTGTGTTTAAGTGTAAAATGGAAGTATGTTGATTTTCCACATTGTTGGTCTATGATAGGCTTGAATTAAACACATGCTCACCAGTGAAGCATCTACCTGCATCTTTATCGTCTTTATAATCTTTTTCTTATTTATTCAGCTCCAGTAACTTATTAGATTATATCAAAAAGCCTACAGTAAGTAAATGGGTGAAGAACTGAGTACGTATTGAGTGTCTGAAGCCAAAATAGTCTGTAATGTATACTGTGTTTTGTTGAAGTTGGCATTAAATGCTAAGTAAGTCAGTGATCACACATACAGTATGACACGTTACAGTATGACATGTTACACAAATGAGGCACATTAGAGACATGAGGAATCCCAACCATATTACAGCATTTGTCTGTTTTTCTGTAGGTTTCAGTACCGTTGTGACTGACATGGCAACACTTGGTGACCTGAACACCAATGAGTCGTCAGGATGCTGGAGTTTGATGGTAATTCCAGAGGAGCCACTCTGGACCACTTAAGGAAGACCCTTCAAAGCCAAATTCTACGACATATTAAACCCAGAACATCCATCCTCGCTGATGACTGCCATTCAAATTCAGCAGATTGAACGTACATGGCAGAATTACAACTTGGAGAAATAGCATCATAGAAGTAATCACACTCCTGGGTCACTCAAGACTGTATTATTGCACTAGTTTTCTTCTTAACCCAAATGCAGAATACAGCAGCTGAGGGAAGAAATGATTTATTAATAAACTGAGTTTTGGATGAAGGAAGAGGCAGCAGAGTCTTCGTAGCCAGGGGAGGACGAGTGGAGGAGCAGAGTTTGTCCAGTGAGCTTAGGGAAATCAGGATGAATCACATCAGACAGACAGAACAGGAAAGGCATGAAGGCAGTGGCTATGATGTTGGACTTGTTGGAATGTTTTAGTTAATTTTGTCTCCAAAATCGATATATTGTGAAAAAGTGAACTCTCCTTCTTTTAGTTGTTTCTTTCAGAGGTCATTAATAGACAGATCGTGGTCTGCATCCAGACAGAGATGTTGTCCTATTCAGACCTGGACTTGAAAGCAGCATAGCTTTGCTAGTCTTATCAGCACTATAGTCACATGATGCTACTCAGCCAATCATTGCAGCTCAAATCAGTTGATGAGATACAAGAGAGAAGAGACGATAGACAACATCTAAGAAATAAATGGTATAAATAAAGAAAATTGGAAAGTCAAGATATTCTTTTAGGCCTGTTTCATTTTAGTAAAATTGAACACTATATTTTAGGATACACGTTTTTCAAAAGCCCTCTTATGTATTATTACAGCCCTTGTTGTCCCTGAAATGAGAAAACATAATTATCATTGGAATTGGAGTATTATTGAAGTTATTTATAGTCCCTCCAGTTCACCCTGGACCTTTGCTTGAGGATCTTTTTTTTGATTGAATACTCCTTTATATGAAAACTGATTTTAATAGTGTAATCCTCTAACAACATTATTTTTTATAAAGCATGATATTATGGCAGTGTATTATTAAATATTAAATATTATCTCATCCTCTGGTATCTTCTGTTTATCAAAATACATATGTATTACTTTTGTTAAGATTTAAAAACATTTGACATCTTGATGAATTTAAGGACTTTTGCTAATTGTCCCACTGACTCAAGGTCAATCAAATTAATTAAATTAATGATCCAATCTCATGACAACCATTAAGTTTGATAATTAGGCCTGTAATAGCATGTCATAACAGAGACACCGGCAGCTTCATGTTTATGATGGGTGTCATATTATGCACATAAAACGGGTAGGTGTGTAGATCCAAAGGGACAATCAAAATTCCTGCATACCAACAATTTATTTGTGATGTTTTGGTGCTAGACCTTCATCAAGAAAATAGTTTTTTCAGCAATGAGGAGCTATATAGTCTCAGCAGTGACTCATCTCACATGGAGTGGAAGATGCAAATAAATCCTTATGGCTTCATTGAACAACAGTTCACAATTCACAGTTTGATATAAGAGGCTCCACATGGTGAAATTTCTATTTTATTAGTATTTGAGCAAAAATCATAAATCTGCTCAGATCAACACAATAGGCATCATCTTGAAATAATTTGCTGAAAAAATATATACAATGTCAAAAGTGAATATAGGATCAAGTTGTGTGAGAAAAAAAAGGTAGAAGTACACATCCAGATCCAGAAATGTCTGAAACTAGATAAGATAACAACTTTAGACCGGACTTGGAAGAGGGGCATGTATTAAAATCCCAAGAAAACAATCTCACAACCATACAGAGGAGTCAATCTTGAAATGTTAATGCCTTAGTTAAGTCAACTTGTCATCACAAATACATCCCGAACAAAGACAACTTTGCATTAAAATAAAATAATTAACCAAACGACACCTCACGACAACAGTTCTATTCATAAAGACTCATATTGTGTCAGTGTTATTGCCGCCTTCTGCACTAGACTCTTCCTGATAGATCTTGGTTTGTCTTCTTCTTCTTACTTTAAAACCCATGTTTGTTCCTCACAATGCTAATCACAATGTTTCTCAACAAACGTATGTTTAAACATTTGTCATATACAGCCTGTGCTTAAAAGTAAAATGATCCATAAATTGAATAAGAGCTGTATATTTGTATGTTACACATGAGGTAACTTCATATATTCATTCAGAGCAGAGCAGAGGTAGAAGACTAAACACTGGGCACATCAGTGAATCTGTGAAACACTTGAGACACTACTTTGGTAATTTTGTCTGTTTCTCTGTCTTTCATCGTGAGTGCAATGCATGATTGTCTATACTACTTGGTTAGGGACTATCATTTGTAGACTACTTTTCATGATGCATTGTGGGCATAATAATTCTGGCTACTACAAAATGGCTAACTTGCTCTGCAGTGGACTCATAGAGGGAGTAGTGAGTGATGCCGGACACAGCCGCTGGCTGTGTGCAGATAAGAACAGGTGAGGTGGGCGTGGCACTGGGGGATTAACACAATGAGGACAGGTGGGCAGGTTCACAGGTGAAAGCTGATGAATCATGACACAGTGTTAACTGGTTAGTTTACTCTGATAAGCCTTAAGGTTGGTTTCTGTGTTTGGACCTTCTGGTTGTCTTGCTGAGTGTCATCATAACTGGCAAAGCTATTGAAATAAGATGTTTATTATACAGTTACGATGAATTCTCTTTGAACTGTTGTATTATAAGGCCTATTTTGTTTCTCCATTTTCTAGTTCATGGGTTTTTTTTTGTCATTCGTACAGTTTTTAGCCTCAAGGCCTCATCTAGTACCAGACTAAATGAGATCCTTCACAGAAAAAATCTAGTGGGTGATGAGAAAAATCTCGTCACTTCAGTTGCCAGGAAAAGAGATGAGGTGGAGAACGAGGCAGAGCCAGACAGACAATCTTTGCGCTGATGTGTTTTCTTTTCTGGACTGATATGTCTGAGACTGTCGATCGATGTCCTAGGAGGTGTCTCATGCCCCGCTGCACTCCATACCCACCAGCACTAGCACCACCAGCCCCAGGGAGCTGATTGATCTGAGAGCTGAATGTTAGGGAGGGCCGGGACCCCACAGCCAGCCAGGCACTGCTGCTTTCACTCAGCTACTAGCCATGTATCTCTGCATGCTACCTTGCTTACATTTTCATCTGCAAGGGAAGCCAGCCAGGGACATGCTGGAGGAAGCAGCTTGTGGCTGCAAAGCTTGAATGACTCGTATATGTGTATATATACAAGAGAATCAAATGAACCCATACATCTATTCATGTATTCTGGCTGAGTGCCACTCCCAAATTGAAAGTCTTGAATAGGCTCTTTACAGAATTGGGTATTTTGTCCCATGCAGCTACGTTATCTCCTCTTCTAGATGCCAGACAGTGATGCGTTTATTGAGCGGGGTCTGTCATTATGTTAAGCTGATGTTCATTACACGAATACTGGCTTTGGCCCCAAGCTTTGACTGAACTTTAATTACTTGATTTGCATTTACTGTCCATCATAATGGACAGTCCAGTCTCATTTAATTGTAGCAGCAAAATCTGAACATTACCCCCCTACCCCCATGCCCCTGCATGGGTAAGATAATGGATGGATGGATGGACACAGTTTCAAAATTCTTCTATGTGTCAGTTGGTTGGTGGTTGGCATGGCATGGTTTTCAGCTTGGCAAAGGAGGTGGACACATACAGCCATAATGGATTTGCTTGGATGGGGCTTTGTTTCCAGGTTCATTTGTGGTACAACTGCACTTGCCTAAATGTCCTGGTGATGCAGCTGAAAACTTCAGACTCAGCAGAGGTTCTAAAATATAATTGGATTGTTAGGTGCTCAAAGAGGCCAATGATACTTTGACACATGTTGAACTGGACTCAGCATAAACAAACAAATGTATCTCGGTTTTATAAAACTGAGGAATTACAGGAAGAATATTGCTTTTTCTAAATAACCTCCTCTTGTGGACACTACTGTAATATTTTATTTAATAATAGGACATTATTTTCCATAATCAGGTTAATGGTTTATGTAACCATGTGTTAAAGATATTATTACAATTTATCTATGGCAGGCCCATTCTGCACCATCCTAACCTGAGATTCAGTTTTTTTTTCTATGGAGATGATCTGGGAGGTTGTGTGGATGAATAGTGTTGATAGAGTATTAATGTTTTCATAGCTACAGGCAGACCTTCCCCCAGTATGTTAACAAAGAACGTCCTGGGGAATTGAGCTCACAAATGCGTCAGAGGACACACACACACACACATAATAGTAGAAATAACGCTATATCAAGATCAGATCCTCAAGATAAGATCACAAATCTGTTTTCATCTCTACACAGTTCAGGTGAGCTCCGATATGTATGATGATGATAAATGATGTCAGGCACTCTGCAGTGAGAAAGGTATGATATTGCATAACAGAGGCAGCCAGAATTGGAGCGTAATTGCATCATGCCGTCTCAGTAGAGGAGAGAGTCGAGTGCAGGAGCTGAGTTAGTTCACTGTGGCTACTCGTCTCAGTGATGAGGATGCATTCAGAAAGCCTTCAGACCTTTACTTCACAATTTATGTGCAATAACTCATAATGACAACGTGAAAACAAAATTTTTTTGCAAATCTATTGGAAAGAGTAAACTGAAATATCACTCTGACAGAAGTATTCAGACTCGGCACCTTTGGCTCCTTTTGATTACAGTCTTTTCATATGTCATGACCTTTGCACACCTGGATCCCTGGTGTTCTTCAGATCCTCTCAGGCTCCGTCGGGTTGGATGAGGACCAATGGTGGATGCCTCTCCGGTGATGTTGGATGTAGTTTAAGTCAGGGCTCTGTCTGAGACATTAGTGAAGCTGGTCCTAAAATGCGCAGCAGTGTTGGCTCTGTCCTCAGGCTCATTGTCTGGTCTGAGGTCCAGGTTTTCATTAAGAATGCTGCTGTACTTTGCTTCATTCAGTTTTTCAGTAACCCCAACCATTCTCTTTCCCTGTCTTTTAATCTTCGGGCTTGCAGACATCATACCTGAAGTCATGAGCCACTCGTGTCAAAGTCTTTCTTGATTTTTGTCTAATGAGTTCTAAAGTTGAGATGCATAATTTATCTCTGACTTCATTTCCAGTAGTGACCATGTCCATGTCTGTGGTGAAGAAATCTGTATTGATTTGCTGCCATTACAATATTACAATATTTCCACCTGCTTTAGTAACACTTGGTAAAATGTACAGCTGTTTCAGAAAATGACTGACGCTCTTTGAAAAATGAAACTATATATTTATGATTTTTCAATATTTATCAATGGCCATGAGAGCCACAGACAGCGTAAGGAGGTGTTGAGAGATTAACACATTGTTGTACTAATAATAACTATAGTAATTTAACATTATATTTATGACATAATTTATATTTACAACTTTGTACCCTCTTCATATGTAACAAGTATCAATCACAACAGAATGAAGTATTATTTTCTCTTTAGTGTGGTTCCAATCCATTTTTGTTGCAATATGCATAAAAGAAAAAAAAAAAATCCCCACTCGCCCCTGTGGTCATTCTTTCTGGGTTTTTCCTCCTTCAAACTCGGATCCTGGGAGCTTGAGGGTTCTGCACAGTATCTTAGCTGTTCCTAGGACTGCACTCTTCTGGACCAAGATCCCAGATGTTGTTCCTGGAAAAATGTTGTGTGTGTGTGTGTGTGTGTGTGTGTGTGTGTGTGTGTGTGTGTGTGTGTGTGTGTGTGTATATATGTAATCTGATGCAGCATGAAAGTAGTCCAGGTAGTTTTCCAAGCATTAATCTAAATTATTGTCATAATTATATAATTATAACAAAGAGCAATAATTGAATTGAATTAATTAGATCAATGATTAACACTAATCTGACTGTACTTCATATTGATAGATATAAATGTGTTTATGTGAAGAAACACAGTGAGAAGAGCAGTACTCTCTCACTGAGCCAGTGCTCTTCCTCTGGCTGTTTGTCTCTAATGAGATCAGTGGTGCCTCCTTTGTTTCTATGGCGACAGCTACCAGTCGTCTCTTGGAGAGGCTTCCCCTCTCCTCCCCCCTTCTCTCTCACTCGCTCTCTCTCTTCCTCTGTCTCATCATCCGTTACCTTCATATCCCCCATACCTTTCCTGTTCTCTTCTCATATTCTCATTATCACGCTGGCTCCAGATTAATTACAATTTAATAACAAAACTGGAGCGTAGTTAAGTTGTGGGAGCTAAATTCCTACAAATGTAAAACGTGAATTATTTGTGTCTCTGGCTCCAGCTGGTGATCCGATAGGTACTTAACTTCTTTGGCTGGCACTTCAACTATGGGCCAAAACCTTCATTCTCTCTTATATAAGAGGTTAATGAGAGTCCTGCTGTACCTACACAGGCCGGAGGTTCTGATTTATTGTTGATCTTTGGATCTGATAGTTCCACCACTCGACAGCAGTGAGTGAAATACAGCGATCTTTTCCCCCTGTTACACAGCAGACTGGTTTTAATGCACATTACTTATCTACATGATGGGGGTGATGGTGATTAAAACTAGCTAAAATTAGTGCAACTGCTGGAAATTTCCAAAGTTCCCAGAGATTCACAGACTCTGCACCAATTTTATTTTATTTTTTGGCATTAGCCAAACCGTGCAGCTGCCTTACAACAGCTCCACAACTTTACACTGCAGTTTATCAACACAACAGACACGGGCACAGAAAGCCAGACGTCGACTTAATTCTTCCCTGGGTGGCAGGCAGGTGCATTTCATGATGCGTGTCAGTTACTACATGTGTAACTTTATATCATTGAATAGTTACAGCCATCACCTGGAGGCAAAATCAGGTACTACAGCAAAAAGTACGATACATTTACGATATACCAATCGACTAATCTCTTTTTAATCAATTAATTTGATAATCGATTAATCATTGACTTCATGGTAATGATTAATCATTGTAGCCATGGTCTGTGAGATGGAGAAGACCTCTGAGTTTCTTTAACTTCCTCATTGTTGTCAACACTATCTCCATTGGTGTGTGAAACCTGTAGGAAAGACGGTCACCATGTGATATCACTGCAGTTACTTTAGTCATAACATGAATGGAATAAGGAAAACAACACAATAACCTGCATTCATGATGATTTTGATTTGGTCCTCCTGGCTGTCTGTAGGGCTGCACAACTAATCCTTAATATAATTGAAATCGCAATATGACCGAATGCAACTTCCCAAATTTCTGATAAAGGTAAAAAGTGTTACAACGTTATTGCACAATTAACTCCACAAGCATTATGGTGCTCCAGAGATAATGGTGTGTGTTTGGTGCTCTCTTTTAACTGGTGTTTATTGGAGTTTAATGAAACAAAGTTCTGGTTTGTAAAACACAAGGCAGAACCTGGAACTAAAACCTCACACATTCGGGTTCAGGCTACATGTATTTTCCATATTGGAAAATACTGACTAAATAACTGTCATGGTGTCAAACATTGCAATAGTGTGCATGTGTACAGTGTGTATGTGCATCCTGTGAGCTGGACTGTGTGTGTGCAGTGTGTATGTGTAAGATGTATAACATGGCTAGCCAACTGTGGTGCTGGTAGCTCCCTGTGGACCAGAGAGCAACAGCTAGAGGAGGAACAGAGGAGTCTGATTGGTCAGATTCAAACTCAGGAGCTAAGTGTGTTAATGCACATCCACCCTTCCTCACTTTCCTCATTCAGTTCTTCTCCCCCTCCCCCTCCATCTTCTGGTGCTACTCATCTTCCCTTTAAACCTTTCCTCCACTCCTCACTTACTCCTTCCTGTCTCTATCCTGTCATGTCTTCCTATTTGGACCCTCTGAGCTCTTTATTCCACTCTCTCCTTCCTCTTTCCTCCTCCATTATCTCCTCCTCATCTCAGTTTATGTCTCCTCCATCCTTGCTTCCTCATTTGTCTCATTTTAATTTCTTTCCCCTTTTCTGTGTGCACATATTCTCTTTCATTGCTCACACTGTCTTTCCATTGCCTTTTCTTCATCATGCCCTGGCTTACCTTCCATTTTGTACCTCTTTCACTCCTCATTCCCTCTTTCATCTCCCTTTTCTTCTCCATCCTCTCACACATCCCATTCCTCCTCTCCACCATCTGCTTTATACAGCATCCTTTTTTTTTTTTTTACCTTTTCCTGCTCTACCATGTTCTCCTTCCATTATGACCTCCTTTTCCTTCCTTTTTTTCTATTCCTCTTCTCTCCTCTGCCTCATCTTTATTTTTTAATCTCTCCCAACTCTCATCTTCATTGGTCCATCTTTCCTTTTAGATGTTTTGCCGGTAGCATCAACTCTTATCCAAAGAAACTCAACGTGTGCATCAGAAGAAAAGGCTTCTAAATAAAAATGAGGTTGAATAAAATAATAATTTCTGTAATAACACAGTAAATTTCATTTTGTAAAGATTCTGATTGTTTTCATAGTTAACACTTTGAATCTGACTGCTAAATTTGTATTTTTGTGGCTGAAATTGTGGCAGATAATGTGAGGTGGGGCCGAAAACACCTCTAATTAACAATTGGGTGCTAACATAGACTGTACTTGGGGCAACATTGGTTAGGGTGCATACCACATACTTTGTTAAACCTTAGAGGAGGTTAGGCCCCAGATCGACTGCTGGCTGGCCACACTCTTTCCTGCATGTCATTCCCCCTATGTCATTCCACAATGCTGCACAATTCATCAAAATATATTTGTAATTGCAATTTCCAAATCGCTGCAATTTGGAATTGTTAGCACCATAGGTGTTGTGGTGTTGCAGAGATGCCTCAGCCTACAAATCATATTCTCCAGATGTAAAAGGACGTTTGTTTGGTACAACAAAAATCATCATAATTCTTTTTTTTTTTTCAGTGAAAACGATCATTCCAACTGCAATCAAAATTATCTGTCAAAATAATCAGAATATGACTTTGATTTTTTTACATATCGTGCAGCCATAGATTGAATCTAACATACAATACGTGTGGGGCATGTGTGGAGCCAAAACACTCACTCATGTCACCTCAATTATGTAGAATTTTAATCCTGAATTAATTGTTAACATGAGGTATTATAAAAAATTCATCATCCATACATAAAGTATACTACAGAAACCAAAACCTTTTTTTTTTTTTTTTTTTTTTTGTGCCAGGCTGTAAAAACTTTATTATTAAATTTTAGCATCAGTCTATGTCAACTGTTGAAGCCAGACTCTAATGGTCATTAGTGGAACTGCAGGTTTTGTCACCTCAGTGTGGGCTTCAGGTTTTAGCCTTGGAACTTGCTCCTTGGGAAATACACATCAAAAGTTGTGTCTGTATGAGCCTGAAGCATTAGATGATGTCTGATAACTGAAACCAGTGATCTTTAAAGCTTGTTGTTAACATTGGTTTGGGTGTATCAGAGAGCAGACAGGCTTTAGCCTAATTTAATCCTGACATGTCCATGCTGTGAATATGATGCTACCACCAGTAGCCTGTTGTCTTAGACCGCTGAAAGGGTTAAATGACATGTTGTGCTTTTACACTGTGTTATATCCAAGACTTTGTCTCTCTCTTAAATCACTCACCCACTACTCCCTACATAACAGACACTGAGTAGTGCAGTGCAATGCATTGTGGGATTGTTGCAGAAAGTAGCACACTTGCCATGGAGACTTTTTCTGAGGATATTACATAGTGAATACATTCAAACACTCAGACACTTAAGACACTGACACTGCCTATAATGCACTATGTATAAATATTCAGTGATTTCATCATTACTATTGACTCTCTGGAGTCCTGCATCACCATGAGGTTGTCAGGCAACCCAATTACCTGAGCCCGCTCCTTCACTTTACCAACCAGCTTGTTTGTTGTGATCTGCCATTGAACGATGACTCGTCCTAACCACAACAGCCACTCATTTCCTACACTTCTGCCTTGTTGCACCTTCACCTTAGTGCTCGTGTCAAGTGGAACATAAAATGGGTTGAAGGCAGTGAAAATATACAAGCTTGATTTAACCTACACGTCACTGCTGCTATAGAAAATACATCAGTAACACTGATGCTGCTGCTGTACATGTGTCTGTAATCCTGACTCCATGTTGTTTTGTGTGCAGCATCCTGGCCACTGTGGGGGCTGACTTCGATCTGAGAACACTGAGGGCAGTGAGAGTACTGCGGCCCCTCAAACTGGTCTCTGGTATTCCAAGTAAGTTATCTTGTTTTTTTTATCACAATTAGTCTAACTAATAGCGCTCACAGTAATATGGCGCTCTCAAAGAGACTCCAGAAAAAGAGCTAGTGTCAGGATGTGGTTAGGCTGCTTTAGTATATATAAAAATGGATGTATATTCTGGGGCTGAAAAATGAACCCAGTGCTGAAGAGCCTTAAACCTGAACCTGAAAATGGCCCTACTTCTCACCTGATTCATTACCTCAGTAAACATTTTCTTAATGCTTTTGAGTTTATGGTCTCAGTCTCTAGTTTCAAGTCTTCTTCACCACAACATGATGTTAATTTTTTTTAAAATATGCATTGGGGTGTGGCTACTGTTTGATTGACAGACTGACAGACAAACACATTGAAGCAGGAGGACACTGGCTGATCAACACACCGTATTTATTTTGTTTGATTAGTGCAATTCAATTGTATTTGTATAGAGCCAAATGATAATAAACATTATCTCAAGGCACATTATTACAGAGCAGCACTTGGCAACATAGATAATAATTGATGATGATGATTCATATATAACCCAAAAATGTAAATATAAAGGGGATAGAACAGGGACATATTAAACATTAGACAAATAATAATAAACTGGCATAAAGAAAGAATTTTTCCATATACATGTTGGTTTAGTTGGGTTAGGGTCTGAATGGACAGCCTGTTGACACTCCCTGTCTCTGTAGAAACCTGAAATTATTTTTAGTCAAAACTATTTCAGATAGTGTTATAAGTAGCTCCACAGATGATAATCCTAACTTGCATTTATTGGGTACATTAGTGTATAAACTTGCAACATGTACATGATATGATCAGTGTCATAAACATCACCCAAAGATTTCACTTTCATCAGAAAATCTGATGTGTCCAGTACATGAGAAGGAAATGTTCTCAGTCAGAAAACCTTTTCCAGAGCTCCCTTTGTGAATCCGTCTTCACTACCTCTCTGTCATGTTGGTTTCCTCTTATGGCCCCTTGAATCAAAGGAAATGATCTGTCTCCAATAAACAAAACAACAGAAAGAATAAATCATTAAAAGCGTCTTGTGTATTTTCACAAGTATGTTTCTCTCGTCCTTCTCAGGTCTTCAGGTGGTATTAAAGTCCATTATGAAAGCAATGGTACCTCTGCTGCAGATTGGCCTCCTGCTCTTCTTTGCCATCCTCATGTTTGCCATCATCGGCCTTGACTTCTACATGGGCAAGTTCCATCGCACCTGCTTCAGGACAGACACAGGTAAACAAGGGGAGCAGTGGAGCTTTAGAACCTGAATCAGCCTTATTTCTTGGGCAGCGTGAGGCATTTTTTAATGACAACACACTTGAGTCTTGGGCTCATATTGAAGAATATTGCCTGGGCTTATTGTGACTGTTGACAGTACAGAACTGTAAGTGAAATAAAGCTTGTACCTAAACAAGAAATGATTAAAAAAAAACAAGCTCCTTTATAAACTGAGAGTCTGTAATGGGTGCAACAAACAGATATGTGTTACTTTGGCTTCAAATAAATTAACAAAAGTAAAAAAAATCCCAAACTTAGATTTAGATAAATTGACTTAAAATGGCACTGTCAACTTTTTCTTTTTCTTTTTCTTTTTATAATGCACACTGACATTAAAGGAAGAACCATTAAAGGAAAGCTAGGAGGAAGAATACATATTACATTTCCATCATGTGGAGTTATTCAGATGTGAAATGTATCTGAAAGGGCTTTACAATCTGTGCAACATACTTAACAGTTTTTCTTAGATTATTTTTATTGTTTTGGAAAAAACACCAAAATATGAGGCAAATATTAAGAAGACTAACAGAGAAGGGGACGGTCTTGGTGCACTAGATGTATATGCATGTAAAAAGAAATAGAGCATTTAGTACATAAAGTGGGAGTATGTATCCGGCTTTCAGTGTACCATGAAGAGCTGTGACAGACCACACATGCACTGGAGAGAAAACTCAAGGGATAGTCTACTAGCTCTGAATGCTTTATCATTACATAATAATCCAGGATGTGGAGTTGAAATATCAGTCAAAACAAGTGAGCATCGGTTGAACTCTAATTGTAAGTCACTTTGGATAAAAACAGGAAATGGTGCCAACTGCATGAATGTTGCCATTGTGTGTATCATTGTAGCTGAACTCATATATTATGCATTAAATGGCACATATCTCACCTATCAGAGGTACTTTTATATAACGCTCCAGTCTCCTCTAAAAATACCAGCTATTTCTGTGAGTGTGACTGTACGAATGTGTGTGTTTGTGTGTGTGTTCCTTGCTTTAGGCGAGCAGGCAGCAGAGTTCCCCTGTGGCCTGGAGGCCCCAGCGAGGACCTGTGCAAATGGTACCACCTGTAGGGAGTACTGGATCGGACCCAACTTTGGCATCACCAACTTTGACAATATCCTCTTCGCTGTTCTCACTGTTTTCCAGTGCATCACCATGGAGGGATGGGTGGACATCCTCTACAACGTGAGTCCACTCACAGGAATCTGACTGGGTCTGAATGTTGTTTCTAAAGGTGTCCATTACCAGATTGGTGGGGTTTGAGACTGTAGAGATTATATGTCTAGCCTGGCTCCTGACCTGTGTATCATCGCAGAACTTTGATTAGCTCAGTGTTAGTAGGTTTTGGGCTCACTGATGGCTTTTCCCCTGGTTTGTTGTCAGCAAATTAGAGCTTGGAGCTACACCATCTTCATGCATAGCTAGCTGATTCTATCTAATAACAATTTAGCAGTCCTACCAGCCAATACAACACAGGTTGTATAATCTCATCATGCAGCTAAACAAAGCAGATTGTAGCTCGAAACAGAGGAAATTATTACTAATATAACTCAATTATATTGTAGCAAGTTTTGCTAACTAGCTAATATAATAAACATTGTTTATTGTCCCAGACATTGTTCAGTCTGATTATCCAGACTGAAGCGGATGTTACTGATTCTCTTCGTTGATCTGTCACTTCTCTGCTGGTGAAGAGGTTTGTCTGTGAGATAACTTGGATAACTGTAAAATTAGCTCCTCCGGTCATTTTCCGTAGTCGTAGTTTGTGCAGTTGTCATAGTCCTATGATGAGCTTCTTCTCTCTGTAGCTGTAGTAACAACAGGTTGGTGAGCCAATCAGATGAGAGGTTCTGAGCCTCTCTTGGTGGGCGGGGCTTGGTTGCGTGGGTGAGGGCGGTGACTGCCTTTTTGTGACATCACAAAGTTCCAGAAGTCCTGAAAAATGTTTTAAGGCTCAGTTTCTGAAAACAGGCTGTGTATTTCTCTGAGCAATTCGATAGTTTCCCAGTATTAATAAACCTAGACCTGCTAGTTAATGACCACCTTAGACTGATCCATCCATCCATCTGTCCGTCCCTCAGATGTATCTCTAGAGCCTTTTTAATCTGAAGTGACAGCGCTACCCACTGCACCACCTGAAACCATTACATTTTTTTAACTGAATAAAATTGTTTTTTGTTTTATAGTTGAAGCAGATAATTCAGTCTCCAGTATAACCATAAGTGTCATTAGCAAAGCTCATACTCAATAATTTCCATAACAGTTATACTTTCACTGTTCGGTCGAGTAGCTTTAATATTGCACATGCAGTAGATAAAATATTTCGTGCCCCCCTCTTCCAGCCTTCCTGATTAGAAGCAGCATGAGTATCTGTGGAGGACGACTCACACACAGCCACAGCTGCCATTATCATCACAGCATCGCCACTTTACTGCAACAAATCAGAACTGGCCGAATGATCAAGTAATCAATATAGATCACAGTTATATCATGCAAACTGTGTAGGTTTTTGTGTTTGGGCTGAAGGAATAAACCTTAAGAAAAGAGAGAGGCAGTGCAAAAACAGACAGGGTGGATGCAGGAGGCTGCTTTGCTTCTTTGATGACAACTTAGGTAGCAGTTACACAGGTTACACAGGTACTAGACACAGGACACACACACACACACATTCAAACTGCATACACAGGAGACTAATTATGCCCATTGTCCACTGTTACTGATTGTTATTTCAACTCAGTGAAGCCACCCTCTTGATTGGGGGCAGCACGAGAGGCTGTAAACATGAGTCCAATATTTACTCTCCCTTTAGCTTTGGTTCAGTCTCCAAAAATATCTGAGCTGCTACATCCTCATCCTTCAGCAGCTAGTCTCTAACTGTGCCTGTGTGTCCACTGGGGTTTTCATGGCCTGTTGCTGTTGGGAACTAGAGAATGAACCAAAAAGTTAGAGATTGTAAAACAATGAGGTGAAAAAACTGCCTATGATGTAAGGTTGTGACTTATTTCACTTGTTATGTTACTACTGTTACATAAATGAGTCAACTAAGATTGACCACATGATCAAGTGTTGACTGACTTAATATGAATAGTTTCATCATGGTGGGTAAGATGAAGAACGTCAGGAAAGCAGAAGTATAATTCAAACCACAGGGGGCACAGGGATGAGGAGAGACATTTGATGCTGTGTACTTGCTGTTACTGAACAATTGAATGATGCAGATTATACATTTGAGTGTGTGATAAACTCTTGGTATATTATTTAGGTTTATAAGTGGAGGATTACAGGGGGGCAGGAAATGAAGTATTAACTTCCTCCTGCTCCTCAGACTCATTTATCCTTGTTAATTTGTTTATTGAGAATTTGTTTCATGTGTTAAAGTCTATTTAGCTCTTGTTGGTGATGGTTATTACGTCTTAACACATTTTTCACACTTTAACCAATGTAATTGTGAGACTAGTTTCTCCATCAGCCTCATCGTTTATCCTAGAAAATGAATGAATGTGCAGGAGTTGATCTGAGTCCCTGTGCTGTGTTTTAAGACGTGCCTTCCTCATGGGAACAGCCTGTCGTGGAAAGTCTTTGAACACCACTTTGGCTGTATTTTTACTCTCACTCTTACACAGCTCAGTGCTGGTCTCTCTCTCACTGCGTGGAGCTCAGGGTGAGAGAAGGAGAGGGGTGAGAGGGGTGAGGTGTGTGATAGGTGGCTGCAGGAGATGGGAGACTTAGGCCTCATGCCCACCACACAAACAAACACATACTGTATCTATTTGCATGTGAAACTGGCACCTATGTCTGGTAGCAAAAAGGTTCATATCTGAATTAACACTGCAGTAGTGTTACATTACAATTTATCACATGATAGTCAGATACCAGTGGCTTGTATGCAAACACATACCATATGTATAAGCTGAAGAAGGACTATAATACTGCAGTCACAGCAACAAGCATTTACACACTTTCAGTTTATTATGTGAAACTGTCTGACAAAAAGGAAAATAATATATTGTGCTCTGTGCTATATGCAGGTGAAGAGTCATGGTCATTAGATGTCCCTGTTTTAGGTCAAAAATACATGAGAGGATGCTAAAAAGAACTGATGCAGTGGCTCAAATATTAAAAAGCTAAAGAGTTCTTCAAGGAGTACTTCTCCTTGAAACAGTACAAAAAAAAGGTTTGATCTCGAGAGAATTTTCTCGATTCAGCACACATGACGTCAGGATGACGCCACTTGAATGATTTTTTAAATGAATGGATTTATCTAATCTCTATGGAAGCATCATGACAGTGCATTTTACATTTAAGACCTTAGGTTCAGTTTTAATTGAGGGAGTTGAGTTTGCATTGTCCTCCTAGGCAGAAGATGTGTTAGCTTTTGCTGGGAACTGCCCTGTATACTTAAATGGGGATGGTGTTTGTGCACCTTACTGAATATTTGATTATAGACTGGTGGTCTGGATGCCTTGGTAAAGTCTGTTTTAGGTTGTGGCGAGGATGCTTTTGTGTCTGTTGCTTTTCACAGTGCTGTTTGCTTTCACATGGTGCCAGGGCTAACACCACTGGCATCAGAGTTGACTGCCTAAAAAGGTTTGGAGGTGGTGGTGATGCTTGGACTTTTGCTTCATTAGCGTTGGAAAATTGAAGTTATTAGTCAATTCAAGAATTAATGAATGTTAATAACTAATACATGTCACAGACAAATTAAAGATCATTTCAGTTATTTTGACTCTTATTTTGAGCTGCATCTTTGCGCATGACACATACAGTCATTGAATGACATTGTGAAGAAAACACAAATTAATGATAGATATTTAATTTCAGAGCAGGTAATGCAAGTGTTACATGTTGGTATGTGTCAACTGTGTCGGCCCTGAACAAAAACAATGAACTTGTTTTTGTGGCAGTAGTTTTGCATTTGAGATCTGTTATGTTTTGGTTTCCAGATATATCTGGTCTGAACAGGTTTTTATTTTGGTGTCTCATGAAGCTACACAGTCACTGCACCTGGCTGTTGTCCCCTGATAAAGAGTCCCGATGTTTAACCATGAACATTATTGGTTATATCCAGATGACAAACCATGTGAATGAGTGATTCATATTTACTGCAGTAATGTTCACAGTGTTAATTCCATCTTCATTTTCTAATAATCCCTAATTACATCTTCTCTTCCACCATCTTCACAAAGATTTAGAGCTTTCCTCCATCAGTATCACCCACTGTCGTCATTCACATGATGAATAATCCCCATTAGGACAAGGCGTTAATCCAGAATTGGTCCATATTGGGTGTAAGGGTCAGCGGGTTAAACTCACTCCTTCATCCATCATTAGCCAGCTCTGTTTCCTGTCCTCTGGATCACTCAGAGACTGGTCTTCCACTCTGACCGAGCAGACCCAGGCTGAATATGACTGCTGCATTTTCTGATTGGATTGTCAAGGGTGGAGTGATGGCTGTCTTGTCTCCCACCAGTATGGGACCTGGCTGATTCCTCTTTATCAGAGAGGCCATCCATCATGGCTGTGCGGGCACTCGTCCATCTCTGCCAAAGCTGTGAATCTCTGATGGGAATAGAGGGCAATACTCAGACTGTTAATTTCTCATTAGGAGACCCCCAAGAGCTCTGAGCCATAAAGTCTACACTCTGACAGGTGCTTTCATCTGTTTATGTTTTGTACGACCTCTGTAGAAAACCTTCAAAATAATACCTAGATTTCTCTATGTCCATCAGAATGAGCTGCAATTTCCAGTCACTGTTTCTCCTCTTTGCTTACTTTTTCAGAGTTGGTCATTTCATTCTCACCAGTGTCTATATTTATGTGTTCAAGTACCAACCTGCAACTGAAACATATCTAAAAGTCTAATTTTAAGATTCTAAAGTTCCTCACCACATTTTAAAGGAGCTATGTTGTTACTTCTACTAAAGTGGTTAACAGTGAGGTTGTTGCGTTGTGTTGTGTCTCCATATTTGGTGCCAAATGCTCTGAGCTGTGTTTGTTAGAGTCTGCTCTATTGGACAATTTATGTTGGGACTTGGACTTTAGGGTTTATCATTGCCACTCTTGTTTTTTTCCTACTTACTTTGTCTAATTTCCCTCCAGTGTGATTTTCTACCCAGCCCTATGTTTAATCAGCCTTGCCTCCTTGTTTGTGTCAGTATCTGTACTGCCTCTTGTTTTTGTCATTGTGTTTCACTCTAGTATTTCTCTATTCAATCCTTGTGTATTTTTTATTGCTTGTGTTCTCTTACTCTGGTTTGATTGTTCAGGATTTTGGGTTTGCTTACAAAAGCTTTGTGTGAACATTTCTCCATGCAAAGTATAATTGTTAGTTTACAATTAACTTACTAACTTAATGTTTTAGCATTTCATGAAACAGGAGATTTACAGTGCCTCATGGCAACTACAGGCAGGCAGAGTCATTGGAGTGTCCAATATCTCTGACATGGATAAACTCTGACTATAAATTGTCACAATACATGCCCATAAT
This sequence comes from Rachycentron canadum, assembly GCA_038496675.1. Lineage (NCBI taxonomy): Eukaryota > Metazoa > Chordata > Actinopteri > Carangiformes > Rachycentridae > Rachycentron > Rachycentron canadum. The sequence goes on from CM076654.1 coordinate 23,527,541, forward strand.
TACAGTTGTAAAAGTGTCTGTAGTTCTTCCCCTAGATTAAAATACAGGTGTGCTTGGTGTCCATTGTCTTGTCAGTCTTAAAGTGTTGTTTGACTGTGCCCTGTTTCACCGAGTAGAGAGTTCGGTCGGCTTCACCAACCTTTAGGGTTAGCTCCACGAGTCCCCTCCGGCAGCACAGTATCCACTCACCTGTGAACTGCAGGCAGACTCTCAGATGCTATCAGAGGGAGCTCTGGGGAGCAGGATGTTTACAAGCTAAAGGACAGAAACAAGATGCAGTGTCCTCTAGTACTGCTACAACTGTAGGACTCAGAGTAGCTCACGATATGATGCTGATAGAGTGATTTTCCAATACGTGATACATCATGATATCACACACACACGCAGTTTACAGAAATCTAAAAACCAGATAAATTAATGCAGAATTCAGTATCCAGACTTGCAGACTGCAGTCTCTGTCTCATTCGCTTTGTAATTCAGATGAAAAATGCCAACCGTGTTTGTGTGTGTGTGTGTGTTTACGTTCAGTCTCTTTAGTGGCAGACTGCTGACCGGTCTAACCCTTTTGTGAAACCTGTGTGTGTTTATGCCCAGGTGTGTGTTGGTGTGTGAGAGTGAAGAAACCAGCTCTCTGCATTGGAGGAAATGGAGCCTGGCTGCTGTCACAGTGCTGAGAATAAGAGTGTGTGTGTGTGTGTGTGTGTGTGTGTGTGTGTGTGTGTGTGTGTGTGTGTGTGTGTGTGTGTGTGTGTATAGAGGACATTGTCTCTAGGTCTGGTTGTGTGCGTGTGGGTGTGTGTGTGTCTGTCGTTGTAATGTTCTGTTTGAGGATTGTAAAAAGCTGAAGTGAGCCTAGACTTTTAACTTGAAAGTCTACGGCACACTGTCACACTGTCCGCCACATTCCCCCATTTCTTCTTCTTCACTGACAGTTTACCCTCATTCATGTGATAAGTGCCACCGTGAGTCAGATTGGTGCAAGAACCTGTTTCAAGCAGCTGCTTGTTGAATTAAAATTATCATTATTTAGCGCCAATAACGTGTGTCAATAACACATCACAAGAGGAAGTAATACAATATATCTCCATATGGATACTTTGTCCCTCCTCTGCCTCCAGCCTGTGCCTCTGCCTGTCTTTTCTGTTTGCTCACTTTGCTTAACAATACTTTAAATCATTTAGAATGAAAAAGGCCAAATACAGAGATTTAGTGTCAGGTATCACCAGTCTCAGTTCAATGTGTGTGTGTGTGTGTGTGTGTGTGAGTCAGGACCTGTTATTTCAGTCTCCGGTCTCTCAGGCACTCTGGGTGTGGTATTGCTGTTGAATTGAAGGCTGTCCTCAGGCTAACACATTTAAGGGCTGAACACAGCTACTAATGGCTTCTCTATTGCCTTCTGTGCTCTCTCCACTCCGTTAGCCGAGGTCTGTGGCAACGTCACCCCGACACTAGCTAATGCACTAACACACCCAGCCCTCTGCATCCACTTCCAGCTCACAGCTCCATTATGATAGATGACTCCACCTTTCTAACCCAGAGCCTTTTTGTAGGGATTCACTGGCACCCACCCACTGACTAGAGTGATTAATGCTAATACCAAATGACCACCCCCTCCTCCCCTGCTCCCCACTGTATGTTGAAGAACAGGGTGAGAAAGGTACATGAGAAGTCTGTTGTGGTATATTTCACTCTGATGTTATGATGCTGTGACAGTGAGCAGTCGGATTAACCCCTGCTTGTATTTCATTTTGTAGCTTCAGAAGAGTCACCTGGCCAAAGCAAACAGTTACCTAATGTTTACAGTAACAGATATCCTGTTTGTGTGCTCCCTGCCATCTCCACAAGACACAGTATATTTCCTGTAGAAACAAAATGTCTGAATGCAGCCCTGGCAGGAAGCTATGTTGTTTTGTTGTGTCTGCAGTCGCTCTGTTCTAATATCCTCTGTGGTGCTAAGTGGGAGTATGGCAGCAGCTCCACTAGATTTAATTAAGACAGACCTGTTCACTGTACTCTGCTCCACTATGTTACCCTGCTGATGCCTCTGATGATTTCAAATGTTTCTGTGTCAATCTGATACAGCTTTTCTTCAGCATAAAACGGCTCAGAACTATCTGCACCCAGACAAACAAACTGAGAAGCACCTTTTTTCCCCTCCTCATCAAGTCCATTCTGTGCAATAATGGAGGATATTTCAAATATTTAAATAAGAATAATACAATAAATGAAAATATTAGCACTGCACAATAGCAATATGGCCAAGTGCAATATCCAAATCGCAGGAGCTGTATCACAATAACGTTATTGCATTGTTGCATTGTTAGCACCATAAGTGTGGTGGTGCTCCAGAGATGCTCAGCTCACAGGTGTAAAGGAACAAAAATTCACATCATTTAAATTTTTTAAATCGAATTCAAGTGAAAATGAATTTCGAAAATTATCAATCCAGCCGAAATCCCAATATCTACCAAAATAATCACACGATTACAACCGATCAAAACCATTTGTACAGCTATTTCATTTCACTTTACCTGTAAGACATTTTTATGATGCTACAAGCCGTGGGCTGCTGCCCAACTAAGTTGTATCTTGTCGAATGTTGAATCAAGTATTTATCTTTTTAAATTTTCTAATGTTCTAATTCTCTGGTGTGTGGTGTAGAGCGGAGTGAAGATCAGACTCAGATTCATCAGGTGCACACAATCATAAGTCCGAATGAGCCCTAGTATTTCTGTGTGTCTGACGTGTAAATAGGCTGTTAACGCACGACAGCTTTGTAAGGTGCAGAGGGGATGGACACAGCTGCACAGGTTGTTCAAAATCAACATGATCCCAGTTCATAATGTGACTGTTTTAATCAATAGGTCTCAGTAAATGAATGCATCACCAGACAATTTCCAGCAATCAAATGAATTTCCCACAGTAGTAACGTGAGTGTGACTGCCAGGTGTAAGGAGCTCTGTAAACATTAGTACAGCAGAGAGCTCTCAGGCAGGGTCGGGGTCACAATGGAGAACATGAGCCTCAGATTGTGTGACAGTGGCTCCTGTCATTGCTGCTTCAAAAGCAAATCACGCACACAAATTCTGGTGATTTTACAGAAGAGGCTGAATAAAATGAGCATTGGCCGCATTATAGCAGTGAATTCTGGCACTTCTTAACCACACGACTGATTACAAGGACAAATACAGCTCAGTGCTTTCTCATCAGCACCTGTGATTTTTGGTCTTGAGGGACGTGGATTCTATCATCAGACCATCCAGTTGCAAATCTGTTGTTGCCTTTGATCACATTCTGGCCAAACATATGTGGGTGTTCATGTCTACATACCTTTGTGCATTAATAAATCATGGGTTGGGTTTCTCTCCAGTGAAGGGAGGTCTTCTGGTGTGGACGAACCCACTATGACATCAACCCTTGGTTTGTGAACTGCTGTTTTAAAGCCTCAAGTTTGGGTTTTTTGAAACCAAAAGTTTTTAGACAAGAAGGTGGTACTGAGGAGGAGTGAGGAGTGGATCTGACCAGGTCAGCATTTCTGGTACAGTCTGTCATCACAAAGTAGCCACACCCTAATTCATCCCCTGCTTTATGGTCGGTTTTCCTCTAAATGGACCATCATTCAAAAAGTGAACATCACATTGTGTTGAAGAAGACTTGAGAGTAGCAACTGAGACCATAAACTCGTTAGGAAAATGTTTACTGAGCTAATGAATCAAGGGAGAAGTAGGGACATTTTCACATAGACTTCAACAAAATCTGACTTCTTTTTACAACAAACGTCACCCCCTGTTGGTCATTAAAGAGACTGCAGGTTTAAGGCTCTTCAGCATTGGCTTCACTTTACAGCCCCAGAACGAATGTCCACTTTTAAAACTTGACTGACCTCGACACCATCCAACACCTGTGAGCGAACCATGTCCTCCAGTGATAAAAACAGAAAGTTCATTTTTGAGGTTTCTTTTTGTGATAGATGTGTGGTATTCCCTCTTTTGACGATGATGATGGAGCACTCTGTCTCACACGTTGCTCCAACATCTCCTACAAAGGAAGTAACTACATGGTTTTAAAAATCACCAAATATATTGAAAAAAATCACTAAATCGCCCAGTAGGAAGGTTAGGTTTTTATTGTGCTGTATCATCTGCATTTTGAATTACAAGGTTTTCCACTTACTTTGTATGAAAACCCCTGACAATTTTCTGCCTGGAGCCCCAACAGACTCTGGACTTGCCACTGACTGTCGAGGTCATTGTATATGAGTCACATGTATTAATGAGTCAATAATTTTCATGCTCATCAATCCATCAGTGACCCCTAGAAGCCTGTGGATGGGTTATAGTTGGCCCAGGGTTGTTATTTATTTAATCTTTTTCATTCAGTGTTTTTATTTCTTTGTGATATTTTATTAAGAAAAGGTGCTATATAGATATAGCAGGATGTATTAATAATACTAATAATTTAATTAATTAATAGATTTTATTTTTTCAGGTTTTTCTCTCATTAGTCACTGGACTGCATCTTGGGTATGAAAAGCACATCGTGAGCCTCACTGTTGCCCTGAGTGATATCACCACCAAGAACACTCACATTCGCGCACACACACACACACACACACACACACACGCACACTCACACGCTATAGTTTATTCTGTTTTAGTCAAAGAAGGTTTATTCAGGTTTTTTCAGTCATTTCATGGACAATAAGAAAATATGGGTTAATGCCTCATCTTGTCACTGCAGTAACTCAACAGTATTAATAGTCCTGTTTCTTTATCTCTGTCTTTATGTGTTTAGGCCAATGATGCATCAGGAAACACATGGAACTGGCTGTACTTCATCCCCCTCATCATCATTGGTTCCTTCTTCATGCTCAACCTGGTGCTAGGCGTGCTGTCAGGGTGAGTACACACTGTGAGGATCTCCTGAGCAGAGCATTTTCACAGATCTTTACATTATTACATTATTTATGTTGTTTATTTACTTATTTATGTTACTTTGTCTGTTGTTTTTGGCAGGAAAAAATCTGATTGAGTCTAACATGATGCTATGAAAAATAAAATATACTAGAAATTACCTTTAAGGACATGTATTCTATAATCTACAGTGTAATACATTTTGACAGTGGCCCTCCCAACACTGGTTATGAACAATAACTGGGCGTTAAATATCAGTGTTCTTGCAATTTTTCACTGTAAAATATCAAGCAAATTCAACACACGATAATATAGTTGAACCACTTGTATCCAAATGAATGCTGCTGGTTCGTTTATACCAAAGATCATCTCTGTCTGTGGCGGATGTGGTCGTGTTAGGCCATGTTCCCAACTAATAAAAATGTTTACTGGGTTGTGTACAAACCAGAGATACACTAATGATAACTAGCCCTTGATCTCACAGTTTTTACAAAACAGGTTTTTCCAGCTGAAATGACAATTCCCACTAACAGTATGTATCAGCTATAGCAAGCTAGCTAAAAATGATAATATTATTTCTATGAACTGGTTTAAAATGTTGTGTCCTGCTCGCTGGTCAGCTTTGCAATGTGCCCAGATGACTCATTTTAAAACGACAACCCTGTAACCCGACCTTAACCCAATACATTTACTCTTACATACATGATACAATACTTAGATACTGAGACTCCAGCTAATGGACATTTGATGACATCTGTTGTTGCATGGGCTTGTTTTTTCTTTTTTATGTATTCTGTAATTTGTAAAACCACCGTCAAAAACTTGATGAGTATTTCTGTTACTACAATCAATCACACACTGCTTTAACAAGGGCCAAAGTCTTATGATCACAAAGCTATGATTGGACAATCAGGGTGTAATAGTGTAATAGTTAGGATTTTACGGGGCAACTCCTGAATGTCAAACATTCAAACATCCCCAATTAAGAGATTTTCACCTTGTCCAGGGTGTGTGCTTCTTTTGCATTTACTCGTTAAGACAAAATGTGTGGCAGCTTCCATGTGATATTCATGAGGGTTTATTAAAACATAAATTCACATGATTGTACAAGCTGCACTATGAGCAGACTGTCAATGTAATTCTGTAATTCTAATTCTCTCTTTTTTTATAAAGCAAATAACAGGCAAGAGTTGTCAGGATGTCATCACCATGAAAAAGCATCATGGGAGAAGTTTTTCTATTGCTTCTCTTGTATAATTGCTCTGCTGTTATTATCATCTCTTCAACACCAGGAGTCTCTGGATGTTGTTCCCCATCCTCCTCATGTGCAACCAGCCCTATCATTCCAAATGTCTGTGACTGACTGACTGACTGATCATAGTTGAGGATCCTAGCTTCACCATTGGTCAACCAATGCCATGTGACTGAGATGGAGTTTCCTCATTGGCCGTTGCTCTTTCAAAATGAATTGTTGCAAACAGTGTTTATTAGAGGGTTGTTTACAAGCCACAGTGTTGCCAACTCATTGGTTTTCGCATCTGTCACTTTGCAGTTAGCGTAACCTGTGCCTTGCCATTGTCTTCGTGCCGTAGACAGATCACACGTTATTGTTCCTACTGCACGTCTCCAAATATAGAACAAATGCATCAAAAGACAACTGTGTAGAATGCACAGAAAGTTCAACTCCCCATCACCCCATATTTTCATTCTCTCTCTCACAATCTTAGAAATAAACACACATACACGCACACCATGTCCTTTAGGGTTGTATTTGTTAGTGATAACAGAGAACTTACTATAATATAGAGGCCGCTTAAGAAGACAAGACAAAACAAGACAAGAATGCTCCTCACAATGAGTCTAGAGCTTCATTTTTAAAGTCTAGCAGCCTGAGACTGTACACCTGGGATGAAACAACCAAGATCCATGAGTACATCAGGAAGATGGCCCCAAGTGATGAACTGCTCAGTGAATACCTTAGGCAGCAGAAACCTGATGAGGAAGAGCAGGAGGAACCACAATGGGAGGATAAACCTCTGCACGGTATGCACCACCAGCAGATGGAAGAAGTGACTGACACAGAAAAAATAGCGACTGGCTCTACCACACCAGGCAGGACCTCAGGTGCAGGCTGTGCAAAGATCCAGTGGCTGGTATAGTGTACAGAAACATCTGTGCCCAATATAGGCTGGACATCTGTGGACGAAGGTGGTTAAGAATGAGCAAGCTAAGATCCCATGGGACTTCCAAATTCAGACTGACACTGATGATGGATAACCAACTGAACATAGTAGTGGTGGACAAGAAGAAGGCAATAGTGATAAATGTAACAATCAAGGGCTGAGAAAAGTGCTGGAAAGATGTGGAAAGTGATGGCAACAGTGGACCAATGGTAATGAGAGCACTCGGGACTGTGACCCCCAAACTGGGAGTGTGGCTCCAGTAGATCTGAGATCTCAGAGTGCAGTCCTAGGCCACAGGTAGAGGACCTGAGTTTGAGGAGGAAACGCACATAGAGAAAGCAAGTGGGGAATTATTTTTAATATAATGTGTATGTGTGTGTGTATGTGAGTATTTAGAGATATTCTATTGCTTCTAATTTTATGTCCGGTCATTTACAACTAAATAGATTTAAAATAACAGCCAGTCTTTAATGCTGTCTTTAATTTAAATGTGCTGATTTTGTCAGACGAATTGTTGGTTATAAAATCAGGGTTTTAACAGCAGCAGAGCAGCAGCTTAAATGGTTTGGAAATTAACATGTAGTCTTAATGGTCCACGTTTCATTCTTTGTTCCAGACTTTTCTTGTTAATGAAAACAGCTTTATGGGGATTTTTGTTGTATAACAGAGATTCAGAGAGGAGGAGAGAAGCAAAGAGAGGACTAACACAAATACAACACAGTGATGTCAGTTGTTTACAACGGTTCCACAACAGTTTTCAATTCAAATACATTCATTATATGTGGTGCATTGGAAAAAGGTTTCTCATCACAGTGACAAACCTACAGAGAATTCTTACCTGAATCTGCACGTCTCTTCACTTTCTTTCTCTCTTTCTTTCTGAATTTTAGCTCTTTGTTGTGTCTGGACCACAACTTTGCTGTTTTGGTTCACTCTCTCTACTCATAGCGTCATTACCAGAAGCAGTAGGCAGCCCCTGCTCTGAAAGCCCACTGTGCACTAACTGCTCAGCACCAAACAGCAGACACAGCTAGTGAACACAGTGGAGCGTTAAGCAGCTGAAGAGCCAAATGTTTCCCTCAGGAATTGGTAGAGATAAAAACAATGCTAAAAGAGGTGAATTCTCAGCTCCTATTTATTGATTAATGATAATGATCGAAGTTGATTGTAAATCAGACATTAAAGGTTTAAAGGTTGTTTACTTTCAGTATTCCACGCCTCAGTTTTATGTTAAGGTCAGGCTTGATTAAAATAACAAAGTTGAGTTTCAGTTTGATTGCTAGTACCAGAGCTGATGAGTTTTATACTCGCCCACAATCAATTTGTATAAATCTATATAGCATTTCTCCTGAGGTGGACAGATGGAGACAGACCTATATACACGTTCACTCTAATGTTGCTTAGTGTGAAGGCCATTCATTTTTGAAAGAAGCCTCAGTACTCTGTTCCTCCCGGCTGCTGTGGCCTTCCTGATGAGGTAATGTTTCTCTGTGCTCCTGTGAAATCTTATTCAAATCAGACTTGATGTTCCTCAAAGCCTTAAAGTAATTTGTAGAATAATAATGCACCTCAACTCTTGCCTTAATTTTGAACGTAATTAATTGGGTGCCATTGGGAATGGAGTTTGACTATAGTGAAGAAAGTGCAAAGTCAGAGCCAATAATGTGCTGCTTTCACTTTGCATATATTGGATTTTTCAGTCTTTTCTGTTATCATGACAACATGTACCATCCCTGATTTAGGCCATGTGAGAAATGCCTGCTGCATCCTGTCCTACATTTTAATTATTTTCCTCTGGACCTCCAAAATGATGTTCAATTCCAAAATTGCTATTCCTAGCTAAAGTCTCAGAAAACATGAATCATTCGTTCTATTTTTGATCTCATCATGGTTCATCATGGTTCAAGACATTTAGGTTCATTGGTGACTCTAAATTGCCTGTTGATGTCAGTGTAAGCGTGAATGGTTGTTTGTCTCTGTATGTCTCGATATGTCAGCCCTGCGATAGACTGGCGACCTGTCCAGGGTGTGCTCCGTCCTCGCTGTCAGCTGAGATTGTCTCTAGCCACCTGCTACCTGGCACGAATAAGCAGTACAAATAACGAATGGATGGAAAAGGAAATCTTCTGCTACTAAATTCACTTGGTTAACCTGCGAGGCTTAGTTTTAGATCACAAGTTTTTTTCTCTCTGTACACGTTACCTGCATCCACAATTTCACAATATTAAATTTCATTTTTATTCTGAAGACACTGATCAGCCATTACATTATGACCACCCGCCTAATGTTGTGTAGGTCCCCCCTTTGTTATCAAAACAGTCCTGACCCTGGAGGCCTGGACTCCTCTAGACCTCTGAAGCTGAGCTGTGGTATCTGGACCAAGACGTTAGCAGCAGATCCTTTAAGTCCTCAAGTTGTTGAGTATATATCTATATATATATATATATCTATATATATAGATATATATATCTTTATCTTATATCTTTAAGATATATATATATATCTTTTCTGCATATTTTCACACATACTGTATATATATCCGTTCTGGTCTGTATATACAGAGGATTGGACAAAACCTTAAGAGGGCAGGGCGCCTTTAGCTGTCCCCTCTGTTGTTGTATTATCCTCCCCATTTCCTGCTCTCTCCACACAAGTTGTCAGATGGCCTTACAGTTACTTTGAAGGTGGAAGGTCACTGATGCTGTCTGGCAGGGCCATGCGGGGGCCATGTCACTGTTTAAAGGCCATGATCTGAGCTTCAGAGCAGGCATGAGAGCAGATACATGCAGGGTTGAGAGGCTGCAGACCCCCAGGGGAGGCCAGGGCCATTCACCCAGCCTTTATCCCATCCGCGAGGACAGTGTGGGATGAGATGTGGGTGTGATCAAAGTTTAAACCACAATTGATTATTCTGAAAACTCCTCTGACATCTGTAGTTTGTCTGACTTACCATTTTACTGTAACCAAGCTGACAATGTGGTTTGCTCATGTCAGATCAAAACATTCCAGCGGGTTGATGGTTCTATGCCTTCTGGATGTGTACATACAAAACAATTGTGGACATGTTAGTGCCAACAAGACTAGTCAAAACCCAGTACACTTATAAGCATCTGATCAAATCACCAAACACTTTAACTAAAGACAAAGACTGAGCTGTGATTTCAGGTCTATATTTACTTCTAAAATCATCACTCAGACAAAAATTTAGAGGAGAAAGATTATCTTTCTTTTTTTAAGATATTTTTCAGGCTTTTGCATTTATTACAGTCATAGTGAAAGAGAGAGAGAAAGAGAGAGGTTGATTTGCAGCAAAGGGCTGCAGACCGGACTTGAACCTGTGCCACGACAACAGTTGTTCGAGCCAAAAAGCATCCAGTGACAAATCAAGTGACTTTCTGAACAAACTCACAAGACAGGCGCCAGTAAAGCCCTCCCTCTGTGTCTAATCTGTTCAGTGAGTGGCACAGAGGTGGAGCAGCAGTTTGTTTGCAGACAGACTGTGTGAGAGATAAAATAAGAGCTGTTCTCTTGCTCCTGACGTTCTCTCTGATCGATCATTTTACAAGAAAATACAGCTGACGTTTGACGTTTTGGTTATAAAATCAGGAAAAAGCTTTGAAGTTCACATGTAGTCAAAAACTTGTTTCATTCTATGGTGTCAGACTTGTGTGTGTGTTTGTGTATGTGTGTGTGTGTGTGTGTGTGTGTGGGCGAAAGAGTGCCAGCCAGGATTTCCCAGCATTGTAGCAGCTTGCAGCAGCTTGCAGCCACACTTTCACACTGTCCCACACACACACAGACAGGTGACTACAAGGGAAAAATGTTTGTACAGTGTTCCCTTTCATAAAGAAGGACAGGTCACTGAATGGTTTCATGAAAATTCTTTCTATGGCCTTGGCCGTCGACAGAGCTCCAAGTTGAACACATCAACGCCAAGGCATATTGAAGCTGTTCTGCTGCCTCGTGGTGGCCAAAGACTTTAGTGAAACACTTGTTTGTTTGTTTTTTTTTTGGTTATTTTATTTGTCATCCAAACATACACACTGATACATACTGTATGATAGCATGAATACAAACAAACATTACACATGCAATACAGATGAACCCAGACAAATTAAAATATGTATATGCTTAGGAACACTCCCATGTATAATGAAAAAGGCATTGTATATGTACAATACACACACACACACACACACACACACACACACACACACACACACACACACACACACAGACACACATTGCACATTCAACCAGCACACATGAATTTGCTGCACACACATTACAGAGAAACAGATATGAAGCCACAAAATGAGATTGAGACTCTGGCAGGCACATATAAACAGAAACACCCTCAGGAAGGCAGACAGACAGGCAGGCAGGCTGACAGACAGGCAGGCAAGCAGGCAGGCAAGCAGGCAGGCAGGCAGGCAGACAGACAGGCAGACAGGCAGGCAGACGGGCAGGCAGACAGACAGACAGACAGACAGGCATGCGGACGGGCGGGCAGGCAGACAGACAGACAGACAGACAGGCAGGCAGGCAGACAGACAGACAGGCATGCGGACGGGCGGGCAGGCAGGCAGACAGACAGACAGGCAGGCAGACAGGCAGGCACTGCAATGCAGAATAGAGCTTCCCCCTCTGCTGTGTGGGAGACACACCAATCACTAAGGGGTGGGGGTGGACTGGAGATCCCCTGCTCTGTTATTTCAGTGGTCTGTCTTTCTCTCTCTATCTTTCTTTATTGGGCTTTGTTTTTTTTTCCCTTTACTCTGCCCCTCCTTTTCTGCCTCATCTCTCACATATCACATTTCCCACTCACCTCATTTAAACCAAAAGCTGCCTTATTGGTTTGACATAACTGTTACCCAGGTGTTGGCAAAGACAAACAGTGTCAGTTGCCTCAGGTTTTATCAGTTAAAAGATGGATTTAATATTCTTATATTAGATAAATGATTGCAATGAGTTTAATTTGCTTTTTTCCCCCCTATGTAAAATAAGTATCATTATTCAGTATGTTCTGTTTACTGTATGGACACAGATGCACTTTGACCCATTCCCACCTGTAATGATAACAATGATGTTTACAATACACTGATACGAGTTAGTACAAGCATTCCCACAAAAATCCAACCAAAAAGTATTGTAGATTTATACACATGATGTACAATGTATTTGAATTTGCTACTTAAATAACTTACTTACATTAAATAAACTATATATAGTAGTTTTAATACTACATCTAGTTGGTTATTGAGTTTGTTATCAGCTGCTTTCAAGACCCTGAACTATTTTTGAACATATTTTTATTTCATATTTGAGCCTGTATGAAGAGAGATGAGAGAACATTAGGATGCTGGATGCTCTTTAGTCAAGACTCTTGAGTCCCTCAGTGACACAACAGCTGGCATAAATAATGTTTGCGGCAGAGCATGTGGCGGGTGTAGGAAGAAAATGATATTTGACCTCACATCGCCAAGTTCAGGCCGCTACAGACATTGCTCCGGCTTCGATTCACACATTCTGTCGTCTATCAAATTTTAAAAAATCTGTTTTGGATGTGAAGAGTCGGACACCTTTGGTCAGTCACCATAGTGGTCATCAGCAGGACAAGAAACAACTGATGCAGATAGATTTAGATAAAGATAAAAGATACAAATGGCAAAAGATAAAAAGGACGATAAATTTAGATAAAGATAAGAGCAGATTGTAGAATAAATAAAAGTCATTATAAAATTATTGTCATCATTATAAAACTCACCTTGATTTTCTAGACAATCTTACATTTTGTACTGTACATGCCTATGCCTGATCATCTTTTTTTCTGGCAAGCTTTTCATCGACTTTCATCCATTGAACATATTTGACAGCACTGATTTCTTTCACACATTTCCAAATGAGCCACGTTTTTTCCACATTGCTGTTTGTTATTGTGGATCAGATTTTTTAGGAGTGTCTGATCAGCTGGTGTCTTTCTGCAGGTCAGCTCTGTCAGAGGCACCTTTACTTGACTGGCTGTAGTCGAAATGATTCTAAGTATTCCTGCTGTCAGGAAAATACTCTACACTCTGTTAGAACCTGATTTTATATCTTTGAGGATATCAAGTCATTCCAAGTCAGAAGGCTGAAGTTCAAGGGAAATTTTGAGTCATCTGTGTTGAAGTGCAAACCTTATCAAGTCAAGACACGAGTCAGGCTCAAATGCATGTCACCTGAATGGCACTTGATGAAAATTGTTTAGAGAGACGACAGAAAGAGAGAGGCCTGATATCAGCTTGTTATCTAAGCATGAGACAGTTGATGTTAAGTTCAGCTGTTCCACAATGTGACAGGACACAGACTCTGTCTACCTGCTGGAAGCCAGACTGCTGTATATCTGTCAACATGCTTCAGGGTCTGTGATGGCTTGTCAGATCCAATAAACATTTCTCTGTGTGCGTATCCGTGTGTGTGTGTGTGTGTGTGTGTGTGTGTGTGTGTGTGTGTGTGTGGTTTCTTTGTTGTTTCTACAGGGAGTTTGCCAAGGAGAGAGAACGGGTGGAGAAGAGGCAAGAATTCCTGAAGCTTCGCAGACAACAGCAAATAGAGAGAGAGTTAACTGGGTACCTGGAGTGGATCTGCAAAGCAGGTCAAAAACAAACAAACAAATACACACACACACACACACACACACACACACAAACACTCTCTCCACTTTCGCCAAACATGGATCACAACTGTAGCTATAACCATCACTTATTGTTACAGTTACATTTAAATGAAAATCTTCACTGTAATTGATGTTGACATGAATATGACCTAATGATGAATTCGAGTGTGGTCTTTGTGTTGCAGAGGAAGTGATGCTGGCTGAGGAAGACAAGAATGCAGAGGAGAAATCTGTGGATGGAGCTTGGTACAGAAGAAAGCACAACAACTCTGGTGAGGACGTCTTAGGGTCAGTGGTGGAGGCAGATAATCTCCAGTCAGGTCTAAAAAATTGCTTCATTGTAAAATTTAGTGCCATCATTTATTCTGCTTGTAGCTGATGATGTGACAGATTTTGTTGAGGTACATTTGTTGCCTGTTCCCTAAAACATTCACAATGCCTTTGTTAGTAGCGGCTTGTGGTCTTTCCTCCTCCTCTTCCCTTCTTCTGTGTTTTATCATCACAAGCTGTCTATGCATTACTGCCATGTACAGTCAGCAGAAATTTGCATTGTGCTCATAGTATATCAGTGGGTCCATTCAACATAAATAAACACATAAGAAGAAGTGCTGCATGGCCTGCTGTGAGTCCCAAAAAGTTATGTCTATATCAATATACAGCTACAGTGATTGCAGTAAAAGTGTTGTATTAATTCAGTCCATTAAGCCAATTAAAAGTTATCGCACAGTTTGGTTTTACTTGTGAATAAATTGCTACATCTGTAGATAATCCTGTTACTAACACCTGCTACAAGCATGTGCAGAACACACGTCATTATGGAGGGATAAAAGCATTGCATTTTAAGTGAATTTCACAAGTGCTTTTCAGGACATATTATTATATTACTTAGATTTACATGGTTAGGTTTACAATGATGTATTTGGAGGTGCAACCCGTCTATCCCACCTGGGGATTTCTGCCAGTAGCTACAGTTCAAAATGTCTGTGGTGGAAACGGTCTAACCCTTCAGTTTTCCCATGTGAAGCTTAATTAGCCTCAATGATCCCTGATTGCTTTTGTGTAATTCCTTTAAAAACAAATAATTATCACTTTAAAGCCTCTGCAAATATTTGACACCACATCACTGCCTTAGAACAACCTCTCCCTGCCCTTAGTGAGGGTGTGCTTACTCACAAACTTTCTTCTGGATGTCAGTGTCCTCGGGCAAGATACTGAACCCCAAATTTTCTGTGATGGCTGTTCCATCAGTGTACGAGTGTCGTTTATGGCTGTGATGTATGAATGTGTGTGCAGATGGATGGATGTAGCATGTATTGAGTGATCTCCAAGACTCGGAAAGTGTGGTGGGAGAGAGAAATTCACCATGAGCAGAATCAAAGAGCCACTGTGAAAGAAAGGATCTCTCTTACTGAACAAAAGCTTTATGAATCAGACTCAAGTCACTTTATCTGCTTCATGGTGTGCAATTTATTTTTTTCTACATTGTATTTGCAGTGCTGAAAAGGACGAAGAAGAGTAAGAATGACCTCATCAATGCAGAGGAAGGGGAGGACCACTTCACTGACATCTCATCTGTTGGTGAGGAGCTTAAGGGGGACAAAGATCAAACTGAAAAAATAAACACAAACACATAATTGCTTTTTCAACCCCTTTGGTGCATATGGATTAGATATGACCTCATCCCCCTAATTTCCCCATGTGGTTGATGGATCTAGTTTCTTCTCTCTTTTTATTCTCAAGTTAAAACCTTTTACTCTGCAGACTCTGCCTATGAATTCATCACTCTTTTCTATTACCTTCCTTGTTTATCTGATTTTCTTTGAACAGATAAAATGTATGAGGGAATTATTTTGTGTGTACTGAATTATTAATACTTTTAACACACTATTTGACAAATTATTCAAGTGACTTGTTTTTAGTATTTTGGAGAATTTGAGTTAAGAGTGACTAAGAGGGGGTTGGAGTTTATGGTTAATGAATACAGACAACAAACATCACTTGTCAACTTATTCATGGATGGTTATAGCAAACCAAGTTTTCTCCAACTTCTGTCAGTTGTCCTCAGTTGTACAGAAGGCTGCTGAATGGCCACAAGAGCCAGATAGAGAAGATTCCTACTTCCGTGTTTGCTTCTTCCATCACTCATGTTGAAATAATTTAACAAACAAACCTAAACTCACAATTTCATTGAAAATGAGAAAAAGTTAGAGTTGAGGATATTGTCCTGAAGCCTTCAGTGATTCTTTTTCAATCTTAAAATAATAATCATTAAATGGACTGTGGTTACACCACCAGTGGTTATGAGATTCCAGTTGAGGTCCAGTTGATTTCATTGGACTTGTGTCCCAGTGACCTAGTGGTCAGGACACATGCCACATACACTCACTCTGCCCATGTTTCCTGTCTCTACTCTCTCTCTACAGTGACTAAAAACAAAGGGCAAATGCAAAAAAAATAATCTTACAAAAAAAATCATGTTTCTTCTGATAAACGTCGCTGAGATTCATGTCCATAAGCCAGTGGGGCAGAGACACAGTTCTATATAATGGGCTAAATTCAAGAGGATTTGTCTCTGCAGAACCTCACTACAACATCGATCAAGACGGAGATAAGAATCTTAATTGCAGTTGTAGATAGGGTCAGATAAGGAAGTCATGGGTAGAGGCAGAAGAATTACTATCGAAAGACATTTTTTAAATATATATTTTTTTAAAGTTTGTCTTTACTGTGAAAATATAGATGTATTAGTGGGAGATTTGAGGTGTTACAGTAAGAGTCAGATGTCTGGATTAAAATAGACGAGGAAATAATTAGCCCACTAGTCTTCCTGTGCTAGTAATGAAATTCTAATAGAACCATTTTTCTCCTTCCTCTTTGTGTCCTGTCTCACTTGACATTTGGGCTTGATTTAAGTTACCGAAGGTTTAATATAGTACAGGCTAAATGGGAGCAGGGAGAGGAGACGTGAAGACTCGAAGGCCTTCACTGTGGTTACATCCCAGTTAAAGCTTGTCAGAATATGGAGAACCTTCTTCCCATCATTTTACTGTGGTAGTGGAACAAACCTCTCTAAGATGTATGCTGGGTTGTACTGAAGAGTGCTGACTTCAGTGCGTGGAGAGAAACAATTC
This sequence comes from Rachycentron canadum, assembly GCA_038496675.1. Taxonomy (NCBI): domain Eukaryota; kingdom Metazoa; phylum Chordata; class Actinopteri; order Carangiformes; family Rachycentridae; genus Rachycentron; species Rachycentron canadum. The sequence goes on from CM076654.1 coordinate 23,544,423, forward strand.
ATTGTTGTCAGGACCAGAGCCCAGGTAGAAAGTAACTCTGCTCAAACCCGGTTTGATTTGGTAAGACCACGTCAGTTTTAGACTTGGTAACTTTATTGCTGTTTTGTATGTTTTGTTCCAACTGCCCCCGCAGGGTCGCCATTTGCCCGGGCCAGCATGAAGAACAAGAATGAGAGCTCGTCTTACTTCAGGAGGAAAGAGAAGAGGATCCGCTTCACCATCCGTCGTCTGGTCAAGTCCCAGAGCTTTTACTGGACTGTGTTGTGTCTGGTTGGCCTCAACACGTTGTGTGTAGCCATAGTACACTATGACCAGCCCGAGTGGCTCACCTATGCCCTATGTGAGCATCAATACCCCTACACTGTAGACCATTTAGCAGACACAGCACAGATCATTTAAAGTGAAGATATTCAACATTTAAAATAAGTAAAAACACTTTGCTTGGTACAAATAAGGAACACAGAGGCCGCTCAGGGACTGCCTGAGTCACAAACCTTGACCATGACAATAACAGCTATTTTAGTAGCACTGCAGTAAATGCATTACTGCCAACTGTAATTGCAACAAAATCGTTTTAAGATGCCACTGTGTGACAGGAGTAGAAGGATATTGCAGTTAATTAGTGTTCCCCAAATCCCCACTCTGTGAAGGTGGTGCTGGAGGTCACAAAGAACCAGATCAATCAACTCTTCAATCATATAAAAGGTTGGATACAGACGAACCTCATCAAATCGTACCTGGATACTTCAAATAACTGTAACATAACCTTGCCTCCACACTGATATTGGGTACATCTGCTTTCTTAAAACATGGCCATGTTGCTTTAGATTTAGCCACCAACAGGGAAACGTCAGAAACACACAAACAAACACACGTCTCTCACACAATCCAACATGGGAGTGCAGCAATTATGTACTGAAACAACAGACTCTGTGTCTTGTTTGCAGTGGGGACAGCTGAACAGGCAGCGGTAGCTCGGCTCTATTGTGGATCATTGATCTGTGTGTATTCTTTCTCTCCCTGGACAGACCTGGCTGAGTTTGTATTCCTGGGCCTGTTTCTGGCTGAGATGTCCATGAAAATGTACGGCCTCGGACCCCAGAACTACTTCCACTCCTCGTTCAATTGTTTTGACTTTGGGGTGAGTTGTCTCACTCAGCTGGGCGTTCAGTCAGTGGGAGCATGTGGAGTGTTTAGAAAGGAAAACTGTGGTTTCCTGCTGCATTTATCAGACTGTGTTCACAGGTGATCATTGGAAGTATTTTCGAGGTGATTTGGGCTGCCATCAAACCTGGGGCCTCATTTGGGATTAGTGTCCTGCGAGCTCTGAGACTGCTCAGGATCTTCAAAGTCACCAAGTGAGTCATCAGGAATGTGTGTCCATGTGCTGGGGACACTGGGAATGTCAGATATATTACTACAGTGTCTGTGTGTAGGTACTGGAACTCATTGAGGAACCTGGTGGTATCCCTCCTTAACTCCATGAAGTCCATCATCAGCCTGTTGTTCCTCCTCTTCCTCTTCATTGTGGTCTTCGCTCTGCTGGGCATGCAGCTGTTTGGTGGCCAGTGAGTAACCTGTTTCTGCTGCTGTTCATAGTGAGGAGATAAAATAGCACATTCTGAATTTAACTGATGGAATTTTCATCAAAACAGCATCTGCTCTGACTCTGAGGACCACCAAAGACCATTATGATTACAAAATATGAAAGACAACAACACAACCCAGACATACATTAGCTGGAAATACAGATAATCAAATTAGCTCACTGAGTAAATAAGTGGTAAAAACAGGGTTAATTGCGAATAGATTTGATTTGAATGGATTTCATTTTCTCATCCTTCCATAACCATTTGACAACACAGCAGCATCTTGCTTTTCATGTTTTTTAAATGTCATTTTGACCTGTGACAGCTGTGACTGAGTGTTTAACACAGTTTCTTCCAAGTTCACAAGTAGAGATGATATCAACTTGTTTTTACTCATCATGCATTTTTTTCATCTGTCAGCAAATCCTGCTTGGTCTATTACAGGTCACAAATATAAGGACTGTAGTTGAGATCCAGACCCAAACCTATGATCTACAAATTAGTGAGAATCATTAAATTTTGATGAACATTTCTATTTTAACCAGTGCAGCTTTTCTAGCCTTTACAGCACTAGTGACATGGCACCAATTACTTTGACTCAAGACAAGAGACACAATCAGTCAGAGAATTAAATGGAGGATATAAGAGGGAAAGAAAGAGAAAAGAAGGCTTTAAAGCTGTTTAATTAGTTATTAATTATTAAGATGTGCTGTAATGTGCTATAATTATTTATTAAATAGATAAGATGAGACTGTTAAGATGTGAGTTGAGTGAACAGCAAAGAAAAAGGGAATTCAAGCTACACTTTTAATTTAACTTTTCTAAAAAGAAGCCCTTTAAGATTTCACTTTTCTATAAAAGCCCTCTGTTATGTAGTATCGAAGACCTTATTTTCCTTGAAATGAGAAAAGGACATTATTCATATTATATTGCTACGCTGCTAGAAAAAGAAAAAAATGATCATTGTTAGGATTTAATGTGAAGTTTGTTGTTATAACAAGATATTTTTCATGTTATGACAATATATTTTCACTTACAGCAATTCAATTTCAATTCTGACATTCAAACTTTACATACAAACTTACCACAAGAAATGTGTCTTGTTATAGCAATGTATTATTCACGTACATGATTACTATAGACTTTCTGTAAAAGTGGACATAGACTCTGGGGCTGTAAAATAAAATCACTGCTGAAGAGCCTTAAACCTGCATTTATGTCTAATGACCATCAGGGGGCGACTCCACTGGTTGTTAAAGAAGTCAGATTGTATTGAAGTCTATGTGAAAATGTCCCTACTTCTCCCTTGATTTATTAAATCAGTAAATGTTTTCCATAAATGAGTTTATGGTCTCAGTCTCTAGTTTCAAGTCTTCTTAAATACAACATTATGTTCATTGAAATCACAGCACAGTCTTTAACGTGTTTGGTGGTTTTGGTGGTCAGATGACGTCTTGGTTGTGAAGTCAGGATTTGACCATAGGTGGTCCAGCCGTATACTACTTTTGACCTAGTATGATTACAGATCAACTTTATTTATGCTAAGCTATTTTAGCTACCTTTGTTAGCTCACCAGCCACCAGAGTAAAGCTAGTTTTATGTCAGATATTCAACAGCCATGGCTGTGCACTGTTAATGTTTAAGAGTGATGTCTCAAAGGTTGGCTAACTGTCTTCTTGCCAGGAAACTGAGTAAGAAAACTCTGCTGGATCCAGGATGAATGTCTGCCAAATGTCCAACCTTACACTACCTTACTGTGGTGGCCAGACTTGGTAACACAGTGCAGTAGGTTATCTTTAAATGTCTCAGAGCAGACGAGATGAAAAGGACAAGCTAAGTCACAAAGTTTCATGATATTTAATTTTATTCCAACATGGATAATAAGTCAAATCAAATGCAGATGGTGTCTCAAGGTGGAGTTAATGAAAACACAGCTGGGTTCATGTCGTGACAGGACCATGCATTCTTTAACCATCACTGTGTGCTGTTTGAAAAGTCCTTTCATCAAAAATAAGAACTACTGTGAAAACAGGCACAAAGTGACATTACTGGAATTCTTTGGTTCGTGGGAGGTCTGAATTTTGCTATCTGAGATATAAGTTCCCTCATGTCTTTATCTTGTGTGTACATGTTAAGTGAATGTAACAATACTTTTCATGGATCCATCAATCCTGTTCATTGTGTGGCAGCTTGGTACCAGAAAGATAAACTTAAGCTATAGATAGATTAATTGATAGGTTCTTGGTATCAGCAGTGAAAAAGCTTGGCTGGATCAGTTTCACTACATCCCTACACCTTGACAGAGAAGGGTTAGACACTTCAGAATCACACATTTCTGATACAGAATGACTGTGGGATCACTTTACATCACATATCTCTCTTCCCATAGGGTTTTAAATGGCAAATTAAAGGCCGGCATCAGGCACTTGGACAGCAAACGGAGTGAAAGGGCATTCAGCCACTACACTGTGCTGGAACCACATCCCACTGGATATCAAATCTGCCTCAACTGTTAAAAAGTTATTCTCCACTAACTTCTTTTAACCACAATTCATCTTTATTAGATGATCTTTAATTAGATATACTACAGTCACTTTTTTAAATACAGTTTTTCTTTTTATGCTTTTACTTGTATTTCTCAAATACATACCTTTGCATATTTTTAGACAGAGCCCTAGTCTTTATGTTTCACTCCTTCGATGTGAATCAGCGGTGCTGTGAATGTCTTGTCTGAGTTTAAGTCGTGGTGGATGAACTGGGTGAGTACAGGTATACTAAAAAACCCAAACCTGTACTGACTTAGTGGAAGTGGAGCAGGGTCAGGGATTTAAATCTACAGCAGTGTAGTTTTTGATCTCTGTGTGTGGTAACGTGGCCGCTGTGCGACTGAAGATGGATGATGAATCCTGTCAATCCAAATGACTGGATGATCAGGTGTCATCATCCGTTCATTCATACTGTGTAGACCTTTGTGTAGATTGTCCTGATGGCAGTTTGTGCTAAGCCTACGGACACACGGTGTGAGCTGTTGTGTTTATTTGTTAGCGTTGGCTGGATAAAGTTGTAGCGGATGTTTGATAGTTGGAGGCTGTGGTGGTTTGAGTCCAGGGTGGGCTGTCAGATACATTAAGGCTTCTTGTATAGGTTAGTTTACAAGGTGGGAGTGATGAACGTCTCCATGGCAACACCTATTGTCTGCAGTGGTTGTATTTCCGTTTCCGTGCGTGTGTCACAATTTTCTGTTACACTCAGGGGTGTTAGTTTGTCATTTGATTTTAAAATTAGGCTCAGGGGAATGTGTGTGCATTGCATCAGGTGATTTCTGTCCTTGCTCAACACCACAGGGATGTAGAGCCTTTAATCAGAGCCTCACTCTACTCTCAGTTATGGCTGCTTGATTATGGCAAAAATCCTATTGTGATTACTAATCATATTGTGATTAATATTGCGATATGTGACTGTAGTTTTGGTTTGAATGCTTATTTTTTGTAAAGGAACCATATTCCTTGATTTTTTTCTCTGTACACTTTCATTCAAGTTTCAAGTTATCACAACATAAGTTAACGCGTAATGGAGTGAAACATTTTGCGTTCTAACTATATAAAAAGTATTTTGTGATAAGTGTGTTTGTTATAAAAGTTTTCACATTATATGCTGATCTATTTTTTCTTTTTCTGACTACGTGTATATCCAGGTAAAGAATTTGAAACCTGCTCTGAAATGTCTGCATGTCTGGGTTAAACAGGAATAAATGATAACTTATTTATTCTAAACATGTTTAGAGCAACATGTTGTAGCCACTCCCAGCATCTCTTTGCTCTTTCAAACAGTTGGACATGTAAAAATTAAAAGTCAAGTGTTAAAATATAACACTATGAACCTTTAAAACCTGGAGTTATTAAAGGGGTCAAATCTAAAAAGTGGGAGAAAAACTGAACATAATTTGATGAAAATGAAAACATATTTTTTAGGGCATTTTAACAAATGCAGTTTCCCCCATCCTGTGTTGGTCTGTTAATGAGATCCAGACAGAGGAAACGCTCTCATGGATTTTGAGACGGCACAGGACAAATTTTGCTGCCATTTCCAGCCTCCTCCATTTGCATCCCTAAAATTGGAGGAAGATGTAATTAGGTCCCGGTAGGCAGACAGAAATACAAAATGTCAGCATGAAAACAACTCATCCATTAGAGAGAAATAAATACTCAGAGATCAGCCATAAGGTCACACAGACTAGGCACAAATTTAGTAGGCATATATTGCACTGGAATAATATGCAGAAGGCTAATGAATAGAACAATAAGCCGCTCCATCCTCCAAAAGGTGGAGGAGTGAATGTGAACGTGTTGTGGCTTTGGAGTTTGATTTTTTTTTTTTCTCCCCCTGCAGGTTTAATTTTGAAGACGAAACACCGACAACTAACTTTGACACATTCCCAGCAGCGATTCTCACTGTCTTCCAGGTAAAGGTCAACTCCATGCTGCTTTTTATCCTGTGCTGCCTGAACCACTGAACTAAACTCAGAAACTAACCTCTGTGTCCCCTACAGATCCTAACTGGGGAAGACTGGAATGCGGTCATGTACCACGGGATCGAGTCACAGGGGGGTGTTCATGGAGGGATGTTCTCCTCCATTTATTTCATCGTTCTCACTCTCTTTGGAAACTGTATCCTGCCCAATTGATCCTGACCGGTTCAGGCAGCCCTTTATCACTGTGAAAGAATATGATGTAGATTTGAGGAACAGCTGCAATTGTAAATATTGATTCTGTGTTTACCATGTCATTTGATCTTTTCCTGAAACCACAAAACCAGACACACTCCTCAATGTCTTCCTGGCCATTGCTGTTGATAACCTAGCAAATGCCCAGGAGCTCACTAAGGTGCAGTATTTCTTTATAGCTTGAGATATCCTGGCTTTATAGAGGTTTCAGACAGAAGCCTCTTTTCATGGATTTATGTTCAGCTGGACAATGAAACTTGACACTTCCTCCCTACCAAGAAAATGTAGGACTAGGCCCACTAAACTGCTATAAGACTTAGGGCCCTATCTACACAAGTCCTAGTTTCAGACCGGCGGTTTTCATTATTCCATCCTGCTCCCATGTTGTTTAAATAGCAAATATCTGAGTACCCAGGGGTGCTCTTCAATTTGCGTCTTGAATTTCCCTTGGTGTTAAAATGAGGTGTGGCCAGGTGCATTGTTGGTCTTAAGTCAGTGATGCAGTCACACAAATAATCACTGTTAATTTAAGGACACATTATTAAGACCTATATAAATGGGCACACAACATGTGTACATGCTGCTTGTTAGACACAAGAGCAGACAATGAGCCTAGTATGTTTGGATAAGTCAATATAGCCCAATTGCCGTTTAATGTGTTTTGGACATACATTATATGGACAAAAGTATTGGGCCACCTACACACTACACCTACCTTTGGTGGAGGAGGGATAACGGTATGGGGTTGTTTTTCTGGGGTTGGTCTCAGTATCTTAGCTCCAGTGAATGGAAATCTTAATGTTTCAGTTTACCAAGACAATTTGGACAATTCTAAGATTCCAGCTTTGTGGAAACAGTTTGTGGAAGGACCATTTCTGTTTCAGCATGACTGTGCCCCAGTGCACAAAGCAAGGTCCAGAAAGGCCTGGATGGGTGAGTGTGGTGTGGAAGAACTGGTCTGCACAGAGCTCTGACCTCAACCACAGCGAACATCTTTGTGATGGACTAGAACAGAGATTGCGAGTCAGGCCCTCTCATCCAACATCAGTGTCTGACCTCACAAATGCTCTTCTGGATGAATGGGCAAAAGTTCCCACAGACACACTCGAAAATCCTGTAGAAAGGCTCCACAGAAGAGTGGAAGCTGTTATAGCTGCAAAGGGGGGACCAACTCCATCTTAATGCCTAAGGATTTAGAATGAGATGTTATAAAAGCTCATGTAGGTGTAATGTGTAGGTGGCCCTATACTTTTGTGTAAATAAGGCATATAGTGCAAATCCGCCCCAGTTTCCCACTCACCCCCTAGACTAAATGTTTCCACTGTTTCACAATGAATTGAATATTTATTAACCCTTCTCATCATATGGCATAAAAGATGTCTGAATTATTGCCCTTAATGTTGAGCTTTCCAAACCAGGAAGTGGAAGTGAGTGGATGTAAGAGCACAGGGTAAACCAGTAGTTGCTGTATGTATGTTTTTGCAAATACTGTCCAGGATGAAGAGGAGCAAGAGGTGGCCATCAATAAGAAACTTGCCCTCCAGAAGGCCAAGGAGGTAAAGGAGGTCAGCCCCATGTCAGCTGCTAATATTTCCATCACTGCGTAAGTCAACCTCTTCTAATGATTGTTCCGGCTTTCTGAAATCTCTGCTCTTTTACTTTCATCGCCCAACACACGTACAGAAGAGACACACAAGCAAAGTTCTGCAGGGTGCACATCTAAAAATTTTGAATATTTTCTATATTTTTTAAGGTCAACATCCCTACATAGTTCTACCTGTTTATTTGTATGAGGGAGAATATTCAGGCAAACATACAAAATAGTCAGAATTTTCTTTCATTGATTTCTTGTTCCAGGGTCTCTGTGTGATTTAGCTCTTAGGTTCCATGTGTTGAAACAAAGCAAAATAACGTCAGACATAACGTCCTCACCTCCTCAGAGTCAATGTCCCAGCGCCTTCTCAGACAGTCTCACAGAGGCAGCAGACAAAATATTCCTCATGAGTTAAAGGTGTCCATGATATGTTTGACATACAAGCATCAGTGTTAACATGTAGCATGTATGATATGACAAGCAAACACACCAGCTGTTGTGCAATTTCGAAGACAACCATTCACAAGGCTAATGATGTAGATTTCACAGGCAGTAAATGATAATGTGTTTTAAAATGTTATTGTGTATTCATTGTATTGTTTTATTTCTTGTTAGTTTCGGTTATCCTTGTTTCATTATTTTTGTTTATAGCAGTCAACATTAAATGTATGAAGAATCACATACATACGTTGTTGTAAACTCTCCTTTGCCATTCATCTAAAGATACTGTTGTGTATCTGTAGAAGAACGGCAACATAGTCAATATACTGCTCAGTATTCTGCAACAAACTGTGTTGTTATGAGGCTCATTTGTGAACATAAAGGTTGTGTAACACAAACATAAGGGTGCTCCTCCCCAGGCATAAATAATCTCATTGGTGGAGTTGAACCTCAAAGCTTTTGAGCCCTTTCTTGGACCACATCTAGCGTCCCTAAGTCTTTGAATGGCAGTGAAGAACATTTGTAAAGAGTAACACTGCACAATGTAATCTTGAAGTGTTGGCTCATACACACAAAGCACACAAAGTTGAAAGGGCATTTTAACAGCATTTCAGGATGCTTAAATGAGCTAGTTTTACCATCGCTACATAGCCACCGTTAGCATCATCAGCTGTTTGCTTATTACCAGTCTACAAGAGATTCTTGTAGAGTGTTATAACACATAATACACCTCTGAGCAGAGTAAAGGAAAGACGTTTGATGCTAAACTCACAATGTTTCTTTTAGACTGGTAAGTAAATGGCTAATTAATGCTAACTTTGGCTAACTTGGCTACGTAGCAATAGCAAAGCTCATGAGATACTCATGAATAGATTCAGATTAGCTGCTAGCTGAAGTTGAATTGATATGTATTTTATGTATGAAGTAGATGAAATGACCATGTGCAATGTTAATGAGAATCCACAGAAAATGACCCCATGACTCTGCAGTTCCCTTCAGCTTTGTGGAGCTTTTAAGCATCTTTTACCTCACAGCATTCAGTTTTTACAGTAAACATAATAGCAGTTTGCACTCTTCACAGCACGAAGGGTCTGGGTTTGAACTTGTGGAATTTGCCTGCGGGTGCAGCCCAAGGATATGCAGCTTAGGATAAATAACAACTCTAAGTAGCCTGTTGGTGTGAATGTGATGTCTGTTTTTTATGTGTCTACCCTGCAATTGACTGGTGACCTGTCCAAGGTGCATTCTGCCTCTCACCGGGTGTAATTAATGGATGGATGGACAGATGGCACACCCTTACCAACTACAGGCACACAACAGCTGTGATAAACCCACTGTGCACAACCTGCCCAGCACCAAACAAACAAAGTTTGAGACTACTTGGTGACTTCAGTGGGGGGTTTAACAGTGAAAGAACTAGATCTTTTTCTCAGGAGTTGTTGGAGTCCAAAACAGAGCTAAAAGGAGAGTGTATATTGGATACAGGTAGATACAACCACACCTCCATGTTTGCATGTGTAAATAGGCCACTGCTAACACATTTGCCATAACAAGTTTACAAGGTAATAATATATCAGCATTGTGTTGTTAGCTTGTTCAGCCACCAACAAATGTCCAACAACAACAACACAATGCAGCTTTAAATCCTGCAAGTTCCTCATCCAGATCAGTTTTTTGTTTACCTTCTTTAAACCTTAAGTAAGGCCACTTGAGAGCTGGTTTGGAAACCAGTGGAAGTTCTTGCCCGCAAAGTTGTACTTTGTGTGGGGCAAGTTAAATGAACCCTAATCTAAAAGCTCTCTTATATGTTGGCCATTTTGACATCGGTGAAGCAACAAAGTAATGATACCAGGTTTTTAATCAAAGGAAGTTGATTTCACCTGATCTCCTCTCAACAGACTTCAATAGATCAATGAACTTGACTGATTTCCCATGGTAGCACAATCATTCTGTGCTTTGTGTCACCACACTGACATTTACCAGCTGCTGCATTCACACTCCAACATGCAGTGTTTTTGGAACTAATCTCAACATTTAGCCAAATATTATATATTTATAATAATAATTATAATATATATATATATATATATAT